>JABSTQ010009237.1:0-1200000 GCA_013358835.2 Ixodes persulcatus
TAGGATGCGGCTTCAATCAGTCATGAGTTCAAGCCGAACGAGCTGACACAGCGTTTGTGTCCAATCATTCTTTGATACATAAAGTGTGTTACAGCACACTGCTATAAGATCCAGCCATACAGCACATTCTGTGCTCAAATACACGAAAAGATCCGAAAAATCACGGTCCTCAATTGGACTCACCTGCAAAAACCACGGCTTTGAAACTTTCTCTTTCTCTATACTGCTCACCCTCCTATTGTGCGGCGAGTTCTAGCCCGCTTGCACTTGTTGCGCAGCGCTGCCATGGTAACCTAGGTACCGGTGCTATTACGTCTGTAAAAAAAAAGGAAAAGAAAGAAAGAACACAACAATTGCGGGCGTTCACATGGCTGGGGGGTCTGCGCTTGGCCTGGCTTCCCGGGCAAGCTGCACGCCACTTGTATACAAAAAAGCTGCAGTCGCAGAAATCCTCATAATTGCAATATATATATATATATATATATATATATATATAATATATATTATATATATATATATATATATATATATATATATGTCCCATTATAACTGTTGCAGTATTCTAAAGCCTATTATCCCCGTGTTTTAAACACTTTCGCCGTTTACCCGCAGCAACAGCGCTCAGTTAAAGCATCATGCCTACCACTTTTCAGCCTAACGTAAATGTTCACTCGGAACGCTCGAGCCACGTCTAGCAATCTAGGCATTTAACAATCGGGAAACTGTCATACAAATTAATTGCGAAAAACAAGAAGAAACTCGCAAATATTTGTGCAAAGATTGTTTTCTTTTAATTTAGGAAGCATTGGAAGCATTGATAGGAATTTAGAACGCGGTGATACCCATCTGCAAACATAACCGGAACAAAGTTTCATTGTGCGTAAGTACTGAGGCAGCATGTTATTCATGAAATCATTCCGTTGATCAATAAATGAACCGCTGAACACGTCACTCAAAGTGCAGTACGATTATATTTTACAAAAAAATGTTTTCGTGGTTTCCTGGACTTCTTTATGGGCCAGTGAGACTCGAAACCTGCGGCTTTTTTTAGCTCTTCCATTTTAACAATTTTTCATTACAGTGACAAAAGAAAATGCTCGCTCGCGCCTTTATCGAATTGCGCCTTTTCGGGGCATCCCTCAACCTCATTTTGTCTGCTTTAGTAAAGGAATGATGGTGGAAATGGTGGTGGTGATGGCGAAACGGAGCATGTAGGAGAGGTTGAAAATCCTCTCCTACATTTTTATGAATTGCACATTTGAAATTCAGCAATATTCAATATTGCTGACTTGCATATTTACTAAAGCTAACTTTGATTTAGCCTTGAAACGTGAAGCGTGCCACGGTCAAAGGAAATGGGCCGGCTGCCAAACACCTGCACCGCATAACTTTGATTTAGCCTTGAAACGTGAAGCGTGCCACGGTCAAAGAAAATTGGCCGGCTGCCAAACACCTGCACCGCAATCTGCAGTGGCCACACAACTGAACTGTTAAATAATATACAAAACAAAAAGAGAGCCAGGGCAGAGGACGTTGAGTCGCTTCGAGAAAACTGCGCCAATGCCGAAAACTTTAACAAAAAAAATTGAGAAGAAAGCGGCACAAAAGGAGAACGCGGCGACGCTAGACATGGGGTGGCCTACCTGGAAGCCCGGAAGGACGAGACACGAATGAACGTGTCGGTTGCACAAGAGAACGCAGTTATGCATATAACGAATTGTGTCGATATATTTATATACGACATAATTGTTGTTTCTATCTGCGCTGTGGCATTGAGCATAATAAAACATCATGCCCAGTACCGATGCGCAGAGTGTTAATAGAGATCTAGCTATATTTTCGGCATCGTTCTTCGCAGAGCTCTCTCCGTAGGTTGCAGCGACTGGCTCCCCTCGCTGCTTTCGGGGAAAGCAGACGCTCCAGATTCTTTATTATTGTAACACTTTAACTCTGGCTTAAAATATGGTATGCGACGAGAAAATGAGGGAAGGAGGAGACGAGAGCTCGGGGGGCCGTCAGAACGCCAAGCTCTTGTTGGAATGATTCGTGGAATGCAAAGCTAGCTGCCTTCGTCTCTGCTTACTTCGAACGCGTTCGATTGATAAACGCAGGCGTTCAGCGTTCCACGTTCGCGGTCGAGCGCGTTTAAAGAGACAAAGGCAGTTAGCTTTACGTCCACCCACCGATCATTCCAGCCAGAGCTGGGTGTTTTTACGTCTCCTTGCGCTCTCGTCTTCTCCTCTCCCTCCCTTTCTCGGCGGTTAGGTTTGCAATGGGAATAAACTGCATCTGCAGACTTGTGTAGGCACGGGTACAAAGAAAATTGCACTTCTTAAGAAAGCTCGATACCAGTGCCATTTAGTGTCCTCCTTGTCTATTCTTGTTGGTATCTTTACCGTGCGTGAGAAGTTTCAAAGCACCAGAGCACCAGAGGACCAGAGGAAGGGACGCCGCTACCTTTTTGACAGGCCCTGGGGGTTTGGTTCATCTGACTTACGTTCGACACAAGGACACAAGAAGCGCAGTAAAAAATCTTCGCATTCTTGCAAGGCGATACTAATTTTTTTTTCTGTTGTGAGGAAATTAACATGCTTGTATGTCAGTTTAATGATAAGTTATTTGATATATTGTAAGGGCGTTTCTGGAGACTGCGCCATCTTCATCATCATCATCATTATTGTAGCGCGAACTGCCCCACGGGGAGTGCGTGTTCCATACCCAGAGCAGTTGAGCTCTGGACCTGGGACAGTAAACATCACGCTCAGCAGCACGACATCGTCTTCTTTATATATGGTGGAGGTGCGGTGTACAGCTTAGCAGTCAACCCCCGGACATACTTACGTTCCAGATCACTCTGGAACTACGAAGCCGTCCTCTCATCAGGACTCCCGCGCCACCATCTCCTTCGTTTCGCAGGCCAAGGCCCACAATGGTCTCAACATCGAGCCAGACCTGCAGCAGTCCATCATCATCGACCGTTACGCCCCGTCAATGCGACCCCAACGTTTTCGCTGGCGTTGGAGAGGACGACGTCAACGACTAGATCAAATCGTTCGAAAGGGCGAGCCGCCACAACCGGTGGGACAACATCATAAAACTGGCTAACGTCGTTTTCTACTTAACGGACGTCGCGCTAACTTGGTTCGTCAACCACGAAAACGAAATTCACTCCTGGGCAGCGTTCAAGAACCGCGCCTTGAAAGTTTCTGGTAAAACAACAAGCCGAGAGCACGTTGCGGAAACAAAATTAGCACTTCGAATCCAGCAGACAGGTGAGACATACACCTCAATACATCGATGATATCCTCCATCTGTGGACCCTGGCTAACAAAGACATGGCAGAATGCGACAAGCTTCAACATGTCTGCTCAAAGACATCAACAAAGAAGCCTTCAGACTTCTTGTTGTTTAACAAGAAACAGTAGCCCGCTTCTCAGAGGAATGTCTGAGGCCACAGGAAGCCGAAACGTGCCGGGTTGCACGTGCATTGCAACCACAACCTTTCGATATTACTACTGTGGCAGCATTTAGGGCATCTGCTGATGTTAACAACAACCGCCGAATTATATGGGAAATAGTACACGTGGAACTCGAACTCTGTTCGGGTCGAACCTAACCCGGGAACATTAAACCTCCAGGCTTAAGGATGTCGTCCTCGAAGACGTCGTTGCAGCAATGCGCGTAGTACAACCTTCTCCGTCAACTTACGCTGAGAGTCTGCCCTCCCCAACGCAAGCAGGATGAAAGGCCTATAGCCACGCCCTTAGAAGTCGTCGCAGTAATGTGCGTAGGAGAATCTTCTCGGCCAACGTGCGCTGAGATTGTGTCACACCGTTCTCTCCAGCGCCTGCAAGAGGAAAGGCCTATAACCACGCCCATTCAGAGCCCGTTTCTCTACAATAAAGTGTATACCACCGGCCTGCTATCCAGTCTCCTGTGTGAACTATTGTGGCATATCTGGCCACATCATTCGCCATTGTTGTCGCCGCCGGGATGACCTGATACAGCGAAGAGCAGCGTACAGCCCAACGTTGGGCAGAGCGTGTCCATTTTGCAGGCCAACAAGGCTCCATTCTCCCTCCATCGCATTCTGACCCCTATTTTGTCTGTTACCTCTTCACTGTCGCCTCGTCGTAGTCACCACCTTCGCGAGGACGCTCCTCATCTCCGATGATTCCCGCTGGTTCCGGCGATCTGAGGCGGCCCAGGGGATACTGGTAAGCGCAGTTTACGGCGTCACAACTGCGACACCTCCTGCAGTTACACGGAATTTGATCGAGGCTAAAATGGAATGTGCACCTTTTAAGTGCACTCATCGACGATGGCGCTCCGTTTCGGTCATTGGACAAAGTATTTGTCGCGCTATAAACAAGATTATAACTCCTTATAACGGTACTTGCTCAAGAAACGCGTCTAGACATATTATTCATCCCTTGGCCATGTGTATCGCATGCGTCGAAATTTATGGCCGAGACCATCACATTGAATTTCTTGTACTTGTTGATTGCAGTCATAACATGACTCTTGGATGAGATTCCCTTCCTCGACAGATTCTCTAATCGACTGCAGTAATTGCGAACTAGTATAGCTAGATTACGATGCGAATCAACCCTTACAAACATGTCATATACAGGCCAAATATTTTCCATTTATGGCTATATAGATTTATATAATAAAATATATCAGACAGTATATTGCCATGTAAAGGGGCAAATAAAGGCATATATGGCAGGGGGACACCATATATGTCCAGGTGTGGTAACACATATATTCATATATGGCGCCAATTATTGTTATATAAAGCGATAGGTAGTTCCTTATATGCGACCTTTTTCATGTTTATTCTTATATGGAAATACAGTATTCGACACGGACACTGAATTTGTTTAATGAAAGAGCGTTCTGAAAGTATACCTCTCTATGCATGCAGTAGAAAGGGTGCCGTACTGAATGTATACTCGCAAATTCTAAACTAGCACATGCACTTAAATTGTAATCAGACTATTATTTAACCGTACTCAATAATACGAATAATGTATACTTATAATATACATCGGTAAGTGTCCTCGAGCATACATATTAAGTAGTCTAGAAGGGTACTCATTATACTTCGTCTCACCCTACGATGGACTGAACGCAAAAGCTACGGACCGCCAGATCCCATCACGAGCCACTTAGAAATCGCGTATTGCGCTTTGATGCGCGTATCAGTGCCCGCGTCTCGGATCACTGATGGGGATGGGCGGACATTGGTTCGAATCGAAATAGCACTGAGTGACTCAACAATTTTACATCGCAAAAAAGAGGCTCTTTGCAGTGTCGAAGCTATAGAAATGATGCAGCGTTTTTGGGTTCGGAGCATTATTCGTCCACCCCTAGTCAATGCTAGGCATGTCATAGTGTAGCGTGGAACGTGATTGGACCTGGCGGCCCATGGCTTTGGCCCTTAGTCCATCGTAGGATGAGACAAAATATAGTACATTTAGAGTGTACGGCTACGTACTAACAAATTATTGTTCGCTAGTTTGCTTTTGTTGAGTTAGATAACGTGTTGAAAGTTTATGAAATATATATATATATAAATGCACGAGTCATTTACCCGATTGCGAAGACGTCTAGTTACGGCAAAATCTGGTGGCAACTGCCCGGCAACTGCCGTTGGCGCCATAACACTTTATTTAGGAAAAGAAAAAAAAAAAACTGGTGGCATTTGATTTTGTCGGACTGATTGGACAGCAAAGCTGTTTTACACGCACATGTTCGTCAGCTTTTTTATTTTTATTTATTTATTTTTATTTTTTTATCATTTATTGTCAATCGCTCCCTTACCCTTAAGAAAACGAATATTGAATTTCTAGTTGGATTTTGATGTGTTCCTAATGAGTCAGAAGAAATTAACAAGAACCTCAACGTGTAATATGCTGTCACAGCCGTTTCACTACAGAAACTCACTTGAGATTACATATCAAATTTTGAAAATACTACATAGCTTGGCATTAGAATGTTTTATGTGTAACCCTATTATGTGCCTAAAGGCTAAAAGAGCTTTTTCGGTAACTCGCAGAGTACCTTTAACTGCGATACCGTGCGTGCAACAACGCAAATGACAAACGTGTTTCTTTTTTTTTTTTTTTTTTTTTTTTACAGCGGAGTTGTTAAGTGCTAGTTTCTCCAGGTTCGTGTCCGGTACTAAAAAAATGTCCACACAACACTGGTGGCCGCCGTCGCTCACACACGGCGGTAGCTGTCCAGAGTGTTATGTTCGCCGGTTGTCTGCTTGCCGCCGTCGCTCATTGATTGCGGCAACCTTTCCAGCCTCGGTAACCAGACAACTGGTTGCTGCCGTCGCTCATAGATGGCGGCAACATTTCTTTTGAGGAAGAAGAGCGGGGACGGAACGAGCGGCGATGTGCGCAGCAGCGCGAATGGTTCCGCAACCACCGCGAGGCCGCTATCGCCTAAAGTTCCACTGCGTCGAGGGCTTCAGATTCCCTTGCGAAAGAATAGCAGATCGCTCACCCGGAAAGCCACCGCCGAGTAAAGAAGGTACAGCTCCGCTGCTCTTCCTTCTTCACCAAAATAAAAAGAGCTAAAAGTTTTTTCTTGTTTTTTTTTTCACAGTCGTTGGTGCTAATTTGGAGAGACGCCCCTGGGTGTAATTGCTGCATTTCGACCTGCTGGCGATAAAAGCCTTCAACGAGCGTGTTCGAAATTTTTATGGAGGCGCTATTCCGTGCTGGTCAAAACAAGCGTCTCTCCGTTGGGCTTCCCATCGACTCGTCGTGGTGGATCGTTACCGGCCGACTTTCCGTCAATGGCGGCACTTTCCTTTAATAGAGAGTTTTAGGGAACCGGAACAAAATACGATTGATAAACAAAAACGATCGATACCTTGGATCGGACAAGTCGACCGATCGTGTGCCTCCAAACGGCTTTGGGGGAACCGTATTTGCAAACGATAGCAGACGATCGGTACAGGTCGCGCCCCCTGGCAACCGAAACCTGCATCGGCCTCGTTGAGAATGTAGATATTTGCGTGTTTTCGTACAAATCGCAGAAACTGAAGTAAATAAAAATTGCATCCTAAAAATATATAGAACCTAAAACAATCTATAACTACTTATAGTTCGTCTCGTTTTTTTTTACTCGAATGAATGCGCTTCCGTAATACAAAACCTGGCGCTCCATGGCGTGTCGCCACTGGCACTGCGAAGTTCTAAAATGTTCGTCTGCTAAAGGAGCAGACGAGCTTTTCGACAACAAGGGCGCTCGATATTTTTTACGATGACTTGGAGTTGGCTCTATTTGGCGAAAACAATTTACAAAACGTTCTTCTGTACGACTGTCTGCGCACTAAGAGAAGGCACTTGTTGGCGGCAAGGCATGGGACGTTCAACTAGGCGTCGATGGACGAGGAGGACGTCGTACGGCAGTTCTGGTTCACAAAGGAGGATCTGCCCCATCTCCGATCGGCGTTGCGCATCCCGGGGACGTTGACAACCAACGGCTGAATCTGGGTGTCGGGGGCTCGTTTGCCACCGTATTTTTTTTTTTTTTTTTTCAGATTACCCGATTCATATCCTCAGGAAATAAAATAGTTCCTCGATCGTACGTGGTAACTTGTTTTGTAAGTCATACGTTCTCAGTGGGCAAGCTTTGGTGTTTTACATCAACCAAATATGATGTTTACTCCAGCCACGTCCTGATATGCTGACAAGTCGCCGACAGCAAACTCGATTTGACACAAATAAGAACACGCTCGCGCGCGCTTATCATCAACATTCGAAGTCGTCTGCCAGCGATCCTGTGTCTTTCCCTCGAGGCCCACTGCAGGGTCGAGTATTAAGATAGTTATGGACAAATAAAACTAAGAATATTAAATCGCGAAGAGAATACAAAATAAATAAAAATATAGTCACTTTCTCAAGTTGAGGCGGTCATTTTTCTTGTACAAAGTTACGAGGAAACCGATCCGTTCCTTCGCTCTTCGCAACGAGAAGTTCTTTTTTCCAGAGGGCTGGAGTAAAAAAAAAAGGATTAGCGCCTAGCACCTCCCGAAGTCGGAAGATATCATCTTCCGCTGAAACCTGCTTGCAAGGAGGAGGCGGAGGGACGGAGGTAGATACGGCGCTCATGTTGCTCTCTTACGGTTAAGATAGCAGACGATCACGGTCGTACGCCCGCGAACCGATCGTTGTGCCGTGTACGGTACAACCACAAAGAAAAAAAAATTAATAAAGGAAAACCTGTAACTTTACTGCTGTGCATTTATTAAAACTATCACCCAATATTTAAAGGGCTCCGTTTTATAGAATATATGTGATTAGCATTAAAACACACATTTTTAATTCATGCAACATTTTTAAACTAAAAAGTATCCAGATCCTTGATCCAGAAGGCTGTTGCTCACTCGGTTGACACTACAGATAACCCTCAGTCATAAAGCAGCTGTAAAAACGGGTGATAAGAGCTCGAAATGCACATCCCAACGTTTGTATGAAAAAAAAAAAACAACTTAAATTATGAAAAAAAATCCTTAAAATATAAAAAAGATTAAAATATAAAGAACTTAAAATATAAAAAAAAACTTAAAATATAAAAAAAAACTTAAAATATAAAAAAACTTAAAATATAAAAACCATAAAATATAAAAAAACTTAAAATATAAAAAACTTAAAATATAAAAAACTTAAAATATAAAAACTTAAAATGTAAAAAAAAAACTTGAAAAATAAAAACAAACTAAAATTTGAAAAAAATAGTGGATGGGCAGCCGGATTCGAACTCTCCACTACCGCACCCCTACGAACTCACGAAATGGACGCTCTAATCCACTGAGCAACTGAGCAAACGATTCCTTGGTTGCTAAACATTAATTTATCTCTATTAAGGATGTCTTATTGCGTGTCGATCTGTATTTTCTTTTTTATTTGCTGACTCTAACTTTCTGCACTTGCTGTCCCATATGGCGCTCCTGCCAGGCACTACCACGAGTTATTTTATTCATGTTTGAAGCCACGGCACGCTCTCTCCGCCAGCGAAATAGCCGTTTTGCTAACCAAGCGAGACCGTCCATGTCGGCCATTGGTCGTGCCGGTCGTGCCGGTCGTGCCTTACGGTTCGGGCAGCGCATTACGGTAAGATTGCAGAAGACAAGCGCATGCGCACTTCGTGCCGGAGGGCCCATCGTACCGTATCGTTGGTGCAAAAACGGTTCCCTAAACCTCTCTAATCTCTCGTCGAGTTTCCGATCGGCCAACCGGCTATAGGTAGTGCGTGCGTCAAGGCGCGGACGTCCCCTGCGTCCGCCCAGTGGAAAAACCCTCTTTGCCAAAGCGCCAAAGGCGCAGGCTCTGGCGCAGGCCAGCGGGCTCGGTAATAGAGAACCTGTATTTCAGAGAGTTTCCATCTGCTCGATCAGGGTCACGTGATTTATGGGCCGCATCGGGCCGCATTTGCAATACGAGCCAACGACCTGCGAGGATGTGACAAAAGCGTTGATCTTCTGCAAACGTATCCGCCTTTCCGCATGCTTTCCTCCTCGCCACACTAAAACGCAGCGCCTGGACACTTGCGAGTCACGACCGTTCGCCGCGGTTCGGGATGGACCCTCTCTCCAATCTAGGCTCTCGACGACGCATATCACGCGCTTTATGATTGGCGGCCGAAACGTCAGCGCTTTCTCACACTCCTTCCAGTTGAGGGGGGAAGGGGTCTCAGCTGTGACGCCGCCTCTCGCCCATATCCGGATTTAAAGTCTAGATACGACATTTTTTTGTAAGGGAAGAACCTATAAACGACAGTAACTAGCGGTGCTATACGGTTAAGGATCAGTCTAAAAAAATGACCGTGATTCTACTTTTCCTCACAACCCTCGGAGAGCCAATCACCGCAACTTACGAAGTCACCTCAGCTAATTACGATGCCGAAACATATGTTTAGGCCAAAAAAACGCAGTCTGATTTGTGACATTAAAAAGGGGCGATGCAACGATTTTTGTATTTTGCGCAAATACCGCTTAGAACGGATCCCTGACGTTAATGACCTGTGAAATACCCGTTCGTTTTTCACCACACGCAATTGAAGCCGCAGAAAAAATTAAAGAATATCGAGCAGAGTTCACCCCCTCAACTCGCAGCCAGAACAGGCGGCCACGTGATCTGGAGCCGATTATATGCCGCCAATGTTGATCATAGCCACGCGCTGGGGTTGACAAGGCTCAGGACACGCGCTGAGTTCCAGACATTGCCATGGTTCGGCTGTTGTCGTCATTGCAGCGATTGGACACTGGACACTACCCGAATGCTTCTCGAGCTATCGATTATCACGAGCCCAAATCGAGTGTCCACGCCATGCTCGGGTCCAATCTATGAGCCGCATTCAAATATCGTCACTGGGCGGTGCTGCTACCGCCCAGCTACGTCATCAGGTTTTGCGAAGGAGAGATTGAATGAAAACGCTCGGTTTTGTCCTCGGAATTACACCGCAACAAAGAAGTTTCTTGGTCAGTGGCGTTGCGTGCGAGTATCCTTGAGTCCCACTAGTGCCAGTAAGCTCGTGTAAAGTGAAAAACATTCCAATTGAATATCGTTGCACCGCCCCTTTAAGCAATGCAAGCGTGACGTTTTTTATTGCTTAAAATCACAACTCAGACTATGTTTTTTTGGTCTAAACATACGTTTCAGCACCGTCATTCGCTGAGCTGCCTCCGTAAGTTGCGGTGATTGGCTCACCGTGTGTTGTGCGGGAAAGTAGACGCACTGGTTTTTTTTTAGAGTGATACATGTATCGGAGCAACGTCATCAGTGAACCATTCTATTCGGTACTACGGTATACATACTTCCTTTGGTTTCATTAGCCGCGTTTATATGAATGCGACTTAGCCACATTGAATCCAGTTGTCGCATTCAATGAGGTCCTGTAAACGGCATAATGCGCTAGGGAAGCGCATCGCATTCAAGTCGCTAGACAGAGGGTGATTGAGACGGCGAATACGCATTCATTCAACCCATGCAAATGGAGGCCGCATTGCATTTTGGAACGGGGAGGATTATGGGAAGGCGCTCGCTGAGGGTGCGAGTGAACAGCTGAGAAGATGGCGGCGGCCAACCTTTTCAGCGGCGGCGGAGAGCGGTTCCGTGTGGTCGTCCGCAGTTTCTCCAGCGAAAAAACGCAAACTTTTATTGCCAAACTAAATGAGCGAAATATCACTGAGCTGCTCGGAAAGGGCGTCCCCCGTCCAAGCCTTGCGAAATACGACTTGCACGTCCTAGGGAGTGCCTAGAAGCTTCGGCTCAAGCACGAACGACGCCGAGAGCTCTGAGCACTGCATGCTACCGCAGAGCGGGCAGCTCCTACCCATACTTGGGAAGTAATCCGTTACAAGTAACAAATTGCTTGTAATCCGTTACTTTTTCGAGTAATTTGGTAATTGCCACGTTACTTTTTTCGGATGTAATTTGTAATGTAATTTCGTTACAAAATATTGGTAACGAATTACTTTAGTTACTCGTTACTTTAAAAAAAAATATGAGCATAATACTGGAGCAATACTAGCAGAACATTCAGCAGCATAAAGAGAGCAAGTTCTAACAAAATAGAAAACATCAGGAAGGGGAAAATAGCCGAAGAGAAAACACGATTTTTTGTATGATCGGTCAGTAGAACCACTAGAAAAACGGTCAAGGCATGTACAAATGTACGAAAGACAAAGATCAAGTAAGACAACGCCAAGTAGGCCCTCCGTTGCCTTCCATCGTGTTTTTCTTCTTCTCCCTGGTGTTTGCTCTTTTACACGGTTTAACCCTTTCCAACTTCTTCGACGTCTCCCGCCACCTGCACACATCAAACGCGGGTCCGTACCCCCTCGATTCGCGGGTTCGGAACTCGCGTAACAGACGATGTAGCCCCGCGCGAGGGGTCGAATTACCTTTGTCTTTGATGTGCACTACTTTATTCTAGCACGCTCTTGAGGCACGGCTGAAAAACGCCCGGCGCGAGGAAGAGCATCGTCTTCGAGGGTACGGACGATACTTCTTTTGGTCTACTTGCCTGGGCATGGTGGTCGAGTCCACTCTTCACTTAAGGCCTGTTCACACATACAGCGGAGCGCAAAGTTAGCGCTACGTGAACGCTCGAAAGAGCGCTCATGTGGCGCTTCCTAGCGCGTGACTTCGTTCTAATATAGCGCGTGATTAGCGCTCCAGTAGCGCCTTGAGCGCTCCAGTAGCGCCTTGTTAGCGCTTCAGTAGCGCTTCTTGTACCGCGGTGCTGCGGATTAGCGCGTGCACTGCGGTTCCGGTTCCTGTGGAGGATGTGCATCAGCAGCACCATGACGGACCGGAAGGACTACAATAATACGGGCTAGGGTGCCTTCATGTGCGCTTTGCTTAGGGTGGTGGCATCTCGCCATTTTGTCCCACAAATTTATTTTTAGTTTTTGTTCAGAAGCGCGTGAAAGAGCGTGCCCCTGCACGTGTTTGTGGCGCTGACTGTGCTATGGCGACATTTTGTTTTCGTCAATTTCTTTGTATTTTCTCCGTGAGCGCGTGCTGTCGGCATCGGGTACTACAAAGGGTGGCATCACCCTAAACGGAAGGACATTGAGGCACCCTAATACGGGCATTTGAGAACTGAAAAGTAGTGTTGCAGAACAATTCTGAATATCAAAATTCTTTCTATTGCTTTCTGGATAAGTGTAGGAAAAAAGTAACGTGAAAGTTATTTGTAACGTAACGAGTAAAGTAATCCGTTACTTTTCAGCGAAATTAATTTGTAACGGTAATCCATTCATTAAATTTGAGGCTCGGTAATTTGTGATTGTGATCCATTACATTTTTCAATTAACGAGCACAATTCTGCTTCCGTCGCGTAACTTCTTGCACAACATCGAAGACAGCGGGCACGATATTTACGCTCGCTGAAAGGGTCGAAAGGCCTTCACGTGCGTAGCACCGGAAAAGGTGGTCACGTAGTGCGGATGGTGCCGGAAACGCAGCATTAGCTTTGAGCTTTGACACGTCGTGGCGCAAACTTTGCGTAGGGCTTGGTGCGCATTCATGTAAACGTTGCCGTGTCGGCTTTCTTCGAAGGACGATTGGAGTTGATCCGCTGAAGTCGTATTCATGTAAACGCGGCTATAGAACCTGTACATGTGGCCTCCATCAGCAAAGGAATCGTTGTTCCGTGCTCTATATGCCTCCTGACCTGAAGCTTGGAACGTATCGTGGCGCCCTCCGCGGTGGCGGGCGATAGAGTGTCTGAGCAGTGCAAGTCCCGCGGCCCCGCACAATAACAAACTTGTTTGGGCTACTGTTTACCTCTGCACGCAGCTGTTATTTGTGCGTTCGCATGGTCACAACTCAAAAGATGTCACACGTTGTCGTCACCGCACAACCTTCCCCCGGGGTCCCCAGATCGCCGCAAGCTTGTAATTTTTTTCTTCGTCCAAGCAGGTCGAAACCGGGTGCCAGCAGCGCGGCCTCGATGCGTTCAGAACGTTGCCGTCGACGGTAGCGTCGTCAAGCGTGAAAAATGCGAAGAACCCCGGATGGAACTTCTACAGATTCCTATCGAAACAATGCGAATTCGAGCTGAGGGAACGATACTAGCCGCCCAGCGCACTGAGTAAACGAGACCACGGCCGGACTGGAAGCTCGCGCTCTCTTTGTCCGGCCGTGACGAGACAACTGTTTTTCTCGCCCTCTAGGTTGTTCTGCTAAGGCACGGCCCACTCGATCAGGTGGTCGTGGCATGCATCAAAACGTGCGTCATGCGAATTTTACGAAAAGGAACACGCTATGCTGTCCGACCATTCAACTACATCGAGCATGCGCGCGCACCAACGCACTACAGAGGAACGTAAGCATGTGCTGAAGTCGCAGCTCCTACTGCTGATCTTATGTTGCGTGAAGCTTACATCGCAGATGTGCAAAAAAAATTGAAAGAGCTCGGGAGGCCGCGTGCAGTCCTTTGTTTTTCTCCTGACCGGGTGGTTGGCTAGCAGACGCACAAGCGTACGGGCTTTCGCCTTTCTGTTCTAGCCGAGCAAGCCACTTTGGGTAAAACTTCTTTGCAAATAAAGATTATTATTATTATTGTTATTATTATTATAATTATTAGTAATATTAATATTATTAGTCCTAGTCGTAGTAGTAGTGCTCAACCGACAGACGGTCGGTCGACTCTCGATCGCTTGAGTCTGCTTTCGCGGATTTTCGAGGTCGGTCAACTGCTGAAAGCGTTGGCTGTACGGAGGGACTGAAATTTTGGTAGTTCTTGCTTACAGGGCACTTTAACGTATCTCGTAATGCTCACCTCAAGCTCCACATCATAAGCAGTTCGCTGTTTTTGCGAGTAACAGCACGCCGATACCAAATTTGCGGCTGCTTGTACAGTGTTGACGTAGCTTGCATTGCGGACTTTATTCTCTTTGCGAAGTGTTGAGGAACGAAAGAAGCTTTCCACGTTAGAAATTGACTTGATTCCATGACGTAAGACAATCGCAAGGAAGTAATTTATGACGCCGGCTAACATTTTTTACGCGCGACAAAATTAAAATGCGCAAATTTGTACTACCCAATATCGATCAACAAATCGAAGGGGGCGCTGCCAGACAGTTTTTCCGCAGCGCCTCCTGGACAAAGCAGGAGGCCTCACGCCAGACTTGACTTATCTAGAGGTACTTGCCTACACTCTATAAGAAATGCCTGTTCGTCTACTTACATGCGAAACACTCAAAGATCTAATCTCCGTGATCTACGAAATCAGCTCAGTGAATAATGAGGTGGAACATCTGTTTAGCCCTAAAAATGAAGTCTGCGCTCTGGCATTACGCAATGCAAAGGGCCATGCTTGTATTGTGTAATGCCACAGCGCAGACTTAGTTTTGAGGTCTAAACAGATGTTCCGCCTCATCATTCGCTGAGCTGATTTCGTAGATCACAAAGATTGGCTCGTCGAGTGTTTTGCGGGTAAGAAGACGCACGGGCTTTTTTTTGAGTGTATAATACAACACAAGTCCACACCATAATTCCAGTGGCAATGGTCGTTGCTACTTCATCTCCTTTAACGAACACACCGCTCTTTTTTTTTTTTTTCGAAACTTGGTGACTTTATTTCCTCCGAAAGCTCGACTGACGACCGCCTCTTAATTGGAATGGTAGACTCCTATCCAGGGGCGGATTTATGGCTAAGGTTTGGGGGCGGTGGTGATTTTTTTTTTTAATTGTGCGGGCTAGCGATTTTTGCGGCATCTACAAAAAGCAACTATTAATCGTGTTTTAACGTTTGTTACAGCCTAAATATTCCCACCAAATTTGTATTAGTTTCTTCTTCTTTTATATTAACCCGCACTTGTTGCTTCAGTGGTTCAAAGATTTGCACTATAAGCGGTTAACAAAAATAGAGATAGAGAGAGACATACGTGTGCATGGTTCTATATTCTATGTCTAAACAGTGACTATCCCCATTTAAGCAACACAGGCAATTGAGGCACGCGGCGTGAAAGAGTTTGTGCAGGGACTCGATCACACAAAATACATCAATTTAGACAACAAAAAAAAAACAACAAAAAACACCACAAAGACCGGAGAAGAAAGGATTTGTTATCAAGACAAATGTAAGACGGCCGAATAATATGGAGAATTTCTAATTCCTGGAAGAACGTGATCAAAATACCTTCTTAATTTCATTGTTATTTTATTGACTCACTCTCGAAAATGCACAGTTCTTGAGAAAAGTGAGCATTTAGTTGGAGTAATTAAACTCTAATAAAAAAACAGTGGGTGGGATTTCTCAGCGACTTTACTTTCAATGACTTGGTATTTTACGGGAAACAGCCAAACAAAAATAACTGTTCGATTCTTTATGGTCTTGTGGATCCGTGAAACCAATAGAAAACAAAAATGCGAGCTCAAATGGTCTTCAGCGCAGTGCCTAGGCGAATTGCGTGGAGCAACATTAAAATTATTTATTAAACAGATTCATGTTTATCTGATGAGATGAAGAAAAAAAAAAAAAAACCCTACAATTGGGGAGGACAGAATACAGACATAATTATTTACACAAGTTATCAACTTAAAGGTTCTTCAGAGCACGAACATCGCCTTCCTTCGTCGTGCTCCCTGCGCGTAGCGGTCTACCACCTTCTCTTGGTCGACGTTCACATCTCGGTAGACGTGGAGGAGGGCAAGACCGTTGAGTCGCTTTTCGCCACACCGCGATCGAATCCAAGTTTTAATTCGACGAAGGGTGGAAAAGGACCGCTCAGCCGTCGCAACACTAACTGGCAGTGTGGCGAGAACGCGCAGCAGAGTCCTGATGTTGGGGTAGAGCTCTGGCTCCGACTCTTGAAGTGTCTCCACAGCTGTCGATGGAAGAGGCCCCTTCTCTTGTTCGCGTCTCCATTTCGCCGCCCACAGTGAAAATTCGGCTCTGATGATGGTCTGCAAAGCTACATCTCCCATTCCGAGGAGCACACCGTATTTTGCTGCCAGGATACTGAGCTTTCCTGGAGCTCCCTTCTCATTCACATGGCGTGGCAAAAGTGTGTTGAGGCTGTACACTTCCAGCACCTCTTCCGGAAAACGCTGCTTAAGATCTTCTACGACAGATTCCACAAGAGGAATGTATACATGTGCGCGGAAGTATGACTCGGCTGTCTGTGGAGGCAATTTTGCGCAGTTCATTTGTTGTTGGACTAGACGAGGCACATCTAGTTGGGCTCCCATATTCTCGGCAATTTCTTCTGCATGCGCGAAAATTTCTTTGAAAGTCTTCTCGACGTTTAATGGGTTCCGCTTTTCGCTCAGGACGACGATTGTGTCTTTCACGATGTCCGAGGCACTGTTCATTTCCAGATCCGGCTTTTGGAGCAACCGACTTAGGGGAAGCGTGACTGAGAGTACATCGTAGAGAGCTAGGGTTGCGATTACAAATTCGGCATCCAGGATTGATGTAAGCAGTGATCTCGCCTTGGCAGCCGAGCTTGGTTCTCGCCACTGCGAAACCGTTTCCAACGCCTTTGCTATGCTTCCCAGGCTCTCTCTAAACTGCAAAACAGCGTCGTGACGTTCGACCCAACGTGTGTCACATAACTTGGTCAGCTGTTTGCCAAGCTGGAGTTTCAAAACGGCGTTACGCTTGGGCGAGGCCGTAAAAAACGCAATGACTTCCCGCATTGTCCCGGTGGTGTTTCGGACACTTTGCACAGTTGATGTTTCGGATATAGAAAGGTTCAAGCTGTGGTTGAAGCAGGGGCATCGAACTGCATGCACGGCTACTTTTTGAATTTCCTGAATGGCACCGCAGAGCTCGGAGGTCATTACTGAGCATCCGTCTGTTGCAATGCCTACACAGCCTTTGGGGTCGAGAGACAATGACCTCAGTAGACTTAGCACGATTTTTCCGAGCTTGGTACCAGTCAGTGTTGGCTCCAGTGCGTCGTCTTCGTCTTGCTCTTCCTCGTCGGACCCGCTGTCCGACATGGACGAATTTTGATTCTGATTTGAATCTTGAGGCATGAGTTCTCGAGGATCCAAGAAACCCACAAAATCTTCTCTGATCTTTAAATCATGTTCATACCTCAAAACAAGAGATAGCTGAGACTTGTGAGCCACGTCGGTTGTCTCGTCGAACATAATGCCATAATATTTGCTCTGTCGAACTCGTGCCAAGATCACGGACAGAACTTCGTCTCCGCAACATTCAATAAGGGCATTTTGAGTTGTTTTGCTTGTGAACATCTTCCTTCCTGTGGCTGTAGATAGATGTTTTTCGAGGGCATGGTCACCACATTTCACTCTGAAGCGCAGCAGCTCCTTGAAGTTTCCTCCATTCTCCGAACTGTCATTGCCGTTCTTCCCAGTGACCACTGGGCCGTCATCCCGATGTCCACGGAAGGCAATATTCTGCCGGGCCAGGAACACAACGTTGTTGACAATCGAGAGAAGCCGCGCGCGGTTTTCAGACACCTGCCGCATTCGCTGTGTATCGATCTGGTTTGCCACGACCCTTGCTGGGTCGCGACAAGTTTTCAGAAAAGCCTTGCCCGCTTCCACCGCTTCGATGTGATATCTAGCTTTGGAATGGGTTTCCAAAGCTCCATCTTTCCCCAGAAGCTTCGCGAATTTTTTCAAAGGCTCCGTTACAAGAGCCTGAAGGGCAACTGTCTTGTGTTTCCCCCCAATGTGCCCGGTGGCAAAAAGAGGACAAAATTTGCAGAACAAACCTGCCTTGGCATCCGAGACAACCAGCCAAGGATATTTCAGTAGGTGGTCACTTCTGACGTACCTCCGTTCGACTGTTTGCCCCTTGTTGTGTTCGGAGAAAGGGAAGGAGTAACCTTGCGGTGGCATCCAATGGCATTCGAGTAAGCCAACCACGGTGTGGTCGTCTGGCCTCGCCCCAACGAAGTTGCCAATGTCATATTGCAAACCAAAGTCAGCTGCTGGATTCCGTGTGGACGGCCGGGGCTAGTGGGGTAGTTCCGTCAGAATTCTCGACCATGGGAGACGGGAGAGCCTCAATCGTGAGTTGTTCGTCCACGCCATCAGACTTCAAAGTGAGCTTCGAGTCGTTGCTTGCAATGTCTGCCTCAGTGACAATCTTTTTGGGCACAGCTTGGAAGAAGTTATGCAGAGTGGTACTTTTCCGCTTGGATGACTTTGGTGGACCATCTTCACTCTATGTAAAAAAACACTTGTTTTACTAAACAGATAGAACCCACTCATAAGTGACGTAATTTATAAATACCACGAGTGACTGATTCAGCCCTAATTACCAATATCAGCTGTGCGATCTTATGCGTCTCAAGCCGGAGTGTAAATGGAAGGTGAAAGTAGTAAAGGCTGCGTACACAAGTACAAAGGAAAAATTATTACAAAAATTAGCTCAATATAACATACCAAGTCCCAAACGCTGGTTGGCTGGGAGTTCTTAAGCTATCAGTGTCCTTCCACCCCACAAAAAGATTTAGTGAGCAAATTTCGCATAAATATTTTGATTATCCATCGACCGAAAGAAACGCCGCACACAGTCTATGACTAATTTTTATGCATAGAAAGAGGAGGAAACAATTAATGGCTGCAGCGCGATGTTTTTTTTTTTATGTCGCTGCGGATGGTGGCAAAGAAACGAACAATTCACACGTTCCATTTAGCTTTTCTTTTCCTTACTATCTATGTATATTACTTTTTCGGCATGCGTCACGGCTACCAACCACCTCATACGCGAGCGAAGTGCAGAAAATGCCTCGTTATAATTTGTCAAAAGAGCAACGTCATTTTACGGACTAAAGTGCAACTCACCGTTGTAGCGGCTTGTTCGAGGCGGGGTTTAAGCCGCACGTCCGGAGGCTTCCTGGCTCGTGACGACGACCATTCCCCGAAGTCAAGAACCCAGGGGTCCAGTGGAGGTGGGAGAATTGGTAACGTAACGAACGGTTTAATTACATGGTAGCGATACAGTCGTCAAATCCGAGAGAACCACGGAGCAGCCTCACGCTCCGCCTTATATAGGGTCCGTTTTCTCCCTCACTCTCTGCCAGGGCAGCAGGTGCAACCGCCAAGTGCGTTGCAGCAAAGTCCGCCACGTCGTAGCCAGAAGTGCGTCGTAGCCATGGTTCTCCGCAGTTAGGCCATGCCTCTCTCCCCTTCCGGAGCGCACGAACCCACACGAACACACACACACGTCCCGTTGACGTCACGGACGCGTTGAGACTCGTTTTGGACAGGCTTCGACAGGCTTCGACAGGTGGGCGACAGTCCTGAACAGATCGTGACTCGTTTCGGGAAGGCTCCAACAGGCGGGCGACTGTCCTGAACAGATCGTGACTCGTTTCCGCAGCGTTGAAACTCGGAAGAAGGTCACCGAAGGTTCCATTCTTAACAGGCTGCAGAACTCGACTCCCGGTTACTTCATCCGCCTTAGGCTCACTTTGTCTCTGGAGGTCAACAGCACTTTCTCGTTACCCGAATCACCGTTTTGCCCAGGAGTGAACGTGTGAACGACAGGTCGAAAGCGCCGCCACTAAGCTCGAACGTGCGCGTCACCATGTGCTCCAAGTCAATCGTCACTGAAAAACAGCGATCCGCGACGGAGAAGGGATGAATGGTGCGACACAGTAAAGAAGTCCACGTTTGGTTTCCCTCGCGGATCTTGAAGCTGTACTGTTCTCGGCGCTCTAAGCTACCCGACTGACTCCCCTTCAAAGTAGCCTGACCGACCGTTCCTGACTTGTGAAACGTGAGCGCTGGCATTCCCGAGGTACCTTCGCTCAGGCCCGGCGGCGCATGACTCAGAGCCCACACACGCACGCGTGTACACTGTGGTGACCCACGTTGCTCACCGCTCGAGAGAACTCGCCCTGACTCGTGACCTTGCTGCGCTCCCGATAGACCGGTTCTTCCCACCCTCCCGCTTCGGGAGAACGTAGCCAAGGAGAGGGGAACGCCCGTCGCCCAAGACGGGAAGCAAAAATAAACCAGTTGAGTTTTGGTATGCGCGCCTCGCTATCGCCATCTCAACAACACCTTGTTATGACCCGTCCCATCTCCATGTGTGTGTGAGTGCGTGGGAAGCTTACCGAAGTATTTTCCTAGTCGTTAGGACCACTTTGGGGGAAGGATTAGCCCAGGCTTAGCCGAACGCTCGGGGCGTTGCCAGTCTGGCTGGCGTCAGTCGCTTACGGGGAAGCGCCGCTCAAGGACTCCCCTCCCTCACGTCACGTGTCAACCCTTCGGACTTCTACCTGCAGCTGGCGCCGAGGCGGCGGAACGCGACAGTGTGTGTTCCGAGCTTTCCGATTCTTCTCTGCCACGGTGGTGGGAGGGGGGATTAAACGGCGCCGGCTGTCTGCGGGGGAACAATCCAGGGATCGTTCATCAGCCAATTCGAAGACCTTGGAAGTGTTTCCCACCCCCTTCGTAGGATTCCAGAGTGGGGGATAATCGTCGTCTCGCCTTTCCCAAACGTTAAGCTCCCCTTGGGGGAGAGCTCCGCTGGTCCGACTGCCCTCGGTCGCTTCAGGAAAAGCACCGCCCACGGAATCCTCCTCTACCTCGCGTGTCCACAAAAATCCCGACCGTTCGAGAGACGGTCGTCTTCGGTCACGTATTTCGATATGAAATAAACCTGTTAAGTTTTCCCGACTGAGTGGTTCGGGCGTTGTTCGTGAGAAAGGTTGGACGCCTGCGAGATTACCATGCTCCCCGAGAAACAAGGCTGGGCGTCGACACCTAACAACCTCCCCTCCACCCCCTTAGCCGAGTCTTGCGGTCATAGTGGACTTTTCCCGCCTCTCTTCGCCTTTCAACCAGTGGTGCCAATTCAGCGGCACAAGATGGCTCCACAGAGAGACGGAGGGAGCAGGGAGCCTCGATACCAAAGCCGCCGCCTCCGTACAGGGTGGAGAGACGCTTTGGACGAGCCCGCGCCGCAAAGCTGCTATCTTAGGTTCTGAACTTTAAACAAGCACCGCTTTCCCTTCGCAGGTACATTCCGCGTCTGGTAAACTTGTCCACTCATCTCTCTCCATTTTTTTATTAAATAACAAAGACGTTGCCAAGGAAAAACAGATGGCCGAATCTACTGTCCTGCTTCGACAGCACAAATTTAGTTTGCTGACCAAATAATCACTACACCAAAACCAAATATTAAAAAAAAAAAAATTCAGAATTATTTTTATTTTTGGCGTCTCGGGGGAGGCGGCCGCCCCCCCGCCCCCCCCCCCCCCCTAAATCCGCCCCTGCTCCTATCTCTCTTACATCAGTATCAAACAGTGTAGCGGAGTTGCCACTCCAGAGTTGGAATCATTCCGGAATCATTCCGCATTTTCTCGACCCCGGAATGGAATGGGAATGGAATGGCGGCAACGTTGAGGGAAATGGAATGGGAATGGAATTAGATGCCTTTTGTTCGGAATGGAATGAAATAAAAATGAGTCAGGTTCTTTTTTTTATTTTTTTTTTTTGGTTTACGGTTAGCTGAATTGAGCCAGTCAGTGAGTCAGTTGCTCAGAAATAAAATGAGCGGGAAACTGCTAGCCCGCGTGGAGCCCTAACAAACCTATACGCAAAAAATGCAATACAAAAAACAAGCGTCAAAGCAAAGGGCAAAGGGGGAAAGGGGGGGGGGGGGGTCGGGGGGTAACGGTGGCGCCTTTCACGGACGCGCAGCAGTGATGCAAAACTATCGATAAATTGGCTATCGATAGTTTCGCAGAACTATCGATTATCGACTATCGATAGTACTATCGATAGTTTTTCGATAGTCGACTATCGCTAGTCAGATTTCTGGCGACCATCGATACTATCGGTAGTACTATCGATAGTTTTGCACCACTAGAGTGAACACAGTTGCCGCACCGCCGCTCGCCTCCCTTCCTCCTCTCTTCACCCAAACTCCCGTTTTCGTCATCACTGAAAGCTGAACCAAAGTTCGGATGGTAAGTGCTTGGGCTAGTTGGTGTCCCATTTGAAAAAATAAAACGAGAAAAAAAAGAAGAGGGAGCGACGCATACTACTAGTGTCGCAAAACTATCGATAGTAAACCGTCGACAGTACTATCTTAGGTTTACGATAGTCGACTATCGATAGTACTATCCATAGCTTTTCGATAGTCGACTAGTGATAGTACCATCGATAGTTTTTCGATAGTCGACTATCGATAGTACTATCGATAGTTTTTTTTACTATCGATAGTAAGATTTCTGGCTACTATCGATACTATCGATAGTCCTATCGATAGTTTTGCACCACTAACGCGCAGGCGTCGGTCTTCGATGGCGTTACACGAGAGCGAAACAAGAAACCAAGCACCAAGCAAAAGAAAAGAAGGGAGCGGCAAAGAAAGAAAGCACCGTGCACGGCTCCTCATTGATAACCTTCTTGTCGGGCTTTTTTTTTTTTTTTGCAACGGTTTGTAGAATGCTCGCGCGCGCACTGACTGAGATCTGGGAGCGGAAGTGACTCATAGCTCGCAGAGCTCTGATAACTCGTTGACTTGGGCGCCGCCAAAAAATGATCAGTTATTGTTTTCTTATAGTTGAAGGAGCGTTGTTTAGCAGGTGGCCAACCCTGCTGCCTTCCACGTTCAATCGCGCGCACTCCTTTGAAGTGCCAAATGTGAGTTTGCTTCGGCATTAAATCAAAGCGAGATTCACTTCCTTCTTCTCCTCTTGCGCTTTGCTCCGAGGCTTGCTTTTTTATACTACATTTGTAGCGTAAGTCCGCCTTTTACTTGGTCTTTGTTCCGATGCTTGTTTTCTGTGGTTTATGTTTTAGTTTGTTGGGATTACTAGCAAGCTAGCGTCAGGCACGTAGCCAGGATTTTGTTTCGGGGGGGGGGGGGGGGGGGCGCCCATGACAAAATGCTGTATGAAGGGGAGGGGGGGAGAGGAGGTCCCAGCAAAATAGAAGATTTCGGGGGGGGGGGGCGGGCCCCATGGCCCCCCCCCCCTGGCTACGTGCCTGGCTAGCGTATTCCCGTTCATTTCCTTTGACTTTAGTGTCTGGATACTTCGTTTCACCTTGCGATGGACCGCTGCGGACACTACAAGTCACTCCAGGCAATCCAGCACCGTTAGCGGGACTACAGGGTCACGCGACACTCAGAAGGTACTGGATTGGTTTCGATGGCTCTCGTGCTGTCTGTTGAGGTCCATCGTAAGGTGAAGTAGACTATCGTCACCGCTCTTGTCGCCTGACCGAACTACTAGACTTGCAGAAAGACCGTCCTGCGCCAGACGAGGCGCGACCGTTGCGTTGAGGGCAACTGAGAAGGAGAGCTGGGTGCTATAGCTGCCACTGAGGTTTTGGCTTCCGCGCGTCTCGGCTGTCCGGTCTGCATTCGTGCTCCTTGTCTGGGACCCTGTTTGAGGCGGTGAGAAGTCAGTGGGACGGTGTGGTTGAGGAAACACGGGGAATGTCAATTCGAACGGTGCGGTATTACCCCGTTAATTGTATCTTGGTGTGAAGCTAGCTTTGTCGACGCTGACTGAGCGACCCGTCGCCACAACGCGAACAACCGACACCGAGGTAGAAGAATGAATCAGTTGGTACTGTCTGCTGCCTGAACCCGCCGCTCAATCAGCGCGAAGAGGAACATCACAATTCGAACGAGAAGACAAGAAAAATACAGATCGAGTCATAGCATCGTGGAAGACATTTTTCGACATTAGTCGAGAAGGATATAAACAAGCTGCACGCTGCAAGTTGTGCAAGGAAACTATGCATGGTGCAGTCGGCGTATCATCGGACTTTATTCGCCATCTGAAGAGGAAACACGAGAATGAGTATGCGAAGGGTGAAAAAGGGCAGGCGAACCAGTCAAGAATTGAATTGAATATGGTAAGAAAAATCGAGATTCGTAAAGCAAGGGTGAACTTATGCGTTTTAAAACAGGTTTCGTGACATGGTCTATACGGTCCCTCGTGCTGCGCCGTAGATGTTGCATTTTGTCAGAAGATGTGTTCTTGCCGCTGCGAATGGAGTCCCTTCCAGCATCGTACTAGCCATGTTGCTGTATTTGAGCGCCACGCACGAACTGGATATTTTTATGGTCTTATCAAACAAACACGCTGGCATCGTATGTCCTAAAAGTCAAACTGCAAAAGGTAAATAAACATGAAAGGATTTAAGTTTCGCTGTTTGCTGTGAGCCACGTGGCCGCGAGACCGATGTCTTAAACAAACTTCGACATATCAAGGGGCTTTCTCGATGTTTGCAGTACAATGTAAATGAACACTTTGTGCCACCAGCGGTCCGCTTAGTAAAATCAACGCTTTTTTAAACATTTAGCTTTCTTTTTTTTGCAATTTTGTATGCGTTTGATAATGTCAGCTTTATGCTGCTTTTGCCGGAAACACAGTGTAGCTATCAAGTGCCAATTTTTACGTTTAGGAATTAGAGGAATGGAATGGAACGATTCAGCCATTCCAGGAGCTGAAATGGGCCCAGTGTACCCATTCCTAGGAGTTGAAAGGAATTGAATTATCGAAAACTCTAATTCCCCGGAAAGGAATTGAATGGAATAGGGTGCCCATTCCGCAACACTGGTATCAAAGCGCCTTTGAATCTAGAACAGGACTCCTCGGAAAAACGCACGTTGTGGAGCACGAGGTTGATGCTGGGGGTTCCCTTCTCATACTGCAACGCCCTGATCGGTCTTCATTCACGGAGAGACAAATAATAGACACCAAGGTACGTTTCTGCGTACACTTCAAGGAGCTCGATGGGAATTCTGCAATACGTAGTGTTTTTTTTTTTTTTGTAGTGAATAAATCCCGTTTTTTTTTTCTCAAACATTCCCTACAGGGCTCTTGCAACTGTCATTTCTTACGGTCAGAATACCGAGCACGAAGCACGCTAAACAAACTACGGAATCCTACGTCAGAAAACTGTCTGCGGCCGTGCCGGCTCTAGTCTTCTACATTTTTTTTATTCGCACGCACGTTATCGTTTCTTTGTTGGCGTCGTCTTTTGCGTTTTAAAACGTAGAAGCAAGTAGACCACTCAGCGTACGACGGAACTCAACAAGTACAATCCGGGACATATTTGGGACGCCTAAACCCGAACCCAAGCTCACTCTATTTTGTTCCTTCGGAGACGCCCGGCGGCGTCTGTCGGGGATATTTTGCCCGACGCCGAGGCTCGTTTGAAGTCGGAATAAAGACCAGCATGTATAAAAACCGAGTACTCCTTTATGTCCCGACCACTTTTATTTTGTGCAGTCAATCATGATGCGAGAGAACTCGAGCGTTCAGAAAAACACCGCTTTATGAACATAAACCATGCGGACGTAAGGCGAAAGTAGATAAAAGTCGCCGACATGAATCCCGGCAAAAAAAGCTTCGAACCGGAAACACGGCTGTGTACTCTCGGCATCCGGCGCTCTTCGTGATAAAACTCCGAACAAAGACGGGACACGAAGAGAACAGCTGACGCCACCGAGCAGATGACGCGACCTCAAGCGCGTGAGTCAGTGCAAGTGTTCATGCCCTGACTCACGTGGAAAACGGAGCTGGAATTTTATAAGGGTGGATAGGCTTCGGATGGCATGGCCGCCTCTCTCGAACTTAAGGAGACTAGATTTGAGAGAGGGGGCAACTCAAAGCACGAAGAGCGTTTGCAGTTTAATGGCGGGCGCCTCCCACGCAGATTGGGTGCACGTGCGCATGCGTGCCTTGCCCTGTGGCGAGGAGGATGGCAGGCGAAGAAGCTGAGCCAAGGCAGGAGACGCTTGCAGAAGGTCGACGCTCCGGCCACCTCCTCGCAGCTCGTATAGCAAACGTGGCCCATAAATTACCTGACGCCAATCGAGCAATTCGAAACGCACTCACATTTAGGCACACTATGGTCGATCGCGAAGAACGCGGAAGTGCTCTTGCTAGGTTGGCTAGCTGAGCGACCCTGGCCAACGTCATTCGTCGTGTAAATGAGGGATAGCTGCATTTTCACAGTGCGCATTTGCGCGACGGTACGATGCCACTTGCGCGTGCTGGTTTTTAGTCTTTGTGCACGTATTATAGCCGTCGTCCGAACGACAGTTCGTCCTCGCCGTTGGCGCTATGGGGACGGCTTTTGTCACCTCCGCACAACTCCTCGACTCTATATACCGCCTGTTTCAAATAAAGCGGACCTGTATGACATCAATCTCAAAAATCAGCTTCGCACGCTCGAGCCGACACTGCAATATAGCAAGGTTACCTCTATAGCCGGTGCACTTTGCAAGTAGCGCAAAAGTACAGAGAATAATAATTCTCCGCTTGCTTATGATTCAGTATGCGAAGGAACTAAAGGTCTAAGGAAGAGTGAAATTAGGTACGTGAAAAAGATAAAAGTTTCGACAAAACATTCCCCCTCCCCCCCCCCCCCCCCCCGAAAAAAGGAAAACACTCCAATTTACGTGAGCAGATAAAAGATATGAGCTCAGTGCAGTCATTGACAGCCTAAGCAAGTCAGTGCGTTGTTAGTTCAAAGCATCTTATTATCCCCTCTCCCCTTTCCCTCTTCCCCTTTCCGCTGTCATTGTTATTGCGGCGTTATCAGATTAGAACAGCGAACAAATCACGAGGCATGAACATCATCAGTCACGCCCTGTGTTTCTTAGGCTCACAGTTGCTCTATCCGAAGGTGTTCACGAAGGGCATATAAAATAAATAATGCCGAGTCGGGGAATCATGACGTAATAAATAACTTTATTGCAGTCGGTGGTTCAACATTAGACAGGTTGTCTCCTTCCAGATAGAACGTCCCAGTGACATTCCCACTGCACACTCTACATCCCTCATACGTGCACGTACAAGAACACCCTACTGCCAACTACACGTGTCAAATCACTGCACTAAGCAGAAGGACCACGTACAGTCGCGGCGAAATGAGCTAATACGTCCGGAGCAGCAAACCCTCAGGGGTAAAAAACGACACATCAGTCGCTTGGGTTCGCACGACCTCAAAATCGTACCATAAGGCTATGCACTCTACAAGACGCTTACTCGTATAACGCTTCCGGATTTAATGGGAATAACCAAACTACTGTTTTCTTTTAATCGGTTTATCCAGATAGATAGGGCGATCAGTATCACACTCAAAGTTCCTTAGAATCTCGGTGACAGAGTAGGTGGAAATTGTTTTGCGTGCATCTTCATATTATCACTGATAGCTTAATAAACAGAGGGCGTAGCGAGTCCGGATAATTTTATTATTGTCCCAGAACAAATGAGGTTGCTCAATCAACAGTTAAGTATGCCAAAGACCGAATCACAGAGAAATTATTCCGAACGAAATAAGCCAGGCCCCGCGTTTATTAAGCTGTCAGATACGGCGGTATGTTAGTCTTCCTCAAGGAGCGTCCGTGTCTCCGCTCCAGCCGAAGAGTTTAACCAATGCACTTTACATGAGTCGCGAGTACTTTTTGCCACCTAGGTTGCATCCGATTTAATTATCGTGTGATCGCTTTTTTCACTAACCTACCTTGATTACGGGAAGACCGGCAATTGGTGTTGTGAGTCTAGCGTGACGCAGCATAAACGCAGGGACTTGAGAATGCGATCAATTCAGTTTTATTTTGAATGCATGAATAGAAACCGACCAAATCACCAATGGGGGTTATTACTCAGTAGCGTATTGTACGAAACAAAGGACATTCGTTGATATTTTATGCAAATTTCGATATATTTTATTTGGGCGATAATGTTTACTGTCTTCTATACTCTCTCCAAAAATGACACAAAAAATCACTCCTGCTGTTTTTTTTTCTTTTTAAATACGCCGTTGCGATTGCAGCGTCTGCGCCGCATTTTAAGCTTAGCGGTCACCCGATGTGACAAAGCAGCTCTGTCACTGCAATGTTTCGTATTCGTATGTTACCATATTACTCTGCTTACTTTAACGTAGCACTGATGTTGTTCAGTCAGAAAATGCATAAAACGAGCACTGGAAGCATTAAGCATGTATTGGCGTGAGAGCTCGCGAAAATTCGGTCGCTTCCTTCTCATTGTTTATGTACACGCAAGCGACTCTGACGTCACTCCGCTGCGGTGACGCTGCTGTCGGCATGATTCATACGGGGGCGCTCAACCTCATGCGAATTGCGTTTCTGCGCAGGCGCAGTGCTGTGAGAAAACTCGCGCTTGTTCGTAAGAAGTGCGTTGGTCTATAAGTAACCTCCTGAAAGCTTTAAGAGTGGCAGACGACGATTGGCTACGCTGCTCGGAAGGCGTCTTCAAATCGTCTGGTTAGCGTTCTATAGTGCCCATATGTCCGAAGTTGTCTAGACACGGCAACAAATTACGTCACACGACCCGGCATGTCATGTTGTCGGATTTCGCGATCCTTGACTTTGGTCATAGAAATTCCGGTAAAACGTTACGAGAAAACACGAGTGTCGCTGTCGTCACAACGTCCCAACTCCTGACTGAAGAGCCTTCCATGGAGCGTCAAGCTGGAGAGTGACCTAATGCAGAACAGGCGTCTGCCATATCCACCTCTGCTGCTGTGCCATCGTCAGATTCATGGAAGGTAACACATCATGCCAGTTTTAAGATGTCATCATGCGAACATCAAAGTCATTTGAGGACGTGGTAATTTTACGAGTCGAAGACTCGCCCCAGAGTTTCGCGAAAAGACGCAGCGTCTTGATGTGGCGGCGCTCCTGGTGCCAGGTGCAGGTAACACAAAGATGCATATGCATAATCAATCGTTGGTAATCACGTCGTTGTAAGACTAGATATGGATAAAGGATATGTGCCGGGTTTGCGGCTCATTGGGCGCTTTAGTATCAGGAGACGTTTGGTGCCGAAAAAAGAGATCGCGAGTACGAATGCTCGGTGTCATTAATAAGAAGTTGTTGATCTCCTTCCCGTTTTCTTCGGAAAAGAACAAATTCCGATGGAAGCCACACCAGGAAAGTGACCACGGTCTGAAAATAAAAAGAAAATATACAACACATTATAAATAAAAATATATTAAAAAAACGCTCCTAATTTATTTGTGCATATTTACCAATGCTCGAGTTTGCACTTAATGGTTTAGTGGTTGCAGGATCGATGAAATTCCTTCATAAAACCTACTTCACAATGCACAGCCGTATATACAGAGAGTCTGGCCATTCATTGGGAAGTACAGGAGAGAAATGAGGAGACGCCATTAGCTGAAAGCGTTCTGGGCGTACTCCAGGGAGTCCTCACAAACTCGAATGGGGACAACCAGAAGCCGTACATAATACCCTGGCGGTGGCCGCGAGAAACGAAATTGATAAGTGCGTCGGAGTAACTCTCGGTGACTGAAAACATGGTGCACGTCATGTTTCAATCACGGTCACCCAAAATCGTGTAAGAAGAGCGCGACTAGGGGAACGATCGACATAATCCGTACGCCAGGCACCGAGAGCCGGAAATCTGCCATCCGAGCGGTCACACTTTGTCCGAACAAAACAGAGTTCGAAGGGCACATTCGTTTCTTACATCTGTCTGCATGATTATAATGGAAACACCACGTGCACCTTATTTTCAACCATGAAGGGTTACTACATTTGTTTCTTACGCGCTTATTAAAACCATATACCTACGATTAAAACTGTTTCTCTCTACCACCGCTAGGGGCTTCTTTTCGTCTTCTGGTTGGCCAAGAGAGCATGTAAAGCCATCTTTCTGCGTCTGGTGCTCGCCCTGGCTCTGCCCGCACCTCCCATTGACCAAACTCTTTCTATACACAGCTCTGCCACAATGCGGTCAGTACATCCGTTGTTGGCCTCCTTTCAGTGAGTCTAACCAAATATCAAGGCAAACTGAATCAACCTTCCAATGGTCATGTGCTTTCAGTAGCAACAGGGATGAGAGCCATTCTACCTCTAAGACGGGTGCCATTTCTTAGCGATAGCACTCGCTCGTCTTCTTGGCTAGAATAATCAAAAGAAGACAGATGACTGGTAAGAAAGAAACAAATACTCTGAGTAATTTTCGAAGGTTCCAAGAGTGCAGACACTGATGACGCTAGTGAAATTGCTTGTTTCGCTTCAACATCGTTGTGAGTAAGGGACACTGTTGTAAATTATGTTGGATTAGGTTTATCAAATAAACAAAACGTAACCCAATGGACAACTTCTCCGTGTAATTATTGAAGCCTCCTTCCTGACCTCGTCGATTTATTTCCAGCCGAATCTCTGGTTTAGCCTCTCATCATGAATTCTGCCAGGTTCGGTCTGCGCATGCTACTTAGATGTGTAAATTATTATAATCAATGCAGGAAACTCACCCAGAAAGCTAGGAGCCAGAACATGAGCATTGATCCCTGCCTGTACCCGTACTTTTCTACCAGGTATCCGGCAAGTGGTGATGTTATCACGGCTCTGGAAGTTCATGGAACAAAGCAGCTATAATCTTTCGCGCGTGCAACGACTCGAATGAAAATCACAATATAGAAATCGCGTTTTACCCGGAGATCATGAATTGGTAAGTGGCGCTTGATACGACGCCGTTTGTCTTGAGGGTATCGGGATAGCCAGCTCTTTCACTGCAGAATAGAAAAAAAGAAAAGCGCATACGGAAATTGCAGTAGTGTTAGCCATTCACATATGTTTATATTTGTCCGAGATATCCACTCTGCACCATCTGAGGGGAGGCCTGAAAGGGGAACGTATAGACGGAATTGGGTATATAGCTAATAGGTTCCAAGGCTAGGAGGTTCCATTTGTGTCGTAATATATTATATACCTTGCATTAAAAAAAAAAAAAAAAGAAAACGGAAAAGAAAACGTTGTTAACGCGCATAATACCGGGTCTTTTGCAAATGGCATGTATTATAATAGCTGTATACATTTAGAGACTAAAAATAAGTGACTCTATTTTCTCGTTTTATTATTTAAAACATATTTATGAGTACATGTTTCACGCTATCAGGACCATAACAAAAGTAAGAATAACTATTTTACAGAATTGTCATAATGCATGGCCACGTGCACATGTCTTTCCCCGATAGGAGGCACAAGGACGAACAAGAACTCGGTCAAATTCGGTCTTCAAAAGTATTCAATATATGCAACGGAATTAAAGTTTACTGAAACCATAATTTCCCTAGACTATCAGAAGCTACGACATGTATACTGCACTGTAATGCCCCCGCAACAACATCCTTGGTCTTCTCTCAATAAGTTCAACAGGTGGGATAGAGATAAAAATTCAGCTTTAATGTGTGCATGTACTCGAAGGAAAAGGATGCGGACACAGTTTTGCCATGGTAGAGTATGACTATAATAGTATTATGCAATTCCTTCCTTTATTAGATGCACTCAAAAGGCAAAAATAATAATTTGAATTTTAAGCGAATTGCGGAAATTTACGCAGTTATACAAAATTTGTAGTTCTCTCTAAAAAAAAGGAATGGCATTGTCAAGTGACTGAAGAATCCTTTTAATAAAATTTGTTTGTATAAATATTCAAGAATCAAGAATTAATTGTATTAGGTGTCTAGGGACAACCGTACGGAGTTGATGCTGGCACACCGGAACTTACATACATACAAATTACGCATAAACTGAAAACACCAATATAAAACACACGTATGATGATGATGATCAAGAATCAAGAATCAAGAATAATTTTTATTAGGTGTCCAGGAACGACCAGGCGGTCTTGGTACTGGCACACCGCAACTTACACACTACAAAAAAGTAGGGAAAAAATAAAAATAAAAAAGAAACATAAAAAACTTAAAACATTGAGTAAAAGGTATGATACATATAACGAATGCTGACACAAAGATACCATATACACAACAAGGAAAGAACGGAACACAGGGTCCGAACGCAGAGTAGAAGACTACCACAAAAACGAATATACCTTATTAAAATAATATATAATAACATCACAATCACGACAGGTTCAACGAGAATCATACAAGACTCTGAGAGATCTGACAAATTCAGTCACACCAAAAATATCAAGATCACTTGCAATGCCATTATATGCCCGGCACATGCGAAACATGGGGTCCAGGATATTTAACGTCCGAGGAGAGTAAAAAGACGTTGTCAAACGGGTCGCTGTCCGAGGAACCCGTAAACATATCTGTGAGAGCAGTTCTGAACAGTCGGCCATGCCATGAAGGACTTTGAAAAGGAAAACCAGATCTGCCTTTTCTCGACGGTGATATAAGCTGTTCATTTGTAGGACGTCCAATACATTGTTACTCTTTGATAGAGATGTTTCATCGCGCAGATATCGATATCGATAAATAGATAAAAATTTGTTTTGCACTCTCTCCAGCCTTAGGAGGGTAGTTTTACAACTACCATTCCATACAGGAGATGCGTGTTCGAGTTGAGGCCATGTCAAAGAGCGGTACAGGGTTACAAACGTTGCGGGCCTTTTAAATACTCAAGTCGTTCGACAAACAACACCGAGCGCGCGCAAGGCGCAGGTACTTATACGAGCCACGTGGCTATCAAATCTTAAGGAAGAGTCCAAAAGCACTCCCAAGTCCCGCACTTCAGTAGAACGGCACAATACGTGTGAGCGAACACTGTAAGGGAAACACGTTGTTTGCTTTTTGCGACTATAGGACATGACCTTGATTTTCGAGCTGTTTAGTAAGAGACCGTTCAGTGAACACCATTTGCTAAATGAGTTTATGTCCTCTTGTAGAAACATGCAATCTTAGATAGTTTTAATCTCCCTAAATATCTTAATATAATCAGCATATGGCAAAAAATACGAGTTTACAATTTGCTTACACACATCGTTCACAAAAATAGAAAAAAGAAGCGGGCCCAGAACTGATCCCAGAGGTACCCCAGACGTGGCCGTGTACGTAAAAGAATACGCGCCGTTTGCACGAGCAGCACATGTTCTATTAGACAAATAATTCTGAAACCAGTCGTGTAGCCCTCCACAGACACCAATACCACAAAGGTTTGATAAAAGAATGCCATGGTCAACCACACCAAAGGCCTTACTAAGATCAAAGTAGACCACGTCAAGCTGGCCGCTGTGGCACACAGCTTTGGATGCAATGGACATAAATGAAATCAAATTTGTTGTTGTCGAGCGTCCTGATACAAATCCGTGTTGGTTGGAACTTAATACATTTTTTAAACGAAAGGAAAATGTTTTGTGGACTACCATTTCGAAAAGCTTCGAAAATGTACACAGCAGAGACACTGGCCTGTAGTTAGACGCAGTGGTACGACTTCCAGACTTGTAGACTGGGACTACGACTGACTTCCTCCACATGTCAGGAAACACTCCTGCTCTTAAGGAGTTGTTGAAAATGTAATAGAGGATGGGTGTGAAAATTTCGTGAAATGCTTTTACAAGTGTTGCTGGAATACCGTCGTGACCTGAGGACATGGTAGGCCTCAGTTTTTTTATGCATTCCTGAACCATTCCCTCATCCACAGGCAGGGAGGAAATGGATCCGTTCACACCCGGGGATGACGGCTGTTGGTACCCACTCCTATTGTGTTTATATACAGAACTGAAATGACGCGCGAATATATCGCATACACTGGACGTGGTCACATTCTCCTCATTAAGTATAATATCAGGATTTATCAATTTTCTACCTCGAGAACGAACATGTCGGTAGAGTTTTCTTGGATTTCTCCTCAATTCAGACTCCACTGACTCCACATATATCTTATTATCAATCCTCTGATATTGCTTACAGAGGCGTCTATAATAAATGAACTCAGCCTCCCACCTGAGACTACCAGTCTTTTTAAATTTGCGGTGAAGGAAGTTTTTTTTTCTTCAGCAACTTTTTTTAAATACGGAGAAAACCAGGAGGGAAATTTTGAATTGGTATGCTTCTTTAGAGGAATGTAATGATCCATTCCCTCATGCACTGCCGTGGTGAATTGAAGAACCTGATAATTGACGTCAGATGATTGCAGGATAGGGGACCAATCGAACGTAGAAAAGTGGTTATATAATCCCTCATAGTCACCAGCAGCGTAGTTATGCAGTTTGTCTAGATAAGTGAGACTAACAGCCGGTACACGGCTGACAGGTACATTCAAGGTTATAGCCACCTCAAGTGCAGGATGATATTTGTCAGTCGGTACTAAAGGGAATCCACTCTTAGTAACAGAAACGTTATCAATGTCTGAGAAACAAAGGTCAAGCATAGCGCCTTTACTATTTTAACCCTGCTAAACTGATTCAGGGCCATGAAAGAGGCAAAGTCACAAGATTATCGGCCTTCTTTGCACCGTAATAATTACTTGAAACAACACTGTGAGTTTCCCAGCATACACCTGGTACATTAAAATCGCCAATTACTAATAGTTTGCATTCACCCAGTTTGTCTGCTATATCCTCAATTCCAAGGAGACAATCATTAAACTCCTCAGGTTCAATGTATGGAGGAAAATAAAAAAGTACCTATCAGAACGCGTTCTCTATTATCACACTCCAGCTCTACCCACACAGATTCCGAATATAATAAATACTAATACTAATAATAATAATAATAATAATAATAATAAATACTTTTATTGAATGTAGCATAAAGCAAGGTTGCGTAACGGGCGCATCAAAGCCAGCATTAGGCTTGTGCGATGCTACCCAACAGTTTAACGTAGCAACTTAGCAACTTGGAACCCGCATGTGAACTGAAGCTTAACTATATACAGGTGTCCTTAGGATGTCTCGGGTATCTTACGCTACAGTTAGACACACAAACACACGCACATACACAGATATACGAATCCGTTAGCAGATGCATCGTCAAAACATAAAAAAAAACATAGTAAAAAAAAGAAGAGCAAGCAATGAAATTTCTGTTGACAAAGCAAAATTATGCATTAAGCATAAAAGGAAAAGGCGACTATACTAAACACAAATACACAAATTGAGTCCAAATGCGAAGTGTCGCAACCGCAAGGCTGCATAGGCGTAACCTACACTAGGAAAAATAAATATATATATAAACAAAAAAATATTAAAAAATAAAAAAAATAATAAAAATTAATATACAGGCCATACATCGATGCCCAGTCGAAGATCTTGTCAGAAAGTGATACTTCTGAGAGCCTTTTTAACTGCTCGCAGCAAAGTAAGAGACAGAAGCTCAGGCGGCAGATGAGAAAAAATTTGCGGAACATAATATTCGCGCGTACTTTCGCCATAGCGAGTATGAACGCGGGGAATTTCAAACGGCTGCACATGACGCAGGACACGAGGGGGTGAACTAACTACTTTAAAATCGTTGCTCCAGAAATGCCGCAATGCAACAGTTTGAACATATAGCGTTTGAAAGTTAGGAAGTTCAAGAAGATCGAAAAGGGTGGTGTCTTCAGGCACTTGTAGCTTGTAAGAAACACTCGTAAGAATTGCTTTCAGGAGGGAGTCTATTCTCATTTTCCAGAAAGCTGAACAATTCCCAAAAACAGTGATTCCATAACGGAGGATGCTATATGCAAGGGCATGTGCTATTGATTTTCGAATGGAAAGTGGCATAAAGCATTTAGACCTATACAATAGACAGCTGGCACTTCTTAGTTTTTTGCATATATAAGGTATGTGAACATGCCATTTCAAGCTACTATCAAAAAATATTCCAAGGTACTTAACATTATCAGCATATTCTAAAGGGACGCAGTTGCACTGAGTGCAAGCTGATGAGTGCAGAACAAATGGAAAATCAAGCCTGACTGTTTTGAGTGGGTTGTGGAAGCATACCAGTTTAGTTTTTTTTACATTTACCGAGATAAGGTTTCTCTCAAACCAGTTCATTAGCGCAGTTGCATGACCTTGCAATTGGCGGATAGAGTCTAAGTAATTAATGTGTTGCGACATGATTAGTGTGTCGTCTGCATACTGGTATATTTTACTTCCTGGTACAGATTCGTTGAAGTTGTTGACAAAAATATTGAATAAAAGGGGTGATAGAATTGAACCCTGCGGCACACCTGCTTTTAGTATAGTTCGAGAGCTTTGGATACCACCGGCAGACACCACCTGAGAGCGATTACCAAGATAATTTTCAAAGAAGGAAAAAAAAGAGCCCCGGAAGCCTATACTGTACAGTTTTTTCAAAAGTAACATGTGACTCACAGCATCAAATGCTTTGGACAGATCTAAGAACAGAGTTGAGGTGACAAGGTTATGATCGAAAGCAGAGTAAAGTTTGTCAGCGAAATCTTCAAGCAGTAGTTGTGTGTCCTTCCCCTGCACAAATCCAAATTGTGTAGGTGACAGTACGTTAAATTTGTCTATAAAAGATGTCATTAAACGATATATATGCTTTTCAAGTATCTGCGCGATGATCGGCAGTATATAAATAGGTCGATAATTTTCAATATTATTTTTGGCACCACCTTTGTATAAAGGACGCACTATTGACGTTTTGAGGTCGTCAGGGATGAATTTAGCTTGAATAAAGATGTTCAACATACAAAGAAGTACCGTTTTCAGACTTCCATAGTTTCTTCGCAGGTCAGAAAGACGAATCCCATGAATCCCGGGTGGCTTGCTTGGCTTAAAACTGAATAATATGGAGAACAGATCACTTTCTTGAAGTGGCGAAAGGAAGGCGGAGGAGGTGACGACATTATCAATATGAGTTGACGAATCTCTCGCCTGACCAGAAAAAGTTGCAAAGAAGGCATTGAAATTCTCCACAACAGTGCGTAAGTTATTGCCAAAATTTTGCTTTAGTGTATCGTCAATAGAATGATAAACGTTGTGACCACGAAACTCATTAACTAGGGATCAAGTTTTTCGTGCGTCCGAACGATATTCTGTAAATAGTTTTTGATAATAGTTACGCTTTGCCGTTCGAATCATTGCGTTTAGTTTATTTCGGCAGGATTTGAAATCTGACTTCAATTGCACATTGCTGGGCGAGCGACGGCACCGTGACCATAACATATTCTTATCTTTTATAGCTGCCAGAATATTAGCATTTAACCATAAGAGATCCGGGTTACGCTTCTTTATGTAGATTACTTTCTCAGATGCTCTGTAGAACTGACTAAACACAAGAATGAACTTTTGGTATATATCACTGTAGCTGACGGACTCCAAAAGTTTGTTCCACTCAGAGGTTGAAACTAACTGGTCAAATAAACTGTTGTCTATACATTTTACTTGAATATGATTCGATGATTTTTGCAATGATAACGAATCATTGGAACAATGGCATGCCACAAAGTAGTGGTCAGCAAGCTTTTCCGTAACAATTGCCGATTTAATGATGGACGCAGATGTTCTAATGTTTATGAGGTCGATGCAGGAGGAAACTAGCTTGTCTAAAAGAAGTTCTTCGCGCGTTGGATCATTAACGGTGCATTCAATCCCATATGTTGCCAGAATGTTTAGATAATTGCACACTGTAGATTTCGCAGATCTTACGTGCGCTTCGAATTCTTCCAAAAAGGACCCTACGTTTGTGGAAGGCGGTCTATAAATAGCCAATAAAAAAATCGAATTAGTCGCACTTCCGAGGGAAAGGGCGACACACTCAGCGTGACTAAACGTCAAAGAAATCTGTGAAACGGACCATTTTTTATTCACGAACACCGTGATACCACCTCCGTGACCTGAACAACGCGCGTAGAATGTTACTGCGTATCCCGGCAAGGAAAATTGATCTGTTTCTACAGAAGAAATGCTTATTTCTGTTAAGACAAAAGCGTCTATCATTGAACTAATATCTCTTGAAATAATCTGAAATTCGTTCCAGTGCCTGCGTATACTCCTAATATTTACATGCAAAACAGAAAAAGAGTGATCATGACTTGCTTCAAAGAAATTGCAGAGAGTTGAAAAATTTGAATGGCGAACGAAGTTGGTCATGGAGTTAAATAATCTTCTCGATGTCTATCAGATGGTTAATTCGAATGGGCACACAGCCTTCCGCTTTCTTTGCGTAGATCTTGGCTCGGGAAACCCATATGATTTTATAGCCCCGCTCCTTGCCCCTCTGTCTTGCCTGCCAAAACAGCTCTTTGTTAGCTCGCGTCAGGTTGTCATTCAAGTACAGTTTGGGAAAAGAACCATCCTGAGTGAGCGAGCGGAGAGCTCCACGTTGTGGGAGCCACTGGTTCCCCTCCCCCGAGAAGGCGTAAGCCGCGGACGTGCCGGCCGGAGTTTTCTGGCTTCGAGCTGGCTCGTCCCGTATCGTGTTGGAGAGAGTGCGCCACCTTGCTGGCCTACTCTCTCGCACTCCTCCGCGCATCTTCCGTTTCGGGCGGACCAGAGAGATCGCGCGAGGGAGAGAGTCGGGCCTGCCCTCCGAGTGGACGGCCGTGTGGTCGGGGAGTACTGGATTGGACTCCGGGCAACGGGTCGAGTCGCAGCGCGAGCTCGTCCGACCGGCGATGACTCCACGCCAGCGATTCCCCTGGCTCTGACAGTCGGCGTCCCCACTACCTGTGGACGTCCGTCTGCTGAGAGCCCTGACCCCGAACTCCTGCGACGACGGGTAGCGGCGTGAGCTCGTCCAACCGGCGATGACTCCGCTCGCAATTACCCCTTTGGCTCTCAGGTCGGCGGGCGCTGCGGGCACATTGTGTCCACGGCTCGCTTGACCGCAGTGTCTTGTTCGGGATCCCTGGTACTCAATAAACGCTGTTGGATACCGGGATCATCGTTGTTGGCATGGCGTTGGCCGAACCCGGCGCGGCGACCGCCCTCGCTGGTAGTAGCCGTCGGCCGCGCGGTGGGACGGGCATCGGATTCCCCTTTGAGCACCGGTCCCCAGACGTAAAGGTGCGTAATCCTCCCTCCTTTATTCCCACAACGTGCTCCCATCCATGACTCCTTCATGCTGACAGATGTAAAGCGGATAAGAATCGGCGGTGTTTTTTCACGCTTGACAGGCAGGCGGTGGATAGCAAGGATGGGGGCTTTGTCGAAATGGGAGATTTTAAGGCGCTCGGCTAGATTTGTCGCAAAGGACATGAGATCTTCTCCAGGTGAAACCGCCAGACCATGCACTTCCAGGTTCGCGAGACGACTGTGTCAGAGCCTTTTATACTGGGAGAGTTCGGCGGGTGGGAGTGGCTTACGGCCCGCTAGGTCTAGCGGACTCAGCGGGCGCCGCTTCCGCCAGGATGTGCCTCCCGGCGAGTGGGTCCCCATTGACATGCGATGTATACGCGTGTAGGCTTTGCCGTTCGCGCTTTTGTTGGCGTAAGGAGAAAGTCTAAAAACAAGCATTTTGTGACGTTAATCATACGTTAATTATAACTTACCTCGCACACTCGAGAACTCGAAGTCGGCTTCCAGTCAGCCCTTTTTGGTTTGGTCTCCCAGATCTTGTGCCTTGCGCGGTTTTCTTTTCCTTGCGGGAACCGGTACATCCTGAACCCCTTTTTCGCGTTGTTCGAGCACCCAACGGCACTGCAGCCCCCCATTTCGTTTTCTTCTAACGTCTGGCAGAGCACAGAACGATCATTTTCATCGTCGTCTCTCGCTCCACGCTAGACGGCAAGGCACATCATGGCGGACAACGAAACTCGGAGTGCGATGCGCACAGTTGCCAGACTGTTTGATCAGTGCTGCCAGACTGGCGGCTGGATCAAAGAACCGCCGAACTCTCCCAGTATAAAAGGCTCTGGACTGTGTTGCTCGTTGTCATTGAGCGCTCCACGGATCTCCTGGAGTTCGTTCGCTTGTTGCTGCATGGTTGACTTCAGCTGCGACATTTCATCTTGGAGAGCCTTGCCTTTTTGTTCATTGGTTGTTGCCAGCTTTAGAATGCGGTCGTAATCAGCTGACAAGAAGTCCATTGACTGTTGGATGCCGTTTACAGTCTCTTTCAGGCTCTCGACTAGTGGCTTCAAAGATAGAAGCTCGTTGAGTTGCAGTGAGAGGGACTGGAGGGAGTCTACGCTTCCCTTCAGGGAGGGCAGTTCTTCCAGCTTATTGTTCATATCAGCCAGCTGAGAAGACAGGAGCTGTGCGTTTTGCGACATTTCCATCGCCCCGGCAGATGACCCAGTTTGGCTCTCTTTCAAACGACATGCCCGGCATCTCCACTTGACACGCTTAGCTTGGCCCATGGTGGTGAAAGTTTTCTCGGCGATCCCGGAACAGCTCTGGCCCAGATGGTAGTCGCTATTGCAGTCTGAGCACGACATGTGCCGGCCATCGGTTTCTATTGCCTTGCTACACGCTACGCATTAGATAGTTGGGGCCATTGCTGAACCAGCAGGAGGATGGAAAGTTGGCAAAGGTCGTGTATTGTCGCCAGGCGGTCGAATATCACAGCGAAGTACAGACCTAAGCCAAATGTGCAGGTATCCAACCAGTTCTAATGGAAAGCTCTGCGCCCGACAGCACAACAGAACAGAAGGTGCAGAAGAGGGGAAGCTGTTGGTCTGAGTTAATCGTGCCGGCGAAGGCGAAGGTCCGAATCAGGCCGCACCGCAGAAGACCGGAGGAAGCGATAGGTCCACACGATACCTGAGTATGGTTGGTCGGGCAGTCGTGTTATGGGCGTCCATCATATTGGCCAGGCCTAGCGGTGATGGAAGTCCGCGGCCAGCTCCTCTGTGTGAAAGATTCCGGTTGAAGTTGTCACGAGGAGGTCCGCTCGAGTCCTGGCATTAAGACTTCGGAGCCTGAGCAACGTCAGATCGAAGCATTGCCCTTTTTTGATAAAATTCTGGGAGGGTATAAGAGCGACCGTTCAGCAGCGGGATCGTCTTCGTCGTTTTTAATAATAATAATAATAATAATTCAAAGGAAAATAATATTTATCTATTTAATTACTTAACACATAATGCCAGCCGCCTGAGGTCAAGCCATTCAGGAGGGTAGATTCGTAGAATGTAAAGGCATCCTAAAACAAACCAATGCTCAGCCCTTGTGGGTAGGTCGTTACCAAAGAAAGAGTTCTTAAAACAGTCTATTAAATTAATTTAAAACTTGTTTTGTCAAGTTATTGATGCGGGTTCAGGATTTCGCATTTGTCACATATTTCGGTATGCCTATAAAGCGACGAACGCATGTCCAGTGAAAAAGAGTTGTGTACAAGTCGTCATTATGTTAGCAGAAATAGAAAAGAGGCTCGCTTTGGATATAAAAGAGACTCACACGACGTCTCGCAGTGCGTGCATGTAGGGGCAAACGTACATGAGAGACATGCCGATCCCCATAAATATTTGGGCCAAGTAAATGAAGAAGAGATTACTGAAAGAAAATAAAAATAAAGGAGTTAGCTCAGAGCAGTTGAAAACAGGGTATCAAAACACTTTTTCAGAATTCCCGAAGAGTGTACCGTTCCAGGGTACACTCGAAGCACAAAACATCGAGTTTCGTTTACTCAGTTCGACCAATGACGAAGGAGGTCGGCATCATTCATCTAAATGTTACGCAGTCTCAGTTTCATAAAAGGTCCATCCTCGGGGTCCGTAACCTTTACAACTGGGAGCACATAGCAATGGAGGTGTAATACCGATCGTGGTCCCAGTGACTAAAAAAATAGCAGTGATTGAGCTCGCAACGCATCGTATACAGTAGAAACGCCAGAGATTCCGAAAACATACATTTCACCACCCGCGCTTGCTTTTGGGAGCACTGCTTAGTGCAAAACGTTTGCAAACATGCACCACATTTTTGGATAAAAACGACACTTACTAAGCTAAGCAAGCGGAGTGCCTCACTTACATATTAGTTAATTAACTAGCTTAATGGAAGGCTCACTAACCAAAGTAGGTTAGCGAGGTAAAAAATACTAATTGAACAACAATTTAAAGTTTGACTTTTAATAGTATTTTTCTAATTTCATCTGTCGTCAAACTTTTCTCGAAGTAACCACAAAAAAATTAAGTCGTACGAGTCGGTCCGTAGATATTTTGAGTTGCTTGGGGTTGTAGTCATTACAATTAAAACCAAGCCTAATGTGACTCGAGACAACCATGAATGTTAACTGTCTCGTCTTAGCACCATTTATTTTCCTTGTTTACGAAAACAATCAAATTGAAGGGAGGGGACAAGAACTGTCCCGTGCCAGAACTTAATCGATACACAACTGAATAAATTAAAAAAAAAACACCTAAACACGCGCCGAATGGTGCAATGGAGAGTTTGCTGTAATTGCAGCATTAGTTTCACTTCTATAGTCCCTGAAAACTTAAGGAACGATGGGCCTACTTCTTACGTTCACGCACCTCGCTTCGGGATTGTTTTTTCGATGCCCTTATCGACTACTAGTGTTCTCTCATTGGTTTCGAAGAGATTACAAGATGCTCGGCGGGACTCGCCACCCCCTCCATTTCTTAAGCTGTCGTCAGTGGCTGTAATAATTTATATTAAAGCGGCGCTGCATTATCTTGTGTCTAAAACCTAAGGTCGCTGCCAAAATAAATTGATACATAAAAGAAAATGCTCAGTTACACGGGACACATTGCCAAAGCCCGGCTGTAAAAACACGATTTCTGTTTGGAACGAAAAAAAAATTCACTGCAGTCACTGTTAGTGTGTCTGTTTTCGCGCGCTTACGCCAAGCACAATTTCACGGCGCAGACGTTTTTTTTTTTCTTTTTCTAGTTTATCCGGGTATGTTGTAATAGGCCTCGTTGTTCGCAAAACAGTCTATTAAATTAATTTAAAACTTGTTTGTCAAGTTATTGATGCGGGTTCAGGATTTCGCATTTGTCACATATTTCGGTATGCCTATAAAGCGACGAACGCATGTCCAGTGAAAAAGAGTTGTGTACAAGTCGTCATTATGTTAGCAGAAATAGAAAAGAGGCTCGCTTTGGATATAAAAGAGACTCACACGACGTCTCGCAGTGCGTGCATGTAGGGGCAAACGTACATGAGAGACATGCCGATCCCCATAAATATTTGGGCCAAGTAAATGAAGAAGAGATTACTGAAAGAAAATAAAAATAAAGGAGTTAGCTCAGAGCAGTTGAAAACAGGGTATCAAAACACTTTTTCAGAATTCCCGAAGAGTGTACCGTTCCAGGGTACACTCGAAGCACAAAACATCGAGTTTCGTTTACTCAGTTCGACCAATGACGAAGGAGGTCGGCATCATTCATCTAAATGTTACGCAGTCTCAGTTTCATAAAAGGTCCATCCTCGGGGTCCGTAACCTTTACAACTGGGAGCACATAGCAATGGAGGTGTAATACCGATCGTGGTCCCAGTGACTAAAAAATAGCAGTGATTGAGCTCGCAACGCATCGTATACAGTAGAAACGCCAGAGATTCCGAAAACATACATTTCACCACCCGCGCTGCTTTTGGGAGCACTGCTTAGTGCAAAACGTTTGCAAACATGCACCACATTTTTGGATAAAAACGACACTTACTAAGCTAAGCAAGCGGAGTGCCTCACTTACATATTAGTTAATTAACTAGCTTAATGGAAGGCTCACTAACCAAAGTAGGTTAGCGAGGTAAAAAATACTAATTGAACAACAATTTAAAGTTTGACTTTTAATAGTATTTTTCTAATTTCATCTGTCGTCAAACTTTTCTCGAAGTAACCACAAAAAAATTAAGTCGTACGAGTCGGTCCGTAGATATTTTGAGTTGCTTGGGGTTGTAGTCATTACAATTAAAACCAAGCCTAATGTGACTCGAGACAACCATGAATGTTAACTGTCTCGTCTTAGCACCATTTATTTTCCTTGTTTACGAAAACAATCAAATTGAAGGGAGGGGACAAGAACTGTCCCGTGCCAGAACTTAATCGATACACAACTGAATAAATTAAAAAAAACACCTAAACACGCGCCGAATGGTGCAATGGAGAGTTTGCTGTAATTGCAGCATTAGTTTCACTTCTATAGTCCCTGAAAACTTAAGGAACGATGGGCCTACTTCTTACGTTCACGCACCTCGCTTCGGGATTGTTTTTTCGATGCCCTTATCGACTACTAGTGTTCTCTCATTGGTTTCGAAGAGATTACAAGATGCTCGGCGGGACTCGCCACCCCCTCCATTTCTTAAGCTGTCGTCAGTGGCTGTAATAATTTATATTAAAGCGGCGCTGCATTATCTTGTGTCTAAAACCTAAGGTCGCTGCCAAAATAAATTGATACATAAAAGAAAATGCTCAGTTACACGGGACACATTGCCAAAGCCCGGCTGTAAAACACGATTTCTGTTTGGAACTAAAAAAAATTCACTGCAGTCACTGTTAGTGTGTCTGTTTTCGCGCGCTTACGCCAAGCACAATTTCACGGCGCAGACGTTTTTTTTTTTCTTTTTCTAGGTTTATCCGGGTATGTTGTAATAGGCCTCGTTGTTCGCTGAGCTCTCCGTCCGTAGTTTTGCAGCGATTGGATCTCTCTCAAGTGCTTCTTGGGAAAGTTGACGCTCCGTCGTTTTTATGGGACGATATCCAAATATTAAAGTCCCCAGAACCTAAGGAACCTGGAGCGTCTACTTTCCCGCATATCACTTGGAAGAGCCAATCGCTGGGGTCTACGGAGACCTCGGGGAATTACGAGGCTCATAATACGTTCAGACCTAAACGCAAAAGGGGTCTGCGCAGTGCGCTCTCACACTGAGCAAGACGGTTCACCATGGTCAATGGGACAGTGCAGACAGTTTTTGTTTTTTTAGGTCTAAATGTACTATTAGCCTCGTCATTGGCCGACACCTCTAAGTAGATCGCAGCGATTGGCCCTCCGAAGTGGTTCACAGAACAAAATGCTCCAGATATTTTTATTTATTTTTTAGATTGCAGCGGGGACATTGACTGAACGTATATACGGAGGTAGTTGACCTTAGAACAGTGCCTTAGTTGCCAAAAGCAAAAACAGCAAAATCAATCGTTTTCCCGCACTAACTATATTGCGTCCAGTAGTGCATACGTCTAGCCCAACCGAATTTGCTGATGTAAAACACCATTGCAATCGGTGTTTTTAGTAGGAGTCTGCGAATACCAGTTTGAATCGAATAGCACTGCGTCATTCATAACATTAACAGGGAAAGGGAAATCCCCGCAGTCGGTTTTCTTAACAGCGTTAAAGCTAGGGATGACATTGCGCTATTTGGTTCGAACAGGTATTCGCACATTTCTAGTTCTTAAGCGTCTATAAAGATCAAATATACCCCCTACGTACGGCCGAATAGGAAGAAATGGTGCCGGTCCCATTATGAGAAAGGCCAGGGTTGAAAGCAGCAGACTACAAAATGTAAAAAATTTCTCCATCTGGAAACAGATAACGAGAACACAAATTAGCGCGCATCGTGGCACGTTTGCTTTTATGCTTATTAAGATCTCTGTGCTTTGTATTTCTGACTTTGTACTGCTACCTTTTGAACCCTTCCTGAAGCCTACTTGTTCAGTTACCTCGTAGAACTCTAATTATCTGTTTGTTAAGCGTAGCTTCTGTATCCAAACGCGAAAAATATAATCACCTCACTGATGTTTCAAAAACCTAATTAAAAAAAAAGATTCAATTAAACGATTAATACCAGAAAAATAAAATAAAGCCACTCCGCTCAAAACATACAAAAAAGTAGGTTAATGATATCACGCAGTCTGCAGACACTTGTATACTTTCATTAAGAGTTTGATCACAAGAGTTACACCGGGCATTTCTTATCACTTCGTCCATCAACGACGCGTAAGCTTTCCTTTTTGTTATTATATCAAGGTTCCTCTTCAATCACTGTCCTGTTCCTTTTGACAACTCACACCTCGTTTACAAGATCATAACAGTACGAGTCTGGCGACTTTGGGTATAACACATGCCTATTAAACTAAAGAAAACGGTTACTTGAACTACTATACCGGCCACTTTTATTTGTTATTCCAGCTACTCGAGTGAGCATCACGGTGCATATTGCTCGAAAACGTTATCGCAGTTTAAAGAAACTAATAGGAGCACCCTGTCGTTTTAGTATAAAACTTCCAGAGGTCTATGTATACATGTATTCTGGCCTACAAAGCATTTTGCAAACTAAGCTGGAAAACTGGGCGAGGTGGTGAACGTTGTACCCCCACCGACAATACGAGCTGAAACTCCTGATTCGGTCCTTTTTTTCCCATCATCAGTCCTCACAAGCTCTATTATCTATAAATTTGTCAAATAGTTCAAAATATGGGACCTCAACTTCGCATTCCATACCAAGTGCTGACCACAGCTCTCTCAAAACCTAGCAGGTGCGCCAAAGAAGCACGAAGAACTGTTTCGGCTAATACGGAACGCGATATTCCACCATGGGGAATGAACAGCTCACTATACGCAGACGAAGAACAGACAGATTCATAACAGCAAATAACTGTACTCGTGGCGAAAGTTTAATAGAGCGAAAGGACGTAAACAAAGCAATACAAGTAAGTTAACTAAATTGAAAACACATAAGCGAATAGATCAGACAAGAAACACGTCTTCACTGAGATTATATGTGACGAAATTCCTTTTTGACTGCTCGAACGAAACTTCCGAACAAGAAGACAGTGCAAAAACTGTTAATGTAGACCCACCTTTGACAGGAACACTATCCCTGCTAAAGTCAAACCTCGATCGTCCAGGCTGGTAAATCGTTTTTCGATGCAGCAAAATGTTTAGGGCGCTTCACTTTATTTGAGTTTAGAAATGATGCATGCAAAGTGCACATTGTACACTTTTTATAAATTCATATATGTATACGTGTATACCGCAAAACCATGCACTCAGAATCGCGATTATAATTCTTCATTACAAGTTTGACCACTAAAACTAGCGACACGTATCATGCTCGAATTGCATTGTGGTGCCGCGGTTAGAGGAGTGAACTCAATCTTGCCGTTGATACTGCGCTACTATTTTAGCCTGACACCTACCAATTCCTAACATTGACGATCTAATTAAAGGAGAACCAATGTTTGCGCTTTGTAGTGCATCGAGGTGCAGTACACATAAGGGAGCTTCTGAGCGCGAATACAAGATTAGAAAATACGTATTAATGGTACTTGCCCGGTACTTGGACACGATGCCTCCGAGGAGTGCACCAACGGAGTAGCCGATGAATTGGACCGTGAATACGCTTCCGACTTGCGTGCTCGTAAAACTGAACTTAAAAAACGAGAGCAGAAATATTACTTCCTTGTTGTTTATAAAATGCTATTAAAAAAAAAAAAAAGATGTTGGCATCGTCTGTTCCAGTACCGACGTTTGAAGGACACATGAGGATTTGTATTGTTCTACCTGGCCGTAGGTAAGGTTCCAGCGTAGGTTCGTTGAAGCTCGGTATCGCCCAGCTGAGCATCACGCTAAATAAGTTAACTAGAAACATGGGGTCGAGTAAAAGCTTGTAGTACTTTTTTCCTCCAGGACCGTTTGCCTCTTGTGCCCGTGTCACAACAAGCGGAGTTACTGAAACAAATGTTTGAACGTTGACGTGTTTATTTTTCAGCACATTTGTGAGCGTGATTCAACATTCTCATTTATAGTACTGCAAGTGCCAGTGTGACATTTTTACAAGATAAAATAAGCTGTAGCTAATATTCACCTTTTTGTTTTGTGCTCTTTGGATCAATAACAGCCATGGCAGGAAAGGAGAAAATAAGTAAGGTTCCCATGACATAAAAAGGAAGTGGATATGCCCAGAGCTGAAAAGATAAGGTGGTGCTTGAATCAATTGATATAGTTCCAGCTGACGTTTGACTGACTGGGGAGACATATACTTACGTCTATTAGGGCTCCACCTATAATTGATCCAACAAGAGTTCCCAATCCATAGATGCCCTCCATGATTCCCTGAAAAAAAAAGAAAATATTAAGGGAGTGTGTTATTGCCACTCTAGATTTTATTTGACATATTAACCTTTCGTAATACACCTATACGTAAGATAGTTGAAAAAAAAAAACTTTGCCATTTAAGCAATCTTTAAAGAGGTGCAGGCACCGATCAAATAGCCATTGACAGCGTTTAATCTTCGCGGATGTTGAGATGTAGTACATTTGGTTAAAGACGTCCTGAAGGTATATAGGCCAGTCCGACAAGCAAATAACCTCATAATTACTGCGAGAGCTGGAAACAGTGTGATACGTGTGAACCGATTTATATCAAGTAAATGAACGAAGATAACTTAACGTTTTGCAAGGACAGTCTCTGTTATACTAGTTACTTCCAGGAGTTACAGTCCGGCCCAATAAAACATTGGCATTTTCAAAGTTTTTGAACTGTTTTCACATAAGCATATTACTATGTTTGTGATACGCTATTGAGACACTTAATATAATTGTAAATTGCTTTTATAAATTTTAACATAGTGTTCAGAATAACGAAGCGTTGAAACTTTGGTCTCAAACACAATCAATCAGTCAATCAGTCAATCATTCAATCAATCAACCAATCAATCAATCAATCAATCAATACTTTATTTTCTTTCACAAGAAAGATGGCAGCTGGGACAAAAAGCTGCAACAAGTGCAGCTTGACGAGGCCCCAGCTCCAAGAAAGCTGCTAGCATTCGACAACAGTCAAACATGCACTTACGATTAAGATGCCTCCATCTTCATGAAACCTATTGCTCAGGAGGCTGTAGAGACAGATACTGTACGTTGTGTACATGCTGCCACCAAATGTGATACACGTAATCGCCAGAGCCAAGAGTGTATTACCATCTTGTACCCAGTACAACGTCCTGCAGAAATGTAGAAATTTCCATGATTTCCCTTTATAAATAAATAGTGTGACCGGTAATGATTGTTCAATGGATGTCTCTGTTCTTTTTTATGGATAAACACAATATTGTATATCTCCCTTTGGCCGATAAGGCAACAGTTTTCAAACAATTATAAGATACCTGAAACTCAAATCAAGTCACCCTCCTGTTGGTATCAGTCAAAGGTTTGTTCTTCAGCATGCTTGACTGTTAATTTACTACATTTCCATTACTTCCTTTCAGCGCCACTATTTTTTGCTTCCAGACTTTTGTCTTCTTTACAAAGCATCCATAAATCCTTACCCAAAAAGAATGCTAAACAGGAAGACTGATGCATGGCCCCCAAGGTAACCTACTCTTGGCGAAGCGTTTGCAATCTGCAAATCAGAAAAAAAAGAACATGAAAAATTAACTGGAAAGGAAGAATATAATGTTGATGTCTGCTAGACATATTATGCACTAAGGTGACATATAAACACAATTAAAGAAAGGATAAACATATGAGACGAAGACGACAAAAACACATCTTTCACCATGAAAGTTGTGGCTGTTTCGTCCTCGCCTTACATGTTTGTTCTTTTTTCAATCTTGACCCGCACCAACACGCTTCATGGTCCTGATAAGCATTTGACAAGAAATTTATGTTTTTGTTTAAATTGCTCCGGTAACAAAACATCTCACAAGAAAACATTGCCTGACCATACAGAATACAGTTACAAATACATGGTGACAAAGGGCACGTGAGAAAACTACGTGACAACAACATATGAGCTATTTTGATGGCGTAGTTTTGGAACAGAATTCCTACAAGCTGAAATTTTAATTAAGATAAAATAAATTCCAAACGAATAAATACTATCAAATCAACATAGTCAGTGACAGTGAAAGTAACACCGGGTGTGGATGATTATATTCACACTAAATTATTGCTTCGTGGTTTATACTTTTGCGTACTTATCGGCGTATATATCGCAATGCCACTGACCACGGAAAGTTATTAAGATGGTCATTCTCTACGTCCTGGGCTTTTTAAACTGTCAGTTCCTGTGTTTCTTAGACGGACAGTGATCACAGCTTACTTAAAAGCATATATTGGTTTGGTTTATATACCACTAAATTGTTTTAAGAGTGCATCTAAGCAGACTGACTTAAGATCTTATATTCAGATAATATAGTAAGGGTGCAGGCGAGCTGGTAAATGTTAACCATGTTGAATAACCTGAGACTAGGGCAGAAGGGAACATATAAGTTGAGATTGTGCCTGGTATAGTCAAATGAAACTTAGGAATGATTTGGAAGCCCCTCACACACTCTCATTACTTCAAGTCACCATTCTTCTGCGATGCACAAATAGGTCGCCACCAAAACGCGACTTGCGCTTTCGGCAAATAATTTTTTTATTATTACAGCACTGTACCATTGGTCCACAGAGCATGGTGGTATCATTTGGTGGTGCTTCTTTGGCGCGTTCTTTACTTGTATCCGAATATAGTACACGTACTGTTATGATCCGCCCCCATCTCCCTGTGTCTGTGAGTGCTTGGGAAGCTCGTCGAAGCATTTTCCCAGACGTTAGGACCACTTTGAGGGAAGGATAAGCCCAGGCTTAGCCGAACGCTCGGGGCCTTGCCAGTCTGGCTGGCGTCAGTCGCTTCCGGGGAAGCGCCGTTCAAGGACTCCTCTCCCTCACATGTCAACCCTTCTGACCTCTACCTGCGGCTGGCGCCGAGACGGCGGAACGCGACACTGTGTGTTCCGAGCCTTCCGGATCCTTATCCGTCACGGTGGCGGGAGTCTGCGGGGAAACAGTCCAGTAATCGTCCAGCAGCCAATTTGAAGACATTGGAACTGTTTTTCCACCCCATTGTAGGATTCGAGAGGAGGGGATAATTCTCGTCTTGCCTCTCCCAAACGTTAAGCTCCCCTTTGGGGAGAGCTCCGCTGGTCCGATTGCCGTCGGTCGCTTCAGGAGAAACACCGCCCACGGAATCCTCCTCTCCCTTGGGCGTCCACAAAAACCCCGACCGTTCGAGAGACGGTTGTCGTAGATCAGATATTTCGCTATGAAATAAGCCTGTTAAGTTTTCCCGATCTGTTTCCCCGACTGACTGGTTCGGACGTTGTTCGTGAGAAAGGTTGGACGCCAGCGAGATGGCCATGCTACCCGAGAGGCAAGGCTGGGCGTTGACACCTAACAATACCAATGTGTAAAATGTGCACAATGTGCAGATAATCACCAATGTGCACAAAGGCAATATTTATACGATATCAATTTTAGTGGATGTACGGTGCAGCTTAAGCGACGCTCAACTCTGTCCAACAGTTTTTGTTTCGACTTAACTTTAGGTCAGTTACTCTTCATGATATTGCCACTCGAACTTCGTACTTTTTGGCAAACGAATATATTTGTCTTTCAAAACAGTAACAAAAGCATCAGAAGAAAATGTTTGTACGAGCGGGTCATATTTCATTAGCCTGAAAGCTTGTCATAACTAAAAAAAATCTCTGAAAATGAAACCGCTTTTGCGTTGTTCTCCCTCGCTCTGTGGCTTAACTTACCTGATTTTTGTGCAATATTTTGGGAAAGGAATGTCCACGCAAGACGGTAAAAACATTTCATGCTATTTAGCAATCTTGCTTCAAGTGTAAAAAAGTTTCACTGCCAACACAGAGGTTACAAAATCATACCTTTAAAGGGATGCTGAACCGAAAAACAGAATCTAAATTCTTTGTCGTTTTGATATTTACAGCACACGAATGGCTCTTATATGACGGTACTTGAAACAATAAAGTAGTCTAATTTATATGATTTATGTAAATAAATATTCTAAGGTGCACCTGGTGAGTTTTTTGAAAGCTCGTTTCGTGACGACAACAAACTTGTAGTACGCAGAACGCGGCTATGGTGAGCCATCAAAGTTGGCTCGGTTGGCTCCGACCTACCTCGTTGGCTCCGGCGTGCGCTCACGCCGCATGGTGTCGCGACGAAACGGAAATGCGACGTGCGAACCCCGTCCCGAAACGATGAGATATATTTTTAAAAGAAATGCAATTTTATCTGATAAATTTGTCGAACAGTGTTCATCATGTCGTTTTTGACACGACACCTATGCGGCGCCGAACGGCCTAGCGAGTGTCGCGAGCAAGTGGCATCTTGGCGGCATTAGAGTGCCTCAATGTTGTTGGCCGCTGCAACAACATTGAGGCACTCTAGGCGGCATCAAACATCAGCCCTGTCGAAGTCTCCGTGGTCGCCGTCGTCATGGCCAAATTATCAGGACGGGAAAGAAATCGCCGAACTCCGAAAAACCCACAGACCAAAGTCGCCACCTTCGCTACGACGCAGGTGCAGAAGTGGACTGGGGGTGGCAGGGTGCAGGGTGGCTGGCAGGTAGTGCGCAGCTAACTTGGCTGGATTAGTTGGCAAACTTCCAACGCGACGGGCATCCGTCTACTTATTCAAAGCGCAACTTTCTTCCACGCTGTGGCGCGTCGGCAGCTCGACTTGTTCACGTCAGTTCCGTTGCAGTTTGTTGACGTCAATTCCGTTGCGAGTAATCCCAGAGGGCCTCGCGCGCATCGGAGGCTTCTGGCGCTTCTGGCTCAATCAGCGGTCGTCATTTCAAGAAATATAATAATCCGATTTCCATCCCTTTACATGAATAGCATTTTTAGGTATAGTGCGGTCCCGGGAAGCTTGTCCGGGGCTTATTTCGGCAACTTCAGATATCGGTTCAGCATCCCTTTAATATCGCTATTTTTGTTGAGCGAATGAAAGTTGCAGAATCTGTCTGTAATATTTTGTGATAAGGAGGAACCTTTCAGGCAGAACGCTCCGATAGACATTTCCGTGAACTAAATTTAATTATAACTACAATGCTTTACCTTAACTACACTCGAGAATGGGCCGAAGACAGATATGTTACATACGCCTACATGGAATTGGTGTGACGTTCGTCACAACAACAAATGTTTTTGTTTTCGTGAAACAAAGTTGACAGCTTTTGTAAATTATCTTCTTAGAAAAAGAGCAGTACCAGTTTTTCTGCTATCACGGATCCCGGCAGCATCGAAAGTTTGAATGCTGAGAAGACAAAGCCGTATTTCCACGCCGGTACACCTCTTGACGAAGCCTGAAAAAGGTAATATACGTTAGACATTATTAGAGCGCAGCTCTTAGGCGCCCGTTTCCGGCTTGAGCGGCGTCGGCGTCGGCGTAACCGCAAGGTCACGTGACCCCCCCAAGGTCACGTGACCCTCCAAGGTCACGTGACCCCCCCCCCCCCCTCCGCGCCTTCCCCCCCTCCTCAAGAGCTGCGCTCTAATTCGGCGTTACAGGGAGTTAGTTGTAAACGGCTTTCATTATTTTTTTCTTTTTTTTTTCTACATTTTACTATACTGCAGATCCTGGGAGTGAAACCTGGGAGGAAGGGGAAAGAGGGACATACAATTGAGGTACTTTAACCAAAACGATAAACATTTCTTTCCAATAACACTAATATTTCTCAAGTCACCTTTAGACAAGAAAAAGTTTGTTTTCTGCAGCAAGAGACCTTTAATCCTAGGTTATTTGTATTTTTATATTGAGGTTTAAGTTGCGTATTCTACGAAAAAAAGAAACATATTCAGCTCTATTTTAGGCGCCCGCTTTGTGAAACGACTGGATAATCTTACTCGCTTAGTGACAGGAAACGACAATTTAATGATATGGGGCCCGTTTAGGGATCTCGCTATGACAGATGGGAAGCAAATAGCAATGCATGCTTCCTCGAAAGGCATCCCTGAGGTCTCGTGGTCGTTGTCTTCTTCGATATATTGAAAATTTTCAACAAGCTGCCGACTCAGGGGAACAAAGATCCACCTCGATTAGGTCGTCATATTGTCACGAAGGACAAGTGATGAGGCGGCGAATAACTGAAGAAACTAAACGTTTAATGGGGCGAACTTGTGCCCAAAAATAAAGAAGGAAACAGAAGATAACAATAGAGCGTCGCGGGCGTCGAAGTCGGCGTAAGCGCAGAGTCGAACGCTGGGGCGAGACTGAGTCCGGTTGGTTACGCGGAGCCCCTTTTGTGCAGGCGTGGGCTTCTGGAACATTCGGCCTGGAACATTCGGCGCGCAGAACATTCTAACCTAGAACGAGCAACACGGTTCTCGAAATTACCAGAAATCTAAATTGGAAGAATAAATAAAAGACGCGGCGCTGCCAGGGATCGAACCCTGGGGTTCCTGCGTGGAAGGCACGCGCGATAACCGTTAGGCCACGAGCGCGCTGCCTACTTAGTTAGCTGCGCTCGCGGCATTATTCCTCCTTTAAAAAAAAAAGTGCATCGTCCCGATGCACCACAAAGGTAAAACACAAATACACGACAAAAAGATAGCAGAGTCGCGAGCCACACTTCACAGTTCCCAGTTCACTCTTCGACGAGAGTCCCAAGTTCTATCGTTCGTAATACGGCTTGAGCCGGACGACGTGCACCACCTCGGGTCGTGGCTGGCGTCTTGCAGATGGGCGCGTTCCGTCGGGTAGAACTTCGTAGTTCAGATCGCCGAGGCGTCGGATGATTTTGTACGGTCCGAAATAGCGCTTGAGAAGCTTCTCGCTGAGTCCGCGGCGCCGAATCGGTGTCCACACCCATACCCGGTCCCGGGTTGGAAATGGACGTCCCTCCGGCGAAGGTTATACCGGCGTGCGTCGACTCGCTGTTGGTTTTGAATCTTGATTCTTGCCAGTTGACGTGCTTCCTCCGCGCGTTGGGAGATCAGTTGAGCGTCGTCGTTGCCATCGTCGGTTGGCACGTGAGGCAGCATGGCGTCCAGCATTGTCGTAACCGTCCGGCCATACACCAGTTGGAACGGCGTCATTCCTGTGGTTTCTTGTACCGCTGTGTTGTACGCAAATGTAACGTACGGCAACACCTCGTCCCACGTCTTATGCTCCACGTCGACGTACATGGAGATCATGTCGGCGATGGTCTTATTGAGCCGCTCTGTTAGCCCGTTGGTCTGCGGGTGATAAGCGGTGGTTCGTCGATGGCTGGTGTGACTGAGCCGAAGTACCTCTTGAGTCAGCTGTGCCAGAAAAGATGACCCTCGATCTGTTATCAGCACTTCAGGTGCGACGTGTCGAAGGAGAATGGACTCGACGAAAAACTTGGCGACTTCCACCGCTGTTCCCGATGGAAGGGCTTTCGTCTCGGCGTATCGTGTAAGATAATCGGTCGCGACGATAATCCACCGGTTCCCTTGCGTCGATGTTGGGAACGGCCCGAGCAAATCCATTCCGACCTAGTCGGGGCAGATATCGGCTGCAAGAGTCCTGCTGGCTTTGTCGGAGGCTTCTTACGTCGTTGGCACTCATGGCACGACCGTGTGTACAGATGGACGGTTTTCGGGAGTCTTGGCCAGTAGTACTTGTCACGAATCCGGGCGAGCGTCCTGCTGTAGCCAAGGTGGCCAGCCGTCGGGTCGTCGTGGCATGCTTGAAAGATTTCTTCTCGCAGGCTGGCAGGCACAACCAGCAGCCAGGCAGGGTTGCTGGTTCCGAAGTTCTTCTTGAAGAGCACACCTCCCCGCACAACGAAGCATGACAAGTCTTGGGCCAGGACTTGCGGGACGGAACTTCCTTGACCTTCGAGGTGGTCGATCACGGCGCGAAGCTCCGGGTCGTCTCGTTGAAGTGCTCCCATGTCGGTATCTGTAACTGCTCCGAGAAAACGAGCGTCATCGTCGTCGTCGGTGCTGTCAGGTGGAGATTCGACTGGGGCCCTAGACAAGCAGTCGGCGTCATTATGCTTGCGGCCAGACTTGTGCACAATGGTTACGTCGAATTCTTGCAGTCGCAGACTCCAGCGAGCAAGGCGTCCTGACGGGTCCTTGAGGTTTGCGAGCCAGCAGAGGGCGTGGTGGTCTGTGACCACGCGGAACGGGATACCGTACAACTATGGACGGAACTTGGTTATCGCCCAGATGACAGCAAGGCATTCTTTGTCGGTCGTTGAATAATTTTGTTCTGCCTTAGACAGCGCCCGGCTTGCGTAAGCAATTACTCTCTCTGCCCCTTCTTGTCGCTGAACGAGCACCGCACCGAGACCGGTATTGCTGGCGTCGGTGTGTATTTCTGTCTCCGCCGACTGATCAAAATGTCCGAGGATAGGGGGTGACTGCAGCCTTCGCTTGAGTTCGTCGAACGCTTGTTCTTGTTCTTCTCCCCACTGGAACTGCATGTCGTCCTTCGTCAGATTCGTCAGCGGTGAAGAAATCTGTGCGAAGTCGCGCACGAAACGTCTGTAGTAGGCGCACAACCCCAGGAATCTACGGACGGCCTTCTTGTCCGATGGCTTGGGGAATTTGGCGACAGCGGACGTCTTTGCAGGATCAGGGCTTACACCCTGAGCACTCACGACGTGGCCCAAGAATTTCAGCTTTCCATAGGCGAACCGGCACTTCGAAGGCTTCAGTGTCAGCCCAGCAGATTTGAAGGCCTGTAGCACGGCTCACAGTCGTCTGAGGTGCTCGTCGAATTCGGTTGCGAACACGACAACGTCGTCGAGGTAGACGAGACAGCTCTGCCACTTCAAGCCGGAAAGGACGGTGTCCATAACACGCTGGAAGGTTGCCGGCGCTGTGCACAGCCCGAACGGCATCACTTTAAATTCATACAGTCCGTCCGGTGTGACGAAGGCCGTCTTCTCACGATCTCGTTCGTCGACCTCAATCTGCCAGTACCCGCTCTTCAAGTCCATCGACGAAAAGTATCGGGCGTGGCGCAGCCGGTCCAGGGTGTCGTCGATGCGGGGCAGCGGATAGACGTCCTTCTTTGTTACTGCATTCAGCCGGCGGTAGTCCACGCAGAACCTCAGGGTTCCGTCTTTTTTCTTCACTAGGACTACTGGGGAAGCCCACGGACTGTTTGAGGGCTGGACAATGTCGTCATCAAGCATTTCCTGAACTTGCTTCTGGATAACTTCCCTTTCTTTCACGGAGACTCGGTACGGTGGCCGGTTCACAGGGAGAGCGTCGTCATCAGTGATTATTCGATGTTTCGCAACCGTCGTTTGGCGCACCTTCGACGACGTGGAGAAGCACTCACTGAACTCGGCGAGAAGGTCACTGAGTTGCCGTCGTTGTGGGTCTGGGAGGGACGGGTCGATGTCGAGCTCTGACGGCGTGGTTCTCTTGTGCTGCGCCGGAGAAGCGTCTTCTGAGATCACGGCGATCGCGGCTGAGTCCGGAATTTCCTCGACGAAGCCCACAGCTGTACCCTTTGTAAGGTGCTGTGACTCTTGCCGGAAGTTGGTGACAAGGGCTACGGTACACCCGTCCTGGATCTCGATTACGCCTCTCGCAATGCCAATCCCTCGTCCAACGAGAAGTTGGACGCTTCCTTCCAACAGTGCTACACCGCAGGTGGCTTCTTCGGTCCCGACGGGTACAAAGACACTCGACAGCGGCGGCAGGTTTACATGGCTGGCAAGGACTCGGACTGTAGCTAACGTTGCTTTGGGATTTTCTGCCGATGGGACAGGCTTCCGAAGCGTCAGCTTGTTCTCCGCAAGGTCGATGATGGCGCCGTATTCGCACAAGAAGTCCATTCCGAGGATAACGTCCCTCGAACAGTCTTGCAGAACGACGAACAGTCTTGCAGAACGACGACAGGGCACGTCTCACCGTGGATCTCGACGCGAGCAGTGCATCTCCCGACTGGTGTGATGAGGTGTCCTCCGGCGGTTCTTATTTGTGGTCCATCCCACGGCGTCATGACTTTTCGAAGGCGGCGGGAGAGCCTCCCACTCAGAACGGAGTAGTCTGCTCCGGTGTCGACGAGTGCCGTCGCGTCGTGGCCGTCGATGATAACGTTGAGGTTGTTGGACACCGAAGCAGGAGCGTCGTTGCGATGCGCAGCGTCGGGAGAGTGAGAGCGCTCCGTCGTTCTTGGAGGCTCTTTACTTCGGTCGTCTTCGGCAACGCCACCTCCAGGCGTTGCCGCGCCTAGTTTTCCCGGCGACGCAGGGGAGACAGGCTCTCTCGGCGGGGTCGTGGCGCTGGAGACGCTGAACGTCGTGGTGACGGCGAGCGGGATTCACGGCGGAGAGACGGCACTGAAGAAGGCGAGCGTCGGAGGTACTCCTCGATATCGCGAGGGCGTTCGCCGTACCTCGGGCGTGGGTCGTTCGGGTGGAAACCACGCAGCCCAAGTCGACGGTAGGGGCAGCTGCGGTAGATGTGGTCGGCTTCCCCGCAGTGGTAGCAGAGCGGGCGATGGTCGGCCGTTCGCCACACGTCGGTCTTCCTCGGCGAGGGTTGCTCCGGGCGGACGTCCTGGACTTGTCCTTCCTGGCGTCGAGGGTACTGTGGCATCGGAGGGTCTCGTCGGGGTGGCGCCGTGGCCTGGCGGTTAGCTTGTGGCGGTCGTCGGGCTATGGCGGCGTAGCTCAAAGTCGGTTCCTCTGGTGCCGTCGTGTTGACCGGAACCTCAGGCTGGAAGGCTCGGTGAACTTCCTCTCGGACGACCTCGGCGAGCGTCAGTGAGGACGGGCGATCCACAGCGGGAAGTATCTTGCGGAGTTCTTCCCGGACGACTTCACGGACGATCTCCCGAAGGTTGTCGGCACCGCTGGTATTTAGGTCCAGAAGGGAAGCAGCGACAGATGGAGCCGTAGGCACGACGGCGATTCGGTGGTAGTGGCTTGCTCGGGCCGTCAGTGCGCGCTCGATGTTGGTGGCTTCACTCACAAAAGCATCGACGGTCGTCGGGGGGTTGCGGACCAGGCCTCCGAAAATTTCTGCCTTGACGCCACGCATGAGGACTCGGAGTTTCTTTTCCTCGGCGGCCTCCGGATCGGCTCGGGCACTGAGACGCAGGACATCCTCAACAAAGCTGGTCACGCTTTCGTTGGGGCCCTGCACCCTTGTTTGAAGTAGGTCCTCTGCTCGCTGGCGATGGTGGTGGTTAAGGAACGTCCGCTTCAGTTCGGTGACGCAGGACTCCCATGTAGTGAGGGAGGCTTCGTGGTTTTCAAACCAGTGCCTCGAGGTGCCCTCCAGCGAGAAGTACAGGTTCTGGAGGCGCTGTTCAGCCGTCCATCCGTTGTGGCGAGCTACGCGTTCGTAATGCTGCAGCCAGTCTTCGATATCCTCGTGGGCTTCGCCGTGAAAGGGGGTCGGAGTCCGGGGAGTGACGGGCATGATGACGACGGGTGCGGTGGACATGGTCGGCATTTTCTTCCTCCGGTTCTCGGGCAAGAGACCCAATTCGGGAGACTGACCTCTGGTCCTACGGCTCCTTCGGGCTTCGGCGTCTTCGGCGAAGGGTAGTCTTCCGGGGCTGAGCACCTCACTCGGGCGGTGTGTCTTCGTAGGGGTACGCTTTACGGGCATAGGATGTTACCCCGCACCTCCACCAAAATGTCACGAAGGACAAGTGATGAGGCGGCGAATAACTGAAGAAACTAAACGTTTAATGGGGCGAACTTGTGCCCAAAAATAAAGAAGGAAACAGAAGATAACAATAGAGCGTCGCGGGCGTCGAAGTCGGCGTAAGCGCAGAGTCGAACGCTGGGGCGAGACTGAGTCCGGTTGGTTACGCGGAGCCCCTTTTGTGCAGGCGTGGGCTTCTGGAACATTCGGCCTGGAACATTCAGCGCGCAGAACATTCTAACCTAGAACGAGCAACACGGTTCTCGAAATTACCAGAAATCTAAATTGGAAGAATAAATAAAAGACGCGGCGCTGCCAGGGATCGAACCCTGGGCTGCCTGCGTGGAAGGCACGCGCGATAACCGTTAGGCCACGAGCGCGCTGCCTACTTAGTTAGCTGCGCTCGCGGCAATATGACTTGTTTTGATGGCTGTCGGATATTTTCAACAGCCTTCGAAGAAGACGGCGATCACGAGACCTCCTTAGGTCTGTTCCTCAAGGCAGCTCGTTACTAGTTTTTTTTCCCATCTGCAACTAAGATTGCCCAGTTATTTCACATGTGCAGCGGAAAATAGTGGTATAGTCATCAAATCAAGCAAAAACAAACAAACAAAACAAAACAATTAGACTGGTAGTACAGAGGAAAAACCCACATCTTCGAAAAAGTCAACCGCTACGGCGTTCTCCGTGTTGTATCAAAAAAAAAAAGGAGGCCTCGTCTCTTTTCAATTTACTAATTGATTGTGACCGCATGTTACAATTAAAATTACGTAATTGAATTCATCGGGTTTGTTTGCAGCTACAATGCTTCATTTTGAACATGGCAAAATGCCCAATCTGTGAACTCTGCGCGACGAGCTAATTTTCACATATCATGCGGATTTCCACCGCTTGAGCTAACAGTACATCGTTACCTCTACGGTCGCCGAGAAATTGAGTCCCAGCATTCCGGCTCAGCGTTAAACTATAAGTTTACGTGGGCCACACTAGGCATTAAATGGATATTGGGAAAGGGGAGGGGGGCGGGGGGAGGGCTTAAAGGCCGACGTACAACCTCGGCTTTTTTCGGGGAAGATAATCCTCCTAGCGCGCCCTTCTCCTAAGCTGCGAGGGGGAGCCAGGTTGGGGCAAGGTAAAAAAAGGAGAGGATATAGGAAAGGAGGTGGCGGGCAAAAGTGAAAAGCGCGAAGTGTACGTCGGCCTTTAACCTTGGTCGTTGCAGCTCACTGAAGCCTGGAGAATCTACACCCGAAAAAGTGCCTGCGCGTGTACTTACCCGCTAATCACTCGAAGAGCCAATCTCTGTGATCTACGAAATCAGCTTAGCGAATGATAAGGCGGAACATTTGTTTAGACCTAAAAATAAAGTCTGCGCTGTGGAATTAATCAATTCAAAGCGTCATGCTTGCGTTGCGTAATGCCACGGACCAGACTTAATTTAGAGGCCTAAACAAATGTTCCGCCTTATCATTCGCTGATCTGATATTGTAGATCGCAGAGATTGGCTCTTCGAGTGTTTTGCGGGTAAGTAGACGCACAAGAATTTTTCGGAGAGTAGCTTCCTTGCTTGGGGGAGTTCCCGCTTTCGTTTCAGCACGTTCTTTCGCATTTTTATCAGAGCCTCTTGCACCGTCGATTCTTGAAAATGGAAGATTCATTTGGGTTCCCGAGATCAATATATGCAGCCCTTGTTTATCAAAATTATATAGATATGCCGTGCGTTATGCGGAACTTTGTGTAATACATAGCACATTACGAAATTCGCTTAAGACAGATATGCGGTTTCAAAACTTACAAGAGGTGGAAAGTAAGGCGCCACTGGTGAGGCCACGGCTGAGAGCCAGAAGTGAGTGTAGACGACGGGAATGACCCAGGCCAGAGCCTTGACCTTCAGCCATTGAGGTGATATTTTTAGGCTAGGCACTTCGGTGCCGTTGTGAGCGTCAATGTTCGCGTCCCGCTCAAGGGACTCTTTGAGCATGGGAAGACCACCAGAGTATCCAGAGTCAGAGTCCAAACTTCCTGGGCAGTCCTTGTTGGGGAACTCATGGGTGGATCCGTAATCGGGATCTCGAGACAGTGCTCCCATTTGTAAGCCTTCAGAGCGCGCTCCGTTGTCGTGGGCTACGAGAGAAAACACGAAGAAAAAAAAAAAAAGATTCGCTAGTCCTCAGAAACGATACACAAAAAAAAAGTATGCAAATTCACCTTAATGAAGAACACAGAGATAGCCAATCACGGCAAAAACAAAAGGCTCGAATGCCAAAGCTCAGACCAAAAAAAAAAAAAAAGTGCTGTTGGCAGTGGCAATAAGCACCATGCCTTGCATGCTAATTTCTCCTGGCGCACACTGTGATTTTCAAATAAAACTCTATTCTGAGCTTCGTCATTTGCTGGTATTCTCGCATTGTTCGCCATGATTTATATTTTCCGTGCTCTATAGGAAAATTAATTTCTGGACGTATGCTTTATGCTGCACCACGAAGCATAAAGAACGTTTATCATTGGTTTGATTTTAATGCGTAAGACCAATAAAAAGGGCGATTGATATCAGGAGCTAATAGCAATTCGATCCTAGTGGCAAAAAGAAGGTGAATGCCTTCTTGCCACTGAAAACGCGTGGTCATTAGGGTATTGTACAGATCACATCGGTTTAGATCATTGAATGCCAGTGATAGTTGTTCTTAGTGGACGGTGGTGAAGTATACCGGTGACCGCTGCTGATAGTGTACATATTAGGTTTATTATAAAATTACGAAAAAAAGGCAGGCGAGCGCAATGTTCAAAAACATGTCTGGAGGACAACAGAACTATTGTTATCTTTCTTCATTTGATATCAGTAGAGAGACATATGTATGTCATTTGGGGCATTCGCTACTTTCTTAAAAATGCCCGTACGTCTACTTACCCGCAAAACACTCGAAGAACCAATCTCTGCGATCTACGAAATCAGCTCAGCGAATGATGAGGCGAAACATCCGTTTAGACCTCAAAATGAAGTTTGCGCTGTGGCATTACGCAATGCAAGCATGACGCTTTGCATTGCGTAATGCTACAGCGTAGACTTCATTTTTAGGTCTGAACGGATGTTCCTCCTCATCGTTCGCTGAGGTGATTTCGTAGGTCGCAAAGATTGGCTCTTTGAGTTTTTTGCGGGTAAGTAGACGCGCAGGCATTTTTTAGAGTGTAATATGTCAGAACGAGCCTCGTAGTGCAAACGTCCTGTCTCATTTGTTGTTCTCTAGGATATTTCGTTTTGGACACATATACATGTTTCTCCTGGATATTTAGTTTGTGACATATATATGTTCTCCTGGACATTTCGTTTTGGACATATATATGCTGTACCATAGTAAGTGACAGGCTGAGAAGTGTATAGAGCCTCGATGCCCAAACATCTTATTATCGCTCCAGAACACGGTGTATAATATATATATATATATATATTATATACCGTGCTTCAAAACCAGTGAGATTGCAACACTAGCCAATATGAACGCCGAATAACGAACCTCGAAGTAAAACACGGGAACATAAAATCCATCAGTGACCTTTATCTTCCGAGTTATGAAATACTTGAAATACAGTGTTTAGAGGGCGATCGGTTGACATTTGTTTAAAAGACACGAAAAAGTTATTTCGGGAGAGAGAAGAACGTATTTTGTTTTTCATTTTTCTACTATATAGGACAGGGAAATATACGTCACAATTTCAAGTCGTGGCGTCACGCGATACTATGACGTCACGTGATGTCAGTTTTCGAGCTATACTTATCGAGGAGATGCAAGGATGGACAAAACGTTTGGGGGTTTATGGGGTTCCGTTAAAAAAAAAAAATCCAATGTTTTAATAAGTCACGCCCAGTGTTCCTTAAGCTGTGAATCAGTATAGAAAGACCAGAGAATGACCCATGAAGCATATAGTGGTGTTTTAAAAATTTTGAGGCGTCCACTTTCCCGCAAAGCTTTTGGGAGAGACAATCGCTGCAGTCTACGTAGGGAACTTGACCAATTATGATAACGAAATTATGCTTAAGGCTGAACAAAGAATCTGCTCTGTGGCACATAGCAGGGTGTTTCACGTGCTTACGATGCATGCTCAGTGTGATAGCAAAGACTGTTTTTTTTTTTTTCGTGCAAGGGGGGGGGGGGGAGTAAATATATTTTAAGCCTCGTCGTTCTCTTAGCTACCCCCGTAGGTAGACTACAGCGATCGGCACTCCCAAGCAGGGTGTCGAACCGGAACCGAACTGTTATTTTACAGCGAAGTTGTATGTGACTCAGTGGTCGGATTTCTGAAATTTCTTCCTGTCGTAGTCCTCACGAAAAATGAAAAATCCTTCACCGATTGAAGCGAAAATTGCATATTACGGATACGCATACAGCACAGCACTCATTTCAAAAAAGGACAAGAATAATATTAGGTCTTTGAGGAGGCAAGTTGGTTTACAAGAATACTCGAAACATTTTTACAGATCTCGCACTCCTTCGTTGTCTTGGCGTTCACATGGAGAATGGGTGGTTGAACGTTTCATCCACATTTCAAGCAACGGTGTTAAGGTGGCCTTCGTTCACTCTTTTTACACTCTAAAAAATGCCTGCGCGTCGACTTACCCACAAAACGCTCGAAGAGCCAATCTCTGCGAGCAACGAAATCAGCTCAGTGAATAATGAGGCGGAACATCTCTTTAGACTTCAAAATTAAGTCTGCGCTTTGGCATTATGCAATGCGAGCATGACGCTTTGCATTGCGTAATGCCACAGCGTAGACATCATTTTTAGGTCTAAACGGATGTTCCGCCTCATCATTCGCTGAGCTGATTTCGCAGATCGCAGAGATTGGCTAGCTCTATGAGTGTTTTGAGGGTAAAGGCCCGTTCACTATTCTTGCGACCTCTTAAACCTTGGTCCCTTAAAACCTCTTACAACGAGAGGACGCAGTGGCGCCATCTATCGGGTTGCAGTTTAAACTTGGCGGTCCGGCATATTTTATATTTCCCCGCTCATTATCCTTTCTTTCTTGGCTCGAAAAACTTTTGTAAACGTTATCAACAAGCCTTTCTTATAGGTATTACGCACATTTGACCTCGGAAATCCTTCAAAACCTTCGCTCCTGTGAAATGCAGTTCCAGGGTCACCGCATAGATGGCGCCAGAATGCCAGTGTGTTCCCTCGTCCTAAGAAAGTTTAAGAAGTTTTAACAGATCTCAGGCCAGATTCACGAAGAGCTTCTTAGTTTACGACAACTTAGCTAAGAAGCTCGTAAGTTAAGAACATCGTAAGAAGAGGAGAAATCGGTATTCACGAACGCGTTTTTAAGTGAGGAGGAAGCGGCGTTCTCGTACGGAAAAACTAGAACATACCGGTGCTGTTGCTATGGCGACGCGTCTTCGGCAGCACGAACAACCAAACGGAGAGCTTGGCATGGTTCGGAGCCGTTCGGAGCACGTGGATTTTTAATAATAAACACACGCGGCCTTCCGGCCTTCCTGCCACCGCTTGTCTGGGGTTCGTGTCCGTGCGGTGATATGTCCACGCTAACATGATTTAAACGCGCCCGAATTTTGAGGCCGGGATGCGTAACCGCCTCCGTTGACTGCTACGAACTCGATCGCTACGAAGTCAACACAACTGTCATCGTTGGTAAAAGACGGCCCGTGTCAGTCGTTTGCAAAGCGACGTAGATGGAAACAAATTGCCACGGCGTTTTTCGAGGCCTCGGAGATGCAGGAGCGAGCCGACGTTAAAAAAGATACGTTTGAACTACGAGAGTGTCAGCAAGAGCCACGTAATACCTGTTCACACTCGGAGCGGACGCGCGCGTTTGATCGAAGTGCTGGATTCGCGCTGTTGGACCGCGAATTGATAAGCGCTTCGGGACCGATCTTTTACGATTGCAACTCGATGCTGACGTGACACCGGCAAAGAAACGTTGGACCGGCATTGCGACCCACGAACTGCTATAGCGATCGACAGTGAGGTGCAGTCGTCTCAGAATGAAAATGGAATACTAATAACAAAGTGCACATACCGTGTGGCGAAGGTAATCCATGCGGCGTTTATTTGAGCTCTATATCACACAAAACAAAGAGATAGAATCGATGAGAGCCCCTTTTTGACGACAGCGTTCGTCACCGCTCCCTCGGAAAACTAGGAGATGACAAGAGGAAGAGAATGACCTCTTAATCTAAAATTGAGGTCAGCGATACGGGAAGGGTTCACAAGGGTCGCGCGGGCATATTCCATTCAGCACGCCAGCCGGTCGTGGGCAGACGGTCTTGGCCAAGGACCGTCAGAGCACCGCTGCGCCGAGAGTGCCTACTAGGCCTATCTGCCGAGCTCGCTTGGTCAGCTTTTCCCGGGTGTTTGTGGATCCAGCGTTCTTGTTCGTCGTGGTCTGTTTCAAGTAATTTTACTTTTTTCTTGCTGCTTGAAGTCGAGACGCGTGAGAAGCGCACGTAGAAAAATAAACGTCCGTTGGTCGTCGCGACCGCGACGCTGTCGGCCATGCTGATTTGATCGTAAGAAGTGCGTAAGACAGCTTCGGAGCTGTCGTAGGATTTCGTCGTAACCTGCACGAAACTTGCGAAAAATTCATTTCGTGAATACGAATTTGTTCTTAAGTTTTGTCTTACGCATATTTTTGGCGTAAGATCGTTTCGTGAATCTGGCCTCTCGTCTCTCTCGGTCCTACTCTGTCCAAGAGTGTGAACGGGCCTTAAGTGCACGCGCAGGCATTTCTTAGAGTGTATAAACGGGAAGTCCTCTGGGATGGATGGATGGATGGATGAATACGGCTGAGCCCTTTGGATCGGGCGGTAGCTTACGCCACCTAGCCATTTTGTCTTACCCTTTAAGCTTAGAATATTTAAATGTGAAAACTATATTCACTCCGTACTGAAAAGAAAGTGAGGCTATAAATGCCCCCTTGCCATCAGTTAATAAGAAAATGCCTAGTTTTCTCTCGCTTTCTGCCACCATTCACTTAATCTTTGCTTGGTAATCTCTACTCTCTTGAAATCCACTTTTCCTTCGCTGTCTCTAAAACCAAATGACCTTATTAAATCTATGTTGTCTTCGGTATGCATAGGGTGAAGCCCTTTACAGTAGAGTATCAAGTGCTCAGCCGTCTCGTCCTCCTCTCCACAAGCAGCGCACACTGTGTCCATTTCCTGGTACTTCGCTCTGTATGTTCTGGTTCGCAAAACACCTGTCCTTGCCTCAAACAACAATGAGCTTCCCCTAGAATTCTCATAAATGCTTTCTTTGGCAATAACTGTTTTGTTTAATCTATAGCCTTCCAGAGCCTTTTTTGTCTGCATTCCCTCTAGCCACCGATCTCTTTCTGTGGCCTTAACTTTCTTCTTAACTGAGACCTGCTCTTCCGTAACCCCACTATAGCCTAAAAACTTTCCTCTTAATTTCCTAGTGCGCTGTCTCCATTTTGTGTCTATACTCCTCATGTATAAATAGCTGAAAACCTTTCGTGCCCATTGCTCTCCACCCATTTGCCTCAACCGATCCTCAAATTCTATCTTGCTCACAGCTTCCCTGACCTCAAATGGCGCCCATCCCATGTCTCCTTGTACTCCCTGGTTTGGTGTTTTGCAATGTGCCCCCAAAGCCAGCCTACCTACTCCACGCTGTTTTATTTCTAGTCTTGCATGCACTTTGGATTTCATGCATAGCACTGCGTTTCCAAAAGTCAAGCCAGGCACCATGACCCCTTTCCAAATCTCTCTCACCACCTCATACCTGTTGTAATTCCAAAGTGCTCTATTTTTCATTACAGCCGCATTTCTGTTGCCCTTACCTATTATATACTTTTCATGCTCACTGAGATATTCTGCACCACCACATATCCATACTCCTAGATACTTGTATTTACTAGCTCTCTCAACTGTAATATTCTGTATCTTCAGTCTCTCAACATCATCATTGTTAAAAATCATGACTGCTGATTTTTCACTACTGAGTTCTAAACCTAATTCCTCTCCTTCCCTACCACAGATGCTCATTAATTCCTGCAAATCTATCCTGTTGTTAGCCATTAGTACGATATCATCCGCATATATCAGTCCCGGTAAGGATTGCTGAATTGTTTGGCTTAGCTTACTGTACGAAAGGTCAAATCCAAGCCCACTCTTCTCTAGTCTATCCTCCAATCCTCTCAGATACAACATAAACAGCAAAGGCGATAACGGGCACCCCTGCCTAAGGCCTCGTCCTATCTCTATTTTCCCCGTTGCCTTTCCTTCCCATGTTATAATCACCTTATTATCTTTGTAAATGTTCCTTAATATTGCTGTTAGTCCTTCATCTAGGTTTAAGCTCTCCACTATGTCCCACAGAGTTTTTTGGTTCACATTGTCATAGGCACCCTTGATATCCAGAAATGCCAGCCAGAGCTGTCTGTTTTCTTTTTGCGCTATTTCTATACACTGTGTTAGAGAAAATATATTGTCTTCCAACCTTTCTTGTTTCCGAAACCCGTTCTGCAACTCGCCCAGTATGCCCTCGCAATCTACCCATTCCTCCAGTCTGTTCTTTATAATCTGCATTACCAACCTGTAAATAACTGGTGTCACGGTTATGGGACGATAATTCCTAATGTCAGACTTATCTCCCTTTCGCTTATATATCATACTCATCCTACTAAGCCTCCATTCATCTGGAATATTTCCTTTTGTTACCATAGTGCTCACTACCTCCCTTAGTTTTGCCTTAGATTTAGGACCCAAATTCTTCACCAGCTTGATTGGGATACCATCTGTGCCTGTCGACGTGCCACTAGGGACTCTTCGTTCCGCCTTTTCCCATTCTCTTTGTCCAAAATCCGCGATGTCAAAAGCTGGACTGATACTGCCTTCGGTTCTCCTATCTTCCACATGTACCCGTTCCCGAAATTTCTCCTCCATCACTGCTCCTATATATCGTATCGCATCATCTCCCTCTAATTGATCTCCCTGATGCGAGAGTATGAACCTCTGTCTAGCTTGCGTCGTTTCACTGAGTGAGTTCAAGTGCTCCCAAAACGTCTTGGCTGCGTTTCTATCTTTCTTGCTTACATTACTCATCCATTCTTCACCCTTTCTCTGAATTTTCGCATTGATCAAACTGGATGCCTTTCGGGGACATGTTATAAAAGTGTCCCATCTTCTTTTTACTTCCGTTTCCGACTCCCCACTACGCTTGGAATGCCTGTGTTCTCTAGAGGCTTCCTGACGTTTTTGTATCGCTTGCTTCACTTCTTTGTCCCACCAGCTTTTTGGTCTATGTCTTCGCTTCCCCTTTCGTTTACTCTGAACTTTGTCTAGTTCCAGAACAAAAAGCCCAGTTAGGCTCTCATAGGTCCAATCTGTATACCGTTGCCCTGAAACTGCTTCCTCTATTCTTTCAGCAACTATTTCCAACTCTTTGTCGCTGCAGGAATTCTGCTTTGAATTATGTTGTCTAGTTTCAGCATTTACTTCTCTGGCAAAATTCAGCTTAATACGTTTATGATCACTACCAAGACTTTTGGAACCTTCTTCATCTATTTTCATTACTTGTAACTTACCATATATTTTGTGTGACATAAGTACGTAATCTATAGTTGAATGTAGATTGCCAGTTTCCCACGTTATGTGCCCGTCACACTTCTGACTGGTATTACATAAAACTAAGTCATGCTTTTCCACCAGTTCTAGTAATATGCTTCCAGTTGAGTCCGTATACCCATACAGACCCTCGATATGGGCATTCATGTCTCCCATAATAATTATTTCAGAGCCTTCCCCTAGCTCACTAATGCCTCTTGATATGCAATCAATCATTTTTCTGTTTTCCTCTTTAGCACCTTTCCCTTTCCATAAGTAAACAACTCCAAGGAGTGTTGACTCCCTAGCGACTTTTCCTTTCAGCCACAAGTGTTCGGCGCAATCCTTTCTGATCCTTTGAAAGTTCATGTTCTTCTTAATAAATGCTCCAATTCCACCTCCCTTCCTCATTCCCTCCGTTCTGTTGCATTCTTCCCACACATAGTCAGGGCTGCAAGGTGGCTGCTCCATGTCTCTGAGATGTGTTTCCACAAACCCATACACAACTAAATCCTCCTTTCTTAGTTGCTCCTCTACCTCTTCCCATTTTAACCTATTTCTACCACCCTGCATGTTAATATATCCAATGTCTGATTGTGTTGTTTGTTTATACCTGTTCTTACGTTTTCTCCTCTTTTTAACCCTGGGTGCCTCTCCTGACTTTGTTGGGTTTTCAGTTACTTCAGTACCCCCAGGGCCCTCGGTCCCCCCAAAAAAGCAGTCACCGTGCGGCCCATCCTATCCCCCACCCTGTAACCCGTGGCCTCACTGTAGTGAATGCCATCTGCAAAGTCGTCAAAGACTGGAGCACCACCTGGTGGTGTTTTCCCTAAAATGGGTCTAAGTGCAATGGGCAATCGTTGCAGGTGATACAACAGCTTCGCTTTCCAATTACCTTCACAGCGTAGATTGGAGCCCCAACGTTTTAGCCGTACCGGAAGTGAACCGAACCGAAATCGTCGCCGCAATCTTGGAAGTGAACCAGAACTGAACCGGAAAAAAATATAACGGCAACCGGTTCAAAACGGTTCACGCTAATAGGGAGTTTTCGTAGATCGTTTTCGGCGTCCCGAAACGCCCTCCGCAACCCGCTACGATACCCGGAACTCTACAGTCAAGGCTGTCGGCGCGCAGGCGCAGTAGCAGCTTCTTCGTTGCGGAGGGCTTAGCGGATGGGGAAACGCGATCTACGAAAACTCCCTATTATCACGCTATCACGCTATTAGTATTGACTGGAGACGCAACGATAAAAGAAAGGGGGGGGGGGTAGTTTTAAAAGCATACTGTGTCGTAAAGGTTCCTCTGCACCGCATCTTCGGCCGGACCAGAAAGCGTAGCCCCGGATACTGTAGCGACAGATGGTCGAGTTCGTACCAGTGTTGCGGAGTTGCCATTCCGGAATTAGAATGATTCCGGAATAATTCCGCACTTTCGCGACCCCGGAACAGAATGGGGATGGAATGGCGGCAGTGCTCAGGGGAGAGGGAGAGGGGGGGGGGGTGGAATGGGAACGAAAGTAAACGTCTTGTGCGGGGAATGGAGTGGGAATGGAATGGGCTCGGTTCTTATGCGAGCTGTGTCGATTATCTTTTAGGGCCTACGCGCTGATGGCGTAATTCGCTAGCGCATAGTAAGTGGCTCTTGAAACAGCATCATTGCATTGAAGGTGAATAATGGCTTGATTGTCTTACTGGCCTAAGCTCCTTCGACGATGAAAATGGTACGCCCACAGTGAAGCAACCAAAAACTGAATGGTTGTAGCGGACAAGGTGCCCTTCCTGGCGCCGCGAGACGCGACAAAGCGGCTGTTGTAATCACGCGCGATTAACATGTAGCTTCTAACCGGGTGTCGAACTGGACCGAAAAGAGGAGCAAAACCGTTATTTTTAACTGAACAGGAAGAAGACTGTAACCGAAAGTGTACATTTCATATTGAACCCGAACTGGAAGAGAACTCTCATGTGGTGGTTACCGATTCATTGAAAACGGTTCGGCGTAATGAAATGTGAGCCGCGCCTTCTTGCGGGTTGCGGCGCAAAGTCAAGAAATATCCACGACTGTAGCGTCAGCGGCTAAGTTCTGACTAAACAAACGGCATCGACGACGTGAAGACAGGTAAAAAATAATGCAACAAATAAGTATAGTCCACATCTGTGTAAGGCACGAACTGGCGTCGGCGAGTCGGCGTGGAGGTGTACACCTCAATCCTTTGTTTCACCTTACGATTGACCACATATGACAGATCGAGCCAGAGGACGCAATGCATAATTCGGAGGGCGTCATGTGTTGTCCCGTTTGGGCGGAGCGACGCTGGGAGCGCGAAGTCACGAGACAAGCTACGAACTACGGATTGACTCGCGTATAGGTAGCAACTACCTATACGCGAGTCCATCGTGGTATACATCGTTAGGTGAAAGGTAGTTTATTGGTACATTTGAGTTTCCCGAGAGGCTAAAGAGCTATTCTTTGCGCGTGTGTGTGCGTTCTTTTATTTCTGATAAGCTGTAATCCTCAAGGACGGGAAAAGCAAACATAAAAATAAAAATAAGAAGTTGACGGTTGTCGGCGCGTTTTTTCCGAGGTGAGAAAATCTGGAGGCGCCAAGAAGTGAAGCCGCGACGAGCGCGACACTGTGCGGCGCCTGTCGCCTGGATGCCAGCCGCCCAGAGCCCTGGACGCTGCCTGAAGCATTTGTTTTTTGTATGTGTGTGCGTTTTCTAGAAACAGTAAGTCACCCGTTGCATTCTTTGTTCCTTTTTGTTTGAATCGCTTTTTGACCGTCCTTCGCTGTCTTTCTCCTGTTCAACTCAGTCGTTCGAGCAAGTCGTTCGTGTGTGCGATATGAGTAGTTTGCCGTTTCGATATGGATGAGCATCGCACCGATGTGCGGTCGTGTATCACTACTGGGTGATATGCGTTAAATACCCCGCACTGGATAAACTTTTATCTACAGCGGGTAACAACGTTGCCATACTGTGGCAGACTAAACTCCTTCTTTATAAACAACTAACGACTATTGTTTTTTGTTTTTTTTTTTGTGGTAAGTTTGCGAGTACGGTGCGTGCTACCGTCATGGTGTCACTGCGCGTGCTGGCTGATCAACTTCACATGTGAGTACTGTACTTTGGTGCTGTTTCTAAGCGCCTGTAGGACCACATAATCTTCATAGACGGTGTTCACGTATACACGGCGTCGCTTCTAAGAGCGCACTAGCGGAGCGGTTGTGCAAGTATTCGAAGCAGAAAGCAAGATAGCTTCTTCTCGCGCCACGCACAAAACTATACATTTTTAAGACATTACTAAGCAGGCAACACGCACACATGTGTCTGTTGAGGGTATACGCTCGGTTTTTGAAGAAAATGAGTGGTTTTAATTACGGTGTTTGTTGCGACTCGCAAGCCTTTTACGCTTGATCCCGCGATCGATGTCTGCAGTGACACCAAGTGCCAGGAAGCGCTTTGTGCGACCACCCTTCGGCTTAGTAGAATGAATGCTCTGAGGAAGCTTTTGCATATTTTTGCATTCATCTCCGCGTTTGATAAAGTCAGCAGCTTTATGCTGCCTTTTTTCAGTAACTCAACGTGGCTGTCAATTGCCTTTTTTCACGTGTAGGAATTAAAGGAATGAAATGGTAGGAGTTCAATCATTCCAGGAGTGGTATTGGGCCCAGTATTTTCATTCCGAGAACTTGAAAGGAATGGAATTGTTGGAAGCTATAATTTCTCGGAACGGAATTGCAATGGAATGGGGGTGCCCATTCCTCAACACTGGTCGGTACTACTTTGTTCGAAGACTACTTTGTTTGCAAAAACACTCTTGACAGAAAGCACATTTTCGTCGTGCCAGACGCTCGCGCTGTTCCTAACGGCGATGCACCCAGAAGAATAATTTGTGCCTCTCAAATACATGGCTTGCAATGAGCGCGAATCTTCTGCAGCGTGCATTTTGCCCCAAAAAGATTTGATTTTCTTCGCAAGAATAAATCGCAATGACCACCAGCATAGAGTACGACGGCGTGACGTGCAAACCATGTGAAACCGTTCAGCTTTCTGGTGAAATGCGATGTTCGCAACACTAGCAATAGATGTTCAAATTTTAAAGTTGTGCAGTATATATAGCAGTCTCGCGATTATACACGGCAGCCTAATGAAATTTTAGAGCACATGACTGATAAAGCACAGAGTTGTAAAGTGAAGGCCCCAAACAAGTGCACCTAAAGCCCAATATAACATTAGCATCCCGAGGCAGTATCTTGTGAAGTTTCGAGCTCATGCAAGCTGAGGAAATGTTATTTATATTAGGATTTTAAGAATCTTGGTCTGCTTTTCACGCTATTTGTTTAGGAACCAGATTGACCAGTTTGGTCAATCTGGTTACCAGTTCAGCCAGTCTGGTGACCAGTTAGGTCAATATGGTGACCAGTCAGGCCAATCTGGTGACCAGTTAGAAGGCAATCTGGTGACCAGTTAGATCAATATGGTTACCAGTTAGACCAGTCTGACTACCAGTTCCACCAGTTTGATTTCCAGTTAGACCAGTCTGACCAGTCCAAATACCAGTTTGGCCAGTTTAAACACCAGTATGACCAGTTAGATTTTCAAACTGGTCTTTCTAATAGGGTACCTCTTTTATGTGGTGAACATAACTTTTATGTTTCTGTAAGCTGGACAAAAACAAAATCCATAGGGGCGCATGGCGGAATATGACGATTACACACACAAACCGACAGAAAGCTTTCAATTAAGTAGCTGCCATGTCGAACAGAGCATGAAATAGTACTTTGTTCTGTTTAGAAAAAAATCATCTCTTAGCAATGGTGATACTTATTTGCGAATTCAATTGACGGGCATCTTGTTAAGAACAAACCTCTACATCCAGGCTATGCCAGTTTATTCAGTATAAGAAAATGTTGACTAGGGTAAGCACAATTTTAGGCCAGATTCGATCTAAGTACGAAGGTAGCTTATAGATTAGTGCGAACAATTCCGACCACTCCTTTCGGCGTGATTCGTCGCCTGCATCACGGTGCAGAGTGTAAACAATGTTGGTTAGAAAAACAAGCATTGATTGCCGCTCAGCGTTTCTATAAAAAAATAGATTGAAAGGGCTTGTACTAACATTTTTGTGACCTTCTGAAAATTTTATTTTTTTAGCTCAGTTGTGTCGTCATCACATATATATTGTAAAACGTATTTCGCAAACTATAGTTCATGATATATATGATGACAAGGTGCACATTTCATAATTTTATGCGCCGTATTTAATTTTTTAGTTCAAGGGCACAACCAGGATTTAACTTTGAATACTGCGACGCAAAGTTGCACCAATCGCGGGTATATTAGGCGGCCCACCTCACTTCAAGAAAACATTTTTATTCAGATAAAATATATGTAACTTTGGTAAACAAAGGAATGTTGAGTCGTATAAACACGACGTTTGGTTTGTTGAAGGGGCAATGAAACGATGTTTCTACTTTCACTAACGCGGAGATCCAGGCATTGTAAGAGTTCGGCTATTATCATGACCGCACTGCAGTGTCCGCCGAAGCATGGATTGTAACAAGCCGAAATCGAGTGCTGACGCAGTTCTCGTGTTCAATCCATGAGCCGCGTTGGAGTGTCGTCAGGCGGGTGGCTTCGATCCCACAATTACGTCATCAAGCTTTGCAATGGCGAGACAGAAATAAATAGTCCCCTTTCATCCTCGCAATTTCACCGCGACAAAGAAGCTTCTGAATCAGTGGCAGTCTGTGCGAGTATACTTGCGCCAGACTAGGACCGGTACGCCTCGGGAGAGTCATGAACATACCACCCCGATATCGTTTCACGACCCCTATAACGTGGATTTTCATTCACCGCTGTGTCAAAATGAAATAACGTAATGTTATATTTTGGGTACCCGAAAATAAAAGTGGATTGTACAAACAATAGAAAAGCTATATAGTTAACCATATCACGGCGTAAATAGTGTCTCTTGTCAGAACAACGCGGAAAATATATTCTCAATTTAGCGATTCAAACAGGTTCGAACAGTTATTTGTGCTCCCCAGGAACTGAAACGGAACTGAACCGAAAGCCGTGAACCCGAACCGAACCGATAAAAGTGTAGGATCGACACTCTGCTTCCAAGTGGTTTTGCAGGAAAGTAGACTCAGCAGATTTCTTATAGTTACGAAATTCCACCTCTTCATGGTTGTGCGTAAAACTTTAATATTACTTCGAGTGGAAAAACGTTTCCCGTGCCTTATTGAGGAGTAATTTCCATATGCCGACTAAAATAAACCTATTCCTCCAGATAAACACATCACGTTGAGAGTAGATTCATTAATATTTATGCATCCAGCTTTGAGTATGCGCTTATGAGAAGCCGGCTTAGAAATCGGGGCGTTAAGGACTATCACAGAACCGTGATTTTTTTCTTTACAAATATATACTTCGCAGCAAAAAAAAAAAGTGCTTTGATAGTTTTTGGTTTGAACATTTTGTCGCATCAGAATGGACATACATAGAAGAGCTCGGTACAAAATTAAAAGTAAAGTCGAACATAAATCCTTAGAAGATCGCGAGGAACGTGAGTGTCAGTAAAAAGGGGAGCCTGTTTCCTATGGCACATGCATACAATTCTCAAGGAAGCTGCGCTCCACAACTTGATACGAATAAGGTTTCGTTTAATTGACCGCGGTCACGCACGCCTGATGCATATTGCGAGAAGATGGGAAGTTGCATACTGTTTTTCATCCGGGGCTCGATCATTCATGAATCAAGATTAAAAATGGTGTACATTCTTTGGCAAGTCACAAATATTCAATTACATTTAGAAAAAGGAGAAAAAAGTTGTCACATATTTGGTGTTTATATATTCCTTTTTTTTGGAAGATATAATGGAAAAACCGCTTCATTTAGGTTTCTACTCTCTTCATTGGCACATGTGAGCTTGCCGATCCTAATAATCAATCGGGAAAAACAATCTACAGAATGCAGATGCCAAGTATTTTTGAACATGGATTATCACTTCTGAAATTGATAGAAGAGAGACACTATGCAAAATTGTTTTAGAGGTTTGTTTTGAACCGCCCCATCGAAACCTAAAAAGTCGTACACAGAAAAGCGCTCAGTTACTGACATGACTGGTTATTCAAGTCGTGCACTGAGGATGAACCGAAAACGTTCATTCTAAAGAGCAACAATCATTGCCTTTTTATTTAGATTAATATAGGCATGATAGAGTCCCGGCAAACTCATTAACTAGTCATTTTTTTATTCCGCGTGTATGCTAGCTTTTGATGCAATGGGCACAACGTAGAGTTTAGTGATACTATCTTCACTTATCGAAAGGCAGCTTTCTCTTTGAATCCATCATGCTGCCGCCTCGTATATCATATCATAAAAAAATGTGTGCACCGGTCACATGCTCCCAGAGATACTTGTGATTCTATCAGGAAAATAAATGTTCAGTACATGCATGGATTCAAAAGAGGGCAGGGAGAGCGGTGGAACAAAATTTGCGATCGCCAATACCTATAGATATGGTCCCGAAAAAAACAGCTGTCACGCGAGAACTATCAAACTATAGAACAAAGCAAGCTAGATAACGGCTGTCAAGCCTAGGCAAGCTGGCACGCGAAGGGCCAAAATCACAAACGTTTTCGGCGACTTTGCCACTGCCACTGCCACTAAAGCTGCTTGTGACCTCGCATTTTAAAGTTCTTAAGTGGTTCACGAAACATCAAAACTGCAAAATTATCCCAAGTAAGCTTTTTTTTTTTGCCAATTAAATGTGCAATCAAAGTCGCAATCATCTTAGTTAAACACATAAAATAGCGCAAAGATGAACCAACTAGCCCAATAACGTACCCCACTAAAAATCGCAATCGTTTTTTTTTTTTCGGGAAAAGCAAGGGGAGGATTGGCCGGCTTCCATTGTTTCGGCGATAAACAATAAAAAAGCCGTGGTACTTCGCTTGCGGGTTTAAGAGGATATCGCAGCTACCGAGCCCTATGCAATTCCAATGGCAACTTTTTGGTATTTTTTCTCGAGAACCACCGAACGGATTGACTTGGGAATAGTTTTATTGGAAAGATAATAAAAAACGGAGTAATATTGCGGCGCTACATTTTCCGATTTTTAAGCTTAAAAGTTTTTACGGGAACCTAAAGATGCTTGAAAAAGCCTTTTTTTTTCGTTCCGTTCTTCATCAACATTTAAAAATAAACCGGGGCCAAAATACAAATTTAGGCTCGACAATATTCAAGACCAGGACTTTTGGAATATATCTCTTACAAGATATTTTTTCCAGAGATTCGCATTCTAATAAATTTTAACTAAGTTTGTAGCCTATCAAAACGTCAAAAAATCCAGCTGTCACCTGGCGCCATCTATGAGTCTGTCCGCACAACTTGCTCTTGAAATTGCGCAATGTGTTATTGCGCCCCGGACTACTTACATCTTCAAGGTCGTCGGGTTGACAGTCGGGATTTTGAGGAAGGGTGCCTCTCGAAACTTATCGTTTTCTTTTTCCTGTTTTTCTTTTTTTTTGTTGTTTAGGGGGCGAAGATATTTTGCGGGTTATAGCGTTAGTGAGTAATAGGTTGTATATCGCCCGAGCGCGTCCTTGGGAGGATGTTCCGTTCTTTGTTGGTGTTTTGGGGTCGCACAAATGAAAGTTAGAAGTTTCTTTTCTTTTTTTGGCGGCGATGTTTAGCGGGTGGGTGAGAGTCATTAGTTTTCAATCGCCGGAGCGCGTCATTGGGAGGATGTTCCATTTTTTGTTGGCATTTTGGGTCAAGAAATTGGGAGTGAAAACTTTCACGCTTCAAGCGGTCCTTTCGTGAGGCCTGAAGTTAGCAAATGCAGTTAGACAAAAGCAACCGAAGCGTCAAAGAGTAGATACTGTCTTACCACTTCTTTGTGTTCGAAGTAGGATAGGTGATTTGATCTGGCGATTTCAAATGTTCTGCAGATATGTATTTAAAATGTGGAAGAAACATACGTGAGTTCGTCGATTTTCTTTTAAGTTCGACATTCGCTTGGCATATACACTTGTGGAGGCGGATTTCTACCGAAATAAAACAAACATCGCGAAAACAATTTCAGTGAAGCTAAAAACAGAACAAGCTTTTTGGTAGTAGGCGTGACACGTTGCTATTTTGAAGTTGTGAAAGTCGCGCTGAAGATTCTTTGTTTGACCCGAACCAACACACTCTTGATTCTGTATTTTATGAAATAGAGGCGAATGTATTAGACAAGAACCCGCACATCTTTTATTATGGTGTTCGTCGATTATACTGTCTTGGCTGCGATGAACCCTTGGTCGGCTGTTACTGTTGGGCGGCGGAGATCGGGCGGCGGAGAAAAGCTCACCGGAGAGAAGCTCACTGGTGAAATGCTCACTGCAAAACCGACAAATGCGAAGAAAAGCTCATTTACGCAATATTTTATTATTGTTTGCACTGCGGTGTTTATATTTAATACTCACGTCCTCACTTTGCTCAGCGCTCATGCTGCGCTTTTGCGTGTTCGTATATTTGTAAAACCAAGCGTTCTCGTTCAGCCCCAGAAGAATAGCGTACTTTCTAAGAAAAATGGGGAAGAGGCAGACGAATCCACAGTTTTGCGGAATGTGAACATGTAAAAAAGTGGGGAACGCTTTTTTTCTGTTTTACATGGAGACAGGACATTGCCTCAATGTTGAGTACTACGAAAAGCAACAATGTGACCTCCGTCTCGGCACCCGACGACTTCTGACCTCCCAAAAAGTATCAAGTTCGTCTTAGGCCGCATAACCGAAAGAGGTCGTTGTTTACTACAAAGCAAAAGAAAAACGGAACATAATATTGCCCCGTGAGCAGCTAGCCAAGTAGGCAGCGCGCCCGTGGCCTAACGGTTACCGTGCTTATCTTCGATGCCTGGCCGGGGATTCACCTTCTTATTGTTTCTGTAATGTCGCGTTCTGGTAATTTCGAAAACCCTATTGCTTATTCGAGGTTAGAATGTTCTAGGCGCCGAACCTTCTACGCCGATTGTTCCAGAAGCCCACGCGTGTACATAAGGAGCTCCGCGTGGAGAGCCGGAGTCAGTCCCGATCCTGCTGTTTCGTCGACATCGACGCCTGCGACGCCAACCTTCTATTTTGTTCACCCCATTAAACGTTTAGTTTCTTTAGTTATTCACCGCCTCATCATTTGTCATTCGTGACATTATCTTTATCCTTTAGATGCAAAGAAGAAAACACTATTTACAAAACGAGAAACGATCTGGCCAGAAACCATCATGATGTTCGATAAAACGGTGTTCTACGAAACGGCTTCGATGAAATTGGATTCAATTACAGGGCGTTCATTTAAATGACTTTGATAGAACAGAGTTCGATAAAATATCGAGAGCTGCGAAGAAATAATTTTAGAAAGGTTTGTAAAGGTGAGCTTTTCTCCGCATCTATCCGAAGTCTGGTGAGCTCTTCTCCGCATCCGCCGGATTTCCGGTGTCCTTTTCTCCGCCGGAGAACAGCGCAACACCAAGAGGATCACGGGAGAAAAGCTCACCAAAGAACAGTTCACCGAAAATCTGACAGATGCTGAGATAAACCCACTCAAGAATTATACGATAGAGCTTTTAAATTTAGTATTTGCGGCTCTACTCTGGGGGCCATGCGGGGAACGCAAACGGAGAGATATATACAAGATTCGTATATTGCAGACACCAATAGTATATTCGTATATTGCAACACCAATTTCCGCATTTTGCAAGAAATGCAGAGGTTCATAATGGTAGCTCCTGATTATGATCGCTTTGGCCCGTACATTGCATGCATTGACGTACTCTAATGGTAATTAATGATCGGTTAGAAAGCGAAAGTGTTCAAATACAAAATGGTAGTATAGATATGAGTCAAGAAGCCTGGTCAAAAATGTCCTAAACGCTGGCGTTCATTTGTGTGATCGAGTGAATAATCGTGTAAATTACCACGTGACATGTTAAATGAAGGGCATTATACCCTTTCGTGCTCACTCGGGATTCACCAAAGGTTTAAAAACAACTCCGTTTTCTGACTGAATGCCTTACTACGCAATAATATTAGGATCGTCCCATATTTATCGGCTTATACGGGGGTGCGCAACAGTGTGCATTTTTCATACAAAAACAATTAATTTAAAAATACGCTTCCTGAGTGCTGGCGCCGCTCTCTGACGATTCGAAAGCATGGGCGAGTACAGTTAAACAGGATAGTCTACCGACATTCAGTCAAAAGAAAAATATCTTAATCGGAAATTCGCGTTGAATTTCCAAACCATATATAATCACATTGACCAAATGCAAAAGGGGGCAAAATTTAAAACAAAAATTCAATTTAAAGAAGAGTACTCTGACCCGACATCCAACTTAATGGGGTTCGATTAGGCTATATTAGCAAGCTTCAAAGGTGTGCTCGGTTGGAGGAATCTGGTTATGTTAGGCAGATTTCGAGTTTGTTGCATCCCATTTTAACGCTATCTCAGAACGAATACTGCTGAGCCATATGCAGGGTATGCACCATTCCAAGATTCTCAAGTTCTCACCCCAGCGTGCGACCTCCTCAGCCCAGAACGCGCATGATCGTCGCTTCGGAAAGCGAGCAAATCACGCGCCATACGCACGAACACTGAAAATGAAACCGACCAGGAGCCCCCCCCCCCCCCCCCCCTTTTTTTTTAACATATTTACAACAACGCAGATTTTCCGAATACGTTTTTCATTTTCCCGAAGACGGAGATTTCACTGGGCCTGTATCGTTCTTCAGCTAGGAGGATGCCGGCATAACGATTTTGTATTGACATGCAGACTTCAAGGGTTTAAATTTACAGCATTTATGCTACTGCAAGCGGATATTATATGATAAAAATAAATCGGCAGAACTCTAGTGTGTGGAGTGAGTATTGGCACAACTGAAAACAAAAGTAAAACTATATCTTATTTTATAGTTGGATGCAATACCGTTAAATATACAGTGGTAATGTACTTTTCATGGCGTTAGCGCGAAATCCGGCATCTGAAACAAGTAGTAGGTTATTCAAAGCACTTAGTCTCTACGAACGTTTTGTTTCCAGAAATGCCTCGCATACCTACATTCGATAGTGTCTACACATGTGCCGTAATTATGAAGGTACTAAAACCGCACACGAACCGATGGAAAAAAGTATGAATATCCGTTCTTTTTGTATTGTTAGTGGATGTATTGCTTGTATTGTTGCTGGATGATCATAGTAAATACTGTAATGAAATTCATAATCGTTGGGTTTACTTGTTCTTCAATGATCGAATGTAATTCTGGGTCATTATAGCGTTATATTATCCTGGGTATACTACGACAAGTGTATACATGTAATAGTCCTGTTTAGTAATAAAAAAATACGTTTCTAAAAATCCTAACCCTAACCCCGACAGTATTGTATTGTATCGACGAATAAAACATATCAGAGATTATTTCAGCAGGATCCCCATAGATGCATTCTTCCACGACATCGGAGAGCACAGGCAGCGCTTATTGGAGAGAGTTCCGCTGTTGCTCTAGCTTCCGTTACGTAGCGAGTGTAGGCAATGCTGCCAGTGACGTCCTCCTGCGGAGCAGGAGTGCGGCTGCAATTACCAATCCCTCTATAATTAACAAACTTAACATAAACTCTGCCGCCCCCACGAAACGAACACTGAAAAGCGGAATAGCTAAACACTTTTAATGCGAAAGCATTAACTGTCTCATTGAGCGAGCTGACGCCATCAGTTTGAAGCGCGAAAACGGCTCCTAGTTTCCGCCGCGATCCCAATAGGAGCGATTCGCCTTCAGTTCCATTGGCTGGCGAGTTTCGACGGGGCTCCCATTGGGTGCGTTCAGTAGCGGCCCCGGAGTCAAGGAGTCACTGACTCCTTCCACTGGACGGCCAAAAGTCACTTCCGGTGCACGTAACTCCGGGGCGTCGGAGTCAAGCTCCGAAGCACCGAGTCCGGAGACGGTGCACGTAGAGTCAAAGGAGCTAAACATGACGTCATTTCCTGACTGGTGACGATTTCCGGCGCTAAAAGAGAAAAAAAAAAAAATGGCGGGATAAGCTGCGTCGGTTCTGTCGCGGGTGTGCGGATAGCTCGCTTTTGTTAATGAAAAGTGCTCAAGGTAAGACGAATAACGCGTTCGAATTTCTTTTTCAGGTAAGGCTCTTTTCGAAAAATGCATTGGACCATATCTTGTTTGGTTTGAATATGCTAATAAACAACGTAAACGTTCATTTGACGCCGTGTCTTGATCGCCGTTGCACGGAAACTCTGTGAATATCGACGAGTCTTGTCCGCGCTGAACAGAGCAAGGCAGGGTATGAACGCCAATTCGGTAGCCGGTTGGACACTCGCGCGGAGCATGATCCCGATTGATGTTTTGTTTGCGTGGCTTAATCGGGGTGCACGTTGGCTGACGCTCGCTTCGGCCGACAAAACCTTGATCGCCGAGAGCGACCGAACTTCCTATACGAATAGAAATACATTTTATAGGAAGTTCGTTACGAAGGGTAGAGCAAACGTATGGCCGTATAAAAGTATCGCAACCGGCGGCGTAGATTTGCCGAGCTCTATATTTTGCGTGTGCTGACGACGTTTTTGTCGGTTTTTATAACAGTAGCTGCCTTTGCACCGCCAAGCGAAAGGGCTCGATCGCCTTGCATCGCTTCGAACAGCAGCGCTGATGTGTACAGTCACTCGCTTTTTCTTCAACGACCCAGTAAAGACTTCTTCAATACCGGCGTCAAATAAAAGCGATCGTGCTCGCCATCGTCTGCTTCCAGTTTATTCGGAGACCGTCTGGCACAGGGGAGGGAAGCGGAAATTGCGTAGAAGCAGGTTTGGAGCCGCGGCTTTTTTTTGCCGTTCAGTAGGCGCTCCGATGACTCCGACTCGAGTCACTCCGTTCGGGGGCAAGGGAAGCGCTACTGAACGCGCCCATTGGCCGCTGCGCCATGGCCTCCGAGTTCCCGAAACGCGCGCGCGCTAGTACGCAGCAGACGGCAAAGGGAGCGGACGAGCAGACTTTCGCATTCACAACTCATAAGAAATGCTTTCGTGCGCACCGAGCTTTTTGTTTAGCAGCTCCATTTTTTTTTTCTACATTTTTGTAATGATAGATTTTGCATCATTATTTAATCAAATGATTAATAATGATACAAATAAATAAAAACTCGGCATTGAAAGCTGCATTGAAACGTCATCGCTCAAAACGGGAAAAATATTTTTGTTCATAAGTTAGTGAGTTTACACTAGCGTGTACTACTCAGCTTATGTTAATATTCTTTTCGTCATGTATATCATCCACACACAACCTCACTATGTGTAGATGATGAAAAATATCGTTACAGTGGCTAAATGTTGAATAATGGTAGCGTGTTCGGGCTCGTCGCATTTTATATCAAAAATTAAGATCTACCGCATAACGCAATAATAAAAAAATTATACTAGCATGATCACGTTGACAAAAACAGGGGGCACCGAATATGGTGAGCGACCATACATATGAAGTGTGCAGTTGAGGTATCCCCGCAAACATCAGTTACACCACCTGAACACACACGTAGCATGCAAATCTGAAACACTTGATGCGAATGGTAGCTCCACACAGTTTGTGTTGAGCTAATTAATTACTAGAAATCTATGGCTTGTAACGCGTCATTTAAAAGGCTGGTTAGCACACTACCGCTTGAAGCACAATCTGCGAAAATTCGCGTTGAAAAAAGCAACGGTCCTGGGTTTTACACTGCGTTTCGATCGCCTTGATCTGGTCGAGCTTTGTATCTGTGGGCTTGTGCTTCACTAATTTCACTAATGGGTGATGCCCATTACCAAGGCCGCACGCCAGAGAAACGGCTCAATTTGGACACGTTCGGCAATCTTAGGGGCCTGAATTGGGCCTAATACGGCTTCGCTCCAAGGTGCTATGTTAGTGCCAGAGTGCGTTTTTTTTGGTATTTCTGTGACTTCGCCCTGGCTCGTAACATAATTGTCAGACTGAGCCAATCGTTCCAGGTATGAACCGAAAAACGAGCAGTTAATCTTAAATTTGGTACTTGTTTGGTTACTTAGGCCCAAAGGTGCCACATGACAACCAAAAAAGTGAAGCCTAACTCAAGAATTTGTTTGACCAAAAAGGCCCAAATATGCCCGCTGGCAACCAAACTATTAGCTATGAAGCGTAACTTAGGCCCTTGTTTGGAGGTTTTAAGGACAAGATGCCCAAATTCTGGCCAAGGTAGGTCAAGTTTTTCTCTGCTTTGATTTTGTCGGGAATTTTAAGGCCATAGATTTTGTGGGAAATAAAGGAGGGAGGATTACGCACCTTTACGTCTGGGGACCGGTGCTCAAAGGGGAATCCGATGCCCGTCCCACCGCGCGGCCGACGGCTACCAGCGAGGGCGGTCGCCACGCCGGGTTCGGCCAACGCCATGCCAACAACGATGATCCCGGTATCCAACAGCGTTTATTGAGTACCAGGGGTCCCCAACAAGACACTGTGGTCAAGCGAGCCATGGACACAGTGTGCCCGCAGCGCCCGCCGACCTGAGAGCCAAAGGGGTAATTGCGAGCGGAGTCATCGCCGGTCGGACGAGCTCACGCCGCTACCCGTCGTCGCAGGAGTTCGGGGCCAGGGCTCTCGGCAGCCGGACGTCCACAGGTAGTGCGGACGCCGACTGCCAGAGCCAGGGGAATCCCTAGCGTGGAGTCATCGCCGGTCGGACGAGCTCGCGCCGCGACTCGACCCGTTGCCCGGAGTCCAATCCAGGACTCCCCGGCCACACGGCCGTCCACTCGGAGGGCAGGCCCGACTCTCTCTCGCGCGGTGCGGTCTCCCTGGTCCGCCCGAAACGGGAGACGCGCGGAGGAGTGCGAGAGAGTAGGTCAGCATGGTGACGTAGTCTCTCCGACACGATACGGAGCGACCAGGCTCGAAGTCAGACGGCTTCACCTGGAACGTCCGCGGCTTACGCCTTCTCGGGGGAGGGAAACCAGTGGCCCCCACAATCCCCCCCTCCTTAAAACATTTAGCAGCCCTTTCAGGGAAAGGGGCGCCGGCTCTCAAACCCACAAAATACAAGACCTACACGCTGACAACACGGGTGCCAGTCGTGCGTACAAATAAAAAAACTTGAACTGGGGGCCTCGGCAGTCCCCGGAACTGCTGCCGCAAATGTTCCACATACCGGAGTTCACGACGCATTGCTGGGGCGATGCACTCCGGTGCCGTCGAATAAAGCTAAGAAAAGTTCCTCGATGTCGGACGAACGAAGGGTCAGACACGAAGTCCTTCCGCAACACAGAGGGCCACTCACGGGGGACGTTGCTCGGCTCACGCTGCGGTTCGTCAAATCGTTGTAGGCCGACCTCCGTTGGAGCGGACATGGTGACGAGCGCAGAGCCTGCCACGGCCACTCCGGACATGGGTGCAGGTGACCGGTGGCGAGGGAAACGCCGGCCATTGGAGACGAAGGCGCCCCTCGCAGCCGGCATCAGGGGACGTCCGTGACCAAGCCCGCATCAGGAAGCCTGGTTCAGCTGGGCGCCTCGTTGAGGTCCGACGACAGCGGCCATCTTGCCTCGGCCGGAAGTCAGCCACCCCCTCTGCTGCTCCCGGCCGCCGTCGGGTGCGCAAACTCCCGGCAGCCTCAGCGATGACGCACATCCGGCAGGCCCCGCCCAGCAGCTCGGCGTGTTCCCCGCCGTCGCACGTAGTGGGGGATGGCAGGGAAGAGGGGATGGGAGCACGAGCATCTTTCTGAATGACGGAAAGAAGAGCCCACGCAGTACCCCGCAAACATCTCTTCGCCCTCTCCAGACCCGCAGTATGGCAAGGTCGAAGGGAGAGATCATTGTTCTCGGTCGACACACTGCCACCGAGGGGAAGCAATGGTCTCCGAAAACAGGTTTTGGCCGGGTCCTCATGGTATCTGGACTCGGCTGCCTGCGTACATTAACCGGGCCACCGCAGGGTGGGAGGCTCAAGTTGGAAGGCAGGCCACGCGGTGCTACTAACAGAATTAGAGGGCACCCTGCGTACGCAAACTGAAGTCGCCGGGAACTGAGCCGGCGACTCTCCGCTGCCAGCGGTGGCTGCACCAGGAGCCGGGCCAGGGACTGCGAAAACAACTAACTCTGTAGAGTCTTCGAGCTGCACGCATTCCTAGCGAAGCGCACGGAATGGGGTAGCTAAAAAGCCACCCCGTCTCTAGTGCGTCGTGCCACTCTTATAACGCAAAGGCGTTACTCTCGGAAATCAGCAGAAGCTCAAAGGTGTCAGCAAAACAAATCTATCTCGAAGAAAACCCTCGCGCCAACCACAATACAAGTGGCGTACAGCGCGCGCGCCCACAGTATGAAAACTGCTTCTGGACGCCGGCGGATGCGTGGCCTACGGCTCCCGGAGCCCGTCGGTAGCATTACGAGCTACTTGGTGACGTTAATGGCAGACGCACCGCCCGACTGTCCCGGAGAGTCCGACAACTCAGTGTCAAAGAAACGCGCATATTTACAAACCCAGATTGTCCCGCTGATCCGTAAGAAGCAATTTGCTGCTAACAACATTCGTCGCAAGGCCCACAGGGGTCAACGCAACGCGATTTCCGTGGCACAAAGGCTCTGAGGACGCCGCCAGAGGCGACAACCCTCCAACTAGGTGGGGGTTGGCAGCGGAGTCGGCAACTGTCAGGCAGGGGGGGACTGTTGCTAGCGACGCCTATCACCAGAGGCGACAGGTACAATAAAACGTCTCCTGTGGCAAGACACGAAAAGAGAATGAACAAATCGTGACTCACTCAGGTTTCCGGGCTGGCTCTTGGACGTGGTTCCCAAATCCGGGCACCGATGGGATTCGCATCATGGCGGCACACAAAGGGAGCCGGCCTCCCCAAGGAAACTCCGCCATCTTGGCATGGCGCGGCAGAGCGGTGCCACGACAACAACATGTGCCATGGCTCCACGTTGGGCGCCATTTTGTGGGAAACAAAGGAGGGAGGATTACGCACCTTTACGTCTGGGGACCGGTGCTCAAAGGGGAATCCGATGCCCGTCCCACCGCGCGGCCGACGGCTACCAGCGAGGGCGGTCGCCGCGCCGGGTTCGGCCAACGCCATGCCAACAACGATGATCCCGGTATCCAAGAGCGTTTATTGAGTACCAGGGGTCCCCAACAAAACACTGTGGTCAAGCGAGCGATGGACACAGTGTGCCCGCAGCGCCCGCCGACTTGAGAGCCAAAGGGGTAATTGCGAGCGGAGTCATCGCCGGTCGGACGAGCTCACGCCGCTACCCGTCGTCGCAGGAGTTCGGGGCCAGGGCTCTCGGCAGCCGGACGTCCACAGGTAGTGCGGACGCCGACTGCCAGAGCCAGGGGAATCCCTAGCGTGGAGTCATCGCCGGTCGGACGAGCTCGCGCCGCGACTCGACCCGTTGCCCGGAGTCCTATCCAGGACTCCCCGACCACACGGCCGTCCACTCGGAGGGCAGGCCCGACTCTCTCTCGCGCGGTGCGGTCTCCCTGGTCCGCCCGAACCGGGAGACGCGCGGAGGAGTGCGATAGAGTAGGTCAGCATGGTGACGTAGTCTCTCCGACACGATACGGAGCGACCAGGCTCGAAGTCAGACTGCTTCGCCTGGAACGTCCGCGGCTTACGCCTTCTCGGGGGAGGGAAACCAGTGGCCCCCACAATCTCCAGACAAACAACAAATTTTGGCAAAACGAAAAAAAAAAAAAAAGAAGCGGCCGTAAGACACTAGCGAATTTTCTCATCTACAGCGGAGATGCTCGGCGCTCCTTGGGGAAGAATAACTTCCAGCTGTCTGCACTTCCATACAACAGATTACATTATTACTTAAAGCGGTCAGTTCATGCTCTTTACATTGATTTGACGGAGTAGTACACCTCAATAAAATGCACGTTCGTGTTGCTGCTCTTGCGACTCGGGCTTTTCGCATAAAGTTCTCGCGTTACTGATTTCGACCAACCGATGGCTAATTTAGATAGCCAGTTCAACTTATTAAAAAAAAACAAGCGCAAAAAAATAATTTGTAAGTACTGGAACGGTCGAGGATCGACATGGCCTTTTCGAGAGCAGTAGCAGCCGCCAGCGCTGACTTAGGACCAGACACAGCACTCTGGCCACGGCAACACTGCCTTTTCTTGACAAAACTATTCCACAAATCCCCAGGACAGTCGAATGGCACCAACTCATCAATTGGACCCGGGACCGACACCGAGCGTCCTTCAATGCGTTGTTAGGATACGAGTCCCCGGAGTACGTTGACGCAGCACTGGTTCCAGTCTGTCTTGGCTTAAGGTCAAAATGACGTCAAAACTCTAGTACGGAGGTTTTGGTTATTCTACGTGGTGTTCGTACTGCCCACAGCTAGGCTCGGTTATCCGCAGGTTCGGGACTGACTTCACCCGTCGCCAAAAACGGAAACGCTCAAGCACCAACGAAAGAAGAAGTGTGAGTACGGTCCCCTTGCCGATGGCGCTTCCCAAAGGAGACGCGTTCCAGGCACCAACGAGAGCGGCCGACTTCTCCGGGCTCCTCAAACCCCGGAGGAGAACGTGACCCTGGTATAAACACCGCCTCGCTTTGTTGGACCGCCGCCGCCCGTCCGCCGAGAGATCGGCTCGCTCGAGTCTCGTTCTATACGAGCGGCGCGCCCCTTCCTGTGGACGGGCCTTCCGAACCGAACGGAGAGCGCTACCACGAAACCCCCGCGCCCGCAGGCTGGTGATGATGATGAAACGGAAGAAGCAGGCGCGACCCATCCCGGTGAAAACCGCGGCCTGAGCGACGGCACCACACCTCCCAAAAGCGATGACCCTCGACATCAACAGGAAAGAAAAGATCAATTTTCGTGGACGGATGTGGTCAGCCGACGAGCCCGAAAGCGACAACTCAAACTAGAGAGAGAAAAAGCATCAGCAGGTGAGATGAACAACTACACTGTAGCCCAAAAGATGACGGCAGCTGGGAATCGCCCGACGGGCAACATGGAGCCAACCGGGGATACCTGTCGAGGAACAGGTGGCTCCGGTGTCCTCTGCAACCAAGAAAACAGAAGCCGATGGAAGCAAACGCAGGCCACGCGCCAGAAGAGGCTGCCAACACTCCCAGTTGACGACTACAGAGTGGTCATCCGGCCAAGAGATGGACTCAATTTTAGTGCCTGGACAACAAATAAGATCACGCAAGCCATCATCGCGATGGCCCAACTGTCCGCCGCCAAGATGGCCCAAGCCACCATAAGGATCCACCGAGATCAGAATCTGGTCGTCGTGAGTACCCCCAACATGGAATCCTCTACCCGTGTACAACAGATCTCAGCACTCACTCTTGGCACCAAACAGTACGAAGTTACGGCGTACCTGGCAGTCCCCGACAACTCGTGCAGGGGCGTCATCTCTGGTGTCGAAACACGGCCTACGGCCGAGGAACTGACTGAAAACCTACGCGCCACCGGGATCAACATCCTCTATGCCCGGATGATGGGACAAACCAACACCGCTGTCATCACCTTCGAAGGCATCAGGGTACCGCGCTTCGTGTATCTATCGGGCGGGGAATACCCCTGCCGACCGTACCAGCCGAGGCAGCAAGTGTGCGGCGTGTGCCTAGGCCTAGGAGACCGCACCGATGTCTGCCCACAACCAGAACAGAGCCGATGCACTACGTGCGGCGCGCCCGGCGGAGCCATGGAAGACCATGAATGCACCGCCCACTGCGTTAACTGCGGAGGCGAACACCCGGCAACCGACCCTCGCTGCCCAGCCCGCCAAAGGGCCCCCTACAACAAGGAACACGTCGCGCGGTATCTGCGGGAGAAAGAACAACAACGAACTCCCCCGTCGCCGCCCCCACCGCTACCATACAATGCCTTGGCGAGCCACCACTGGCCGGAACTACCAAGCTACAACCGCGTGAACCCCGACACCACCATCCCCACTAACGTAGAGGAGAAGGAATATGATCGCAGTAGCTCAGGTCCTCCCCCGGGACAGCCAAGCCACACCAAAAGGAACGCTACGCAAGAAAGAAACGGCTACAGACGCAACCCAAGCGACAATGCCAATAAGGCCAAAACCCAGTCCTCGACCAGATCGCGGAGCCAACAGAGAGAGCGTGAACAGCAACGACGGCCGGACCAGCAAAACCAACCAGAGATCAACACCCCGGAGCCTGGACACAAGGGCGCTAATGTGAGCTGGGCAGCGTGGCCTCGTAACCCTTCTCACTCCCCCTGTCCCGCATGCCTCTCTTCCTTGCAATACATTGACACTACTACCGCGGAGCGAAAACACCGCCAACCGCCCCCTCCCCTAAAACGAACAACCGCTCACGCAACCGACACACGAGCAACCGAAGGGTCCAAACAAAACACCCCCGCGAACACCCAACAGCGAAACGCCCAATCCCTGCAAGAATTCAGGACCGAAATCAAAGAGGACGTCAAGGAAGATTTTGAACTCTTCCGACGAGAACTTAGAGCTGAGGTCAAGCAGCTCATAAAAGAGCTAGGCGAAACGCTCCAAAAACAACCACGCGACGAGCTACATGCTCTCATAACAGAGGTACGGCAGGATCTAAGGCAGGAGATAAGGGAGGTACAACAGCAAATAATGCAACAAATTGTGCAGCAACTTCCCCAACTGGTCTTGGCCGCCATTAGCGACCCCCGACGCAATTCCCCCATACCAGAGCAAAAACACCTCCTACAAATCGACACACACAGCGAGCGCGACCACCGCGAAACTAGACGACTGCACCCGTACCAGCGTCCAGCCCTTAAACCCACTTCCGCCTCGTCTTCAACCACGCAAGACAACATCCCTCAAAACCAACACCACCATGAAGACGGGCAATAATCAACAAAACACAAACCGTCGCGATTTGAGTCCCTCGCACTCCATCCCACACAATCAACAATCTAATCACACCTCCAACCGGACCCCGCACTGCAACCAACCAAAAATTCCAATCAACACGATGGACAGTTCACTCACCAGTAGCTCCTCGCAAACACAAATCATAAAAAACGCAAATGCAACGCGAGTGTGGCAATGGAACTGCCGGGGGTACCGCCGCAAGCGCGGCAGCCTCACACAGTTTATTGCCGCACAGGAACACAAACCAGACTCCGTAGCACTGCAGGAAGTGGATAGCGTACCTACTCTGTCGGGATACATTGCATTCAGTCAGGAACTGACGGACGTGGAGGACAAACCTCTCGTCAGCACACTCGTAGAAAAACATATTCCGGTAATTGTACACACTCTCAGTAGCCCAGTGACAACACAGATCTTTTGACACTCACTTTGTCGCTCACCTCACACAGGAGGCCGAGGAATACGCCGAAGAGCTCACCCAAACTAATTAAAACACACTCTGTGACCAGCTGCAGGGCACTCTGGGCTCGAGGAGGACATTGCTCGACCCTTCTACATCTCGGATCGAGTCGAGCAAGGCCATCACTAAACTCCTCCGCTCTCTCCCGAAAGGCGCGACCGGCGACCAGCTCTGGACGACGCTCAGAGACCGCTACATCGGGGTCGGACCTCGCCCAGCATATGGGCCGTACCCACATGAGGACGGTAACTCACCCCACCCCCTCGACGTAGACATCACCGAGCAAGAGGTTCGGAACGCGCTCCAAAACATCTCGCGCAGCACTGCCCCGGGCAAGGACGGCGTCACGTACAGGCTCCTAAAAAACCTTGATGATGGCTCTATCACGGCCCTCACTCAATACTTCAACCGGGTCTGGACGACCGGGAACTGCCCGCGTCGTGGAAGCGAGGAGACATAACGCTCCTTCCGAAACCGGGCAAACCTCTGTCGCTCGAAAACCTCCGCCACATCTCACTTACCTCGTGCATCTGTAAACTCATGGAGCACGTGGTGCTACGCCGGCTTCAGCCGCACCTGGAGTCGACGGGCTTTTTCGCAGACTCCATGTTCGGCTTCCGGCCGAACCTCTCCACCCAGGACGTCCTCCTACAGCTTAAACAGGACGTCCTCGACTACCCCGGTACGGCCCAGACCCGGGCGGTGCTGGCTCTTGACCTCAAGGGCGAGTTTGACAACGTGTCGCACGACGCAATTCTTGACGGCTTGTCCCGCGCACAGTGTGGGAGGCGGACGTACGATTACGTGCGCTCGCTCCTCGCGGACCGAACCGCCACTCTCGGCCTCGGAGACCAGCGATATGACCTCATTCCGCTCACCGGTAGGGGCACCCCCCAGGGCTCCGTCCTCTCGCCCACCCTGTTCAACATAGCGATGGTAGGGATCCCTACAATACTCAACGCGATCCCACGCATCCACCATGCGCTCTACGCGGACGACATTACCGTCTGGATCGAGAGCGGCTCAGACGGAGAGGTCCAGGACGCGCTGCAGGAGGCGGCGGAGGCTACCCAACTGTACGCCCAAGCGGCCGGCCTGTCATGCTCGGTGGAGAAGTCAGAGCTTCTATTGATCCGTGGTACAGCCAGGACCAAGATTAACGAGAGGATTGAGGTCTCCATCGAAGGCCGGCCTGTCCCGACAGTGGAACGCCTCAGAATCCTGGGCCTCCAACTACAACGGGACGGGAAGGCAACGTACACCGTTCAGGTACTGCGCCGGCAGTGCCGACAGATAGCTCACTTGATCCGCCGAGTCACCAACAAGCGCAGTGGTCTCAAGGAAAAGGACACCCCTCAGGATGGTCCAGGCACTCCTCGTGGGCCGCGTTGCTTATCACGCCCCCTTTCACAACTTCCGCCGCCGCGAGGTGGAGGCGCTGGAGGCCACGCTCCGCACAGCAGTCAAGACAGCAGTCGGCCTCCCGCAACACGCGTCTACAGAACGCCTCCTCCAACTAGGCCTCCACAACACGGTGGAGGAACTCATTGAAGCGCAGCAGACCGGGCAGATGACCCGGCTCGGTCGTACGACGACCGGCAGAGCCCTCCTCCGCCGCCTTGGGTACCGAGTCCCGACCACCCTACTCGAAGAGGGACGACAGAAGCCCGCGCCACCGACTATCGCCGCGAAGGTACGGGTGATGGCCACCCCCAAAAACATGCACCCGCAAGCGCACGCGGGTAGGCGACTCGCGCGCGTCCGCTACCTCCGCAAACGCTACCACCACGACCCGGACGCCCTGTACACGGACACGGCGTCGTACACCTCTCCCGCGGGCTGTTGCTGCGTCGCAGTGTGTGACTCGGACGGCTGCAACGGAACCGTCGCCTCGCTCCGTGGCTCCCCTACCTGCGCGGAGGCCGAGGAGACCGCGATGGCACTGGCTATATCGACCACACACGACAACCCAAACTTTGATCCGGACTCGACTACGGTCACCATCCTGACCGACTCACAAGCCGCGTGCAGAGCCTGGACTGGAGGTCTGCTCTCCCCCTGGAGCAAACAAATTCTTTCCTTATTAGACCACAACAAACTACCGCTGGTCCGCATTGTATGGACCCCCGGCCATGCTTCCCTTCCAGGCAACGAGGCGGCAGACGCCTTAGCCCGAGACGCGACTCTCCGGGCATTGCCTCAGGAGGGACGGCATGACCGGCCTCTTGACGACCATGCGAGGGACTCGACTCGCAACCCACCTAACCCGCCCATGGATACGTACACCCAGGTCACTGAGTACTACCGTATGTCACGCAGAACATACCCCCCTCCCCACAAATCCCTCACCCGACAAGACGCGACAGACTGGAGGAAACTCCAAATCCTCTCCTTTCCTAACCTCCTCCACCTCCACCGCTTCTTCCCCGGCAGATACCGGTGTGAATGCCCGGGCTGTCACTCTCCCGAGCCCACCCTTTACCACTGTACCTGGGCTTGCCCCACTCCGGTCGGAGTGGGGATCCGACCTATTCCCAATCCATCCCAATCCTCTTGGGAGGCCGCTCTAATTGGCTCACAGCCCGATCTGCAGCTCACGCTGCTCGATCGGGCTAGGCGAGTGGCTCAGGCCTGTGGGGCCCTGGACTTGGGGACCCAACCACGAGGCTCAATGACGCACACCCCATCTAAATAAAGTTTGTCCAACCATCCCAAAGGAAGAACTTCCGTCTGCTGGCATTAGAGCTGAGGTGTTGATCGCCTATCGTGACAGTGGCAGGAACCTAAGCTCGTGTAACACTGTCGACGTTGTCTACATTTTAATTTCATCCGACGTGGTGTTTTCACATCTTTAGTGCATAGTCAAAAGCGGAAACCGCGCAAAAACACTAACAAAGGACGAGTAAGAAAGTGAACGGACACAGCGCTGACTATCGACTGAAAGCTTAATTTGCAAGCGAACCAGAAAATGAACACCGGAAACAGAGAGGAAAGAACCAAACGTGACACAAAACATATAACCCGATAAGACTTCTTTTACGTCATATCTCTTTGACACGTGCTTGTCACTGTTCTTAATAAAAAAACAACTTCGTCAGCCCCCAAGTGAACCGACGGTGCGCTAACACATTCCCCTTCCCCTTCTCTCCTCTTCTTTATCTCTCTGGCGGCCCTATTTTTGTTACGCGCCAGGATTGTCAGGTCATTGAATACAGGCACGCCGTCGCACCCACTGCAACATACCGCTAAGTGGCGAGCGGGGGAGGAACGGAGAGCAAGAGAATGCTCCCTTGCCCTCACGTTCACAAACCTCCCTGTTTGTCCACCCCTAGTGCGCTTGGGACAAAAGGAGCGCGGTGGTTTACATCACAGTAGAAATCACTGGTCCTCCCTCGGTTAACAGCAGAGCACAGTCGTGACATCTCCTGGGGTGCTGAAAAAACCACTGGAACGTTATACTTGTCAGCCACTCGCCTGACCTGATGGGAGAGTGCGTGGACATAAGGCACCACCACCGGTCTGGTTGTCGGTTTTTGTCTAACCATGGGGCTGAGTCGACCCCTAAACACCTTTATCAGGGACTCTGCTACACACACAATTAACGTCATAGGGTGTCTCGCCGATGGCAGACTAGGCACCTGTAGCAATAGACTGTCCTCACACCTATGGTGGCATGACTTCAACAGAGAAGCCCGCATGCAGGACGCAGTAATCGCCCGCTTCACAAGCTTAGAGTGCACTGAATCGTATGGCAATCCCCCTTTGAACGCGGCTCGGGACCAACATCGGATTGTATCTTTTGTGTCTGTTTTGGTTCTCTATATACTTCTTCCGGTGTTTATTTTCTGGTTCGCTTGAAAATTAAACTTTCAGCTGATAGTTAGCGCTGTGTCCATGCACTTCGTTTACTCGCCCTTTGTTAATTTTTTTGCGCTGTATCCACTTTCGAAGATGATCAACTAACTCGCCCAACTTAACGCCTTGTTTAGTGCATGGTTTTGAACCGCCTCCATCGACAATACATATTTCGTGGATGTTCTACCGTAACATTTAAATGTTTCAAAAAAGAGTGTTCCCAGATTTTGCAGTCACGAAGAAATTTGCAAAACAATTTTAACGAGAGAAAGCGCTGAAAAGGAAACCCGCGAGCGCGATGAGACCTCAATAAATTTAACTGCAGCCCCATATTCTAAGCAACTTCCCGCGCGTCTGCACCTTCTCACATACCGCGCGGTCGGTCAGAAGCCTTAAAAGATGGTTCGGCACGAAAAAGAAATGTGCGTTAAGACAATCAACGTGAGGTTTGGCTTGCACATTGTCGCTGCGTGGAACGCAATTTCGATCCAAACTGTTTTTCCGGGTGACGTCATTTTTTTCTTTTTGCCTTCTGCTTAAGCTGCATCGTAGGGCACGCGCACACGTTTCGCCCTTCTAAATGATATGCGAATATCAGATGCTTTGGTTTAGTCATCAAACGACGCCGAGTTCTATAAACGTTATAAAAAAAACGGGGTCCTACTCTGAAGCACGCAGCACGATAAGTTCACTTGGTAGCACCGTTGTGAGGGTCAGTTAAAGCTGGAACTTAGGGCTCAGTCAGAGTGCAGCTTATTTATCCGGTTCCATAAAACAAGCAGTGTACGCTCTACTAGAGAGAATTCACGGTATTTTTGTGTATGAGATGTGAACACGAAGTTTATGTGAAGGCGTACATACGGGAAGCAGCTCGTGTCGTGTCGCTTACTTGGACCGAATCTGTTTGTCTCCAATAAAGCTTTCCAGGATGCCAACGTTGTTTGGCAGGATAAATGACGCACAATCGGAGCGAACAATGCAAACTGCACAACGGGAGCGAACAATAGACACGTCACTTCATTTCAGTGGAGCGATGCGTCCCGGCGCCGGTTTGGGTCTTATTCTCGTATGATCATCTGTTCTCAGAATGCCGCCGAAAGGCCAGCTGCCCGAAAGAAAAACGGAACTCAATTCAAACAACAGCCGCGACCGGACTGAGAGTTCTCTCTCCGCGAATGCTGTCCGACGCCCTTAGACGCAGACTTTGTTTTGTTGTTGTTGTTTTCAATTTTTTATTGGTTTGATTGGGAAGGCCGTGAGTCTGCCTCCATGTCAGGTGATCTGACGTCCTCGTCGACCGCGATCACGAGTGCTTCCAGGTCTCCGGGAAAGCGATAGCGCGTTTTTGGAATCGGTATGGTGGTCGGCAGCGTGCCACGCTCGGTCAATGATTCATTGTTTCGCCAACAACGGTGTGTTGCTGTCCCGCTGGATGGCACATTTTGAACGCTGCTATCAGAACGACTATGGACTTCCGAAATAATGCAATTCTTTAAAACAATCTTTTTTTTTTTCTTTTTTTCCTCTAAAGCTAAAATGCTAAAAAAAAACACCCTAAAAAATTAATTGGTGGGGGTGGAAGAAAGACTGATTTTCCTCCCTGTCGCCAACAGGAGGGGAAGAAATTCCTCCCGTCTGCATAGACATCTTCGATCAACTCGCACCGGAATTGCCCTGAAGCCAAAAAAGTGCACAGCGCTCCTCGGTTGTGCAGCACGAAGTTGGTGAAACATCGAGGACAAACTGTGTTGTGCCGGTGCACCACGGCGACCGCCACCATGCATCACCTCGCGTTTTGTTCGTTTCTTCTTGCGTACGTCCGCGCGCGGTGCCCGTCTGCTGTCAATTTCTCCTGTATTTTTTTTTTTTTTACTGGCAGATTTAGCGGTCACACACAAACCAACATTGTGGACGTGATTTTCGATGGGGTCACGAAGCAGGTGACAATTTCACAGGTATATTTCGCCCATAATTGTTGGTGCAAGAAAGAGGATCACCAGATAATAAGCATACCTTTGGTGTCATCGAAACGCCTCACAACGCTTTCCCCAATGTTTATAACTTTCGGGAGCTCCTTGCCGACGCAGCAATTACCGGTAATCGCGGCCATAATAACAAGCTTGTCGTCTTCGCTGTCAGAAGAAAGGAGGAATTCATCGAGCGCCGCTGCGAGGCGTGTTCGTTTTCGCAAGGTCGCCATCTCGATAGACTGCGCGTCTGCTATTCCCGCCATCTCCTCGATTGCCGCTCCTGGCCGCAATGCCCGATGGGAATGCATCCCGGCAAATGTCGATTTTGTTGGTGCCCGTTGGAGCATCGAAAAGCCGTACCGGGAGGTTGCGCTCGAAAAATCTATCAAGTGCGCACTCGTGCACTTCATCGAAGAGAAAGGGGCGCACCTCGGTGCCCCGGTGCGCACCTGTGCGGATGATGGAGGATTTTATAAATTTCACCGACTCACAGGCAGCGCCGTGTGGTGGCGCTTGAAAAACGAAAAACCCCGGTTCGACCGTAGCGGCGGTCGAACCGGTGTTGAGAAAAATGTAATAATTACGGTAGTATATCTTATATAGGGATCAGCGTCAATACTGCATTTTAACTTAATTAATTTATCATATCAATATTAAAATTCAACAGATTTGAGTTAATTAATCAACTGTGGCTTTTCTGAAGGAGCTGGATTAATAGATATTAACTATTCACTCGGAAAATGTTATATACATATTACGTTAGAGTAATATTTGTCCAGCCTCTACGTGTTTATTCGACAAATATGGCGGTAACCGACGTAGTCGAATTAAAAATAAGACAGCCATATACTAGGTGATATTTCATATTCGAAACTCATTTTAAAAAAAGGCGTCTTTACGGCTACGTGAATGCCGTCTTCATTATAGGTTTGTTGAGCGCGGCGGACACTCGAGGGGCGATGAACCTTCACAGTCTGGTGAGTAATTAACAAAAATTCTTTAATTTACCTTTTCAATTAGTGAAACTAGACTCTAGGTTCCAATTAAGAACTTGCTAAGCGTCATTTAAAGGCAACTCAATCAGTACTTTTCTAAAAGATTTTTAGCGCGTGAGAGGCGCAGCAGTGCGCTAAAGTTACCACTCTTGCAGCAGGTGCAAGGCTGCGGCTATGCCAAGACAGCGAAAAATCGCGCGGGTGCCTTATCGCACCGATGTCCATGCTCCTCCTGCAAGCGTGGTAACCTTAGCGCACTGCTGCCCTTCTCCCCCCCCCCCCCCCCCCCCCCGCGCGATCAGCCTTTCTGAGCATTACTCTATTGGTAATTTTAAATTACTCTCAGCAAGCTCCTCATTGGAACCATGCTTCTATTTTCACTAATTAAAAAGGTAAATTAAAAACTTTTAGTTAATTACTCACCAGACTGTGACGGTTGTTCGCCCCTCGAATGTCCGCCGAGCTCAAGAGCAGTGCAGACGGCATTCACGTACGAGTACAGACGTCTTTTAGTAAAAATCTGTTTCGAATGAAACATGTCACCCTGAATAGTGATCGGGTGAACCTTGCATTCGTAGAGGAGGGTGCGTGCATGGTTTAGCTGTTGTGCTGCTGATGGTTATGTGTTTTTTTGCATATGTCAGCTCATTGCATCGTATACTCCGAGTTGCCTGTGTATTTAAAGGTTGATTTGTGAGGTAAACACAAGCGGCGCAGTTCCGTCTTTCTTTCATTTTTTTTTTTTTGCCTTTTCAGTTTTTTTCTTTTTTTTTTCTTTTTGTGAAAGCTATATCAATCACAATACGTGGCCCTAGGTGCCGAACCGCCTCACGCGAACAATGTCGTCTTTTCCGTACAATGTATTCGGCCGGTGCTTGAAGACGGATCTTTCGAGAAAAAGAGAACGGAAAGCTATATACGCGGTGCGTTATCACTCCAATGAAAAGGAGTGCAGCTGGCTAAGCCATTCGACCCGATTCTCGCTTACGGGCCGCCATTTTAGTTTAAGGGAGGCAGTTTTTCTCCAATGGTAAGAAAAAGATGGAAAGTTTCATCCTCCGTGGGGGGATAAAATTTCCTCCCTTTTGAGAGAAGGAAATTTGGTCCTTTTGTGGTGTAATGTATTGGACATTTCTCTTCCTTTTCCAAAAGAAAGTACAGGTAGTTGCCGAGAAAAGAGAACCGTGTTTTTCGGCCCGGGTAAATAAAGTACGCATCACAGAAAGCTCGAACTCAGTGAGAATGTGTCGCTAGCGGTTGGGATAGAACGCGAAATTGTGAAAACACGACGTTTCCTGGATCAAAAGATAATTAAGAAAAATGAAGTTTCTCCATGAGCCGATCGTTCACCTAACCCTAATATTGTCAGAACGAAAAATGACATTGTGAGCGCCTGTAGCATCTATTTAAAAAAAAAAAAGAACTTTTTTAGCAAGAAAGAAAACATTCTAATTTTTCTTGCTGAGAAGTGTTTTCACCGATATAAATCCCACACACGTCCACAATGTCGAGTTCTTTTTTTACGATATTAAGCTTAGGTTGACGTGGGCTCATAGAGATATTTCATATTTCTCCATTATCTTTTTATTCAGGTAATGTCATGTTGTGAAACTTTCGAATTATATCCGAACTACTAGTGTGACATTCTTACGGAGTTTGAGCTTTCTGCTAGGCATAGTTCATACCCGGGCCGAAAGACATATTTCTCTTTTCTCGGGAGCTCCCTGTACTACTCAAATTTTCTTAGAATGTAGAGCCAAACTTAACCATCTTTGACCAGAGTCTGGGTGTCTTAGCCCCACTGATCTCTATTGTAGTAGGCTGGATCGCGGAACGGGAGCCCGTCGGTGTCGCCACCGGCGGCCATTGCTTGACACCAGGCAATACACGCAAGTCTATGGGAGAAACGCACAAAAGTAAGCATATTGAAGCATGTACGCTGTGCTCGGAGGCGAGTATTTTATGGTGCGCTGCGATCCTTATGTCGGGTGTTTGGAGATCGAATCGGTATTTGTCAAACGTCCGGTCGCCGAATAAAGAAATCAAACGTACCGGAGCACCCACGGCTGAGTTGGCAAGCCTGCTCTCGTAGTGGAGTAAACAAAGGAACTTGCCGTCAATAAGACCGTCCTTAGGGAAGCCCAGAAGTTGATGAATGACAAAGAAATTCTATCTCGACAACGGCTTTCCGGGAGTGAGCGAATTCCGCGTAGCAAAGCCTTCGAGCTTGTCGTCTGCTAAACCAAACTCAACGAAACCGCCACTGACTCCGCGGTCACTCTCGCCTCATTGAGCTGCACTACAGCGGAGTCACTCTCGACCACAAAATATTTATTTATAAGAACTGCGAGGGCTGTCAGTTTTAATGTTTGTACGCAAGCTATTTGACGGGCTTATCGAAAAGCATTCAAAAAGTTTCAGTGCCGACAACAGCTTAGAAACAGGCGAAATCGTCACTTTTTTCTCGTTCTTCCCATAGAGTCCCATGCATTGGCTGGTGTCAATCAATGGCCGCCGGTGGCGACACTCGGCCCCAGCTGCCGAGGCCGCGGTCCGCGATCCAGCCTACTACAATAGAGATCAGTGCTTAGCCCTAATTCTCCAAATAAGTACCAAAGTTAGCTCCACTTTTGTATATAGTTTAGCTGTCATCTTTGGGCCTAAATAACGAAACAAGTGCCAGAGAATTAGGTTTCACTTCTGGTTGTCTGGTTCTTATAAGGCACATTTTTTTCCAAAATTGCCAAACAAGCACCACTTTAGGCTTCATGTTGCCGGTTCTTCGGTTGATACGTGACATCTGTGGCTCATGGCTGGCACTTTGGAAATGATGTGGTGAGCCAGAAAAAAAACCTACGGAAACACCAAAGAAAAATACGGTCGAACTAACTAACACCAAGGAGCAAAACCGCTTTAGGCCCGACTTTGGTCCATATAGGATTGCCAAGGTTGCGCCAAGTTAGGTATCTCTCTGATGCGCTACGTGGATTGTGAAGTGTAACCGCCGCACAGTGACACACACACTTTGAATTTAGAGATGAAAAAACTGCTACTCGAAGTATCAAAAGATCCTACTTGTGTACTGATCCATTATGGTCTGACAACACAGATCAACGCTAAAAATCGAAAACGTCTATGAGTTCACTTTTCTGCATAACACGAAGGTAGCCAATCACGGTAAACAATAGAAGGATCCCAGCAAATGAAAACGCTCAGAAGACGGTTAGATTTGAATCATACAATGTAAGCCTGGTCAATGACCAAGCAAGAATCGAAGCCGTCTTCGTGTTTTACAAGAAAGTGAGCTCACAGATCTTTTTGGAGTGTATGGTCTTACTTTCATCAGCTCAGCTGATCAAGTTAGCAAGCGGCATCGCGTCATATGGTCAAGTACACTAAGTGTTAAAACACGCGTTGTTGATTCCTTCACCATTTAGGCAGCATTACTACTGGGGTACAATGCCGAGCAGTGTTGCGGAGTCACCACGCCGGAGTTGGAATGATTTAAGAATCATTCCGCGCTTTCGCGACCCCGGAATGGAATGGGAATGGAATGGCGGTAGCGCTGGGGGAGTGGAATGAGAATGGAATTAGATGATTTTTGTCCATAATGAAGTAGGTATGGAATATAGCCGGTTCTTATGTGGGCTGTGTCGATGCTCGATTAGCATGTAGCCTTTAACCAGCGTGTCGAACCGAACCCGAACCGAAAACCGGAGCAAAACTGTTATTTCTTAATTAATTGGAGCCAAACTGTAACCGAAATTAAACATTTGATATTGAAACCGAACCCTAACGAAACCGTAATCTCATTTGGCAGGAAATGGTTCATTGTAAATGGTTCGGCGTAATACAAGAAATATTCGCGACGGTGGTGTCAGCGGCTCAGTTTTGAACAAGCAAACGGCAGCGACGACATGGAGCAGCGCAAAGAAACAAATACCTATATTTCATGTCTATGAGCAGCACGAATTGGCGTGGAGGCGTACACTTCTGCACATTGCTTCAACTTAACGACGGACCGCAAAGGCTGCTACTTGCAACCGGAGCCATTTCATAGCTTGGAGGGTGTCACGTGTCCTTCCGGTTGGGAGGACACGTGACACGTGAATCGGCCATATGCGATATTCCTCAAGGAATGAGAAAAAGAACATATAAACATCCAAATAAAAACAAAAAGTTGACGGCTGTCGGCGCGTTTGTCCCGAGGCGCCAAGAGGTGAAGCCGCGACGAGCGAGAGGCGCCGGTCACCGGGTCACCAGTCGCCCAAGGCCCTGGACGCTGCTTAAAAAAAATATTTTTGTGTGTGCGTTTTCTATACTCCGTTTCACCTTATGTTGTACCGCAGACAAGGCTAGAAGCGCGAGCTCATAGCGTTGGGAGCTACTCTTAACGCACGAGAGCTCGTGCCGCCGAGATGTGTCCTAGAGCAAGGAGCTCGCGCTTGTAGCCTTTCCTGCGGTACATCATAAGCTGAAACAAAATATAGAAGCAGCAAGTGGGCCGTTGTCTTTTTCATGCCCTTTTTGTTTTATTTGTCTTTCAATCGGCCTGCTCTTTCTTTTTCCTCTTCAAGTTACTCGTTCAAGCTAGTTGTTGGGGCGTGTGGTGCGGGTAGTTTGCCGTCTCTATCTGAATGAGTATCGTACCGGCGTGCGGTCGAGTATTAGAACTGTCTGGTGTCCGCTAGAGACTCCAGACTATTAGACGTACTGCACTGGATACATTTCTCATATACGGTGGGTAACAATGTCGCCATGCTTTGGCAGACTAAACTCCTGCTGTCTAAACAACTAGCGAGTCATTTGTTTCTTGTAGGTAGCTTGCGAGTACCATGAGTGCTACCATCACGGCGTCACTGTGGGTGATGGCTGATTGACTTCGCATGTGAGTACTGTGTTTGGTACTGTTTCAAAACACCTGTATAACGACGTAACTTTCATAAAACGACAATTGCGTTAAAAATTGAAGAACACAAAACGAAATTAAGCATATATTTGTTACGCTGTCCTCGTTTCCGCAGCACGGCTTCGGATGATCTAATTTAAATTCAGATGACTCCGTGTTAAAATCACCTTTTCTTCTTTACGACTAGAGCTGTGGACTCTTTTTTAAGAACCGGTTTGAGCTGGTTCGCGTTCGGTGGAACCGGAAACCGAACCGTTATTTCAAAAGTATCACTGAACGAGAACCGAACCTGAACAAAATGCAAAGCTACTCAACCCGAACCTGAACTGGACCGGAATAATGACCGGTACGACACCCTGATTTTAACCGAGCGCATCTTCTAGTGCTTTCGTTGAACAGAAATAAAGAATTGGATTGAATATGATAAGAAATCGCAAGAATCGTACAGCAAACTTAAAAGTTCACGTTTTCAGAAAGCGTCCATAATATGGTGCTACCGTCCCGTGTGCTGGAGTCGTATACCGATAGCGCTTTGTCGGCACTTTTCTGTTCTTGCTGCAGTGCATGGATATTTGGGGCAGGTATATGCGACATCGCTTCTAACAGCGCACTAACGGTGCTGTTGTGCAAGTATTCGAAGCAGAGATAGCTTGTTCTTGCGCCACGCACGAGCTAGACATTTTTAAGGCATTATTACAGTGTTCTAGAGAGTTGTAGTGGCAAGAGCGGCGGCCGCGGCGTGAAGATGTTGCGCGTAGACGACACCGTAGCACTGCTGTTCTGAGCGCTAGGAACGGGCCCCCGTCAGCCTCGTCGTCGGCGCTGCTCGGCGTGTATTAGTGTGGTTCGACTGGAGCTTTTCGCGACGCAGAACAATTTCTAATGTGAAAAATTGTAGGTTTTCCTTTGCACTAATGCCTCTAGAGTGTGTGCTATCCTTTACTTTCATTATTCGCGTGTTTTTGATGGAGATCATTTGATTAATATCGACTCCCCCCCCCCCCTTTCCCAGTAAAGACAAGTCGTTCATCAACGCTATCACATGGGCTGCACGCATAATATTGGGTTGTGTGTATGTTTATACAGCCTAGAACTTGGTCTGCCTCAACGGGCGACGAGTCTCCCAGCTGTTGATGAGCAATTTAGCCAGTGCAGTACAACCGCTAGCCTGGGGTCTTTAACGTGCTTCACGCAGTAGTGATACACGACCGCACGCCGGTACGATGCTCATCCAGATCGAAACGGGCAGGGGTGGGGATCGAACCCAGGATCCCTGGGTTCTGCAGCGCGAGCTTTCGCTCCACGTGCTCCGAGCTGGTGTGCGCTAGTCCACTCGGCCGCGCTGAATAGCTGCGAAAGAAACCACGCGTTACTGATATAACAAGGAAAATTAGGCTAATAAATCTCAATAAATCTCTCACTTTTTTAATGGTAAGAGGAACAATAAACTGGTGTATCGTTTTTTTTTTTTCATCGTGTTGCTGATGCGGGGACCAGCGTTGCGTAAGGTGCAATGCCGAGCGCGTTTGGGAACGGCCAAGGTGCCACTGCAACTTGCGAACATAGAGCAAATTGTCTTGTGGAAGGCAGTCTATGAAGAAACAAATACCTCGATTGGGAGTACATGAAGCATTAAATTGCAATATGAACACAAACTTCAACAACCCTTAATATGAAAAAAGAATATTCTCAACTCACTGCTTTATGACTTCTCAAAAGTGATAATACACATCATCCACATACACAGCAAGCACATGACAGATATCCAGCAACATACTACGCAGAAAGACTACAAAATAGGCATAATATATTGCTGCATAAATTCCTAACCTCTTCACCATTGACGATGTCCACATAGTCCCGAAGGATAAGGCACGGTTCAAAACGTCTCTCGCATACCGCTAATGTCTCGGCGAGGTGTTTATCTTCTCGATTAAGATTTTGTTTTCCACTGTAGTCTGCGCGACTCCTCCTTTGGCGCATTAAACAGCGACCGCTTAGGATCGTTGGTGCTCCGGCTGCCCTTGTTGACCGGGTAGCCCGACCTGCATCTGGCGCAAAGCAGTGTGTGTCCGTCTTTTTCCTTGCATTTATGACTGAGACGGCAACGGAACGGTGAATACTCCCTACCACTACACCACAAAGAAAAGTGCTACAGTGCTACGTTTGGGAGAAGCGTACCGCCTCAGCTTCGTCGTCTTCTTTGCTCATCGCACATCTGCCATCTGCCCCAAATTCTCCTAGGGCTCCGAACTCCAGCGCCACTCGCGGCCATCTATGTTGACCGTCTTCACGCAGCCCATTCTAAGCGGGCGCCGCTCTTGCCACTACATCCTCTAGAACACTGTAGCATTATCAGACAACCGGTTTACCATGTATCTGTGGAGGGTACACGATCCGTTCGCGAAGAGAATGAAGTTTTTTTTTTTTAAATTTTGGCGTTTTTTTTTTTTTGCTACTTGCAAGCCTTTTACGCTTGATCGAGCGATCGATGTATGCAGTGACACCAAGTGCCTCGAAGTGCTTTGTGCGACCACCTCTCGGCTTAGTTAAATCAGTGCTTTAAGGAAGCTTTTGCACACTTTTTCAGTCGTCTCCACGTTTGATAACGTCCGCAGCCTGCCTTTTTCCAGTAGCGCAATGTGGCTGTCGATGTCCATTTGTGTGCGTTTAGGGATTAGAGGAATGGAATGGTGGAGTTCAGCCATCTAAGGGGTGGGAATGGGCAAAGTGCATCCATTCCGAGGAGTTGAAAGGAACGGTATAGTCGGAATTTCTAATTTCCCTCAATGAAACTGGGATGGAATGTGGGTGCCCGTTCCGCAACACTGATGCCTAGCGCCCTTCTGATTGTACAGGTGGCTAAATTCCAGGATCTATCTTTTCGATTCATCCATAGCAGTACTTTATCCGCTGCAAACCATAATTAGCTTCCTTGCGACCTTTCCTTTATTTGTGTTTTGTACCACTTTCTGCTTTAATTCTATTTTTAGCATCGAACGTGCTCAGTGCATTTGTATTTATCTTGTTTGGTTTTTGATGCACGCAATAATTGGTAGTCAAGGTATGTCCTTTATTGTGCTGAAGTATCGTGGTATGTTTCACATTGTTACATATTTTGATATGTCGCTATTTATGTATACGATACCTGCTTATTTTATAATCTCAATCACGAATAATTTGTTTGCCTCGATATTGCTTTGGAACCTTTTAGAGTAACAAGCGTCCCTTTAGCAGATTTTGTTAAAAATGTTCAGATCTTTCCCCTGAGGAATACGCTCGTACACTAAAGATGTATAATAAAAAAAAAAAAAAAATGCGGTGGCTTAGCTCGGCTATGCCAGCAGGATATACGTAGCGTGAGCTTATGCGCACAAAATGAGAGGCGCTATCAAGCGGCTCCGATGCAGCGTCAGAGTTGGCTACTGCGCAACGGAGGCGCACAGCTGGGCACGCGGCGGCGCCAGTGCGTCTGCCGCGGCTATGACGTCACTCCTCTGGAATGCGCAGACCGGCGAGGCGGGCGGGGCGGCGCTCCGCCGCCGCATATATATATATATATATATATATAGATAGATATAAACACATGCAGATGAATTAACCGTACTTAATTGCATAAATAAAAAAATCAAAGTTTTTACGAACCCGACAAAAGCCAAAATGACGGCGGACATTGGGCCTCCCAATGTCCGGTCGGGTGTGCTAACCACTACAACACTCCACTTTTTTCTTTTCTTTATTGCCTGATTTTGACATGACACAAACATATTTACATTACACAAACAGATTTTTAATTCATCCGAAAGCTCTACTGAAGACCGCCTCTTAATTGGGATGGTAGACTCCTATCTCTCTTACATCAGTATCAAAGCGCATTTGAATCGAAAACGGACTTCTCGGAAAAACGCGCGTTGCGGAACACGAGGTTGATACTGGGGGCTCCCATCCCAAACAGTATCGCCCTGATCGGTCTTCATCCGCGGAGGGACAAATAATAGACACCAAGGTACGTTTCTGCGTACACTTCAAGGAGCTCGATGGGAGTTCGGCAATACATAGCGGTTATTATTTTTTTTTGTAGTGGGTAAAATTAAGTTATTTTTTTCTCTCGAACATTCTCTATTGGGCTCTTGCACCTGTCATTCCTTCCGGACAAAACACCCAGCACGAAGCATGTTAAACAAACTACGGAATCCTACGTCAGAAAACCGTCTGCGGCCGTGCCGGTCTAGTCTTCCACATTTTCTTTATTCGCACGCACGTTATCGTTTCTTTGTTAGCGTCGACTTTTGCGTTTTAAAAAGCAGAAGCAAGCAAACCGCTCAGCCTACGACGGAACTCAACAAGTACAATCCGGGAAATATTTGGGACGCCTAAACTCAAGCTCACTCTATTTTGTTCCTTCGGAGCCGCTCGGCGGCGTCTGTCGGGACCATTTTGCTCGCCGACGAGCCTATATCTTGAGCTCGGGCTCGTTTGAAGTCGGAATAAAGACCAGTATGTATAAAAATCGAGTACTCCTTTATGTTCCCGACCACTTTTATTTGGTGAAGCCAATCACGATGCGAGAGCGCTCGAGCGATCAGGAAAACACCGCTTTATGCAGATAGAAACCCATGCGGACGTAAGACGAGAGCAGATAAAAGTTGCCAAAATGAATCCCGGCAAAAAAAAAAAAAACAAACCTTCGAACCGGAAGCGCGGCTGTGTACTCCCTTCATCCGGCGCTCTTCGTGATAAAACTCCGAACAAAGACGGGACACAAAGAGAACAGCTGACGCCACCGAGCAGATGACGCGACCTCAAGCGCGTGAGTCAGAGCAAGTGTTTCATGCCCTGACTCACGTGGGAAACGGAGCTGACATTTCATAAGGGTGGATTGGCTTCGGACGGCCGCGTCTGCCGAACATAAGGAGCCTAGATTTGAGAGAGGTGGCAACTCGAAGCACGAAGAGCGTTTGCAGTTTAATAGTGGGCGCCTCCCACGCAGATTGGGTGCTCGTGCGCATGCGTGCTTTGCCCTGTGGCGAGGAGGATGGCGGGCGAAGAAGCTGAGCCAAGGCAGGGGACGCTCGCAGAAGGTCGACGCTCCGGCGTCCTCCTCGCAGCTCGTATTTTATTTATTTTTATTTTATTTTTATTTAGTTAATACTGCAGGCGGCCGCCAGGGCCCCGGCAGGGGTGGACGCATAATACATAGTACAGGACACAATGAAAGAGGTAAAACTTCAATACAATGAAACAACACCCTAGCACCCAAAAAGCGAAAAAAAAAAACAAGTCTAATAAACTGCCAAGCTCGTAAAGCTCGTAGCTTTTCAAGAAAGTTATCTGTCGATGAGCTGTCAACGATCCCTTTAGGGAGTCCGTTCCAATCGGTCATTGTTTTTGGAAAAAATGAGTTTTTGAAAATGTTACTGTTACTGCGGTATGGTTCCAGTAATCTACCGTGATTGAACCGCGTGTCACGACGTAAAACAGGTCTTAGGTAGGGGGAAACGTTAACCTTCTTGTGTCCATGGTAAAACAAGTATAACTACTTGAGTCTCAGGTGTTTTAGACGTAAATGAAGATACTCTAATTGAAGTGTGTCCAACATTTGTGATGGACTGTCTAATCGCCGGAATCTATTGCGGGCCAACGTCGCCCGTAAATTTTGTGACCCCGATGGTGCAGTTCGAAACACTCTAACATTTCGGCACACTATAGCACTATAGTCAAGCGCAAAGAACGCGGAAGTACACTTGCTCAGTGCTGAGCTGAGCGACCCTGGCCAACGTCATTCGTCATGTAAATGAGCGATCGTTGCATGTTCACAGTGCGCATTTGCGCGACGGTACAATACCACTTGCGCGTGCTGGTTTTAGGTCTTTGTGCACTATTATGGACGTCGTCCGAACGACAGTTCCATCCTCATCGTTGGCGTGATGGTGACGGCTTTCGTCATCTCCGCACAACACCTCCACTCTATATACCGCCTGTTTCAAATAAAGCGGAACTGTATGACACCAATCGCAAAAATCAGCTTCGCACGCTCGCGCCGGCACGGCAGTTTAGCAAGGTTCCGTCTATAGCTGGTGCATTTTGCAAACTGGGACAAAGGTACAGAGGAGAATAATACTCCGCTTGCTTCTGATTCATTATGCGAAGGAGCTAAAGGTCTAAGAAAGTGTGAAATGATGTGCGTGATAAAACTAAAACTCCCCACAAAACACTCCGCCCCGAAAAGAATACTCCCATTTACGGGAGCAGATGAAGGCTATGAGCCCGGTGTAGTCGTTGACAGCCTAAGCAAATTAGTGCGTTGTTAGTTCAAAGTATCTTATCCCCTCTCCGCCCCTGCCCATTTCCGCAGCCAATGTTATTGCGGCGTTATACGATTAGAACACCGAACAACAAATCTCGAGGCGTGAACATCATCAGTCACGCTCTGTGTTTCTTAGGCTGGCAGTAGCTATATGCGAAGCGAGAAGAAATTTAAAATTGTGTCAAAGTGGCCCATAGGACCCAATGCAACAATATTATATCAGGCCCAGGAATAAAATGTATACAATCCTCAGGTTCCAGCAGGTATTAAATAATAGTGTATTAGTGCCCTCTAAAGATATCCCGGGGAACTTAAGGATTTCTGCAGTAGTTTGGCTGAAATTATCATTTTACTGCGTTTTGCTGAGAATAGCGAAGAGAGGGCGCAAGAAGACCGTGTCCAGGAATGCTGGGGATGGCGTTCACAAGGTGGATAAAAAATAAATAATGCTGAGTCGGGGGAATCAGGATGTAATAAATAATTTTATTGCTGTTGGTGAGTCAACATTAGATAGTTTGTCCCCTTGCAGAAAAAAATGTCCCAGTGACAGTTCTAGTGCACACTCTTTAACGTGCACGTACGGGAAAACCTACTGCCGAATACACGCGTCAAATCATAGCACTATGCAGAAGGACCGTGTACAGTCGCGGCGAAATGAGCTAATACGTCCGGAGCAGCAAACCCTCAGAGGCAAAAACGACACATCGGTCGCTGGGTTCACGACGTCAAAATCGTACCATAAGGCTATGCACTCTACGAAACGCTTACTCGTATAACGCTTCGCGATTTAATGGGAATACTTAACTACTGTTTTCATTTAATCGGTTTATTCAGATAGAAAGGGCGATCAGTATCACACTTAAATTGTCTTAGGATCTCGGTGACGGAGTAGGTGGTAATTGTGTTGCATGTATGTTCATATTATCACTGATAGCATAAGAAACGGAGGGCATAGCGAGTCCGGATAATTTTATTATTGTCCCAGATCAAATGAGGTTGCGCCATGAACAGTTAAGTATATGCCGAAGACCGAATCACTGAGAAATTATTCTGAATTATTAAGCTGTCAGATACGGCGGTATGTTAGTCTTCCTCAAGGAGCGTCCGTGTCTCCGCTCCAGCCGAAAAGTTTAACCAATTCACTTGACGAGGGTCACGAGTGTTTTTTGCCACCTAGGTTGCATTCGACTTAATTATCATGCGATCGCTTGTTTCGCTGACCTAACTTGGTTGCGGGAAGACCGACAATTGGTGTTGCGAGTCCAGCGTGACGCAACATTGCCTCTGGGACTTGTGAGAATGAGATCAATTCAGTTTTAATTTTGCATGCATGTATGAAAATCGACCAAATCACCGATGGGGGTTATTACTCAGTAGCGTATAGTACACAACAAAGGACATTCGTTGATATTGTACGCGCATTTTGATATATTTGATTTCGGCGATAATATTTACTGTCTTCTATACTCTTTCTAAAAGTGACACAAAAATCCCTCCTGCTGGTTTTTTTTTTTTTTTAATACGTCGTTGCAATTGCAGCGTCTGCGCCGCATTTTAAGCTTAGGGGTCTCCCGATCTGACAAAGCAACTGTCACTGCAATGTTTCGTATTGGTATGCTCTTTAAGATTCCTGGATCATCGACTCTTTATGTTACCCCACCATTTATGCTGGTCGTAGAAGCCCAGGAAAAAAAAAAAACGCTATTACCATTCAACTCTGCCCATTCAAAACTTGTTAAAAGGAGCATCGTGCGGTTATGCCTCAAAAACCCACTTACAAAATCCAGCTCGCATTCCATTCCAACGAGCTTTGACGGGCATGTCTCAAGACTAAAACGCGCAGGATACCCAATCTCGTTATTAACATCAGTGGCCGAAAAGCTCATCAACGAAAGCAGGCACGACGTATGCACTCAACAAAAGCAAAGAGACAAAACAAAGAAACCCATCATTGTGCCATATCTTAATTTTTTTTCTCACGGACATAAGAAAATTGCTAACCGAGTATACTTGGAAGTCATCTTCCCAGCTCCTAACAAACTTCGCAGCTTGTGCAAGAAAGTAAATACCCCACCAATTACAACTGTCGGCTGCAAAAAGAAGCGTAAGAACACTTTTGTACCTTGTACAGAGAAGGTGGTGTACTCCTTTCCCGTCTCTTGTGGAAAACTGTACATAGGTCAGACCGGAAGGTGTCTTAACGATCGCCTTCGTGAGCATAAGAACACATTCACCAACAAAAACTCCGGACATTTAGGCATTCACTGTCGAGACTGTGGCTGCTCAGTGCTGCTGAGTAAATGCGCCGTGCTTGGCAAGCACCACAACCAGCTCACAAGAGAAATTATCGAGGCAGAGAACATTGAAAACATAACGGCAGATGTGTTAGTACTCCGTCTTTAACCTTGTCACAAAAAGTATTAGACTACCTAGCCTTACATTAATTTCAATTTAGTTCGCTTTAAATTTAGCTTCATATCGAAAAAAAGACCTAGTTATTCTCCCTGGCCCTTGCCTATAATACAAATAGAAGAAGAGGAGAAGGTGTAAATATACCCGAGAGTGTTGACTCGAGTGTATGTTGAGTGCATGTTGTGTATGTTGACTTGAGTGACTGTTTCCCGGGTGCGCTGTTCTTCCTGCACCTCATCGCTAAACGCCATGTTACTCTGCTCAATTTAACGTTGCACCAATGTTCTTCAGTCAGAAGATGCATAAAAAACGAGCACTGGAAGCTGTAAGTATACGCGTGAGAGTCCACTAAAATTCGGTCGCTGCCTTCTCATTGTTTATGTACACGCAAGCGACTCTGACGTTACTCCGCTGCGGTGGCGCTGCTGTCGGCACGGTCCATACGCGGACGCTTAACCTCATGCGAATCGCGTTTCTGCGCAGGCGCAGTGCTGTGGGAAAACTCGGGCTTGTTCGTAAGTAGTGCGTTGGTATATAAGTAACCTTCTGGAAGCTTTAAGAGTGGCAGCCGACGATTGGCTAAGGTGCCCGGAAGGCGTGTTCGAATGGTCTGTTTAGCGTTCTATAGTGCCCATACTTCCGAAGTAGTCTAGAAACGGCAACAAACTACGTCACGCGACCCGGCATGTCATGTTGTCGGATTTCGCGATTCTTGAAGTTGGTCATAGAAGTTCCGGCAAAACATTACGAGCAAACACGAGTGTCGCTGTCGTCACAACGTCCCAACTGCTGACTGAAGAGCCTTCCATGGACCGTCAAGCTGGAGAGTGACCTAAGGCATGCAGAACAGGCGTCTGCCATATCCACCTCTGCTGCTGTGCCATGGCCAGAATCACGGCAGGTAACACAGCATGCCATTTCTAAGACGTCATCATGCGAACATCAAAGTCATTTGAGGACGCGGTAATATCACCAGTCGAAGACTCGTCACAGTCACCCTAGTTTCACGAAAGGACACAGCGTCTCGAAGTGTCCGCGCTCCTGGTGCCAGGTGCAGGCAGCACAAAGATGCATATACACAATCAATCGTTGGTAATCACTACGTTGTAAGACTAGATATCGATAAAGGACGTGCCGGGTTTGCGGCTCCTTGGGTGCCTTAGTATCAGGAGACGGTAGGTGCCGAAGAAAGGGATCGCGAGTACGAATGCTCGGTGTCATTAACAAGAAGTTGTTGATCTCCTTCCCGTGTTCTTCGGAAAAGAACAAATTCCGATTGAAGCCACACCAGGAAGGTGACCACGGTCTGAAAATAAAAAGAACAATATACAACACATATTATAAATAAAAACAACAGAAAAAAAGGCTCCTAATTAATTTGTGCATATCTTCTACAGCGCGAGATTGCACTTATTGGGTTAGGGGATTCGGGCTCTGTGAAACGCCTTCATAAAACCTACTCCACAATGCAGAGCCGTATATACGGAGAGTCTCGCGAGGAGACGCCGTTGGTTGAAAGCGTTCTGGGCGCGTTTCTGGGCGTCCTCACAAATTGGAATGTGGCCAACCAGAAGCCGGAAATAATACCCTGGCAGTGGTCGCGAGAAACGAGGGTGCGTCGGAGTAACTCTCGGTGATTGAAAATATGGTGCACGTCATGTTTCAATCACGGTTACCCAAAATCATGGTGGAAGAGTGCGACTAGCGGAACGACTGACACAATCCGTTCGCCAAGCGCCGAGGGCCGGGAATCTGCCGTCCGAGCGGTCGTTCTCTGCCCTAGTTGAGCGGCACATTCGCTTCTTACATCTTTCTGCATGATCATAATCAAAACATCACGTGCACCCTATTTTCAACCATGAAGGGTTACTACATATAACTCTTACGCGCTTATTAAAACCATATACCTATGATTAAAACTGTTTCTCTCTACCCCCTCTAGGCGATTCTTTTCGGTTTCTGGCTGACCAAGAGAGCATGTCAAGCCATCTTTCGGCGTCTGGTGCACGCCCTGGCTCTGCCCGCGCCTCCCATTGACCAAACTCTCTCTATACACGGCTCTGCCACAATGCAGTCAGTACATCCGTTGTTCGCCTTCTTTCCGTCATTCCAACCAATTATCAAGGCGAACGGAATCAACCTTCCAATGGTCACGTGCTTTGAGTAGCAACAGCGATGAGAGCCATTCTACCTCTAAGACGGCTGCCATTTTTTAACGATAGCACTCTCTTTTCTTATTGGCTAGAATAATAAAAAAAAGACAGATGATTGGTAAGGGAGGAACAAATACTCTGAGTAATTTTCGAAGGTTCCAAGAGTGCAGATACTAATGACGCTATACAGTGGATTATACACTGCATAGTGTACACTAATGACGCTATACAGCATTGTGAGTAAGGGACAGTGTTTTAAATTATGTTGGATTAGGTTTATCAAATCAACAAAACGTAACCCAATGGATAACTTCTCCGTGTAATTATTGAAGCCTCCTTCCCGTCTTCATTGATTTATTTCCATCCAAATCTCAGGATTAATCTCACCATGCATTCTACCAGGTTCTCGTCTGCGCATGCTACATAGGTGTTTAAATTATTATAATCAATGCAGGAAACTCACCCAGAAAGCTAGGAGCCAGAACATGAACATTGATCCCTGCCTGTACCCGTACTTTTCTACCAGGTATCCGGCAAGTGGTGATGTGATCACAGCTCTGGAAGTTCATTGAACAAAGCAGCTATAATCTTTCGCGCGTGCAACGACTCGAATTTAAATCACAATATAGGAATCGCGTTTTACCCGGAGATCATGAATTGGTAAGTGGCGCTTGATACGACGCCGTTTGTCTTGAGGGTATCGGGATAGCCAGCCCTTTCACTGCAGAATAGAAAGAAAAAAAAAAAAACGCGTACGGAAATTGCAGTAGTATTAGCCGTTCACATATGTTTATTTTTGTCCGAGACGTCCACTCTGCACTATCCGAGGGGAGGCCTGAAAGGGGAACGTATAGACGGAATGGCGTATATATCTATTAGCTTCCAAAGCTAGGTGGTTCTATTTGTGTCATAATAAATTTTATAACTTGCGTATAGAGGAAAATAAATAAACGTGATTAACGCGCATAATAGCTGATCTTTTGCAAGTGGCATGTATTATAATAGATGTATACATTTAGAAACTAAAAATAAGGGACGCCATTGTCTCGTTTTATTATTTGAAACATATTTATGAGTACATGTTTCAAGCTATCGGGACCATAACTAAAGTAATAATATTTTTTTTACAAAATTGTCATAATACATGGCCACGTGCACATCTTTTTCCCCTATAGGAGGCACAACGACGAACAAGACCTTGGTCAAATTTGGTCTTCAAAAGTATTCAATATATGCAACAGAATTAAAGCTTACTGAAACCATAATTTCCCTAGACTATCAGAAGCTACGACATGTATTCTGCACTGTAATGCCCCCGCAACACCATCCGTGGTTTTCTTTCAATAAGTTGAATAGACGGGATAAGGATCAGACTTCTGCTTTGATGCGTGCATGGACTCGAAGGAAAAGGATGCGGACACAATTTTGCGATGGTAGAGTACGACTACAATTGTAGTATGCAATTCCTGCCTTTATCAGATGCACTCAAAAGGCAAAAATAATAATTTGAATTCTAAGTGGATTGCGAAACTTTACACAGTTATTCCAGATTTCTACTTCTCTAAAAAAAGGAATGGCAGTGACAAGTGACTGAATAATCCATTTAATAAACTTTGTTTGTATAAATAATCAAGAATCAAGAATTAATTGTATTAGGTGCCTAGGGACGACCGTACGGGGTTGATGCTGGCACACCGGAACTTACATACACTACAAATTATGCATAAACTGAAAACACCAATATAAAACACACCGTATGATAATACTACTACTACTACTACTACTACTACTACTACTAATAATAATAATAATTATAATAATAATAATAATAATAATAGTAATCCAAAGGAAAATAATATGTATCTATTTAATTACTTAACACATAATGCCAGCCGCCTGAGGTCAAGCCATTCAGGAGGGTAGATTCGTAGAATGTAAAGGCATCCTAAAACAAACCAATACACAACCCTCGTGGGTAGGTCCTAACCAAAGAAAGAGTTCTTAAAACAGTCTGTTAAATTAATTAAAAACTTCTTTTGTCAAGTTATAGATGCGGGTCCAAGATTTTGCATTTGTCACATATTTCAGTATGTCTATAAAGCGACGAACGCATGCCCAGCGAAAAAAAGAGTTCTGTCCAAGTCGTCATTATGTTTGCAGAAATAGAAAAGAGGCTCGCATTGGATAAAATAGAGACTCACACGACGTCTCGCAGTGCGTGCATGTAGGGGCAAATGAACATGAGAGACATGCCGATCCCCATAAATATTTGGGCCAAGTAAATGAAGAAGAGATTACTGAAAGAAAATGAAAATAAAGGTGTTAGCTCAGAGATGTTGCAAACAGGGTATCAGAACACTTTATCAGAATCCCCAAAGAGTATACCGTTTCAGGGTACACTCGAAACACCAAACATCGAGTTTCGTTTACTGAGTTCGACCAATGACGAAGGGGGTCGGCATCATTCCTCTAATTGTTACGCAGCCTCAGTTGCATAAAGGGTCCATCCTTGGGGTACATAACTTTTGCAACTGAGAGCACATAGCAATGAAGGTGTAATACCGATTGTGGTCCCACTGACTAAGAAAATAGCAGTGGTTGAGCTAGCAACGCATCGTATACAGTATAAACGCCAGAGATTCCGAAAACATACATTTCACCACCCGCGCTTGCTTTTGGGAGCACTGCTTAGTGCAAAACGTTTGTAAACATGCACCACATTTTTTGAGAAGAGCGACACTTACTAAGCTAAGCAAGTGGAGTGCCTCACTTACATATTAGTTAATCGAGTAGCTTGGTGGAAGGCTTACTAAATAAAGTAAGTCAGTTAGATAAAAAATACTAATTAAAACACAATTTAAAGCTTGACTTTTAATAGTATTTTTCTCATTTCATGTGTCGTCAAACTTGTCTCGTAGTAACCACAAAAAATTCAGTCGTACGAGTCGGTCAGTAGATATTTTGAATTGCTTGGGGTTGTAGTCATTAAAATTGAAACAAAGCAAATTTGACTAAAGACAAGCATGAATGTGAACTGTCTCCTCTTAGCACTATCTTTTTTATGGAACTTAGCTTTTTTTTCATAGTTTATGAAAACAAAAAAATTGAAAGGAGGGGACATAAACTGTTCCATGCCAGAACTTAATCGATACACAACTAAATAAACTGAAAACAAAAACGAAACACCCGGCAAACAGGGCAATGCAGAGTTTTCTGTAATTGCAGCATTAGTTTCAGTTCTATAGTTCCTGAGAACTTAAGGAAGGATGGGCCTGACTTCTTACGTTCACGCACCTGGCTTCGTGATTGTTTCTTCGACGTCCTTATCGACTAATAGCGTTCTCTCATTGGCTGTGAAGAGATGACAAAATGCTTGGCGGGACCCTGCCACCCTCTCCATTTCTTAAGCTGTCGTCAATGGCTGTAATAATGTATATTAAAGCGGCGCTGCATTATCTTGTGTCTGAAATCTAAGGTCGCTGCCAAAGTAAATTGATACAAAAAAGAAAATGGCACCGACTACACGGGACACATTGCCAAAGCCCGGCTGTAAAACAAGCTTTATGTTTGGACCTAAAAACAAAATTCTGTGCAGTCACAGTTACCGTGACTTTTTTCGCGCGCTTACGCCAAGCACAATTTCACGGCGCAGACTTTTATTTTTTTTCTGGGTCTAACCGCGTATAATGTAATAAGCCTCGTCGTTCGCTGAACTCTCCGTCCGTAGGTTTTCAGCGATTGGATCTCCCTCAAGCGCTTCGTGGGAAAGTTAATGCTCCGTGGGTTTTAAGGGATGATATTCAAATATTAAAGTCCCCACAACCTAAGGAACCGGGAGCGTCTATTTTCTCGCATAGCACTTTGAAGAGCCAATCGCTGAAGTCTACGAAGATCTCGGGGAATTACGAGGCTCATAATACGTTTAGACCCGAACAAAAAAGGGGTCTGCGTAGTGCGGTGTCACACAGACCAAGACGTTTTACCATGGTCAATGTAACAATGCAAACAGTTTTTTTAGGTCTAAATGTACATTTAGCCTCATCATTGGCCAATACCTCTAAGTAGATCACAACGATTGACACTCCGAAGTAATTTTAAGAATAAAAATGCTCCAAACGTTTCTTTTTCTATTTTCTAGAATGCAGCTGGGACATTGACCGAACGTATATTACGGAGGTAGTTCATCTTAGAACAGTGCCTTAGTTGGCAAATGCAAAAACAACTAAATCAATCGTTTGCCTGCACTAACTATATTTCGTCCAGTTGTGCATACATCTAGCCCAACCGAATATGCCTCGGACGTAAAACACCACTGCAATCGGTGTTTTTGTAGGGGTGTGCGACAACCAGTTTGAATCGAATAGCACTGCGACATTCATAACATTAACAGAGATAGGGAAAGGTGCACGTAATCGGTTTTCTTAACAGCGTTAAAGTTAAGAATGACATTGCGCTATTTGATTCGAACCGGTATTCGCAAATTTCTAGTTTTTAAGCATATAAAGACCAACTATAACCCCATACGTACGGCCGAATAGGAAGAAAGGGCGCCGGTCCCATTATGAGAAAGGCCAGGGTTGAAAGCAGCAGACCAAAAAATGTGAAAAATTTCTCCATCTGGAAACAAATAACGAGAACGCAAATCAGCGCCCATCGTGGCACGTTTGTTTTTATCCTTATTAAAATATCTGTGCTTTGTATTTTTGACTTTGTATCCCTACGTTTTAAACCCTCCCTTAAGCCTACTTGTTTAGTTACCATGAAGAACTCTAATTATGTGGTTATAAGCCTGGCTTTTGTAACCAAACGCAGAAAATTTAATCACGTCATTGATGTTTCAAGAGCATCCTTAAAAAAGATTTATTTAAACGATTAACACAAAACAAAATAACACCACTCCGCTAAAAAAAACATTAAAAAAAGTACTGTAATGATATCACGCAGTCTGCAGACACTTCTATACATTCATTAAGAGTTTGATCACATGAGTTACACCGGGCATTTCTTATAACATCGTCCAGCAACGACGCGTAACTGTCCTTCTTTTTGTTGTTATATCAAGGTTCCTCTTCAATCACTGTCGTGCGCTTTTTGCAACTCACACCTCGTTTACAGGATCATAACAGTACCAATTCGGCGACTTTGGGTATAGCAGATGCCTCTAAAACTAAAAAAAAGAGACGGTTACTTAAACTACTATACTGGCCACTTTTATTTAATATTCTAGCTACTCGAGTGAGCTTCACGGTGCATATTGCTCGAAAACGTTATCGCATTGTTTAAACAAATAGATAGAAGCAGCCTGTCGTTGTAGTATAATACTTCCAGAGGCCTATGCGTACATGTATTCTGACATACAAAGCAATCTGAAAACTAAGCTAGAAAACTGGGCGAGTTGGTGAACGTTGTACCCCCCCCCCGCCCCCCCCCCCCCCCGACAATACGAGCTGAAACTACTGATTCGGTCCTTTTTTTTTTCATCATCAGTCCTCACAAGCTCTATTATCTATAAATTTGTCAAATAGTTCAAAATAAACCTAGGAAGTTCAAAATAATGGACCTAAACTTCGCATTCCATACCAAGTTCGGACCACAGCTCTCTCAAAAACTAGCAGGTGCGCCAAGAAAGCACGAAGGACTGTTTCGGCTCATACGGTACGCGATATATTGCACGATGGGAAATGAACAGCTTACTATACGCAGACGAAGAAAGACAGAGCCACAACAGCAAATAACTGTCCTCGCGGCGGAAGTTTAATAGACCAAAAGGACGCAAAGTAAGCAATAAAAGTAAGTTAACTAAATATAAAACACCTGAACGGATAGGTCAACCAAGAAAAACGCCTTCAGTGACAGTATACGCGACGAAATTCCTTCGTGACTGCTCGAACGAAACTTCCGAACAAGAAGGCAGTAGAAAAACTGTTAATGTAGGCCCAACTTTGACAGGAACACTATCCCTGCTAAGGCTGGTAAATCGTTTTTCAATGTACCAAAATGTTTAGGGCGCTTCACTTTATTTGAGTTTAGAAATGATGTATGCAAAGTGCACATTGTATACTTTTTGTATATCCGTATATGTATACCTGTCTGCCACAAAACCATGCACTAGGAATCGCGATTATAATTCTTCATTACAAGTTTGACCACTAAAACTAGCGATACGTATCACGCTCGAATTGCATTGCGGTGCCGCGGTTAGAGGAGTGAACGCAATCTTGCCGTTGATACTGCGCTACTATTTTAGCCTGACACCTACCAATTCCAACATTGACGATCTAATTAAAGGAGAACCAATGTTTGGGCTTTGGAGTGCATCGAGGTGCAATACACATAAGGGAGCTTCTGAGCACGAATACAAGATGATAAAATACGTATTAATGGTACTTGCCCGGTACTTGGACATGATGCCTCCGAGGACTGCACCAACGGAGTAGCCGATGAATTGGACCGTGAATACGCTTCCGACTTGCGTGCTTGAAAAACTGAACTTAAAAAACGCCAGCAGAAATATTACTTCCTTTTTGTTTATTAAATACTATTATTAAAAAAAAAGATATTGGCATCGTCTGGTGCAGTACCGACGTTTGAAGGACAAATGAGGATTTGTATTGTTCTACCTGGCGCAGGTAAGGTTCCAGCGTAGGTTCGTTGAAGCTCGTTATCGCCCAGCTGAGCATCACGCTAAATAAGTTAACTAGAAACATGGGGTCGAGTAAAAGCTTGTAGTACTTTTTTCCTCCAGGACCGTTTGCCTCTTGTGCCCGCGTCACAAGCGGAGTTACTGAAACAAATGTTTGAACGTTGACGTGTTTATTTTTCATCACATTTGAGAGCGTGATTCAACATTCTCATTTATAGTACTGCGAGTGCCAGTGTGCCATTTTTACAAGATGTCATTTCAGGTAAACAATTAATGAAAAAAAGCTGTAGCTAATATTCACCTTTTTGTTTTGTGCTCTTTGGATCAATAACAGCCATGGCAGGAAAGGAGAAAATAAGTAAGGTTCCCATGACATAAAAAGGAAGTGGATATGCCCAGAGCTGAAACGATAAGGTGGTGCTCGAATGAATTGATATAGTTCCAACTGAGGTTTTGAATGACTGGGGAGATATACACTTACGTCTATTAGGGCTCCACCTATGATTGCTCCAACAAGAGAGCCTATTCCCCAGAGGCACTCCATGATTCCCTAAAGAAAATAAAAAAAAGATTAATGGAATGTTTTATTGCCACTCTAGATTTTATTTACATATTAACCTTTCGAAATGCACGTATATGTAAGATAGTTGAAAAAGAACTTTTCCATTTAAGCAACCTTTAAAGAAGTGCAGGCAACGATCAAATAGCCATTGCCAGTGTTTAATCTTTGCGGATGTTGAGATGTACATTTGGTTCAAAACATTCTAAAGGCATATAAGCCTGTCCGACGAAAAAATAGCCTCATAATAACTGAGAGAGTTGGAAACAGTGTGATACGTGTGAACCAATTGATATAAAGTAAATAAACTGAGAGAGCACAGTGTTTTGCAAGGACAATCTTTGTTATACTAGTGACTTTCACGAGTCAGTGTCCTGTCCAATAAAACATTGGCATTTTCAAAGTTACTAAACATTTCACATAAGCACATTACTATGTTTGTGGTAAACATTTGAAACACTTAATCTAATTGTAAATTACTTCTATGATTTTAACGGAGTTTTCAGAACAACGAAGCTTATGAATTTTGGTCTCAAACACTTACGATTAAGATGCCTCCATCTTCATGAAACCTATTGCTCAGGAGGCTGTAGAGACAGATACTGTACGTTGTGTACATGCTGCCACCAAATGCGATACACGTAATTGCCAGAGCCAAGAGTGTATTACCATCTTGTACCCAGTACAACGTCCTGCAGAAATGTAAAACTTTTCATGATTTTCCTTTATAAATGAATATTGTGACCGGTACTGATTGTTCAAGGGGTGTCGCGTTCTTTTTTATGAATAAACACAATTTTTTTATATTTCCCTTTGGCAGATGAGGCAAGAGAGTTTTCAAACAATTATAAGATACCTGAAACTCAAATCAAGTCACCCTCCTGTTGTTGTAAGACAATGCTTGTTCTTCAGCATGCTTGACTGTGAATTTACTACATTTCCATTATTTTCCTTCAACGCCACTATTTTTTTCTTCGAAACCTTTCTCTTCTGTACAAAGCATCCATAAATACTTACCCAAAAAGAATGCTAAACAGGAAGACTGATGCATGGCCCCCCAGATAGCCTGCTCTTGGCGAAACGTTTGCAATCTGCAAGTCAGAAAAAAAAACGTGAAAAATTAACTGGAAAGGAAGAATACAATTTTGGTGCCTGCTTAGACATATTATGCACTAAGGTGGCATATAAACACAATTGAAGAAAGTATAAACATATGAGACGAAGACGACACAACTACATCTTTCACCATGAAAGATGTGGCTGTGTCGTATTCGCCGTACATGTTTGTTCTTTTTTTCCAATCTGGATCCGCACCAACACGCTTCATGGTCCTGATAAGCATTTGACAAGAAATTTATGTTTTTTTTTAAATTGTTTTTGTAACAAAACATCTCACAAGAAAACATTGCCTGGCCATACAGTATACAGTTATAATACAAGGTGACACAAGGGCACGTGCGAAAATCACGTGACAACAACATATGAGCTATTTTGATGGCGTAGAATTGGAACGGAATTCCTACAAGCTTAGATTTTAATTAAGAGAAAATAAATTCCAAACGAATGAATACTATCAAATCAACATAGTCAGTGACAGTGAAAGTAACACCGGGTGTGGATGATTATATTCACACTAAATTATTGCTTCGTGGTTTATACGTTTCCGTTCTTATCGGCGTATACATTGCAATGCCACTGGCCACGGAAAGTTATTAAGATAATCATTCTCTACGTTTTGGGCTTTTTAGACTGTCAGTTTCTGGGTTTCTTAGATGGACAGTGATCACAGCTTACTTAGAAGAATATATTGATTTGGTTTGTATACCACTGAATTGTTTTTAGAGTGCATCTAAGCAAACTGACTTAAGATCTTATATTAATTTATATCGAGTTTAGTGCCTGTTATAGTCAAATGCAACTTAAGAATGATCTGGAAGCCCCTCACACACTCTCATTACCTCAAGTCACCATTCTTCCTCGATGCGCAAGTAGGTCGCTACCAAAACGCGTCTCACGCTGGCGGCAGATAAATTTTCATGATAACAGCACTTTACCGTTGGTCCACAGAGTATGGTGGTATGTGGTGGTGTTTCTTAGCGCGTTCTTGTATCCTAATATAGGATACGTACCAATGTGTACAATCCGTACAATGTGCAGATAATAACAAATGTACATAAAGGCAATTTTTTTACGAGATCAATTTTAGGGGATGTACGGTGCAGTTTAAGCTACGCTCAACTTTGTCCAAGGTTGTTTAACTTCGACTAAACTTTAGGTCAGTTACTCTTCGTGATATTTTCACTTAAACTTCGTACGTTTTGGCAAACTAATATTTTTGACTCTTAAAAACAGTAACAAAACATCCGAAGAAACTTCCTGTAGGAGCGGGTCATATTTCATGTTCCTGAACGCTTTACATAACTCAAAAGGCCTCTGAAAAGGAAACCACTTTTGCGTTGCTCTTTCTCGCTCAGTGGCTTAACTTACCTTATATTTGTGTAATGTTTTGAAATTATCAACGCCAACACAGACGGCAAAAAATCACACTTTTTGTATTGCTATTTTTGCTGAGCGAAGGAAGGTTGCAGAACCTATTTGTAGTGTTTTGAGCTAAGGCGGAACCTTTCAGACAGTACGCCCCTATAGACACTTCCGTGAAATATATTTAATTTATAACTACAACTACAACTTATAACTAAGAATCGGCCGAAAACGAATGGTACACACGCCTACGTGGTATCGTTGTGACGTTCGTCACAACAACCATGTATCTTTGTTTTTGCGAAAGAAAGTTGCCAGTTTTTGTAGATTAATTTTTTTAGAAAAAAAAGCAGTACCAGTTTTTCTGCTATCACGGATCCCGGCAGCATCGAAAGTTTGACTGCTGAGAAGACAAAGCCGTATTTCCACGCCGGTACACCTCTTGACGAAGCCTGAAAAAGGTGATATGCGTTAGACATTCTTTTTTTCTACATTTTACAATACTGCAGATCCTGGGAATAAAACTTGGGGGAAATGGGAAAGGGGGCATGCACTAAAGGTACTTTAAACAAAACGATAAGAACTTGTGCCAATGTGAATACTATTTTTCAAGTCACCTTTTAGACAAGAAAAAGTTTGTTTTGTGCAGCAAGAAACCTTTAATCCTAGGTGTAATTTGTATTTTTATATTGAGGTTTAAGTTACTTATTCTAGGAAAAAAGCAACGTGTTCAGGTATATTTTAGTCGCACGCTTTGTGGAATAACTGGTTGAGCTTAATCGCTTAGTGACTTGAAACGAAAAGTTGATACGGGGCCCGTTTAGGAATCGCGCCATGGCAGAATGGGGAAAAAACAGCAATGCATGCTGCCTCGAGGAGCAGCTCTGAGGTCTCGTGATCGACGTCCTCTTCGATATATTGAAAATGTTCAACAAGCTGCCGACTCAGGGGAACAAAAATCCACCTCAATTAGGTCGTCATATATGATTGTTTGTTGTTTGACAGCTGTTGAATATATTCAACAGTCATCGAAGTAGACGGCGATCACGAGGCTTCTTCAGGGCTCTTCCTCGAGGCAGCTCGTTACTACTTTTTTTCTATCTGGAACTAAGGTCGTCCAGTTATTTCATATGCTCAGCAGAATATAGTCGTGTAGTCAACAAATAAAATTCAAAAAGCACAAACAAACAAACAAACAATTAAACAAACAAACAAACAAACAAACAAACAAACAAACAAACAATTAGACTGGTAGCAAAGAGAAAAACCCAAATCTTTTAAAGAAGTCAGTCTTTACGGCGTTCTCCGTGCTGTATCCGAAAAAATAGGGAAAGTCGCGCCCCTTTTCAATTAACTGATTGATTTTGATCGAATGTTTCAATTAAAAATTAGTAATTGAATTTATGAGTTTTTTTTTTGCAGCTACAATGCTTAGTTATGAACATGGCAAAATTTCCGATCTCAGAACTCTGCGTGACGAGCTAATCTGCTCATAACATGCGGATTTCCACCGGTTGAGCCAACAGTACATCGCTACCTCTACGTGCGCCGAGAAATTAAGTCCCAGCATTCCGTCTCGGTGCTAAACCTAATTTTATGTGGGCGTATATTTTCTCTTTTAGGTCTTTTTAGTTCAGACTTCTGCCGCTCCTTTCACTGTAAAAATCTCAGATCAGTTGCAAATAGCTGAATATAATGCGTTATGTTCGCAGAAGATGTGGTGAACTATGCATTGTACTGCCTTAAGGCTGAACTCCATGGGACGAATATGCTGCGAATAACCGACGAATTTTGCCCGGCGGCGTTTGCTCTGCGCGTGGAATCAACACAGTGGCCGCTACGTCGCGCGCAAAGCGAGCGTGCCGTCGGGCGGCGTTCGCCAGTTATTCGTCACATAATTCGTTCCATGGAGTTCAGCCTTTACGCTGTAGTTTTGCTCATGGACGAGCCAACCGTGCTTCTGCGTTCTTAGCAGCTTCAGATTTAGTCGGCTTTCTATTGTTCTCTTGCAGCTCTTGCATAGGCTCCGACTAAAATACTGATGAGAGTTTTCTTTATTGAAGACCTTTAAAACGTTCGTGTTACTCAAGAACTGTCGAGGATCTGGCATTTCATCTCACAGAAAGTTACAGGAATAAAGCGTCGCGCTCTTTGTCTCAGCGCGGAGTCTGTTTTTCAGCTCTAAACACATTTCCAGGCTCGACATTCAGTTAACTCAATCCCTATAAACCAACACGCGGCCCTGACGTCACGCAGCTGGGGTAGCGCTGTCGACTGCACTGCGCATGAGCAGACGCTTCGGTTGACGCGAATTCGGTTTCTGCGCACACGCAGTGCCCACACCTAGTGTGGGCGAACGCGGGTTTGTTTGTAACCAGCGCGTCGGTGTATAGATTGCAGCGATTTGCTTTTCCAACTGCTTTGCGGGAATGTAGACACTCCAGACGTTTTAGTTTTCAAACGGTAATCAGCGAGAACTTCAGTAACGCAGGGTGTGGCATATTATGTTCATCCTCTTTGCTTCGTACATGATTGGTTCTTCAGGCAATCTTATCGGCTCGTAAGGCAACCTCATTGGCTACGAAGGAAAAATAAGCTGCTTGGGTTCGCCACACCTTGCGTATCGTATACACTATTTCCAAAAGGGCGCAGCCATCTGGAATGTCGTCCTTTCTATTGTGCGGTAAAACATCGTTTTGATTTCTCCACGCCTCTGGAAATTGTTTACAAAAAAATGCGTGATTGTCACACATTCTTGTTTTGCCTCACCTATATTTTCACGCATATTCCAGGTTGAAATGTTTGATTATCTTTTCGTCCCGCATACCAGGTACGGAACCCTCGTGACTGAGAACGACAGGAAACAGAAAACGTCTATAAGATCTGTCACTAATACCCCTGTCAGACGGCAAAGTAAATGTCATTTTGATCGAATGTCATTCACCGCTCGGCGAATCAGCTCGTGAGCCTGGTTCCGCGTGTGGCGCAAGCATGCGCAGCGTGGCGTATTAAGCACGCGGATTGGCCGAGCTGGAATGTCATTTTTCTTAAATGGCATTTAACGTGCCCGTCTGACAGGGGTATAAGACTGTCAGTGACTCCAGCACGTTCGGCAAAAGCAACTTCCGAACCTGACGAGATAACGCTCGAAATGTTTCTTCTTTTCTTATCAGCATTGTAAATGCCTCGCCTTCGCTTGTCGTGTCGTTGTAACGAGGAGACTCGCTACACTGCCTTTAGTAAAATGACGTCTGCGCTGTGGCATTACGCAATGCAAAGCGCCATGCTTTCATTGCGTAATGCTACAGCGCAGACTTAATTTTTAGGTCTAAACAGATGTTCCGCCTCATCAATCGCCCAGCAGATTTCGTAGATGCAGAGATTCGCTCTTTGAGTGGTTTGCGGGTAAGTAGACAAAGAATAATTTTTGAGAGACCAGATTTCTTGGTTGAGGGAGTTCCCGCTTTTGTTTTAGCACGTTCTTTCGCAATTTTATCAGAGCCTCTTGAACCGGCGATTTTTGAAAATAGCAGATTCTTTTGGGCTCCCGAGATCAAAATATGTAGCTCTTGTTTATCAACATTCTCTAGATATGCTGTGCGTTATGCGAAACCTTCACTCTAAGAAATGCCTGCGCGTCAACTTACTCGTTAAACACTCAAAGAGCCAATCTCTGCGATTTACGAAATCAGCTAAGCGAATGATGAGGTGAAACATTCGTTTAGACCTAAAATTTAAGTCTGCACTATTGCATTACGCAATGCAAGCATGACGTTTACATTTCGTAATGCAAAAGCGCATATTTAATTTTAGGTCTAAACAGATGTTCCGCCTTATCATTCGCTGAGCTGATTTCGTAGATCGCAGAGATTGGCTCTTCAAGTGTTTTGCGTTTAAGTAGACGCGCAGGCATTTTTTATAGTGTTGTGTAATACATACTACATTATGGAATCCACTCAAAACATATATTAAGTTTCAATACTTACAAGAGGTGGAAAGTAAGGCGCAAGCAGTGAGATCACCCCTGCGAGCCAGAAGTGAGTGTAGACGACAGGAATGACCCAGGCCAGAGCCTTGACCTTCAGCCATTGAGGTGATATTTTGAGGCTAGACACTTCGGTGCCGTTGTGAGCGTCAACGTTCGCGTCCCGCTCAAGGGACTCTTCAAGGATGGGAAGGCGACCAGAATATGCAGAGTCAGAGTGCAAACTTCCGCAGCAGTCCTTGTTGAGGAACTCGTGGGTGGATCCGTAATCGGGATCTCGAGACACTATTCCCATTTGTAAGCCTTCAGTGTGCGGTCCCTCGTCGTGGGCTAAGAGAGAAAACACAAAAAGAAATGTCTCAGTAGTCCCCACAAACAATGCACTGTAAAAAAAAAAAAAAGTATGCGAATATTTACCTTCCTCAAGAACACGGAGATAGCCAATCACGGCAAAAAAAAAAAAAGAAGGCTTCAAGCGAATGCCAAAGCCCAGACCAAAAAAAGATGCGCTGTCGGCAGTGACAATGAGCACCATGTCTTACATGCTAATTTCTCCTTGCGCACATTGAGATTTTCAAATAAAACTGTATTTTGAGCTTCGTCGTTTGCTGGTATCCTCGCATTGTTGGCCATGATTGGTACTTTCCGTGTTCCGTAGGAAAGTTAATTTCTGGACGTACGCTATATGGTGCACCGCGAAGCATAAGGAGCGCTTATCATTGGTGTGTCTTTAATCCGTAAAACCAATGAAAAGGGCGATTGATATCAGGAGACAATAGCAATTCGAACTTAGTGACAAAAAGAGGGTGAATCATCTTGCCACTGAAAACGCGTGGTCATTAGGGTACGTATGGTATAAATCACATTGGTTGAACTCATTGAAAACCAGTGATAGTTGTTCTGAGTGCACGGTGGTGAAGTATATAGTCGACCGCTGCTGATAGTGTATATATATTAGGTTTATCATAAAGTTCCGAAAAAAAAAAAAAAGGGCAGGCGAGCGTAATGTTCAGAAACATGTGTATAGGAGAACAGAATTATTATATTTCTTCATTCAGCCAGAGTAGAGAGGCGTATATATGCTATTTGGGGCATTCGCTAATACGGCAAAACGAGCCTCGTAGTGCAAACGTTCTGGCTCATTTGTTATTCTCCTGAATATTTAGTTTTGGACATATATATATGCTGTACCATAGTAAGTGACAGGCTAAGAAGTGTATAGAGCCTCGACGCCGAAACATCTTATTAACGCTTCAGAACACATATTACGATATATATCTTATATACCGTGCTGCAGAACCAGTGAGTAACACTAGCCAATAAGAACGCCGAATAACGAACCACGAAGTAAAACACGGGGACGTAAATACCACCAGTGACCTTTATCTTCCAAGTTTTAAATTGCTTGAAATGCAGTGTTTAAAGGGTGATCGTTTACATTTGTTTTGAATACACGAAAAAAGGTCTTTGGGGGAGACAAGAACGTGTTGTTTATTCATTTTTCTACTATATAGAGCAGAGAAATATTCGTCACACTTTCAAGTCGTGTTGACACGCGATTCTATGGCGTCAAGTTTTCAACTATACCTATCGAGGAGATGCAAGGATGGACAAACCCTTTGAGGTGTATGGAGTTACGTTAAAAAAAAAATCCAATGTTTTATTATGTCGCGTCCAGTGTTCCTTAAGCTGTGAATATATAGATATACCAGAAAATGACCTATGAAGCCTAGTGTTGTTTTAAAATTTGTTAGGGCGTCCACTTTCCCGCATTTGGGAGAGACAGTCACTGCAGTCTACGTAGGAAGCTTGACCAGTGACGATAACGATATTATGCTTAAGGCTGAACAAAAAATCTGCTCTGTGCCACTGAGGAGGGTGTTTCACGTGCTCACGATGCATGCTCAGAGTGATAGCAAAGACTTTTTTTTTGTGCGGGAAGGGGGGGAGGGTTAAATATATTTTAAGTCTCGTCGTTCTTTTAGTTCCCGCCGTAGGTACACTAGTGCGATTGGAACTCCCAAGCAGGGTGTCGAACCGGAACCGCACCAAGCCGAAAACCGGAACCGAATTGTAATTTTACAGCGAAGCTGTATATGACACACAGGTCGGATTTCGGGAACTTCTCCGTGTAGTCGTCATCACGGAAAAAAAAAAAAGAAAACCTTTAGCGATTGAGGCGAAAAGTGCAGATCATGCATACAACATGCACCATTCGTCTCAATAAAGAACAAGCACAAAACAAGCATCCGAACCACATAATTGATGACAGGCGCTCCTGACAGCAATCCAAAGCACGTAACGCTCACTGCATACGTTTCTCGGTAAAGATTACTGTTGCGCAAGCTGCCGCGTCGAAGGCAGCTTGCGACGTAAGGACTAGCCTTTCATATATAAAAAGTTTGGGTACAGTGCATTTACTTTTCTTTCGTCAACCATTTAGAATAGACCCTTTGCTGTTTATGAACATGAACTGCTGCTTGCGTCCCAAGCGACTTCCGGTCGCACCGTCTTGCGAGCATGTTGAGCTTGCTTATGTCACCAGTGCTAGAAAGAATAAATGCTACACGGACAATAAAGTTGGAGATATAACGAGGGCCTTCGACTGTACAATATTACATATTGGAGTAGGCACGTTGGTTTACTAGAATACTCAAAACATTTTAACAGATCTCGCACTCCCTCGTTCTTTTGGCGTTCACCTGGAGAATTGGAGGTTAAACGTTTCATCTACATTTCAAGCAGCGGTGTTAAGGTGGCCCTTGTCCATTCTGTTTATAAAGGGGAAGTTCTCTGAGACGTAAGAGACTGGAGCACCACCTGGTGGCGTTTGCCATAAAAACGGTCTATAGTGCAGTGGGCAATCGTTGCAGGTGATGCCACAGCTTCGGTGTCCAACCTTCTTCACAGCGTGGATTCGAGCCCCTACTTTTTAACAGGCCCGAAACTGAACAAAAAAAAATATATATATATATACATGGTTGGAACTTAACCCGAGACTGGGGTAGAAATAGAAACTTAAACGTAGAAGGGACAGAGACAAGTGAAGAAGAGAACGTCTCAAACGTTCTCTTCTTCACTTGTCTCTGTCCCTTCTACTTTTAAGTTTCTATTTCTACCCCAGTCTCGGGTTAAGTTCCAACATGGTAAATATCCACCAGCTCGCCTGTACCTTAACTGTTTTTTCATATACATGATGTTTTTTTCAGCTTAACATATTTTTTTTTTTGTAAAACCATGAAAGCTGAAATTATGCGGTCTGCGCAGGTGAGTTATACGGTCAGGGGGCATATTATAGGAGGGTAATCGTAACGATCAGTTGGTTAATTAGTTAAAATTTGTAAATTAGCTTTTTAATTAATGAAAATAGACATATAGTTCCAATTAGAAACTTGCTCAGCGTCATTGAAAACCACTAAATCAGTAATTTTCAGAAAGACTTTGAGCGCGTGAGAAGTGTAGTAGTGCACTAAAGTTAGCACTCGTGGAGCACGCACAAGGCTAGCGGTTGCGGTAAGGCGCCCGTGCAATTTTTCCGTCTCTTATCTAGCCCCAGCCTTGTACCTGCTCCACGAGCGTTAAATTTAGCGCACTACTACGCTTCTCACGCGTTCAAAGTCTGTCTGAAAATTACTTATTTAGTGGTTTTCGATGACACTGAGCAAGTTTCTATTTGGAACTCTATGTCTATTTTCATTAATTAAAAGTTAATTAATGAATTTTAACTAATTAGCCGACTGATCGTTACGATTAGGCCCTTATACTATGTCCCTCTGGCTGTATAACTCACCTGCGCAGACCGCATTAATCTAGCTTTCATGTTTTTTTTTTTTTTTTAAATTCTGTTAAGCTCGGGTATTTTTGCGAAGACTTTCAAATCTCCTAAACATAAGGGCGTTTGAAAAAAAAAAAAAAAACTTTCTTCGAGAACAAACTACCAGCCACGGCGGACGTCAGGAATTGCCGAAAACAGACTAATTAGCCAGCTAATTAATTAAACTTTTTTAATTAACTTTTTAAATAGTGGAAATATACATATGGTCCCAATTAGAAAGTTGCTCAGAGTTATCGAAAAGCACTAAATCAGTCATTTTCAGAAAGACTTTGAGCGGGTGAGAAGAGTAGTAGCGCACTAAAGTTACCACTCGTGGAGCAGGTACAAGGCCGGGGATAGAAAGAGGCGGAAAAATCGCTCGGGCGCCTTCCCGCAACCGCTAGCCTTGTACCTGCTCCACGAGGGGTAAATTTAGTGCGCTACTAGTCTTCTCACGCGATCAAAGTCTTTCTGACAATGACTGATTTAGTGGTTTTAGATAACGCTCAGCAACTTTCTAATTCGAAGCATATGTCTATTTCCACTAATTAAAAAGTTAATTAACAATTTTTAATTAATTAGCTGGCTAATTAGTATGTTTTTGGCAATTCCTGACGTCCGCCGTGGCTGGTAGTTTGTTCCCGAAGACAGTTTCTCATTTTATATAACAGTAACCGGTTCAAAACGAATAGTTTTTTTTTTGCTTTTTGGTTAGTATTACAGAATGAAGATTTGGGAATAAAAAGTTGGCACCTGTGTTTCTATGTATTGATCAAATCGTCATATACAGAATTGCAATGTGTAATAAATTGTGGGTCTTCGTGACGCTTTAGTATTGGCACCATAATTAACCATGTGTCACGTGGTCACTTGACGTCATGATGTCAAGACATACTGTCAAGTAATGTCACGTCACGTGGCCCCGTGACGTCACGTGACTCACTGCGTTAAGTCGATTTGAATTGAGAACGTCACTAGATCTATTAACGTTGTTGCCACCTTGACGTGACATAACATCACGACTTTGCACTGAGAGTCACGTGACACCATGACGTACGCGATTATCATGACCCCTAGTTGAACGCTCGGGTTCATGGCAATCAGCATCGCCAAACATTCGGGTAACGGCCCGTGTTCAATCGAAGATAATATTAGCCCAAGTATAACAGTTTCTGAAGCTCAGCCCATGCTTGCTTAGTTAACCCTGCGTATGACTATGATGAACACTGACGGGATATATATATTAGCGTCAGATAACGCGGCCGCTTGTTCTAATTGCGAGTTGAGGAAGGGAAAGCCATTTCATATCCTTCTTTTGTCTACGTCTGCCTATGCGCGGACGGGAAAACTAATGGATGTTTTTGGAAGTTATCAACGTTAGGGATTACTTCTTAACGGTATTTACTGAAGGCAAAAAAAAAAGAAAACAAATGTTGCAAGACCCATTTTTAAGTATACACATCATTGAGGCACCCAAAATGTTCTCGTTGTTGCTGACGCCTCAGAAAGCTGTCTTTGAGAATCGAAGTATTGAAAGGACTAAATATGACTTATTAATCCGACTTTACATGAACTATAAGCGTGTACTGGAGGAATACCAGAAAAGAAAGCCCTTAGTGGCTTTAGGGGTACAGCCGAACGTTGGAAGCCGCTGTAAGCCTCACAGGAGTGACGTTCTCAAGTTCTCCAAATCTCGACCACTTCTCTATTCTGTTTAAACTTAACATTTGGGTGCAAAGTAAAAGCAATAGAGGATTACTGTTGACAAGTGACACAAATATAATTGTGGAATGCACACCCCCCAAACCGGAGGAGGCATGTCTCTCAGGAATAAGAAGTATTCACTGGATGCGCAACGAAAAAAGAAAGAAGAAAGGGGGGAGGGGGGCTAGTTTTAAAAGCATACTGTGTCGTAAAGGTTCCTCTGCAACGGATCTTCGGCCCGGACCAGAAAGCGTTGCCCCAGAAATTGTAGTGACAGATGGGAAAGTTGATACTCCTTTCTTTGCAATCTACTTTGTTTGCAAAAACAATATTGCCAGAAAGCGCGTTTTCGTCGTGCCAGATGCTCGCGCCGTTCCTAACGGCGATGCACCATGAATAAAAATTTTTACCTCTCAAATGCATGGCTTGAACTAAGCGCGAACCTTTTGCAGCGTGAATTTCGCCCCACCAAGATTTCATTTTCTCAGCAAGAATAAATCGCAATGACTACCAGCATATAGTGTGATGGCGTGACGTGCAAACCTTGTTAAACCGTGCAGCTTTTTGATGAAATGCGATGTTCGCAACAATTGCCATAGATGTCTAAAGTTTAAAGATGCGCAGAACTTATAGCAGTCTCGCGATTATATACGGGAGACTAATGAAATTTTAGAGCGCATGACTGATAAAGCGCAGAGTTGTAAAGTGAGGGCCCAAAACAAGTGCACATAAAACCGAATCTACCTTTAGCCGCCCGAGCCAGTTTCTAGCGAAGTTTCCAGCTCATGCAAGCTGATGAAATGTTATTTACAATAAGATTTTACCAATCTTGGTCTTCCCTTCACGCTATTTATTTTGGAATATCATTGCGCGCATCTCTATGCATTTTGTTTTTGCACTAAGGCGTTGAATAAGGGATTATGTAGAAGAATACCAGTTATTATCTTCCTCTTTGTGCATATTTCGTGCATTTGCCTTCCGATCTATCATGTGAGCACTAAGTCATTTTTGGCACACCCTGCAACCCGGTGTTTTACCCTGCCACACACCGAACGAAAAACACCTTCCGCAGACTCAATAGCTGGCGTATTTACGAGTATCGTCCTCCCGTGTCGGTCTCAAGCGGTCTCAAACGACGTTTTTATCCTCGATAGGCACGTTATAAGTGATTTGGGAGAGACTTAAACACATTTTTGCTTCTGATGCTAAGTTCAAAACTCGATAGGCAGGTTATAAGCAGACTTTCACCGTACGCATTACAGGTAATGAAATTACTTGTGATCGCGATAACTTTTTGGAGTAAATTTGTATCAGTTGATTGCTTTTATTAGGCAGTAATCACAAGAGTAATCCAATGAATTTTTGAAGTAATAAAAATTACTTTTAACTGTCACTTTTTTTTTCACGGGATCCCCCCCCCCCCCCCACACACACTTTTTTTTTTCTAAAATGACAAAAATAAAGTTTGCATCTTTTTTCCGAACGAAAAAAAGAAAGATTTTTGCGGATCTGTAGGAAACGAGGTCAACCCCTTTGTATGTACCATTTCTGTGGAATGTCCGTTTTTTTTTTTTTTTAGCTGGGACTGGGAGTGGGAAGCCCCAGGGAAGACCCAGTGCGTGACAAAGGTCATTCAGGGCGAAGTTTGAAGGAGCAGAATGTAGCTTTGTAAGTCCTTCGTTCAAACTAGCCCCGTCACGCGCACACACACAGAAATAAAAAAAAATTAAAATCCTGCTTACGGTACCTACTCGCAGCCCGTAGGAGAACCGGAACCCAAGAATCTCTAAAGCGGATGCAAAAGATAACAAAGCCAGTTCAAATTCACGTCAAGATCCCGTATTTCCCCTACGTGGTTTTGGGACAAGCAAGGTTCCGAGATGAGAAGTGGTCGGGGCGATCTCTTCCGCTGATGGATACTACACATGATGCGTTACAAATCCTGGAGCTGCTGCTCTTTCGTGTAACAGGCGAGTTCATCCACATTTGAAAAATATCTCGAGAAGCGCGTGTGTGTGCGAAAGAGAGTAAGGGCCTCTTCGTTGCCAGTACAAGAAATATACAGAGCAAGAAAACAAAGTGCCTTTAATTTAGAACCAGAGATTCCAAGGAGGAGCAACGACCCCGAAGAGGGAACCTGTTTTTTCTGCTTCAATACTTGTGAAAATGTGAAATATAGGTTGGTAGTAGATCATTGTTATGAGCGCTAAAGATGTGTCTTCACACAATAAAGTAATCGAAAAAGTAACGGTTACTTCTTAAAATATTGTCCAATTACTTTTGCTGTCGAGTAATCAAGTAATCTAATCGAATACTTTTTAGCCAAGAGTAATAGTAATTGTAATCGATAATTTTTTTAGTAACGTGTACAAGACTGGTTATTGTGATTTGGGAGAGGCTTAAAGAAACTTTTGATTCTGAAGCTTATTTAAAAACTATGTGGTCCTAACACATATATAACTTCTAAAACATATAGAAATCTGCTATTGCCTCTTTTAAGAAGTGAACATAACTTTTATTGTATGTGGGCTCGGCAAAAACAAAATACAACTTGGGTGAGCACTATTTTAGGCCCGATTTAATCTGAGTACGAAGGGGCTTTTAGATTAGATTAAACAACTTCGATCACTCCTTTCGGCGTGATTCGTCGCCTGCATCACGTTGCTGAGTGTAAACAATGTGGGTTAGAAAAACAAGCATTGTGATTGCCGCTCAGTGTTTTTATAAAATATAGTCTGAAAGGGCTTGTCCTAAAACTTTCGTGACCTTTTGAAAATTAAATTGCTTTTAGCTCAGCTGTGTCGTCATCATATATATATATATATATATATTTATAAAACATATTTCGTAAACCGTAGTTCATAAAATATATGACGACGAGGTGCCCCTTTTATGATTTTATGCACTGCAATTATTTCGGCAGTTTGATACTTTAGACCCATGTTACGGATAAAAAAAACAGGACGCGGGATGGCCAAAAAAACATGCTTTTCGTGTAAGGCTCGTCAAATTATGAGGCGCTGGAGAAATGCAGCCTTCTGCGTTAAGTCCTTATTTCGAACTCTTTTTGTTCGCCTTCCGCCCATTGAAAAGCATACGGGAAGGGCCTTAGAACGCACCTGGTATCGTTGCGCCGAAGCGTTCTTCCGCAACATAAAGTTCGTCTGCGTTCCTCGCCGTCACCATGGCAACGAACGCCGAATGAATGGAAGCACGCACGGAACCACCGCGTGAAGCCAGCAACAGCTGACGCCATTTTACGAACGCCGTCTGCTAGCCAAAGCCGAACGCGGTATGTCAGATCAACCGCCTCCGCCGGTGCTCGATCGAGCACCGGCGGAGGCGGTTGATCTGACATACCGCGGCGGTACCGCGCGTGCTTCCATTCATTCGGCGTTCGTTGCCATGGTGACGGCGAGGAACGCAGACAAACTTTATGTTGCGGAAGAACGCTGCGGCGCAGCGATACCAGGTGCGTTCTAAGGCCCTTCCCGCATGCTTTTCAATGGGCGGAAGGCGAACAAAAAGAGTTCGAAATAAGGACTTAACGCAGAAGGCTGCATTTCTCCAGCGCCTCATAATTTGACGAGCCTTACACGAAAAGCATGTTTTTTCGGCCATCCCGCGTCCTGTTTTTTTTATCCGTAACATGGGTCTAAAGTATCAAACTGCCATTATTTCTTTAGTTCAAGGGCACAACCAGGATTTAAGCTTTAATACTGCAACGCAAAGTTGTACCAATCACGGGTAGTTTAGGCGGCGCCTACCTCACTTCCAGAAAACATTTTTAATCAGGTAAAATATATGTGACTCTGGTAAGCAAAGGGATGTTGAGTCGCAAAAAAGGGGGACGTTTTGTATGTTAAAGGAGCCATGAAACGTTTGTTTCTACTTTCTTTAACTAATACTTAGAATCGCCCCCTAACGTTAATAACTGGATAAACTTCCCTACGTTTTTGTTTTTTTCTAGGCAATGGTAGTCGCCAAAAAAGTTCGAGAAGTATGAGCATTGTTCATCCACCCAACTCGGAGCCAAAACAAGCGGCCAAGTGGCCTGAGGCCTATCCTATGCCGCCGACGTTAATCAATGCCACGCGCTGGGGTTGGCAAAGTACACTCTAAGGAACGCCTGCGCGTCTACTTACCCGCAAAACACTCAAAGAGCCAATCTCTGTGATCTACGAAATCAGCTCAGCGAATGATGAGGCGGAACATCCGTAAACCTAAAAAGGAAGTCAGCGCTGTGGTATTACGCAATACAAAGCGTCATGCTTGCATTGCGTAATGCCATAGCGCAGACTTAATTTTGAGGTCTAACAGATGTTCCGCCTCATCATTCGCTGAGCTGATTTCGTAGTTTGCCGTAGTTTGCAGAGATTGGCTCTTTGAGTGTTTTGCGGGTAAGTAGACGTGCAGGCATTTCTTAGAGTGTAGAAAACGCTTGCGTAGCTCTAGGCATTATGAGTCTGGCTATTCTCATCACGACAGTGTGTACCGCCGAGGCATGGAATGTTACGAGCCGAAATTGAGTGCTCACGCAGGTCCAATTCATGAGCCTTGCTCGACTGTCGTCAAGCGGTTGGTTTCGATCCCACAATTACGTCATCAAGCTTTGCAAAAGCAAGACTGAAATAGTCCCCTTTCATCCTAGCACTTTTACCGCAACAAAGAAGCTTCTGAATCAGTGGCGGTCAGTGCGAGTATACTTGGGCCAGTCTAGGACCAGTACGCCACTGCAGTCATGAACATACCAACGCGATATCGTTTCATGACCCCTTTAGTGCCGATTTTCATTCACTGTTGTGTCGAAATTAAAGAACGTAATTTATATATGTTTGGTACCTGAAAATAAAAGTGGATTTTACATTTCGTGTACCGAGTCGAGTCAAGAGGACCGAAGACAGGAGCCGCAAGAGAACACCAGCTACGCCGGTAGCCTTTATCGAACAACCACGAAACCTCGAGCCGCACACGCGCGCATCGCAACCTTACACGCGCATCAGGTCCCGCTCTACCCGAGTCACGCTCATCTGCCAGTCAAGACGCGCTCCCACTTATATATGACAGTACAAACGATAGAAAAAAAACTATATAGTTAACCGATTCACCGTGTAAGTAGTGTGTCAATTGTCAGAACAACGCGGAAAATATATTCTCAATATAGCGGTTGAAACCGGTTCGAAACGGTTCGAACTGTTATTTATGCTCCCCGGAACTGAACCGCAACTGAACCGAAAGCCGTGAACCCGAAGCCGAGCCGAACCGTTAAAAGTTTGAGTTGGACACTTTGGTTCCGAGTGGTTTTGCAGGAAAGTAAATGCAGGAGATTTACAGTTAAAAAATTTCACCTCTTCAGGGTTATGCGTAAAAGTTCAATATTACTTCGACTGGAAAGCGATTCCGCTGCCTTATTGAGGAGTGATTTTCATATACCGACTAAAATAAACTTTGTCCTCCGGATAAATACTTCAGGTTTGAGAGTAGATGCATTAATATCTTTATGCATCCAGTTTTAAGTATACCTTGATGACAAGCCGGCTTAGAAATTGGGGCGTTAAGAACTATCACAAAACCGTGATTTTTTTTTTCTTCAAATATAAACTTGGCAGCAAAAACAATAATAAAAGAGTTCTGTTATTCTTCAATTTAAACATTTTGTCGCATCCCGTTGGAAATACATAGAAAGGCTCGCTATAAAATTAAAACAAAAGTCGTGCATAAATATTTAGAAGATCGCGAGGCACTTGAGTGTCAGTAAAAAGTGGAGTATGTTTTCCTATGACACATGAATACAAGTGTCGAGGAAGCGGCGCTCCCCAACTTCATACGTATAACGTTTAGTTTAATTCATCGCGGCCACGCACGCCTGATGCATATTGCGAGAAGGTGGGAAGTTGCATACTGTTTTTCATTCCGGACTCGATCATTCGTGAAGCAAGATTAAAAATGGTGTACATTTTTTGGCATGTCACAAATATTCAAATACATTTAGAAAAAAAATCGCAGCATATTTGGTGTTTATAAATTCCTATTTTTCTGCAGATATGGTGGAAAAACCGCAGCACTCAAGTTTTTACTTTCTTCATTGGCACCTGTGAGCTTGCCGATCTTAATAATCAACCTGGAAAAACAATCTACAGAATGCAGATGCCAAGTATTTTCGAACATGAATTATCACTTCTGAAATTGTCAGAAGAGAGATACGAGGCAAAATAGGTTTAGAGTTTTGTTCCGAACTGTCCCATCGAAACCTAAGAAGTCGTACACAAAAAAGCGCTCAGTGACTGACATGACTGGTTATTCAAATCTTACAGCAAGGATAAACCGAAAACGTTCATTCAAAAGAGCAACAATAATTGCCTTTCCATGTGCTTTAATATAGGCATGATAGAGTCCTGGCAAACTTATTAACCAGAAAGGTTTTTTTTTTAGTACGCGTGTAAGCTAGTTTTTGATGCACTGGAGACTTTTAGAATCCGCTGAGCCTCCTGTCGCATGGTCAAAACGTGGAGTTGAATTTGATACCTTCACGTCTCGAGAGGCAGCTTTCTCTTCAGATCCACTATGCTGCCGCCTCGTATATCATATCATAATAACATTGCGCACTCGTCAAATACACCCAGAGATACTTTTGTTCTATCAAGAAAATAAATGTACAGTACAGCATAGATTCAAAAGAGGGCAGAGACAGCGATGAGACAAGATTTGCGATCGCCCGTACCTATAGATATGGTCCCAGAAATGCAGCTGTCACGCGAGATCGAACTATCAAACTATAAAACAAAGCAAGATAGATAACGGCTGTCAAGCCTAGGCAGGCCAAGATCACAAACGTTTTCGCCGACTTTTACACTGCCACCGATACTGCCACTAAAGCTGCGTGTGACCTCGTATTTTAAAGCTCTTAAGTGCTTCACGAAACATCAAAACGGCAAAATTATCCCAAGTAAGCTTTTGCTTGCGAAGGAAATCTTCAAACAAAGTCGCACTCGTTTTATCTGTTTATTTTTGTCGGGAAAGGCAAGGCGAGGATTGGCTAGCTTCCTGTTTTTTCGGTGATAAAGCATAAAAAAAGTAGTGAGACTTCCCTGGCGCGTTTAAAATACAAAACGAGACGCGTATGGACATCAGTATGGTATATTAAACGTCGTGTAATGTGAGTGCATAACGTACCAGTAATGAAAGTGGAGTGAAAACGGCAATAGCAGAAAGGCCCATCAAAGCAACAAACTAAAACCTGTTCGCCTGTTTTGTAAACGTAATACTGTGGGGAACAAGTAACCTTTGAAATAAGCAATCTAAGCACCTTCAGTATTTGGCAGCTGCTTATAAAATTGTAGGAAGCAAGAGAACATAATCTAAACGTGTTATTTATACGATTACCGTATTTGATCGAGTACTACTGCTTCGTTTTACGTTCTTTGGTGAAGAGAACACACAGACAACCTTTCATGCCGGAGTCAGGCTGAAGACTGACGTCTCGTTTATTATAGCTAAAACGAAATAAAAGGAAGACGCCTCTGGTACGGGGCGCTACGCGCGAAGCGGGGGAACGGATGTTTATATCTTGGGCTGCGCGCGAACGGTGGTTCACGGTCGCTTTGGACTTTAGAGCTCGCGAGCGTCGGCCCGTCGGCGAATCCATAACACGACTCGCGCTGTTTATGAACGTCTGCTTTCCCTTGAAGCGCGGGGATAACGAATCACCGCGACCGTCAGACAAATTGCAGCATTTTAAGGGACATAATAACGTCTTCACGCGATAATGCTATCAGCTCAGATCGGATTCTTACGGAGAATCGTGTTCTGGACCTCCGTATTCGCTGCGTTTTGATGCAGAGCGCGATGATTGTCTGTATATGTTTTCTGCATTAAACTAGACGCAAGGGCCTTATTCATAAGAAGTGCGGTTATTACTCGAGCAAATACGGTATTAATATATATATTTTTTTACTTTCCCGGAAGTACTTTAAGGTGTCGTTATTACGACATATATTTTGTTGTAAAAGTATTTCAGCATTTTGAAATAAAACTTGTGGTTCATGAAGTTTGATCCCGATTATGATTGCTTTGACCCGTACACCGAAATACTTGCTAAATTAGTTAGATATGGGTGACATACTTTAGTGGTAATGAATAATTAGTTAAAAAGCGAAAGTATTCAAACACGAAATGATAGTATAGATACGTGTCACGAAGCATGGTCAAGACGTCCAGGACGCTTGCGTTCAATCGTGTGATCAAGTGAATAATCGTGTAAATTACCACGTGACATGCTGAATGAAGGGCATTACTTACCCTTTCGTGCTCACTCGGGATTCACCAAAGGTTTAAAAACAACTCCGTTTTCTGACTGAATGCCTTACTACGCAATAATATTAGGATCGTGCAATACAAGCACTGCTCGTGCAATACAAGCACTGTTCAGGGCCACATGCTCGCGCCTGTAGCATCGGCTGCGTCTGAACGTTCGAAGTGGACGCTCTCAGGTATGTTTTCAACAGTCGTAGTGAAGAGAACGAGCGCTCAGCTTCCGCCGTTGTTAAGGGCAGAGTCGCTAGGATCTTGAGGAGACGATGGACGTTCTGAAATAGGGCCTCCGGACAGAGGGCGACCGCCTGTATACCGCAGACGTGACGAACGCTTCAGGTTTCTCCCTCTTGCATTGGACACCTAAAATTTCCCTGTTTTTTGTGAAGTTTCCCTCACTTTACGAAAATCGTCGCTCACGGATGCGATGAAGTCCGTCTTGCTTTCTGCTTTGTGTGTCGAGGTGGCATCCCGATGCAATTCCTTATTGGATTAATCTCTTAGTTGCACGGAACATCAGAAATTCCGAAGAGACAAGCCTTCATATTTTCACTACGCATAAGCGCAAGGGTAGTCAAGTTCCTTTCCACGTTCGGCGTGTAGTTTCTTTGTGGTGCGTCATGTCATTTCTCCGAGTGACGGAACGACGAGTTCGGATTGATGACTTCTCCTTACCCCGAGGATATGCTGCTGCTGCCTTTGGACCACGCTGCAAGATAAAACGGCCTAGCAAAGATAACACTCTCTTTCCTGCGGCCTCTGGTTCTGTAGCACGAATTTGTTAAACCTTTAATAGATAATAGATTTTGGTTTTGTGATTGTTCAGAATTACCTTCGCCCTAAATATGGGCCCCTAGTGTTTGTGCGTGGTCGGTTGCTCCAATGTTTCAGTTAAGTGTTTTTTTTTTTGCTGTTTAATTTTTTTTTTTGTGAAAGTATAGCTATTTTTGTGTTTTGTCTGTCCTTTACGCGTTGGTATTGCAGTACTACTTCGAAAAGTGGAAAGAGTTGTGTGCTGTGAGGAAGCTTTTAGAGTTAGTGGGCCGCAAGTACGACGACAGTAGAACAGTTAACCACCACGGCCGCTTCCCTGTAAATGAAGCCTGCTCCGTTTTGAAAAATGACAATGCAGCGTTACCCGTTTTATCTTAACAGCGCCTCCCTATTTTTGCCTGAGCGTCCGTGTCGGCGAGCTCACCCTGCGTCATTAAGGGGGGGGGGGGGGGGGGAGGGATGCCGTTGAACCTCTTTCGAAATAAAATCCTGGCTACGCCACGGGACGTCGCCCTTCGCCAAAAACGGAAACGCTTAAGCACTAACGAAAGAAGAAGTGTGAGTAAGGTCCCCTTGCCGATGGCGCTTCCCAAAGGAAGAACCTCCGTCTGCTGCCATTTTACCTGAGGTGTTGATCGCCGGTCGTGGCAGTGGACGGAACCTAAGTGCATGAGACACTGTCGAAATTATCTATATTCTAATTTCGGCCGACTCAGAGTTTTAATAGCTTTAGTGCATAGTCAAAAGTGGCAACAGCGCAAAAACATTAACAAAGGACAAGTAAAACTTATGTTACATATTTATCATCTAAACAGTAATCCCCTCGCTTCAGTGTCTGTTTACAAATATTTTGGTGTTCATAAAACTTGTAACCTTTTTTGGAAGATTCATATTGAATACGTAATTAACACTGCTAACCGTGTGTTTTGATACTCAAAAAAGAATTTTTTTCCTCGCTCCGTCTTCATTAAAACTAACCATGTACAAAACCCTAATCTGTTCAAAATTAGAATATGCTGCTGTGTGGGACCCCGCTCACTCGTCACTAATTGCTGATGTTGAATCCATTCAAAACCGCTCAGCTCGTTTTATATTGACAACCTATCATCGCACTGCCAGCGTTACTACCATGAAAAATACATTAGGTCTGCCGTTACTAACTCACCACCCAAAAATCTCTCGTTTGTGTCTTTTTCATAAAATATTTCATCAAAATGTTACCCTTGGTCATAAACTAATTACTCCACCATTCTACATATCTGCTTGCATTGATCATAGCCGTAAGGTTGGTATTCCAAATTTTGAAGATTCATTATTTCAATATTCTTTTATGCCACAAACATTTATAGACTGGAACCACCTTCCCGCCTCGATTGCTAACATCACTGATATTGTTACGTTTAAAAATACTTTTACTAATATGTGCACTTTATAGTTAATATTCTACAGCTCTCTCCCCTCTTCAATGTACTTACCTTGAGGGTATTTGAAATAAATAAATGAGTAAATAAATAAATAAACAGTGCTGACTATCAACTAAAAGTTTTATTTTCAAGCTAACCAGAAAATAAACACCGGAAGCAGAACGGAAAGAACCAAACAATACCTTAGAAAAAAACGATATTAAGACTTCTATTACGTCATATCTCTTTCACGCGTGCTTGCCACTGTTCTTGATAAAAACGACTTCGCCAGCCCCCAAGTGCACCGACGGTGCGCTAACACAGTACCCTTCCCCTTTTGAAAAAATAAAAAAGGCCTCTTCAATCCCTCTGGCGGTCTTATTTTTGTTACGCGCCAGGATCGTCAAGTCATTGAATAAAGGCACGCAGCCGCACCTGCTGCAACGTACCGTTGAGTACACTAGCAACATTAAAATATTCCTGTAGGTATTTTTTGAAATGAAACATAGAAGTGATTTCCTGGGCCATCTCATACACGCAATAATGTTTGTTTAGAATATCTGTAATCTGTTAGGATACTTTTTGAGTAGCATAATTAGTTCTAATTTTTTTTTTGGATTTGAAAACTGCTGTTGCCTCAGGTTGTAATTTGTTTGCTTGGGTAGGTACGTCTCATGAAAGATGTCAGGATCAGCGTTAATTTAGTGTGAATTTAAATCGCCACTTTTAGGCGAAAAGGTTATCTACCCTAAGTATTTAATGCTTATTAAAACTATAGGAAGTCGATTGAAACTGGGGCAAATCATCAATTAGCCGAACCGCGCGTTTTTGTAATGTAAGTAATTGCTTAATAATATTTCTTGTGCCTCTTTCCCACACCAATGAAGCTTCGAGTGAATCATGGATGTATAGATTTGTTGTTTTAACCAGTTTGGATTAAGTTTCCTGCACCTAAAAAGTAAGCCAATGGATCTCGAAATCTCCTTTCGGAGATCGTTTACTTGGGCAGTCCAATACAAATTTTCGTGGAAACGAACACCAAGAAATTTATGATTACATGCGTTCAATAATGGAGTTTTGAAAGGATATATTAATTGTGTTAGTAAAGGGTTTGTTTTTCGCTCTAAAATGATATACTTAGTTTTCGACGTATTTAGTTCTAACTGATGTGCAAATAACCACAAGTGAAATTGGTCCAACCAAGTGTTTATCTGTCTCTAAAGTGCGTAAGCAATTACCGGTGAAAAATACATTCGTATCATCTGCGCATAAAGTTATGTCAGGAGTTTCTGGGATGTTTATTATGTCGTTAACGTAAAGAAGGAAAAGTAGAGACGTTAGAATTTGTTGTGTTGTGTGTTTAGGGGTACGGCGAGCGACGAGGAAACAGGACCAGCCAGGTTGAGCACACGAGCCAGTCTCCTTTTTTATTCCTCGTCTTCTACTTCTATAGCTGCAGCCCGTGCGTCTCTCTAAGAGCTACTAGAACATCTTCCCCTTCTAATATCTAGAAACCTAGCCGGTCGACAGGTTTCACAGTACGCCCATTCCGCGTGGTTGGAAGGCCTGTAGATGTTGTAGGCAAGGAAGCCGTGGATGTTGTAGGCAAGGAAGCCATGTTATTGGCAGCGAGGGGTGATCCTTCACGTGCGGATTGTGCCTGTGTCGTGGGAATGGGAATTGGAATCAAGTGTAATCGATTTCTCCTCACAACTCCCCGGTCGGTCTTAACCATGTATGAAATGGGCGCTTCCGAAGGCGACGTGACGTGACCAGTTTGTCTTTGGTCTGAGACCCACACGCGTTGTACAATATGCAGTGGCTTAAGTGCGTGTACTCCATGCCTTCTGTCGAAGTTCATTTTCTCTTTGTTCCTGCTCTGTTTTTCCCAATTCGTAAGGAGATCGGGATCCGGAGTCTTTGGATTTAGGCGAGATCCGACTCTAGGGAGCGAGGTCCTTATGCGCCTTCCCATCAGGAGCTCTGCGGGGCTGTAGCCGTTTTCGAGAGGTGTGGCTCGGTACGACTGAAGTGCGCGATAGGCGTCATCGGTCTTCTTCATACTGCGCTTGATTATTTTGACAGCAGACTCTACAAAACCGTTACTTTGCGGAAACTTCGGGCTGGAAGTTTTGTGGTGGAAGCCCCAGTCTTGTGAAAACTTGAAAAATTCTGACGAGTCGATCTTTTGAAACTTTGGGCCATTGTCACTGAACACAGTTTCTGGTGAGCCATGCCTGGCGAAGGTAGATTTGATGTGATCGATTACGAATGTTGTTGACAGGCTTGTGAGTGGCGCAACTTCTGGGAATCTAGAATAATAATCGGTGACAAGCAAACACCATTTTCCTGCGAGGTAAAACAGGTCCATGCCAACTTGTTGCCACGGTCTTTCAGGAAAAGGCGTTGGCATCAACGGCTCTCGTCTGTTGCTTGTTTCTTGGATGCACTGGTGACACCCTCGGACAAAGTTTTTTTATTTGAGTCGATATGCCAGGCCACCAGACAGACTCTCATGCACGTGCCCGGCATTTAGTGATGCCTTGATGTCCGTGGTGTATTTTACTCAGGATGTCTTCTCTCATGAATTGGGGTACCAGAATCCTTGAGCCTTTCATTAGAAGCCCCTCATTCATAGAAATATCAGTTCGGTATCGCCAAAAGTCCTTAAACGTTTGATCTACATTGTTCTTGATAGGCCACCCCTCAGCACAGTATCTGGTCAAGAGCTGGCAGGTGACATCTTTTTCTTGTTCCTCCTGGATTTGCTGAAGTCGTTTGTCAGTAGAGGGGAGACTAGATTTGATGCCGGGAACGTAAGCGTCGATCTCTTCTTCCAATTCACGGCTTGGAACTTCAGCCAGAGGATGTCTGGAAAAGACGTCAGCGGCGATGAGGTCTTTACCTGGAACATGTTCGATGTCGTATGAGTGCCTCATCATGCGCAGCTTCATGCGTTGTAGTCTCAGCGGGATGTCTTCTAAACTTTTCGTGGAAACAATTGACACCAGAGGCTTGTGGTCAGTTTCAATGATGACTTCCAATCCTGTGATGAGGTCGCGAAACTTTTCACAGCTCCAGACCAGAGCCAACCCTTCCTTTTCGATTTGAGCATAGCGTCTCTCTGTGTTGCTGAGTGTTCTTGATGCATAGGCGACTGGAAGATACGTGTCGTCGCTCTGTTTTTGTCGCAGAACTGCGCCAATGCCATAGGATGAGGCGTCTGCCGAGATCACAGTTATTTTCTTGGGGTCAAACAAGGCGAGTATTGGGGTTGAAGTGAGTGTTACTTTCAAGGCGTCAAAGGCCATCTGCAGCTCACAATCCCAGACCCAAGCGTTCTTTGAACTCAAAAGCGTCGTCAGAGGATGTGCTTTTTGGGCTAAATGTGGAATGAATTTTCCAAGATAGTTTATCACACCCATAAAACTCTTCAGCTCACTTACATTGGCTGGCGTTTTCATTGCCCTGACTGCCGCGAGCTTGTCGTCATCAGGGTGGACCCCAGTTTGGTTTATGATGTGGCCTAGGAACTTTACTCGGGTTGCCTCAAAAACGCACTTAGAGTCGTTCAGCGTGATTCCTACTTGTTGCAGCCTTGCAAGGACTTCTCTCGGTCTTTGGTTGTGTTCTTCCTTGGAAGAGCCGTAGACGAGGATGTCGTCCATGTTGCACACGTGGTCCTCAATGTCGCTCAATAGCTGGCTCATCTTCTTCTGGTAAAACTCTGGTGCGGACGTGATACCAAATGGAAGCCTTTTGAACTTGTACCTCCCAAAAGGAGTGATGAAAGTTGTCAGAATCTGCGACTCTGGTGCTAGTTGAAACTGCCAGAAGCCGGAATTGGCGTCGAGCTTGGAGAAGAATCTCGCATTCCCCAGCTGTGCGAGAACGTGATCCGTGGTAGGGAGAGGATGAAGTTCTCTCTCAACGTACTTGTTCAATGATGTAAAATCCACGCAGATTCGATAGCTTCCATTTGGTTTCCGCACCACTACCATAGCTGAACACCAGCCGGTAGGTTCGTCCACCGCTTCTATTACGTCAAGCAGAACCATGTTTTCGAGCTCTTTCTTCACCTCTTGCATGAGAGGTATTGGGATCCTCCTCGGGGAGGCTAATGAAAAGGGCACAGCGTCTTGGTTCAGTCTTATCGTGTATGGCATGTTCACGCAACCAAGACCTGTAAAGAGCGAAGGGAACTCAGCTTTAGCGTTCACTGTATTGGAGTTTGAAGCCGACACTTCATTAAGTCTCTTGACGACACCTAACTTCTCGCTGTCTCGTCTTGACAGGAGCGGAGATTCAAGGTTCTTCAGCACATAGACATCTGTCACAACTTTGTTGGTCTTGTACGTAATATCGCCGCGTAGAACTCCAACGACGCGTAATCTGTCTTGACCAGGTCCCCTTAGAAGTTTTGTCGGTTCTGTCCAAGACACTTGTTCAAACTGTTGTAGGTACACGGTTTCAGGGATCACCGTGACGTCGGCTCCTGTGTCGACCTTAAAGGACAAAGGGACTTGTTGGAGCTGCACAGTAACAGTCCAGGGGTCAGTGTTTTTGGCATCCACAGTGCCTAAAAAAGAGAGGTCTTCGTCTTCGGCGATTAGCTCTTGGACAGCTTTAGCGCCCAAACAAACTTTGGCGAAGTGTCCTCTTTTTCCACATCTGTGGCATATCGCAGCCTTGGCTGGACATTCACTGCGCGCGTGTCGATTATATCAATATCCAAGGCAGTGCAGTCTGTCGTCGACACTTTTGGTGGTCTGAGTAGGTAGCCTTCTTTGCGAAGGACGGGCTTCTGATGGATGTGATGCCTTTACTCGACTAACACTGTCGGATTCCGGTCGAAGGTCAGTTTGTTGTCTTTTGACAGTTTCTGACTGGCGAGCCATAGTGGTCGCTGTTTGCAGGGTTAAGTTAGCGTCTAACTGCATTTTTTCAGACAGTTTGCGGTCTCTGACACCCACGACAATACGATCTCTGATCATCTCGTCGTGGAGAGTCCCGAACTTGCAGTACTGAGCCAAAGCATGAAGATCGGTCACGAAGTGTTCAACGGGCTCTCCGTCTTCCTGAATCCTTGTGTGGAATTTTGATCTGTCATAGATCAAGTTTCTTCGACCAATCAAGTGATCGTCGAACGCCTTGTGTACTACCTCGTAGTGAGTCATTTGGTCGGCGGTTAAGCTGAACGAAAGCAGTATATCTTCAGCTTTGTCTCCTATACAATAAATGAGAGCGTTCACCTGTTCGACGCTGGTTTTTCTTTAGAGTCCGCTGACCATTCAAAATCTCTCGAACCGCCGGATCCACCGGGGCCAGTCTTCTGACTTTGAGAAGTCAAATTCTTCCGGTGGTTGGCAAGTCAGCAATGGAGTCGCCATCTTGTTTCGAATAATCGGGATGTTCAGATGGCTCAGCGTGTGGGAATCGTCGGTGGTCCCTGGCTCTACTGCTTCGTCACCTCTTAGGAAGCTTGAACGACGTGTGGTGGGGTGGGAAAGATCCAGTTAGGCTGCCACCATGTTGTGTTGGGTGTTTAGGGGTACGGCGAGCGACGAGGAAACAGGACCAGCCAGGTTGAGGACACGAGTCAGTACTCCTTTTTTATTCCTCGTCTTCTACTTCTATAGCCTGCAGCCCGTGCGTCTCTCTAAGAACTACTAGAACAGAATTGATCTCTGCGGTACACCATACTGAATGTTTGCTAGAGAAGAGCGCGCATCATTAAGGACCGTATACTGAAGACGAGAAGTTAAGTATCTGCGGATCGGGCTAAGTGCAGTACCTCTTATTCCATATAGCGGTAGTTTTCGGAGTAGGATGTCGTGCTTTATAAAAACCAAATACTTTTTAAAATATGAAAAAAAAACAACTTAGCGTAAAACATTGTTACTGCTTCACAGCGCACAAGATCAGACACACTTAAAAGAAATTTCACGCACACAAAGGAAGAACTCTCACACAGCGCTGACTGACAACTCGAATATATTATGCATCATCTTCTTCCTTCACTCCGATGCAAATGGAGGTGAACCCCAAAAAACCGAGGAACGTATTAAAAAAGAAAAAAGGAAAGAAAAGAAAAATGGAATAAAAACAAAAATAGAAGGAAAAATAATGAATTCTCTGTACAGCGGACGTTGCTACTGCGCTTATTCTAAATAGTTCAACTCTTTTTCCGTTAAGGCTAGCGATGGAGTGCTCACACATATCCTATCTAGCCTTACAATGTTAGCGGTTTCTACTATCTCTCGCGTCAGTTTGTTCCTGCTCCGTCCCAGAATGGTGCATTTGTCCAGGAGGGGAGAACATCCACACTCTCTGCAGTGGATGCCTAAATGACCAGAGTTAGCATTTTTTGCGGTATTGTTATGCTCTCGAAGTCGGTCATTTAGACAGCGACCCGTCTGTCCGATGTAATGCTTGCCACATGTGAGGGGGAAGGAGTAGATGACTCCATCATTGCAGGACACGAACTTGGTCTGGTGGTTTTTGATGCATCCAACTGGTCGACTAGATGTCCCATTCACCTTCTTGCACAAGCTAGCAAGTTTATTCGGCGCGGAGAATACAACGTCAACGTTGACTCTATTGGCCAGTTTCTTGAGCTTGTGGGACAGGTTGTGGATGTAGGGAACAATGACTGGCCTTGTGGTGCGGTCTCTTGTTCTGCGTGTAAAAGCTCCTTCCTGCTTAACCTCCCTGAGTAGGACTTCGGCCACTGAAGTTAATAAAGACGTGGGGTAGCCCGCTGAAATCAACCGAGATATTTGCGTGTTGAAACTCATATGGACAGTGTGCTTGCAAGATTTTTCAAGAGAGTTTTTTAGGCAGAGTTTTACAATGCCTCTTTTAACAAGCTTGGAATGTGCAGAACTATGGTTGAGGAGTGGCTTCTTTGCTCGAGGTTCGTATGACCAGCAGGTGTGACTGCTTTCGAAAAAGAGTCGAAGGTCTAAGAATCTTATAGATCGCTCAACCGGAAGTTCATGGGTGAGTTTTAACGGGTGAAGGCAGTCCTGGAATGTGGCCAGAACACTGGCCACTAAGGCGGGGAAGGTTCCATTGTTACAGTCAGGTAAAATCAAGTAATCATCCACGTACCGAAACATACGCACTACTTTGGACTGGTCAAGGTTATGCTGCAATATTCTGTTATGAAATGCCAGATACAGGTCACTGAGGACGGGAGCTATACAAGATCCGATACATACTCCCGTTTTTTGCAGGTATGTTAAGCCTTCCCAGGTGGCAAAAGTAGAATTCAGGTAGGTGGTTATTAAATCTAGGAAACCCTTGACTGAGACACCTGACGCGTTTTGAAAGGCTATGACGCCAAAGGAGTGAATGCTTTCCTCTATGCACCTAAGAAGACGGTCTTGAGGTAGGGCATAATAAAGATCTTTGACGTCGATGGAAAAAGCGTTGAGGCTTTTGTTTTTGACATCATGGAGGAATTGCCAGACCTCATCAGAGCTCCTAATCTGGTAGGGATCATTGATGCCGAGCAGGTTTAGTTTGTCTTGGAGGAACACAGCGATGGACTTTTGCCACGTGCCTCGTTCAGACACCATGACCCTGAGGGGGCCATCAGTCTTGTGCGTTTTTGCACTGAAGAAAATCTCAAGGCTGGATAATTTGCTCCGGTCGATGGATGAATAAAGTTGCTTGAGGTCAAGAGAGCTACATAACTTCTTGGCTTGGCTTTTGATTTTGCTTAAGGTGATATCTTGGTGGCAATGGAAGAAAGACTCCAGGGCCGTTAAGGCCTTATTGCCAAACAAGTCCTTGTGCATGAGCACAAAACCACCTTCTTTGTCTGCCGGCAGAAAAGATAAGCTATGCCCTTTTAGGTAGGTTTCAACCCTCTTAATGGATGGTGGTCTGATCTGGGTTGCGTAGCGCTGATCTTGTGCGCTGTGAAGCAGTATCATGAATAACCAACTCGCCCAAGCTGAAGTTCTGTATAACATTGGTTTTTGATGTTGTCAAGGATTTTAACAATGCCATCTCCGTTGATTTACGTTTCTGAAATCCGTACTGGATGTTTGTAATAATGTTATCTTTAGCACAGAATGCACCTAAACGTTTGTAAATAACGCATTCGGATATATTTGAGACAACTGGAAGAACCGAAATCGGTCTATATACTTAGTCATATGTTACTCTTAGGACCGCCTTTATGAATTCCACATACTTTTGCTATTTTCAATCTTTCTGGTAAGGTACCAGTGCTTAAAATAGTGTTACAAATGTGGTCAAGGGGTGTACAGATTAAAGAGGAAACTTCTTTTATTGGCTTAGAACACAACCCATCTTTACCAGAGGCGGCACTGTTCCCTAAGGATTTAATAATAGTTTTTTCTTCTATTTCACTAGGGTGTGCTAGAAAAAGTGAATTATTTAAAGGTAATGTAACGTAAGGTTCCCACCTAGGCGTACTCGTGGTAGGTAACATTGAAGAGCCCGATACTAAAAAATGAGAGTTAAATATGTTTGCAAGAGATTGGCCGGAGTGTGTCACCTGCTCGATTGTGAGTTGTTTTGGGACAACAGCACGGGGTTTAGAGGTAAGTTCATTTACAGCCTGCCAGACTTTCCTTGTAATATCATATATCGAACAAAAGTCATTTTTGTAGTAGTGAGCTTTCGCTTTTTTTATTATCCGCGTTTAGTTTATTTCTCACCTTCTTGAATTCTTGTTGTATACCAGTATCTCTTGTTGTAATGAACTTTTCGTACAATTTATTACGTTGACTTAAGCGTTTATATAACGTACATATAAAATTCAAGGTTTTCTTGATTTTTACAATTACTATATTCTTGCCACGGAAATGCCTGTCCTTAACACCTCTGTATAAAGCCGAGAAATACATTATATCATTTATCGGAGTCTGTTTCGATTACTATGGATTGCCAGTTTACATTCGCTAACAAAGAATAGAAGAGCCCACTCGAGCTATTATCAATTTTTCTATACAGCACATAATTGGTGTCAATACAATTACTCTTTAACTTTGGTAGGCCGACAATAGAGCTAAATAGTGGTAAGTGGTCACTTAGATTACAAGGTAAGACACCAACAGCCTCCGTATGACAGACTGGTGCCCAACCCCTAGTGCGCATGGGACAAAAGGAGTGCGGTGGTTAACACCTCAGTGGAAATCGTCGGTCCTCCTTCGGTTAACAGCAGGGCACAGTCGTGAAACTTCTGGGGTGCTGAAAAAAGCCATTGGCACGTTATAATTGTTAGCCCTCGCTTGACTTGATAGGAGAGGGCGTGGACATAAGGCACCACCACCGGTCTGGTTGTCGGTTTTTGTCTAACCTTGGGGCTGAGTCGACCCCTAAACACCTTTATCAGGGACTCTTCTACACCCACAATCAACGTCATAGGGTATCCCGCCGATGTCAGACCAGACACCTGTAACAATAGAACGTTCTCACACTAATATATATATATATATATATATATATATATATATATATATATATATATATATATATATATATATATATATATATATATATATATATATATATATATGGTGGCATGACTTCAACAGAGAAGCCCGCATAAGCGACGTAGCAATTGCCGGTTTAGAAGCTTAGAGTGCGATGAATCGTATGGCAAAACACCTTTCTTTGAACGCGGCTCATAAAATCAGCATCGGGTTGTATTTTTTGTGTCTTGTTTGGTTCTTTACTTTTTGATTCCGGTGTTTATTTTATGGTCCGCTTGAAAATTAAACTTTCAGGTGATTGTCTGCACCCTTTCACATACCGCGCGGTCGGTCATGAGGAAGCCTTAAAAAAACAGTTCGGCACGAAAAAGCAATGTGCGCTAAGACAATTCAACGTGAGGTTTGGCTCGCGCATTGTCGCTACGTTGAACGCAATTTCGATCCAAATTAACCGCCTTTTCGGGTCACATCTTTTTCCTTCTTCTTTTTATCGCCTACTGCCTGCGCCGCAGAAAAGGGCACGCGCACACGTTTTGCCCTTCTAAATGATACGCGAACATCAGATGCTTTGGCTTAGCCATCAAACGACAAAACAGGTTCCTATCTTGAAGCACGCAGCGCGATAAGCTCACTTGGTAGCATCGTTGTGAGGGTCAGTTTAAACTGGAACTTAGGGTTCGAACAGAGGGCAGCTTATATATGCGGTTGTGGAAAAGAAGCAGTGTGCGCTCTACAAGAGAAAATCCACCGTATTTTCTGTGTATGAGATGAGACTACGAAAATTATTGCAAGGTGTACATACGGGGAACACCACGTGTCATGTCGCTTACTTGGACCGAAAGTGTTTTTTTGCAATAAAGCTTTCTAGGATGCCAACCCTGTTTGGCAGGATAACTGACGCACAATCGGAGCAGACAATGCAAACTGCAAAACGGGAGAGAACAATAACACTCGTTACCTGATATCGGTGGAGCGATGCGTCCCGACGCCGCTTTGGGTCTTATTCATGTAGTATGCGCACCTGTTCTCAGAACGCCGTTGAAAGGGCAGGCTGCCCGAAAGAAAAACGGAGCTGACTTCCCACAACAACAGCCGCGACCGGTCTGAAAGATCTCTCTCCGCGAATGCCGTCCGGCAACCTTCGACGCCGACTTTTTGTTTTTTTTTCTCATTCTTTGTCCGTTTGTTCGGGAAAGCCTTGAGTCCGCCTCCACGTCAGGTGATCTGACGTCCTCGTCGACGGCGATGACGAGTGCTTCCAGGTCTCCGGGAAAGCGATAGCGCGCGTTTGCAATCGTTTTGACGGTCGGCAGCGCACCAGCTCGGTCAATGATTATTTGTTTTGTCAACAACGGTGTGCTGCTGTCCCGCTGGATGGCACCTTTGGAACGCCGATATAAGAACGACTATGGACTTCCCAATAATGGAATTCTTTGAAGCAATCTTTTTTTTATTTTTATTTTTTTTTCAATTTAAGTAGCTAAACACACACACACACACACACACACACACACACACACACACACACACACACACACACACACACACACACACACACACACACACACACACACACACACACACACACACACACACACACACAAAGCACAGCCTAAAGAAAAGAAATGAATGAGGAATGGAAGAGAGACCGACTTTCCACCCTGTCGCCAACGGAAGGGGACGAAATTTCTCCTGTCTCCATAGACATCTTCGATCAACTCGCACCAAAACTGCCCTGAAACCTGAACAGTGCACTGCACTCCTCGGTCGTGCAGCGCGAAGTTGGTGCAGCATCGAGTACAAACTGCGCAGTGCCGGTGCACCGCGTCGACCGCCACCATGCGTCAACTCGCGTTTTGTTCGTTTTGTCTTGCGTATGTCCGCTCGCGGTGCCCGTCTGCTGTCGATTTCTCCTAGTTTTTTACTCGCACATTTAGCGGTCACACAAAAACGAACATTGGGGACGTGATTGTCGATGGGGTCACGAAGCGGGTGACAATTTTACGAGTATATTTCGCCCATAATTCTTGGTTCAGGGGTTTCGATAACCTTACGTGTTATCGAAACGCCTCATAACGCTTCCCACGAAGTTTATAACTTTCGGGCGCTCCTTGCCAACGGAGCAATCACCGGTATAATCGCGCGAAGGTAAGAAGCTCGTCGCGAAGGAATTCATCGCGTGCTAAGGAATTGCTAAGGAATTAATCGCGTGCCGCTGCGAGGCGTGTTCGTTTTCGCAAAGTCGCCATCTCGATAGACTGCGCGTCTGCTATTACCGCTATCTCCTCGATTCAAGCTCCTGGCCGCAATGCCCGATGGGACTGCACCCCGGCGCACCGTGGATTTTCTTGGTGAGCGTTGGGGCCATAGAGTTATTACAATAAACGCTAGATGTTCAGGTGGCGCTAGTGTGCTGTTGCATTTTGAAGCAGACAGAAAACATTCTAAATTTGACTTTCGGTAATGCATTCCTATGGGAAAACACAAATGCGTTTTCTCTTCGCGCTCGATTGTAATACCAAATTTTGCTTAGTGTTCTGACAGAATAAAAAGTTTGGAACGTTTTACAATCAGATGTACAAAATATGTGTCAGAGCGTTTTTTTAGAATTCATGGCGTTGAACACGGCGCTAAAATAGCCCAATACACATGTGTAATATGTGTTTAGGTTTCAGACTGCTATTATAGGGCACGCATTTACGCATTTAGTCAATGCTACGAAGCACACATAATGAATCAGCTTGACGAAACACCAAAAGGATGCTAATATATGCAAAATGAAACAATCAAAACGGACCACAAGAACGAAGCATGGAGTTAATGGAACGAAGAACACTTACTCGATTAGTAACAAATTGCGTTTCCGTCAGCTTGAATAAACCCTACGCACTTTTTAATTGCTCTTTTAGTGCGCAGCTTTTAGTCGCCCGTTTGTGGGTTGTGCGGCGTCTGCGTAACCGCGCGTTGCATTATGCGACGTGTGACGTCACACGTGACGTCACGAGGGTTACCCTTACGAGGGTAACCCTCACGAGGGAAGGGTAACCCTCACGGGAGTAAGCCTCACCGGGGCTACCCTCACGAGGGTAACCCTCGTGAGGGTCACAAGAGTAACACCAAAATGTTATCCTCGTGACGCCACGTGTGACGTCATTATGGGAACCACGTGACGTGTGACGCCACGTGTGACGTCACGTGACGTATGACGTCACGCGTGACGTCACAAACGTCTAACATTGCCATTATTCTCGCTAAGTTTAGAGGGAAAGGATGAGGCGCATATTCTTCCCTCCGTACCCTCCCCTCCTCCTCCTCAAGAGCTGCGCTCTTGTAAACGTCTTTTATGTTTTTTGCTTGAATTGATAGCTTGTATTGACATATCACGCTGTACAACATACACCTGGGCCTAAATTTTTCCTAACTTAAACACCGCTCAGTAATAAAAAAAAACATTAACTAGATAAATTACACTTTTATAATGTGAATAAAGCAACATAGTACCCGTTACGAGTAAAGAAACTAATACCCGTGCCACACGGGCAACTCGAATGCCATTTACAACGAATGACATTCGTGTGATCGACGAATCGGCTCGCAATCTGTTGCGCGTGGAACGCCCCATGCTCGGAGTGTCGCGCGCTGATTGGCCGATCGTTCAAATGTCATTCGTTGTAAATGGCATTCGAGTTGCCCGTGTGGCACGGGTATAAGCTGATTTCTATTCCTGGCGAAGAGAAAAAATATCACGTACGTTTCCCCATATTAATACACAGGAAGACTGGAAAAGTAGACTGTTTGCTGTCTGCTTCACTTTGCACCCGGAAGTCCCGTAGACACTAGTGCCAGCTGGGCCTCTAGCGTTCATTGTAATAACTCTATGGTTGGGGCACAGACCTGTGCGCCGCCGCTCCGCGCCGCCGCCGCCGCCAGTTTTGCTCTCGCCGCTCTGCGCCGCCGCCGAAGTCCCCAGAGCCAGCTTGCCGCCGGCGCCGCCGCGCAATAAATGCGGCGCGCCGCCGGCACCACCGCCTTTTTTTTTCTTTTTTTTTTTCTGTAGCGTGAGCTACTCAGGCCGAGGTTGAGCAGTTTCGCGTGGCTCGCATAATGAGCCGTGTTTCCGTGCTGCGCATACGCGAGGAGCAGTGACGTCACACGGCTCACAGCTGGCGCGCCGAAGCCGCCGCCGCCGCGCCCGCCTCGCCGGTCTGCGCATTCCAGAGGAGTGACGTCATAGCCGCGACAGACGCACTGGCGCCGCCGCGTTCCCAGCTGTGCGCCTCCGTTGCGCAGTAGCCAAGTCTGATGCTGCACCGGAGCCACTTGATAGCGCCTTTCATTTTGTGCGCATAAGCTCAGGCTACGTATATCCTGGCATAGCCGAAATAAGCCACCGCAATTTTTTTTAAGGGGGGGGGGGGGGGGGCGTTTTTTTTTTGTATACGTAGTAGTGCCGTTTTTTTTCTTCTGCTTCTCTATTAATCTGACCTACTATACTATGCATATATAAATAAATATATAGCTGTGTCTGTCCGCTTTTTTCCTTTCATTTTTACTCAAATAAATATATTAAAGGACACACAAAAAGAAAAAAAAAAATTTGTAAACAGCTTAGCTGGAAAAAGGATATAATAAAACAATTTTACAACGAAGAAAAAAATGTTAAGAGCTATATTTACGGCGCTATACAAATTTGTAGTTGGCGCCCGCGGGCGCCGCGGAAAAGTGGCCCTTATTTATCACGTGATGGGCCTATATTTGCCACGTGGTGCTTGCGCTCTTTCGGAAGCTTCCTATTGCCTCTAAAAGTAACTTATTCATCTTTGTTTGAGGTATAACGAAAAACTAAGATTAACAAGTAACTTTTAGAGCCCAAAGGAAACTCCTGAAAAAGCACAAGCAGACGTGATAGACCTGTGCGCCGGTCAGATGACGGCGACGGCGCCCCGAGGCAGACGAACTTGTGCGGCGGCGGCGACGGCGACGTAGAGAAACGCGTTGAAGCGGCGTCGCACAACGCTCAGCGGGCGGCGGCGGCCTGACTTTGCGGCGGCGGCGACGCAGCGCGGCGGCGCGCGGGCCTACCACGTGACCAAGTGGCGGTTCCCGCGGGCGCCAACTACAAATTCGTTTTGCGCCGTAAATATAGCTCTAATTTTTTTTCTGCGTTTTAAATTCGTTTTATAATATTCTTTTTCCATCTAGCCTGTTTAAAAAAAAGTTTTTTTTTTCCTTTGCATGTGTCCTTTAAAAATGTAGAAGCTCCATAGTAACCGGAGACACGGAACGATAAAAAAAACGGAAAAACAACAAGTCTCAAACACAGCTTCTAGTCAATTTGAACAACGAACGACCCTCACTACCTGAAAAGAAACACTTCTCTTCACTAGGTCACCGAAAGTCGAACACACAGGCAGATCCAAATGATTCATGATTCAGACAGATCCAAATGATTCACACCAACCAGCCACCCTGACGACCTCACTTGAGGACTGACCAGCCATATACAATAACAGGCAACTCCAGCACAACCCTTACTATTCTTGGAAAACCCACAAAACAAGCCCCCAGAGACACAGCAACGCTTCATATCACTGCCCAATGCAAAGGACGGTGTGCTTACACAATTGCCACAGGTTAAAATACGCATGGTCTCCATCAGAACCTTCCTACAATTTTATTTCTATTTGTGCAAAAACTGGGTATCGCCCCACTCAGGCTGACAGTCATTACAGCTAGTTTATAACGTGTTTTATCGATTTCCAGGTTCTGAGCCTTATCTTCTACTGCCTTTTTATGTTCCAACAGCCTTTCATTTAAACAACGACCAGTTTGCCAAACATAGGACAACCCACACCGTAACGCAATGTCGTTTACCACTCCTACCTGACAAGTTATATCTGGGTTTCTGTTTTTTCTGGCACCCCTGAGGACCACCAGGAAAAGGGGTTAATATTTCTAATTTGTGCTGAGCTTTGAAAACTAAGTTTACATCGAACCTCTTTGCCACTGATATAAAGTTATGAGATTCCATTGTAGTAAGGCACACACACAACATACTTCACAACCGGTTTTTTTTCCCCACAAAAGCCGGATTCAACCTTCCTAACACCTTGAGGACAACTTTAACATTTGCATCCTGGTGTAATTGTTAGAGTGGTTGTGAACGAAAATTCAGCTTGGCAGAAAATGTTGTCGGTTTCTATCGAGAAATGCCTGGCAGGAGTGGAGCTTGACAGTTCATTGTCATTCAAAAACTCTGAGAAAGTTATTGAAATATTGAATCCGCATCATTGGAGAAGGTGTGATGTGACAACTTTAGACATCAAGGACTTATACTACTCTATGGATTAATCGGAGTTGTTAATAAGGGTCAGGAGGTGGTGTGATGATAATCTAGTGGTTTCAGGCTGCTTCTGGGATTGATACGTAAAGATATTTTTTAGCATTCCGGAGTTTTATTTAGAATCCACTGTTGTACACTTTGATCATTGATGGTTCTCTTTTTATTCAAAAAGAGGAAGTGTGCACCGGGTCGTCAATTGCTCCAGTGTTGTCCGAGATTTCTTTTAAACCAGATGGATGGTCACGTTGACACGGTTGTGCAATATCCTTGCCGAGTGGAGCTGTCGTTGTCCTTCGCTGACGACATTTTGATTTGTGCTTTCTAGGAAGGGTTGGTAGAGACGGTAAGGAAGTGTTTAGTAGACAAATGCCAGGATTTGACGTTCAGGGAGGCAAGTACCATTCAGGGCAAAATTTAGTACTTAGACCTCCTGTTGCTCACAGAAAAAGGCATGTGCTGGAGAAGAGTGGTTGTTTGGGCGAGTTGGTTTGTCATCTTACAGGAGGTACGGCAAGGAATTAGCAAAGCATCTGTTGGCAGCTGACAGCTGTCACGCGAAAATAGTTGAAAGGGTTGTAATTGCGTCTGTGATGGATAACGCCTGTAAAAATCCTGTATGTATTGGGTTGGAGAGGCAGTTGAGTTGCAAAAGATACGTCTTTCGGAAGCGGGCCATCACCAGGATGTGATTTTTAGAGTTGTGCTGAAGGTGTTAGGAAGGTTTAATCCGGCTCCTATGGAAAAACCGGTTGTGAAGGATGTTGTGTGTATGGCTTACGGCCATAGAATCTCTTGTAACTTTATTCAGTGGCCAAGATTTTCGATGTAAATTTAGTTTTCAAAGCTCAGTACAAATTAGAAAGGTTAACCCATTTCTGGTGGTCCTCAGGGTGCCAGAAAAAAACATAAAAACCCATATGTAAGTTAAATTATCAGGTAGGAGTGACGTACGACATTTCGTTGCGGTGCGGGTTGTCCTATATTGGACAAACTGCTCATTGTTTAAATGAAAGCTCTTGGAACATAAAAGGGCAGTAGAATAAGGCTTAGTACTTTTGAATCGGTAAGCATGTTGTATACTGTAATGACTGTCAGCATGAATGGAGGGATACCCAGGTTTTGCACAAAGTGAAAGAAAATGATAGAAGAGTCCCGAGGAGACACTCAGCTTGGTGGAATGACATTTTAGCGAACGGCCACGTTTCACCGAATGACACTTTAGCATGGTCTCTCGTTCTCAGGGAGACCATGCGTATTTTGACCTCTGGACAGGCACGTAGCCAGGATTTTGTTTCGGGGGGGGGGGGGGGGGGGGAGCCGCCCATGACAAAATGCTGTATGAGGGGGAGGGGGGAGAGGAGGTCCTAGCAAAAAGGAAGATATGGGGGGGGGAGACCCGGGCCCCATGCCCCCCCCCTCTGGCTACGTGCTTGCCTCTGGATATTGTGTAAGCACACCGTCCCTGGCAGTGGATAGTGATATGAAGCGTTATTTTTTTTGTGTCTCTATTAGATCATGTTTCGTGGATTTTCCAAGAATAGGGTTGTGCTGGAGTTGCCTGTTATCGCATGTGGCAGATCAGTTCTCAAGCGACGTCGTCAGTGTGGCTGGTTGGTGTGAAAGGAGTGTGGCACCATAAATCATTTGGACCTGTCTGAGTGTCCGACTTTCGGTGACCTAGTGGAGAGGTGTTTCTTTTTCGGTGGTGAGGGTCTTGACGTATATGTAAGAGCGTTCGTTGTTCAAATAAACTAGAAGCTGTGTTTGAAACTTGTTGTTTTGTCCGTTTCTTTACCGTTCCGTGTCTCCAGTTACTATGGAAGTTCTTCACCAGCTCGCCTGTGTTTTTATCCTTTCTTCAATGTAGAAGTGTTAGAAGGGAAGGAGCGGTTTTGTAGACTGTAAAATGATTTAATGAAAACTTTGAGAAATAATTTGATACAGGGGGGCTATATTCGCGTTCGTTCTTGTTCTGTTCCTGTCGCTCGTGTTCCTAGGGGTCGTCCCACGCAGAGATGCAGGCGTCGGGGGTCGAAGTCTTGCTGGTCGGGCTCCGATCATCCGCTCGAAGCGCGGAAGCTCTCCTTAAAGGACCCCTGGAAAGAAAAAAGACAAGATTTTTTTTTTTTTTTTAAACAGTCTCGTTGGGACACGCGTGTCAAAAAATGAATTTTACGCGAAAAAAACTTTTTTTCAGAGCAATATTGACTGCGCCAGATGCAATTTAGTCGGTAGCCACCTCCTTTCCACTTGTTTTCTCACTCGGCATTTCGGGCGCGTGGAGGAGAGGTACTCCCCGCCTCTTCGTAGTGGATCGGCTTGGCTGCTTGGCTGGCATGGCTGCGCCCCGTACGAGAGCCATTGCTACTTCCTGGTTGTGTTCCAAAATTTACTCGATCTTACTCCAGGGCAACGTTACTAAAACACTCAGTTGGGAAACTCGCCGTCGAAACCTGGGCCGCTGGCGTCCACCGAGACCGAGCTAAATGCGACAACAGCGCCACTCTTTGTCATTTGTCTGTACTGTGGTCACCTTGAGCTTTTAGAAAGCCTTTTTTTGCGAAAAAACAAACGGAAAAGACTTTTTTTGTAGTAACCTTTATTAGAGTTCAGTACAAAATGAAGGGCGCGTGATGTTTTTAAAATCTTTAGTTTGCAAGGTTTTGTGGTACAATTAATATTGTTTTTATACAACCATGCCTCAGCGGTGCTTTCATGTGTCGCGTCCCGACCTAGGTGCATTTTAACTTTGGTAGCAAGACGCGGCGCGTCCGCAGGGAAGACGGGGGTGGCGCTCCTGTAACCTCTTCCACAGTATGTGTTCTGGCCCCGAAATGGCCGATTAAAGCCGAAATAGAAGTGACGTGCGGTTCCTCGAATGGCCGCTGCGGAAAAAATGGTGGCGTTGTGTTCGTCATTAGCTCGGTGCTGGAGGACAGATCGGAGACACTTTTTGAAGGCAGTCTCTATGGCAGTTTCCCAACTGAGTGGTTTAATAACGTTGCTCCAGGGTAAGGGTTTTGTACCCTTGGCGTTCTAAAACACGTCCGCGTCCAGCGTTTTTCAATTTGTGCTGTCACGTGATACGATCCGCCGGAGTAACTCGGATCCATTTGGGTAAGATTTGGAACACAGCCCCTGTGTCTGCCGGTCGCACGTCGTACCGCGTCGTACCGTGGTCTCCGTGGTGGTACACACAGTACATAGCCGTCGCGATGGACCCCGACCTGAAGCGTCGGTTGCTTCAACGCTGCCAACAGCTGGGCCTTCGGCCGCACGAGGACACGCCTCGCCAGCCGGAAGGCGTCCGCTCCGATCGGCGCGAGACAACCGCTCGCTAAGAGGCACCCGCTTCGCCGTGGAAGGCGGAGAAGCGGGTGCCTCGACGAGTTCGTACGAGCCGCACGACCCTTCAAGTTGCCGCGAGGACACGCAGTGGTAACTGATTTTTTTATTAAACGTTGAGTGCGGTGCCGCGTGCCTTCACTAAACGCTTTACAAGAACCGACATCTAGAAAAAAAAAAATTGCACTGGCGCGCGCCAGCAAACAAACAAATGATGGAGTAAACGGGACACACGAATCACGCAAGGAAGAGCAGAAAAACAAAAACCTGTCGCACCGCGCCACTTCCTAAGTACTTACGATGACTAACACAAGCAACAAGCCCTTTCAGGAGGTCTTCACATATAAACGCGATAAAACTATAAAACAACCCGAGGTACGCGAGACGCGTTACAAGACGGCGACCATGACAGAAAACAAAATGGAGCTTTTGTTTGTTGTGGTATCCGAACGGAAGTTACGATTTTGTAAAACGTTTGTACACAATTACGGCGTTCATTCGATGCATTGTTTCTTAAACCTAAAAATATGTAATTCAAAAGGCGATTTCAAGAGATCACGAAGTTTTTATAACCAGCATCTTAGCTGTCACACATTCTATTGGCCAATAAGAAGCTGATTTGAATGACCATCGTTACCAATGAGAAGCCGAGCTGAATGACATGGAATTTGCGCGCAAAATTTCAAATAAATCTCTCGCCGCCAATATTGCGCTAACAATTATTATTTTTACGCGTAAATTCATTTTTCGACACGTGTGTTCCAACCATACTGTTTTAAAGAAACTTTTTTTTTTTTTTCTTTTCAGGGGCCCTTTAAGGCCGATTCACACGACGGACTGATCCGAGGACGGATTGATCACGTGACGACATGTCCGCGGTTCGTCCGTCCCCCAAGCGCATCCACACGAGGGCAGTGATGTTCCATGCAGGGAATTTTTTCTTTTTCAGGGAATTTCCGGTCTCAAATTTGTTGAAAAGGGAAATGCGAATTTAGCACGTTTGTAGGCTATTTTAAGGGTTAACGAGGGAATTCGGGAAAAGCTTTAGAGGAAACTAAACACAAAAAAAGTTGTGGTGGAGGAAAAAGGTGTCTGTACGATTCATTTTCAAATAGGTTTAGAAAACTTGTGCTTAACGTAAAGTACAAATCCCCTCAAAGTGAACCGGAGCGCCGGAGCGGGGACCGAACTGCATCGCCGCACTATCTTCCCACGGGGGCCTCCGTTTTCTTCGTCCAACCCTCAAGTTATCGGTTGCTCGTGCGGCGCAGCGCTCTTCCTAAAAACGCCGCCTGATAGCACAAGGGGCGGTGCTTATCGACTACACTTGCCCTCAGCGTAATCTGCCTTTGCGAGCAGAACACCTAGCGGTGTTCATAGGAACAGCGTTTGGCAGCTCGAGACGCCGATAATGCGAGGATCGAACAAGAAAGACGGAGGGCACCGCGAACGACACTCGCGCATGCGCAGACGGCACGTATCAGTTCCAGCTGGCGCTGTTAGATAGCGCGGCGATGCAGTTCGGTGGCCGCTCCGGTACCGTAGCTCCGGCCCTCCGTTTTACTTTGAGGGGACCTGTACATTCTCTATTTACTTGTACTCTATTTAAAGTATTTTTTTTCCGGTACTTTCCGAGCAAAAGTACAACTTCTGACTTTAAAATACATTCTCCGAATTCGAAAAAAGAAAAGTGAACTGTTATGTAAAAACACGCTATCGTTTTTCATTTGGTAATTTCTTTGAGTGAAGTAATGGCGATGATAGGACCGATGCAATAAGTGCCTTATATTATAGGCTGATGGCATTAGATAGTTTGTCATCGAGAGTGAAACGACTACTCCGTGGCCACTTGACTTAATCCAACATTCGCCCTCGGTTACCCCCCTGTAAGATTGTGTTAAAATGTACTTGTACTTTAGTTTGGAAGTACGCATCGCGACATTGTTAGCTCGAACACGACATCGGCGCATTTTCGCAATTTACTTCTAAATAGTATTAGCGAGCACGAAATTTTATAGCTTACATTGTAGAACTAAATGAGCTCTTTCCGTAGCTATAATAACTTGGATGACAGCCCTTGGTTTCAAAGAGAAAAACCGGAAAAACCGGTGATTGCTTGTTCGCGCTAACAATGTCGCGCTCTGTACATCATATTTATAATACTTTACCTCAAGTAAATTGTACCCATTGTACATTACTACTTTACAGTAAGCACATAACCCCTAATTTGCTTTGTACTTTGCATAAAGTAATTTTTAGATGTAATTTACCAAACACTGCGAAAGGTTATATTATTTAGTTAATAGAGATATAAACTGACTACCCTACAAGAGCCAGTATATATTTTCACTTATGAAACTGGAAATCTAAATGGAATTATTTCGGAAAACATGAAATCCCAGTTCCATAATCCGCACAGCAGAACGTTACACTGGGTTTTTCGGCAGGTCAGTAACATTTTCTTCTCTTTAAACATTCGATTTCACGCAGCAATTTTGTCGTAAAATGCGTGCAAAGTGGCCCTAATGACCACATAAATCAGCTGATGCGAAAATAAAGGTTACAAAATACAAGGAAATATGCGGGGATATTTCAAGATTTTGCCATGAAAAAGTACCTCAGATAGGGAATTGTTTTACCCAAGAAAGGGAATTCTTGGACGTGGTGTGGAACATCACTACAAAAGGGAGACGACGAGCAGACGCCAGCGAGGACGGACCGAACTTGTTCGCTACCCCACAGTGCCGCGAAACTACAACATCGCACCGTGGCACCGTTGTCCAAGAGAGAAATCAACGTTTGCTACCGCGATAAAGAATCGTATGCCGCTGTTACGTGCAGATCGAGACAAAACACCGGGGTTTCGCGCGAAGCGCCACTAACTTCACTAACCCAAAGCATGTCAGTGACACAGGCATGGTCCTGCTCCAGAAGGCTTCGGCCACAGGTGATGACTATCTGTCCGATGCGGCGACCACCTTATGTTCGGCGCACCGAGCGCGCTTCACTCGCACGGGGATAGATGACGCTCAAGTATAAAGGGGCTTGAGAAGTCTTGTATAGAGGGCTTGCGAAGGAAATTATGCATTCTTTACTCGGTCCCTGTGTGGTCGTGCTTGCATATTTTGTCCGAAAATGTTTGGTAACAGTTCTGTAAATTGTTTACACACATTGCGTGGCTTTATCGGGGTCGGGGGATTTTTCCCACCCTGCTTTTGCCTTCTTATTGGAAAAAATAAATTATAATAATGTTACATGGTGGGGCCTAAATAATTCTTTACATGTGCAGAAAGGTATTAGCATTACATACGATGTCAACTGGTACTGTGGTACATATAAGCCTTGTGAGTAGAAAACATTTTTATTTATGATGACATACTGACTTAAATGAGGACACAGTGACTGAAAGTCAAACAGCAGTAGCGGTTTAGGACATAGATCGATTTTCATCTATACACTCACAATATGGTGTCACCCCGTCTTACACGTAAAAAAAAAAATACATGAGAAAAATGTTTGCTTTAAAATGTACACAAAAGCTGAATTCACTGCATACTACCAAAGAACGCCATTTCCTAGATCCCGACTTTCTCGCCTACGCTCTTAAACAAAGACGAGCACTGCTTTGCTGATTTCTTTTTTTCTTGAGCTTGTTTCTTTTCACTCATGGTAATATGCTTACAGTCTTGTCACTTTCGCATGCTGGTGTAGTAGTGGAGGAACTGGGCAATTGTTTCTTCTTTGTGTTCAGCGCATGTAAACGTTATAGTGCATGTGTCAAGAACACTGTCGATTGTGTCCCAGTAGACAGTCTGGTGGCTTTTATTTTCCACGAATAACTGTTCCGCTTTCTTTTCTGTAGCTGGAAAACGTTCCTGTTGGGGTGTACAAGGCCTCCTTTGTTCTTCACGTTTGTCAGTGCTGTTTCAGCAGAAGTGTTCCAGTCGATGCTGAAAGCGGATCGGCATGCAGGGCAGCGTGTAGCTTTTTTTTTCATTTTCACACTCAAAAACCCAGTTACAAAATATAGTTTGCAGTCCACAGTCTTGAATCCTTCAGCCTTTTCTGTCCAGATATTTTCGGATTACCAGTCTTTGACAGAAATTAGACTGTCAAGCTTGGTCTTCACTTGGTCAACGGGATGAGGAGACAACGGGCTTTTATCGTACGTTCAGATCAGGGCTCTGAGATCCGACACGCCGAGTAATGACCTGTCCCCTTCAACTACTTTACAGTTGCCGAACTTCGGAGGCTTCAGGATAGAGTAAATGCACAAGGTGGAAGAAATTCCCGAATTGCACTTGCGAACGAAGCACGTCTTTCCCATTCTTATAGCATAATTTCTTCTTCGGGTTAAGGCTCACCTTCGTGCACGATGGTGGCACCCGCCATCGAAACAACACCAAAGCAAAATACGAAGCCTGCCACTGGCCGCACACCACCACCACACCACCACACCGCGAAAAAGGCGAGCTCGCTACGCCGCCGACACCGTGGTCGCCGAGGAGGGACCTCATACCTATGGTGGTCATAGCTCAGCGCCCTCCGCGGCGGCGCGGAACTAACTACTCCTGGTTCGAGGCTACCGCCGAACACGACCTGGTCGCTCACTCCCCGCGTGAAGAGCGGTCAGAGTCATCACCTAAATGTATTCCTGCCACCTTGGCTTCGGCGTAGAAGCGACGAAGTTCTGGGCTCGCGGAGGGGTGTTGGAGATGCCTTCACGCACTCCGCGCTCGTGCACAACACTCAACTACACCACAGCCACAAGAAAGGTCTTGCTCGGTGAAAGCCTGATTGGACGTGCAAGAATTATCGCGGCGTGCTCGACGAGGTTTTGACGGGAGCTTCTTGACACGAACTCGTAGGAGTACCGGAACCTGCGTCGCGTCAGCCGGACAAAGTTTCTGGAGTTTCTTTCATTCGTGGAACCAAGAATCGCGTGAAAAAATGAATCAACGAACGCACAATACACAACGATGCGCCATTTTTGTTTTATGTCGCCCAGAAAAAAAAAAAAAAAAACTATATACCGTTGTCAGACGAAACGCTTTTCAAGTTAATCTCCCGCCAAAATTCCGCGAGTGAAAAAGGCGCTCGACTTTATCAGTCCGCGCGTCCGCAGACGAGGCGCGGATAGCAGGAATCGGTGACGTGACGGTCACGTGGAACACGGTCCGTTGACGAAAATCACGATTCCGTCCGTCGTGTGAATCGGCTATTACGGGTCTTCGCCGCCAGCATATTCGCTTACACTCCCCAGCTCAAAATCTGTACGTCCTCGCAATTGTTGTTAAAGTTGTCGTGACTCTCAGTTATGCATCTAGCCATCGTGGAGGGCGGCGTCGGCGTGAATCGCGCGCGCGCGTGTAAACGGAGGTTTTGCCGCGGCAAGGCGAGTAGGTTGCGTATAGCGGTGAAATCGGTGTCGACTGTACCGCTGGTTGTTCGTGAAAAAAAATGAAAGACGTTTACAATCCCCTGTAACGCCGAATTACAGCGCAGCTCTTGAGGTGGAGGAGGGGAAGGTACGGAGAAGAGGCTATGCCCCTCATCCTCTCCTGGTCGCCTCCCATTTAGAAGAATTTTCTCCGCTAAATTTAGAGGGGAAAATTTTCCGCTAAATTTAGCGGGAAAAGTTTTCAGCTAAATTTAGCGGAGGATTTTTTCTCCTAAATTTAGCGGGGAAACGTTTTCGCTAAATTTAGCGGGAAAATTTTTCCGCGAAATTAAGCCGGGAAATTTTCCCGCTAAAGTTAGCGGGAAAATTTTTTCCGCTAAATTTAGCGGGGAAGCTTTTCCACTAAATTTAGCGGGGAAATTTTTCCGCCAAATTTAGCAGGGAAATGTTTCCGTTAAATTTAGCGCGGAAATTTTTCTGCCAAATTTAGCGGGGAATTTTTTCTGCTAAATTTAGCGGATTTTTTTCCGCTAAATTTAGCGGGGAAATTTTTTCCACTAAATTTAGCGGGGAAATTTTTCCGCCAAATTTAGCAGGGAAATGTTTCCGTTAAATTTAGCGCGGAAATTTTTCTGCCAAATTTAGCGGGGAATTTTTTCTGCTAAATTTAGCGGATTTTTTCCGCTAAATTTAGCATAGAAATTTTTTTGCTAAATTTTGTGGGGAATATTTTCCGCTAAATTTAGAGGGGGAAATTTGCCCATAATGCACCGCGCGATTACGCCGACGCCGACGCCGACGCCGACGGCGACGGCGACGCCGCTCAAGCCGGAAACGTGCGCCTAAGAGCTGCGCTCTAAAAAAACTTGAGCTGTCGTGCTTTAGCTTGGCTGCAATCCGGTGTGTCTTGAGGGGAAAACCCGGAAATGGTGTAGTCAGCGAGGTACGCGTTTGCAGCGTCGCAGTTCGCGTTGCCGTCGCCAACCTCGTCGGGAAGCGGGGAAAATTCATTGTCCACTGGTCGGCGTGGGACAAAGTTGAGCGGGAGTTCGAACGGTGATGTCTGGAGTCCGGCGTGCGGCTGCTAGTTCACTTGAAAGGTGGATGCCTGGAGATTGTCGCTTCACTGGTCGATGTCGACGTTGACGTTTTTTTGAAGACAAAGAAGGATTTTTCCGTTGGCGCGTGAATTTGCCTGTCAGCAATGTACCGTGACGCCAAACGTTAGGTTTGGACCCTGTCATTGTCGGTGACGGCTTGCGGCGTACCGTTGAGAGTGAAATGTCTTCTTCCAGAAATCGAAGGACGTGCTCGGTCGACTTGTCAGGCACGGGGCGCGTGATAATGAAGCGCGTGGCGAAGTCTATGATGTCGTCGCTGCTCGTCTCGCGTAGGATGTTTCACATGCAGCGATTCCACGGCCGAAATCGCTGCCGCTAGCGGCGTGGCGGTACGGATCGCGAGGTTTCATTTCACATGAGCGTTTTCTGCCGTTGCGATGGCCAATGTTGCTTGCAGCAAGCAGATGCGATAACTTTCACGGCCTCAGTCACCTCTTCCCAGAGTTTCTCTTTGGTACCATTGTTTCTAAATGTTTTGAGCTGCGCGTTCCAAAGAACCCGACGCTTCGACACTCCACTTATAAGCAGTTCATTGAACTGGGCGCGATACATTTCCTTACTTGGTGGACGATCTGTGTTCGAAAAGACACGTCAACGTCGCTCAGTTCCTCTTCGTCTTTTAATTTTCTCACCAGCGCTCGCACGAGCCGCTTCCGATTAGCGTCTCTTGCGCTCGGTACACTTGGTATTCAGACGAGGAAAGTAAAAAAAGAGCCGCGTGTTTCATTCAGAAAACAAATTCCGAGGAAGGGGACAGCAATCCCCCTCCTCCATAATCTCCTGAACTGTTCCGACGCCACTGCTGAAGCAAAGAAGCTCGACCCGCCGGAAAAAAAGAAACCGCAAAGCAGTCGTGTAGTGGTCGCGGAGGGCCACTATGAAAGGGGGAAGAGAGACATGGAAGGCTACGATAAAGACAGCGCATCGGAAGGACTGTAAAGATACTAGAACGCTTACATTTCGTGGCGCGTGGGACGCGAGATGGTCGGTGGCCGGGGACCAAGCGGCCGCACCGGGGAAAGGAAGACACGTCACGCCAGCTCGGAGTTTCAATCAAGACTGCTTCTATTTACAATATGTACATCAAATTCAGGGACAGCGCGTGCCGCTGTCACGCACGTGGCACGCGCAGCTGCTGAAAACGCCATCTAGATTATTTACAGCACACTACATCTTCTCCTCCCTTAATAAAAACAATTGTTGGATAACACTAAACGTCGAATGTTCTACTCTTAGTGGGACTGGGTGAACCAAAATTTAACACATAGTCTCTCAATCGTGCCGGCAGACGTCTCTGCCGCCTTGGGCGATGATTGTCCGACGGAGACGCCTGGGGAGTCGTAGGGGTGGATGGCTCCGATGGGGATACTGGTGGAGTATGATATGTCCTCGGTGGTGTGTCTGCCCTACCGTCACCTGATGTATGAGTCGATTCTTGGGCTGCCTTGGGACTTGATTCCGGGTCTTCTGCTAAATCATGAGCCACTGAAGGCTCGGAAAGTGTGGCAACCTCTGGACCCACGGAGTTCAGGGACTCCGCCGAGACCGTTGCGGAGCTAGATGACGGCAGCTCGCTGCAATACCCGAGTCCCAGTTGGGATGAACTTGATGCGGTGCTCACGATTGCACCACTCGAAGGAACGGAAGGTTCAGGACCCTCCTGGACAGCAACCCTGGGGGCCTCTTGGAAGACTGCAGCCGGGGCAGCTGGCGGGACTGGTGGCTGGCTGCTGGCTTGATTGACTGGTACGGCGGCGCGGACGGCCGCTTGGAAACCGAAATGAGGAACGTCACCGGGGACTGGGATGGCGGGAAGGCCACTGAAGACCACCGCATCTTGCACGGCACAGGGTGCCGCAGGAGCAGGAACGTGAAGGGCACCGGGTACTTCCAGTACATGGGCAGCACCAGGCACCACAGCTACATGGCCAGGACCGGGTGCCGTAGAAGCATGGGCGGCAACAGGGTCCGTCGGGACAGGACCGGAATCAGGGGCCGCAAAAACAGGACCGGCAGCAGGGGCCGCATGGCCAGGAACGACGCTGGGGGCCGCAGCACGCAAAGTTGCCGGTGCGCGACCCTCAGGTGGCACGTGGCCCAGGCTTACAGCTGGAGCCGCATTAGTTGAAGTGGGGAATATGTCATCGTCCATAAGCCACAAAGGCTGACGTTGGGGTGGTTTCAATGTGGTACGTGTCATTTTGGCTGCATTCCATATGGTTCCATCATCTAATCTATACGTGGCTGGTCCTACTTGTTCATGCATATGTTGCGGTGGAGAATATTTGTTGCGCATTTTCCCTCTAATGTTGGGTTTGAAAACCTTTACTGATTGCCCAGGAGCAAAAGCAGGGTGCTTGACTGCTCGCCTGGCATCGGAATACTTTTTCATCTTCGTTTGATATTCCTTGACTCTATCAGGAAGCTCTTCCTGAACGACATGTGAAGGGACGGCGGACTCTGGGGTCCCTCGCCCTTGGAGGTGCAGTCGCGTCCGGTGGGTGCGACCATGTAGAAGGAAAGCTGGCGTTTCTCCAGTCGCGGCATGGCGCGTACTTCGGTAAACACCGAGATATTCCGTAATGGCTTCAGAAAGCGGACGATGTTGGACGAGAGCCAACTGAATGACAGACTTAAGAACTCGATTGAATTGCTCTACCTGCCCATTAGCTTGGGGATGGTAGAGAGATGACTTTGCATGCTTGATGCCATGCGTCTTCAAGAAATCGCTGAACTCCTTTGAATTAAATTGTGGACCATTGTCTGTCGTGATCTCTTGCGGCAGACCTTCGCGGGCAAAGACAGACTTCAAGAACTTTATGACTGTAGCCGTCGTGACGTTGTGGGCTGGTGCCACTTCAGGCCACTTACTGTGGTAATCTACAAGTGTAATGAAAAACCTCTCTTGAGCAGGGGCTCGTTCAAAGGGACCTACTATATCCATACCCAGTTTTACCCATGGACGGGTGGGGAATTCGACTGGTTGAAGAGGTGCAGGAGATGCCTTTGCAGTCTTGTCTGTCGACTGACATACCGAACAGTTCTGAAACTTTGGTCCTGACATGTTGATTTAGATGCGGCCACCAGTAAAGCTCCTTGATTATGCTGGTGGTGCGCGAGATACCTTGATGTGTTTCGTGTGCTACATCAATAACTTGATCACGTATAGTGGACGGGACCACTATCTTCTCTCCCTGGAACAACAATGCATCTGTGACTGAGAGCTGGTCTCTCACAACGAAATATGGTTTGAACTCAGAAGGCAACCTGTCTTCTGAAGGCCATGTGTTGGAAAGATATGTCATGACAATTGGTAATACAGGATCTTTTGCAATTTCTTCCTTGAATTCTTTCTCTGTGAGGCATGCACAGACGATTGAAACCACTTCCTCCTCAAAAGCCATACCTTCTTCGGTATCTGTGACCGGTAGGCGAGATAGAGCGTCGGCAACTACATTGTCGCTGCCTTTACGATACTTCATTTTGAAATTATAGTTGAAAAGTCTAGCAGTCCAACGACTGATGCGTCGAGGACGGACACCTGTCCCCTGAGTGGACATTAGTGTGACAAGAGCTTGATGATCGGTCTGTATTTCGAAATGTCGACCCCAAAGATAAACATGCCATCTCTCGCAAGCCCACAGGATGGCGAGGGCTTCTTTCTCTACTGCTGAGTACTTCCGCTCTGCTTCGGAGAGAGAGCGGGAAGCGAAAGCAACAGTCTTTAGTTGCTTCCCATGCTGTTGCTGGAGAACAGCACCTAGTCCGTAATTGGACGCGTCTGTGGAGACAACAACTGGAAGATTTGGATTGAACATTGCAAGAATGGGTGCCTGTTGAAGACAGGACTTGACACTTTGGAAACTGGCCTCTACGTCGGACGACCAGACAAAAGATGCTCCCTTGCGCAGAAGCCTTCGGAGGGGTTCTACGAGAGTAGCACAGTGGGGGACAAACTTACTGTAATATTCTACTAGACCTAGGAAGGCCTTCAACTGCGAAGGTTCCGATGGAACTGGAAAATTAAGGACAGTGTCTATCTTCGACGGAAGGGGTGCTAGACCCTCCGCAGACAGACGATGACCAAGGAATGACAGTTCAGAAACATTGAAAACGGCTTTTCTATCGAGTTTCATGTCGGCCTCTCTAATACATTTGAGGACTTGTCTGAGATTATTATCATGTTCCTTCTGGGAGGAACCATAGACAATGACATCGTCCAGATAAAACTGAACTCCTGGACAGTGTTTTAATATCTTAGACATGACCTGTTGGAAGGCCGCTGGTGCAGACGCCAGACCGAAACAAACTCGTTTGAAACGAAAAAGCCCTTCATGTGTAATGAATGCCGTTAAGTCACGACTCTTGGGGTCGAGACGGACCTGGTGATAAGCAGACGCAAGGTCTAACTTAGAAAAATGGGAAGCTCCACTGAGGGAGTTCAGAAGCTCATGAATGTGTGGAAGCGGAAAAGAATCTATAACGACAGCCTGGTTTGGCGCCCGCAGATCGACACACATACGGATTCCACCGTCTTTCTTCTTAACTACTACAATGGGGGAAACCCATTCTGATGCGTTTATTCGCTCGATGACGCCTTGGCGCTCGAGTTTTTGGATTTCTGCACTGACGGCATCACGCAACGTGATCGGCAAACGGCGAAGTTTAGCCTGCACCGGCGGGATATGGTGCCGGATAGTGATTGTGTGAGTTTGGTTTTTAACTAACCCTAACTGAGGTGAAAAGAGGTCCTGAAATTCTTCGAAACCAGAAGGTAATTTCGATGCGTCGCTCACCGACGAAGGTTGCAAAGATGGTCCCGACGTCGACGGATCCCTTGAAGTCTGGTCTCCGAAAACGCCTCTACTTGAGTAGTACTCAGACGACGTGGACGGCTGATTGCCGTGAACAGTGGACAATGGTGGAGGGTGCTTGCAGGGAGCACTTGAAGGATGCGGTGGAGGACTGGGCTCTACCGTACATGGGGGCTGCGGGACTCCAGCCGACTTTACATGTCCCGGGATGGCCGAGCGAGGGTCAGCTGCATTGACATGGAAGCACTTGAGTGGCGCGCCCGATAAAATTAGACGCAGTCCATGCACGGCATCTGTCCCAAGCAGAGATCGGCCATTGCGAACGACGTAAAAAAGAATGTCGGCGGAGCGTTCTTTGAAGCCGACTTTGGTCTGGAAACATCCCACGACTGGAATCGACCCTCGGAGGTAATGCACACGAGTGCGCGGCGGTTTCCTTAGCCGGATTTTGCTGCTGGGAGTTAATCTTGTTGAACGTGCTCTCGGAAAGTATTGACACTTCGGAGCCAGTATCAATGAGTAAGGGTAATGTAGATCCATTCACCTGAACATCAGCGGTGAAATTCCGTGGACGCCAGTCGGCACGTCCTTTCGGGAGGACTTCCGGTGATCCGACGGCGCAAACTTTCGGCTGTTGCTCCTCCTCGTCAGGAAATGTGACGATTCCATGGGTAGGTGTCTGGTTACGGCCAACTCCAAGCTGCTGGTACCGGCGACCGTCGGCACGGCCACGTCCCCGCGGAAAGGTCAGCTGACGACGATCGGTGGCAGCAGACGATGGGGGAGAACTCCGGCAAACATTAGAAAAATGACCTAGTTTGCCGCAAGAAAAACAAGACATTCCTGAAGCAGGACATTCCTCACGTGGATGGGGTCGACGCCCGCAGAACTGACACGACTCTGCCCCGTGCCCAAGAGCGCGCGCGCCCGGCGGAGCATCACGCGGTACTCGGCTCACGAAAACGCGGGTGTGTGCACAGTGGGTGTGTGCGCGCGACTGGTGTTGCGACAAGAAGGAAACATTTGCGGGGGAGGAGGAAACGGCATGCCGCCGCTCTCCATTTTGATCTTGGATGTTCAAATTCGAATTCGAATGTCGGCCATCTTGTTCACGCTGAATAAAAGCCCCTTGTACGACCTGAACGGCGTGCGGCGTTCCAGAACGCGATAAACTGGAGGAAAATTGGCGGTACCGATCGCAATCTCGAGACGCCTGTTCGAACAGCTGTGCTAGGAACACAACGCGTTCGAGGCTAGGTTGTCCAGCTCCCGCAGACTCTCGGATTACCCGATCTTGTACTTCGGATGAATTTAAACCGGCCAAAAAGACTTCCGCGATGCGGTTTTCAAGGGACTCTCCGAAATCACAAAAAGAACCAAGTTGTCTGAGTGCGCTAAGGTAATCGAGGACGCTCTCTCCCGGGGACTGGATGCGGGTGAGAAATTGCCTGCGTTCGACGACAACGTTAGCTTTGGCAGCAAAATGCTCATCAAGTGCCGCTACGAGCACATCAAATCCAGAAACGGCCGCGCTGCTGGCGGGGACTGTTGAAGGAAATGTTGAAACTATTCGTTGGCCTTCCAAGCCAAGCAACGACCACAGTAGTGCGCGCTTGCGCTTCGGAGAGCTTTCATCGGCCTCTATGGTCACAAGATAATTGAAAAACGACATTTTCCAACTTAGCCAAGGCTGCGCAGGGGCACCTGGCGTGGGAAGAAATGCTGGTGGCGTCGGTAAGAAAACCGTCGCCATCCTCTTACTGTTACGAGACAATGTTTCAAAGATTGACAAAAATATAAAAAAATTCACCCCAATTGAAAACGACAAAAGTTTCCTGGAAAAGAACCATTCGAACGCGTTACGCCGAACCCTACTGACGGAGTCTGATAAAAAGCTCACGAGAGGCTAAAATGAAAAAAAATGAATGAAAAGACCTCGTCGCCTAAATGTAATGGTCGCGGAGGGCCACTATGAAAGGGGGGAGAGAGACATGGAAGGCTACGATAAAGACAGCGCATCGGAAGGACTGTAAAGATACTGGAACGCTTACATTTTGTGGCGCGTGGGACGCGAGATGGTCGGTGGCCGGGGACCAAGCGGCCGCACCGGGGAAAGGAAGACACGTCACGCCAGCTCGGAGTTTCAATCAAGACTGCTTCTATTTACAATATGTACATCAAATTCAGGGACAGCGCGTGCCGCTGTCATGCACGTGGCACGCGCAGCTGCTGAAAACGCCATCTAGATTATTTACAGCACACTACAAGTCGCTTGCGTATTTTCTCTGCTTGGGGCACACGGAGACCACGATAAGGTGGTCGAGTGTGTTGCAACGGAGCAGTTCTTCCGGGAGCTCCCTGAAGCCGTGATGTTCTGGGTTCAGGAGAGGCTCAGCGAGACTAATCTCCTGAAGGCCGCGGAGCTCGCGGAGGAACACGCGATGAGAAGAGGCCTGCAAGATGATAGCTCAGGCAAGGCGCAGAGGGACAAAGAAGGTAAGAAAGCTTTCTGGTCGAAAAAGAACGAGGTGGGAAAGCCGTTCCCAAGACGGTTCGCTAGGGAGGAGTCTTTCCAGAAACCTAAAGAAAAGGAAGTCGATGCAGCGGACAGGAAAGTTGGCTACCAGCCGAAACCAAGCAGCGAAGGCAGCAAGGTCTTCGAAAAAAGGAGACCATCTATTTGTTTCAATTGCAAAGAGACGGGCCACTTTGCGGCCAGCTGCACCAAGAAAGTGGCTTTCCACTATGTCCGTGACAGCGAAGACAACAAGAGGTTGTTAGAGCCCTACACGCGACAAATGCCCTGCCGCGCTGTGAGTGGCCAGCTGGGAAGCTGCCACTCTGCCGCGGCGAAAAATTTCAAACCTGGTGGAACCGTGCCGCTCTGCCGCTGCGGCTGGCCAGAGCGACGCGACGGCAGAAATCGCGCCGCTCTAGGGCCAAAATCGCTGCATGTGAAACCCTCTTTACGCCGCGGATGCGGCCGGCGGCACATTTGCTTACAAAAGAGAATGAAGAAGACGCCGGTGTACCTGATTCTTCCAACGGACGAACTCTTCACAGCGGAGGCGATGTAGCTCTCCAGAAAAAAAGCGCGCTTTCTTTTACAGTTTTTTGCATTTTATTTTCTAAATTCGACTCCTTTCGCTCCCCCTCACTCTCTAATTTACACTCCTCCCCTTCTTCCGCGCCACGCCGCCGCCGATCCGTTGACCCCCGCGCCGTCCACACGCCGCCGCCGTAGGTACAAACACCGGCGCGCCGCCGCCGGCGATTTTAGGGGCGAAGCTTCTTAGGGCCTGGCCATGTCCGTCCGCCGTCCGTTGTCCGCCGTAGGCCGGCGTCGGGTGCTCGTGCTTCTGCTGGTGAGATCACGTGCTCACGAGCACGTGAGCACATGCTCACTTGCTCGTGTAGGGCAAAAAAAATGAAAAAAAAAGATGAAAAAAATTATGAAAAAATAAAAAGAAGAAAAAAAAAAAAGAAAAAGAAGAAAACCACACATTCTCCTACTGACATGAATGAAAAGGCTCAAAGAAAAAGAAGAAAAAAAAAGAGTAGGGGGTTCTGAGATGCCATCCCATCTGTCTGCTTAAAAAAAGAAAAAGAAGAAAACCACACATTCTCCTACTGACATGAATGAAAAGGCTCGGCATGCTGCGGCTCGGCGTCTACGCAGACAAGCACCACCAGAGCTTCGCCCCAAGCAACATAATTTTTGACTGGCGCACAGGTCTATTGGGGCAACGAAAAGCCGCACCGTGAGGATTTCGCTCGATTGACCGAGGACGTCGGTTGCGCACTTGTGCACTTGATTGAAGACGAAGGGGCGCACCTCGGTGACCCGGTGCGCACCGGTACGGAGGATCGAGGATGCTATAAATTTCACCGACTCACATGCAGCGCGTCTGGTGGCGCTTGAAAAATAATAAAAAAAGGTATGAAAACTTCCTCCTGTATGTTCACGGTGGCGGCGGAACCGGTGACGAGTAAAATCTAATAATAGGTATAGCCTATAACAGGAATCAGCGTCAATACTGCATTTTAACATAATCTATTCATCAAATCGTTATTAAAATATAATTGACATATTTTAGCCAGAGCAGGGTATACAGAGAGTTTGGTCAATGAGAGGCGCGGCGGAGCCAGGGCGTACACCAGACGCTGAATGTGGGCTTGGCATGCTCTCTTGGCCAACCGGAAGCCTAAAAGAATCCTCTAGCGGTGGTAGCGAGAAACTGTTTTAATCCAATGCATATGTTGGTATATGGTTTTAATAGGCGCGTAAGAGTGAAGTTTAGTAACCCTTCGTGGTTGAAAATAGGGTGCACGTTATGTTTCGATCATGATCATGCAGAAAGATGTAAGAAACGAATGCGCCGCTCAACTGTGTTTGACTCGGACAGAGCGTGACCGCTCGGACGGCAGAATCCCGGTCCTCGGTGCTTGGCGTACGGATTATTTCGATCGTTCCAGTAGTCGCACTTTTCCACCATGATTTTGGATGGCCGGGATTGAAACATCACATGCACCATATTTTCAGACACCGAGAGTTACTCCGATGCACTTATCAATTTGTTTCTCGCGACCACCGCCAGGGTATAATTTCCGGCTTCTGATTGGCCACATTCGAACATCTGAAGACGCCCTGGAACACGCCCAGCCCGCTTTCGGCCAACGGCGCCTCCTCATTTGTCTCCTATACTTCCCAACGAATGGCCAAACTCTCTACATATACGGCTCTGATTTTAGCTAATTAATCTACTGTGGCGTTTCTGAAGGCGCTGAATTAAGAGATATAAACTATTCACTCGGAAATTTTTTTATTCATATGAGCAAATATGATATGGCTTCGCCAATACTGTAAACTCCTCCGGTAACCCATGGGATCGGGGTCGAACGCGACAGTGGCGCCTCTAGCGGACTCGGAGTTTACGGAAGCAGACGATGCAATGGAAAGGTATAGGCTCCGCGACGTCCTCGAGCTTAGCAAGCCCCGTTTCGTCAACCCAACATCTGAAACAATTCATTACGGTCAGTTCGCTTCCAAAGTGGAATCTACTGATCGCAACAGCAACGACAATCAAGTAACAATGCGCGCAGAAACAAATGGCGAGCTCTTTTCACGGCACTCGTGCCCACTTGCAGCGTGGAGCGGGTTCGTTTCGGCCGGCACTCCACGAGTGGTTGCACTCTTCGAGTTCGTTTCATCGCTGGCACCCCACGCGTGCATGCACTCGCTGCACCGAGGAGATCGAGAGTGCGCCAGAATGCAATTTCGTCATACCTCGCTCCGGCGAGGAGCGGGAGCAGACGACGAGGGTTCGTCTTCTAAGATGTGTCGCGGAACCGAAAGGAAGAAAAAGTAGATTTTCCGATAGAAATCGCGTCCCGCGGGCAACAAAATCAAACGCGAGCTTGAATTGTGAGCGTCTGCTATTTCATGAAGGAAGCAATTGACAAACCGTGCTTTATTTGCAGGTTATAAGTCGCTCTGTTGCAGTACAGACGCTGAAATATACCACTGTGTAAAGAAATGCTCAGATCAAACGCAGCAGCGGCCCCCGAGGTATACATCTCCATCCGTGTGCGGGTGAAAAATTGAACATTTGTCCACAAAACTCCCCCAGCAGAAACCTCTGACTGCCCAATAAGCATCATAGAAAGTTAAACATAGTGACTACCCGAGGCTTGGGCAACATCATCATGTTTAACATGTACCTAGGTCAACTAACTGCCCCGTCGCATTTCGTTCGAGAAAGCTCTCGTTCTCGACGCCCTCACCAAGGCTAATATCTGATCCACCTGTAATGACGATCGAAATCGAAAGTCCCACGAAAATGTTTGCTGGATATTCCAACAGACTAGTTTTAAGCCGTACCCTTTCAGTGGTTCACGCATAATACCATGCTCTAACGGATCAAGCTTCTGCTCGGACAGCATCATCAGGTTTCTTCAGTGTAAACGGCTTCAGTGTAAACCAGCTGTTTTGTAGAAGCTGGTTGCGGAAATCTACGCCGACTATAACTATCTTTACGACAGCAGAGTTGCTTGAAGTCGTCGCAAATAAAAACTACAGGTTGCAGCGACCAGCGTTTTTAGATAAACATTGGTAGCGACTGCACACTCGCATTCCCACCAATCACTCTTAACAGAAAGGCGCTAGTTTCGGATGCAGGTCGGCATGGGTGTACCAACCGGGGGGGCGGGGGGGGGGGGGGCAAGGCATGTGTTTTGCCCCTCCCCCCTTCCCCTGAAACAGCCGCCACTGGGCAGGGCAAACACTGGCCGGCGGCGCTAAAGGAATACCAAGGGCACCACACCCTGACCCGCGGGGCATATTTTTAACGCGCAGGCGATACAAACCCTAGCAAAGGCTTTCACGCCGGAGTGGCTGGTTTGTGGAGATAGGCGCTGCCGCCGTCAACACAGGCAGGGGTTACAATGCCAGTTTCCAAAGCGGTAGCGAAACTTAGTTGTAAGATGTCTGCCTCATACGTTGCAGACCCGGGTTCTATCCAGGGTGTGGGCTTACTTCTTTTTTTTTCCTCGAACATTTTGTTTTGTCGAGGCATTTGGCGATATTTCCAAAATTCCTTTTTTACGATTAACACTGAAAAAAAAAACGAATGTTGTCGACGAAACTTTGCTGAACTAAATTGTATGGGACTCTATTTACGGATGTGCATGGGGGTCAGCGGGGCTTGGGTTGCCTGCTGCAAAGCGGCGTGTACGGGGGTAGAAGGGGGGGGGGGGGGGTGGCCAAGTGGGTTAATAGTTCTCTTACTAGCAGCCGCACACTGTCGCCGGGAAGCGGCGTAAACGCAGGCGGGATGCGGGGAGGGGGAGGGGGGGGGGGGCGATACACGCGCCGTCCGAATCCGAAATTTAAATTCCCGCGCGTTGCCGAGCAGCCAATCCGGCGTGAGCGTCGTTGCTAGGGGGTCCATCACCTGGGCCGTAAAAGTTAGTGATGGACCGAATCTGCCGAGCTTCAGATTCGGCAAAGTTCCGCACATGCCGAAGTTTAGAAGGAAAGTTTGGCAAAGATTCGGCAAAAATTCGGCAAATGTCTGCGCACGCGCACGAATGCGACAAGGCCATAGATCACAAATGGACGCCGTGCAGTAGCGCGGTTACCATCGCACAGTTTAGTACAACCAGAGGTTATGCCGAGGTGTGGAGTAGGCGACACGTTAACTGTGCGTTTGTGAGCTTTGCGAGTATGGTTCTCTTCAATATGTTCTGCCTCAAGAACAGAAGATCGACAGTAATTTACGCAGTCCACTGCGCAAGTGACAAATGATGCGGTGCATTCTGATAATGTGATTTTCATTTGACCGTTCCATTGATGAAACGACGTAGTTGAAACATTGACTGACAACTGACAATTACGCTCAGTGTTCGCAGCCCACTGCCTTCAAATGGGGCAGAGTCGCGAGAGCTTGCCAGAATGTATGATGCAGCTGGCATCCTCGACATAATGTGATAAATGTTTTCCCCCTTTTTTTCTTTCCTTTTTACGCGCTTTCTGTAGTGTTTATATTCTGTACATTTATATATCGGTTTTGTTTTTTCACATGTGGTGGCGGGCTGGCAGGCGCTCTGCGTAAGGATTTTCACCTATCTGCCTAGCCCCGCACACCACCACATGGGCTGCTTCCAGTATGTGAAAATAAAATTATTATTATTTATTATTATTATTATTATTATTATTATTAATAATAATAATAATAATAATATATTATTATTATAACAATCCTATTTTAGGCTCACAAGTAGTTTGTGCCAAAACAGAGTAGTATTGCTTTTTAGTTCGCGTTATTTCGCGATTTTCATGTATCTGCATAAAACTAAACACGGAACTATCATGCTCGACATTGCACATCCGACATTCCTAACTCTCCCCATCTTCCTAAACGTCCGTTTGTGTCCTAACACCAGAAACCGGAATTTTAAAGGTTAAAAACGGCATGTTGCGAATATCGAACGCACACTTTCATGCAAAGCTGACGTCAAGTGACTCAAATCGGAAAACATGCATATTTACAGTAATATTATTATCTCTTCTGGGGAAGGCTCAGCAACCGTTGCATTCGTTTTCGCGCACGAAAGGGCGACTCCCAGAGAAAGGAAGAACGCTGGGATTGCCTTTATTTTAACAATGTAAACACACTTGCAGGCGTGCCCAACCTCGTTGTCACGCCACTTTCTGGAAAAAGACACTAAAATTGCAAGTAAACACACAAAAGTGACACCGATACAATTATCTTGCAGAATATCACATCAATTAGTAATAACTGTGTCATTAGGCACTATATGTTGCATTTAAGTTAAGAAAAAAAAACATAAACCTGTTTTTGTGAGAAAAAACTAAATATCAACGTTAAGTCTGGTAACAGTATTTTTGCCGAATCTTTAGAAAGGTTCGGCGAAAGTTCGGCTCTGACGAATCCCAAGATTCGTCACGTGACCTGAAGGGGGGGTTCACGTGACGATGTCGATGACGTCATCAGTGACGTCACTGATGACGTCATCAGTGACGATGACGATGACGATGCGGATGCCGATGGCGTCATTGGTGACGTCACTGATGACGTCATCAGTGATGATGACGATGCGGATGCCGATGACGTCATCAGTGACGTCACTTGTGACGTCATCAGTGAAGATGACGATGCGGATGCCGATGACGTCATCAGTGACGTCACGCGTCCCAGAATGCACCACGCGGTTACGACGACGGCGACGGCGACGGCGACGGCGACGCCGACGCCGCTCAAGCCGGAAACGGGCGCCTAAGAGCTGCGCTCTAAAATGTTGTCGGCGAAACTTTGCTGAATTAAATGGTATGGGACTCCCTTTCCGGAGGTGCAATGAGGGACAGCGGGGCCCGGGTTGCCGGCTGGACGTCGCGAAGCGGCGTGTACGGTGGGCCAACAGGGTTGATAGTTTTGTAATGAGCAGCCACAGACAGTCGCCGCTAAGCGGAGTGAACGCAAGAGGGGGGGGGGGGGGGGGGTTAACACGTTCCACAGAGATACACGCGCCGTCCGAAAAGGGTGACCCAAATGGCATGATTCCTCCGCGTCATGCGTATGGCCATCTCCGGTCAAGGGGCACGACGTCGTGCGTATAGCCTTACTCTTTTTCGTAAGTGTTCGGGCCAGGGACATTCCCTAGTCGTATTTGTTCGTGTCTCCGGTAGACGCAGTGGCGTAGCCAGGAATTTTTTTCGGTAGGGGGGAAGAGGAAGGGGCGGGGAGGGGGTGGTGGAGGTGATTGGGATGTCCATGACTTGGGGGGCGGAGAGGGGGGGGGGGTGGAAGGCTCGAAATGCATGTGTATAGTATAGGGTCGGCTGGGGGGGGGGGGGAGGGGTGAAGGTGCTGAAATCCCAAAGCCTTCCCCCTGGGTGGACGTGGTGCTATTCAAACTTGTTGAGGAACACTTGTATGACAAGAAAGCGACCCGTAAAGGTTGAGGAATGTATGCGACAACTGTACAAACTGTGCGTCAGCATTTGTCCGACCTCCCTCTGAGTGCCCTCTTTATTCTAGGTGTCCGACGCCGGCCTGCGTATCCTGGCCATCGACTCCAGGATGCCCGGCTTAAACCACGACTCATATGTGTGGAGGCGTTCGTGGGTGCGCCAGGAGTGCGTCGCTGGCCATCTTATCAGGAACAATGAGTACCTGTTTGGTGAGTGGTCTTAAGTCAGCACCGTGAAGGCCCGTTCGGACACTTGCAGCCGAGTACGACGGAATGAGACAAGACCGGTTTTTATGCGTCTTACTACCGGATCCGTTGCTGCGGAGCTGGTCATAAGCCATCAGAAGAGGCTTAAAAACAGGTCTTGTCTCAGTCGGTTGTAGTCAAACGCACGTGTGTGGACAGGCCTTAATGTTTCAGTCAAAGGCGACCACCATTTAAGTTAAGTCAAGGTTCGTGGAGAAATTTGAGTGCTTGAGATATAGGAATGGCACATGCATTAGCAGTTTTAAAGCATCTTTGTTACGAAGCACACACTTAACGCTAGTGGGGAGTTTTAGTGGAGCATTCTATACCTCCAAGAATGAAACTCTATAGATCGATACGATGCACGCGCAAAGGCGTCAGCAAAGTACTGGGTATTGTTTTCGGACTTACCGCAGCAATTGATTAAAACTAAATAATACCCGTTGATTGGTTGTTGTGAAAACATTCTCCTCAAATGATATGAGTGAGGGACTAGACATGATCAGTTGCACTTCTGTAAAGTGTAGGGAGTGATTGAGACGTCTAAGAACAGTCATACGTCTTTCCATGCAGGCGACAGTGGGTACCCCCTGGAGCCCTGGCTGATGACTCCTGTGCCTGGGCGGCCAGCACTTGGCACACAGGCTGGGCAATACAATCAGGCCCACGCCTCCATGAGGGCAGTCGTGGAGCGCTGCATCGTGCTGCTGAAGAGCAGGTTCCGGTGCTTGCACAGGCACAGGACCCTTTACCATTATCCGAAGATCGCCGGCACGATCGTGGCAGCCTGTGCGGTGCTCCACGATGTCTGCCTCTGCTCAGGAGAGGCCGAACTAGAGCCCCAGTCAGACTCAGACAGCAGTTCTGACGTGGACGACGACGAAGAAGAAAGTGCCGACGCAGCGCGCGAGTGGAGAGGCCTCCAGTAGAGGCGTCTCTACAGTCAGGGCAAGGCTGTGCGGGACCGCCTTGTGCTTCTGCCCAATACAACCCACCTGCAACGCGTCCGTGACTGACTGCGTCGCATCCGTCGTCGCCGCCAGCACCGGTGATGCACCGTAACTCGTCGCCGGGCCACTTTGAATTGTGTGTGCGTGTGTGTTTGTACAGTAATGTTGATGCTGTGCCGAGGCAATTTGGGCTTCGTGTGCGCATGTGTATAGTGATGTGGATGTGCCCGACCCATCTTGTACTTTCTGTGCGCATGTGTACAGTGTGGTGGATGTTACGCCGGAGCCATTGTGGACTCTGTGTGTGTGTGTTGTGCCGTGAATGTGCCGAAGCCATTTTGGAGTCTGTGTTAGTGTGTACAGTGCTGTGGATGTTGTGCCGGAGAGAGCCAGTTTGGACTCTGTGTGTGTGCGTAGGGAAAGTGTTTTAATGTTTCGGGTGTAAGCTCCTCAGGCTTGGATGCATGTGTACGTGTAGTGCTTTTGAATTCTGTTCAATGCTTTGGGCACGAACTCCACAGGTCTGGATTGCAGGGGGTACGTGTAGTGTTTTTCTTGCTTCTTTTTAATGTTTTGGGTACATGCTCTAAATGCCTGGATTGCATGAGGCACATGTAGTATGTTTTACTTGTGTTCAATGTTTTGGGTGCATATTCCACAGGTCTAACTTGCGTGTAAACTTTTAGTTGTTTTGACTTGTATTCATTGTTTTGTGTGCTAGCTCCGCAGGTCAGGATTGCATGTGCACGTGTAGCGCTTTTGAAATCTGTCCCATGCTTTGGGTGCAAACTCCACAGGCCTGCATGCAAGTGCACATGTAGTACTTTTGAATTCTGTGTATTGTTTTGGGTGCAAGCTCCACAGGTCTGGATTGCATGGGCACTTGTAATGCTCTTGATTTCCGTTGCGGCACTTGCAGCCTTTTTCTGGAGACCAGCTGATGAAGGTCCCTCACACAGTAATGACAGGACTGCAAAGGATGTTTACAAGAAAGAACAAGTACTGTCATTCAAAGTAATTGTGCCCAATATATTGCATCTTTGAGGTGGTGCACAGTGGTTGAGGGTGATTGACGTTGGTCTCCACTTATCTGAGCGAGGAACCTTATGTACCCTTGCCACATCTAGCAGATGCCAACAGGCAAAGCTCTTGCTAGCAAATGTGAATTTTTTAGACTTTTCACTGTACTATCAAGTCCGAATGAAATGCAATAACCGGAGCCCGTGGACGTCAACAGATGCTGCATCTGCAGGAGGCATCTGGAAACTGATAAAACTTTGGGGTGGAGAGTAGAGCGCTGCGAGCGCGTGCGTCCTATTCTGACGTGCTTGAACCTCGCCCAGCACAACCCAAGCATCCACACTGCGCTGGTGTTGCGCTGAAAGTTCCGTCACTTTTCGCATTTCATTCATACCCGAGAGTACAGTCACTGTGTTTAATTCCGATTTCCCATATTGCTTGCATGCGTTTCGAGATATGAAGTACTTTGGAGTAGATGCTTAGGTCTGTGAAGACCACAGATCTTATAGTTATTTGTCCCTGTCTCTGAATTAATTTGACATAAACAAATTCATGGCAAGGAGGTTCCGGGTGAGGGTTCGCCGCAGTCGTGTGCTTGTATGACTGGTAGAGTACGCTCTTCAAAAACATGAATGTTAGCGGCGTGTATATAACCACAACGCTTAGTAAAAGAAGTGATTTTTTGGCTTGTTGCTACGAAAGGTGGACATATATAACCGGTGGCCAGGAATGAGGAACCGCTGATTGCCACTTGAGTTTTTCAAAAGAGGCCATGTAGGATTATTGGCGATTTTCATCACATGTTTCTGAACCCACTTTCACGGCTTCGTCTTTAGACCGCCAGGCGCTGTTAATATTCTATTCGCTTGATATGGTTGTTAAGCGAACCTGCCTACACAATGTTTTATTCTAGCCGATAGGTGCTGTCGATTTTTCTAGTGTCACCAGTACTACACTAGCCTCCTTCAGAAAAAAACCATACAGTTTTTTAGCGTTTTTAATAGTTTATTCTACCTGCTATAGGGCGTTCTTTTTCTAACACTGGAGTGCGCCTATTATCTAGAGAGCTTAGCTAAGCGTTTTGCGAAAAGCGGGTTCCTCCCTGCAGGTCCCTCCATATGGTCCTGTCTTCACCGTTAGCCTAAATTTTCTATAGCCGCAAACAGCAAACGGGAGGTGCCTACGATGGCTGCTAGTAAGCGCAGCTGGTGGCAGAGAAAGACAACTTTGAGTAGGCCATGCCATCAAACGATTGGGCACGAGCGCTGCGTCACAGTTCGGACGGTGTTCAGACTCGGGGTCTCATCCAGCGGTTGTCTTGCCGCGGGCCGTCTCAGAGTGCGATAATTACGCATTAGAAGACGCTACTTGTCGCATCAAACTTCAGCGGCCGGTCGGTATATACGTAAAAGACGCTATCTGTGCATTTTAAAAGTGGCTACATTCTTGGCGGCGCCGGCTGACACGACGGTGCGGGTTTCAGGAAGAACGCGGAAGTACTACCTATATAAATTCTTCTAAAAAAAGAAGTCTAAAATTTAGCCCCACTGGCGAAAATGCACAGTCATGGGCCGTGGACGCATGCTCGGCGTACGAAAATTTGCGAGAAGCGAGCAGCTGCGCACGCCCATAAACCCGATCTACAGCCAAGCAAACATATGGCGACACGCAGGAGGCCATTGTTTGAATGGACTATACGCGTGCATTCTATCCCCTTTCGTCCCCTTTCACAATTCGGCCGCCAAGCGGTGACAGTTTTCGCTGCACACTTGGGTAGGCTGTATAGGTCCTCGCTCTTCGCCTTTACGCTAGGTGGCGTGGCGTCCTTCGGAGCAGTGAATAGAGGCACAATGAGATTAGAAGCGGCGTACTATTCCTTCGGAATGTGATTCGTCATAAGACTCGGCTTGTCTCTACTCGTAAAAGAACGACACGAGGTATTAAGGGTTCTTGGGCCTTATTCGTACGCATCCGCGCTTTTATTAGTTAGCGAAAAAGAAATTAACTTAGACGTCTATAGTCACTGACAGAATGAGAACGGTGAAGCATGCCTTTCGAACGACCGGACTTCTGCATGCGCTCTGTGCCTTCCGTTGTGCTTTGGCTGCGCGCGCGCGCTCGTGTAGTACGAGACGCCGAAAAGTTGTCGAAGGCAGGAAGCTCGAGTTGGGGTGCTGGAAAACGGAAGCTCCTCCCTGCCGTTCTCACCTTGCCAGTGGCTATATCAAAATTTGCGTGTTGCAGGATGGCGATGTAAGTGCGAAAAAGGACGTCGAAATAAAATAGGCATTCCTATCTTCATTACATCATGATATTCAAGTTGCGGCATCTTGCGAAACAACCGATCTCTTCGAGTGCCACCTAAGAACACGCCACTCCGCATTCTGTCGTCTTGGATTGTCGAAAAGCTTGAATCTTGGAATCAGGGTTGCTGGGGTCTGAAAACGAGGTAACAGAAATCAATGAGCGGAACTGTCAGCTACATACTGCAAGCTCTAAACGCTGTAATGAGAATAAGAGTCTGCGCTCGGATTTCTTTCTATGGCAGTGTGCGTTCTCACGCACTGTAGATTCTAATGATATATACTAACTTAAAAAAAAAACTACATCCTGGAGGTATCCAACGGGCAACCGATGTTTCGTTAACTTCACGTAAGCCCGAAGGAGATACGTGTACTTTGAGAAACGTCGAACGACAATCCAAATTCTATTTGCTATCAATTTGACACGTTTTCATGATTTGTTTGTACGTTACATCACCTTGCTACCTCTATGGTGCTAGTATAGGCGAACTCGAAACTACAGTTGAAAATGTTCGCCATTCGTGGTCACCGACAGATGAAGAACTTGGGGCGTGGTGCATTATGAGTATATACTTCTTGCCTCGTAATTTGTTCTTCGGCGCTCTCATCGGCCGTTGCAGCAATCTGACTGCCTGTGGAGCGACACTATAATGTTCGAGAGTAGTCACACCCTCGGTTTCTTAAGCTGTCAGTGACATGAAGTCAGAGTAAACCGTGTCTTACCCACGCCAGCAGAACTCCCAGGAGTGACATGGATCCTTTTCTGTAGCCGAAGGTTTCCACCACGTACCCGCTTATTGGGGGGCTTATGATTGCCCTGTGGGAAGACGGCGACATGAAACTTAATAGTGGGCTGACTTCTTTTTTTTTATACCTCACACATCTCATGATCGTCTGCTGTGTTGTCCCAGCTCAACAACATGAATGCTTAATCGCAAGGTATTCCAGCTGTCGACGTTCCACGCAACCGCCGTCACAGCGGCTTCGTATTGCGACAACGAATTAGAAAGGGGGCAAATAAATACTCTGAGAAGCTCCTAAATGGAACTAAGAGCAGCCATCATTAATCTTCTTTTATTCGGCTCGACCAGTGGGAATTGTGATTGGTGCCGTAGTCCGATAGCAATGCGGTCTGAGTGGCAGAGGCGATGTATGCCTTCTGGCCGCGGAGGCTACACGTTGACTGAAGCGTGCAGCCCTTCTCGCACGCATCCTAGAAATCTATAACGTCTACTTTCCCGCAAAGCACATGAAAGAGCAAATCTCTCTGCGATATTTATTTATTTTATTTATTTATTTCAAATACTGCCAACCCTTATGGGATATCGCAGGACGACTTACAACATGTATTATAACATGCAGTTAGGAAAGTATGACTCAAGAAGTTATACACGTATATAAAGCATGAATTGACTATACATATCAAGGAAACAAATTCATAAATATTTGTTTTCAAATACCTTTACTAAAGGAACGTCAGTAAGAATACCCTGCGGCAATTTGTTATAATCTTCGATAGTTTTCACGAGAAAAGCGTGTTTGTAAACGTCAATGTTGGGTAAGTGCGGGTAAACTGATAATTCATGATTCAAACACCGATGTCGACATCCAGGCGGTCTTATTGCGTTACATAAGCCTCGTCACCCCAAATGAGGAGGCCTATGATATGTTTATACCTAAAAAACAAACTCCGCCATGGCGCTCAGCATGGCGTTTCACTATTCTCAGAGCCAGAGCGAAGATTTTTTTGTTTTGTCCATTTCGAAACACATTTTTAGCCTTGTCGTTGCCGAGGTCCTTCCGCAGATTGCAGGATTGGCTCTTCCAGGTCCTTTAGGTTAAGTTGACACTCATGACTTTTTTTTTTAATTTTTAGGGTGGTTGTTTGAACTGTTCAAAGGAGTACCAATGTTTTGTGTTCCGAGTACACAGCGGCGCAGTGTACACTCACGGCGAGTTATGAACACTTGCAAATCTGCCGTTGTGCTTCGAAAACAGAAGTGGCACTCGATTAGTTCGATGAACTCGATGATGTGTGGAAGGCGCTTTCGATATTTGAGCAGTTTTGGAATTGGTAGCACACTCAGAGACTAGGTTCGAAAAATATCTATACTTATTAGGGAGATAATACACATTCTTCTAAAGGCTTCCGAGACTGAAAGACATCGTAGAAATTTAAACTTTATGACAGAGATATTTTTATTTCATCATTCGATGATGTATTGTTTTTGTATAACTACGTCTTGTTGTCATTCTCGTTAAAAAAAAAAAAAGAGTAATAACTTTACTGCATTGGCGCGCGCGCCCCTCAGCTGCAGTCTGGAACTACGTTAAACGTATTTAATTTTAAGTAAACGTACATAGCCTTAAGTATAATTAACACCGAGGATAACTTTTCACGTGCTTACGTTATGCTCACTGTCAAAGCGCAGACTGCTATCTTTTCAGGTTTAAACACAAGCCTCGTGATTGGCCGAGTTCCCTCCATATAGGTTGCAGTGATTCGCTCTCTCATGTGCTTTACGGGAAAGAAGACGCACTGGTCTTTTTAGAGTACGGGGTACGTAGGCTAGGCTTATTTGGCTGGTTAAAATGCTAACCATGTGCCTGTAATATTTTTTTTTAGAGAGCCAGTTGCCAGCTTTAACGAATTGCCCTCGAAAGCTTCATCTACTGCGCATTGCGGAATAGAGTTAGCACAAACACACCATTGGCACATTTTTAGGTTTGACCCCGAAATTGCTTTAGCGGACATGCAATTTTATCGTCTTTGGCTAGAGCCCCAAATGAGTACTTCACATTTGACTAGCAGCTTTGCCAATAGCTCTTGGGGTCTAATAAATAAATAAATAAATAAAAAAAACAGAAAAGAAACCGGCGATTGCCTGTTTGTGTTAACAGTGTCACGCTGTTCACATGTTCTCGCGCATTGTGACTACCCTAGGAAACAGGGAGAAAGTACTCGAAGCGTAATGGTTCAGCTGGAAGAAAGTTGAACAAGTCACGGCCATCCTTGCGTCTTCTAAACCTGCGGTGCATTTACCGTTAGCTAATTTTTTATGTAAATGTGTGCGATCCACTCACCCAATGACGTAGGTACTGAACATGGCAGAAGACAGAAAGGTGTTTGTTCTGATATTTTCATGGTACCCCTTTTTACTGTATGGTAAAGAAAGAGAATAAGGCTTGTTTATGCAGAGTAATTTGCGTTTTTCTCAATGTGCAGTGGTGCAGTGTAACAGTATCCGGGTATCGTACATTAAGAAATAGTCGCGATAATTATAGGGGTAAGATGTTATTTTTGATTTAGTATTTTTATATATTTGTCAATAATGGAGTTTTTATTGTAACAGTTAGTTGCATTAAGGTCAATGTAATTTTAGAAGTTGTCTTGGTTTTGATGGTTCCTGGAATACACATACCTGCATGTGTACTCTTGAAGGTCAAATTGTCTCTATTTTCTGGTAATACCGACGTACTACCGTCGAAATGTTCACCGACGCTACGGTGTATCTGTTCGTCTTCCGCACGAAATTACGTGCCTTATTGCCCACGTAGGGTGACGTGTTGCATTACGAGAAAAAAACAACAACAATAAAATGCCTATTGCAAGTGCTACGTTACTATTCAGGGTCAGGCTGGCAAACAGAAGAGCGCGATGTCACTGTGTTCCGTCGAGATCAAAATCGAACTGCAGCGACAAGGTAAGATTATCATTCTAATGTGTAAGCACAAAGTATTTCAAAATGATATCCGCACCTCTATCTAATGTGCAACAGTTTAAACCAAGTGGCGAACTTACATGGCTCTCTTGAGAGCGTGACAATAAGACAGCACACACATCAAGGCCATGCCTGATCCAACCAAGACTTGAGACAAGTAGATGAGGTAGAGGTTCCTGGGATTAAGTTTAAAAAGGGGGTTAGTCTGGCCATAATTCCTGGAAGGCCTCTTCGACATGTGTGTTTGCCGCGTTCATCATATCTTCGTTTAGTTCTTAAATCGTGACGTCACAGCACTTCCAGGATCATTGCTGATCGTCGCGTAGTAGTTGGGTATTCAACAGACGTATGTAGTTGCTGTAGCTTCACCTGCAACCTTGAAGTTTATGGAAACTCCAGGAACCACAGTGAGACACTTCGAAGACAATGGACAGCAAGCATAAAAGCGCCAGAGAGCGGGATAAGAAAGGAGACAAACAAAGCGGTTGTCTCCTTATTGCCTTATTTTCTGGCGCTTTTTTATTTTATGGAAGGTACCAATTGGCCCATCTTTACATTCTAGTGCAAAACAGACCCTGGCGCCTGCTTGCATTTTTAATTTTTGACAGCTTCTAGGACCAGTCGCTACAATCGATAAAACCCGGTACACCGTCCGGCGACTCATATGCGACACATTATGTTGCCACTTTAGGGCAAATTCAGCTAGTGGGCCATATTGAGAACTAAACACACCTGTCGGAGATGCGCATTATGCGCCCAAGTGTAGCGACGTGTACATTTTAACTCCGAACCCGAAATAACTGGATGGTCATCTGTGGTTGAAATAAATTTAAATTACTCGAGCGAACAAAGGGCAGTGTATCGCTGCTCTGTAAAGTTAGCCCGATCGGAAAGTTCAATCTTTAACAATCTGACTATTTCAAGAACTGCCTATTTATATGAGCGGCGTATTACGACGGAGGTCTATAGCCAGCTGAACCCTGATCTGCACCGGAAATCACAGCCATGAGAGGAAAACAAAACACATAAATTGCTTCTTTTAAATGTGATGCCATTTCTTTCGGTGTATTCAATATTTGGCATTTCTTTACCCAATTAGGTTGGTGATGGGCATTATGCTCCAATCTTCGTGCAGTTTCGGAGATGAAAATGCACCCGCTCCTCTTGACGCTGAGTGGTCTGTTGTGGATATGTTTGCGCAGGCAGGATGTCACTTTGCTCCAAGGGGAATTTTTATGTTGCCGCTGAGTATTATGTATAATGCCCATCGAGACCTTCTCGCTCGTGAATTGAGTTACGAACTTCCAACCATTGGGGTTTCGAGGGCATTACGGGTGAACATGCGTGCGGGTATTTTTAGGAGTGAAAAGAGGCAAGCGCGTATTTTGCGGCTGTGGCCTGGGCGGTTTTTGAATAGAGGAAACCATTCCTGGAAATTGTAAGCGTATTCCGGTATAGTAATAGTCTCTGGTGTTTTGGACAATTTAAATCGAAAAGAATACCTATCTTTAAAATTGAAATCAGCTAGTTGAGGTGTTCTGTACCACTGGGCTGAACATTTGGCCGAATGGCGAATTACAAAAAAAGTCTTAAGTGGGAGTACTCACGGTTCAAATGGTAGAAATGGCGCCGGGCCAAGAAGAGTGTACGCTAAAACATTGCAAATGTGGGCCACTGGAATGAATGTGGCTTCAACCTATCGGAATGCAAAGAGCAGAAACAAAACAAAACCACAATATAACATTCGTTACCCGAGCAGGTAAATGCATTTGCTTAGGTATCGGTGGTGTTATGTATACCTACCAACCTGAAAATAGCAGACGATCCCAGCCAGAGCTGCTCCCACCGAGAAACTCGCCAATTGTGTCATGAACACGCTGCCGACGGCCGAGCTGCTTTCCTGAAACTATGCTGGCATTCAAGTTCAGGGGCCTTTGGTAAAAACTGCTAGAGGTACGATAAACTCACATTTTGCAGGTAAGGTTCGAGCGTGGTTTCGTTGAACCCGAAAATGCTTCCGTTGAGTATCATGTTGATCAGACAGACAGCGAAAACGATGTCACCAAGAAGGTGATGGTAGACGGCACTTTCTTCCGAGCACGAGAGGTCGGCGTCTGACAAAACAGTTCGAGTAAATGGTATTTTGCCGTTAACTACTACAGTGTAGTGCGTCCAAACGAACGGTGGCGAACATTAAATGATGTTAAATAAAATACAGCCGCCAAAATAATTGAACTACACCTTAAGAAATGCAGGCTCCTTTATTTCGCGGCAGGACATGTTGTAGGACAGTCACTACGAATGCATGCCTTGCACGTGATGCCGTCGCGTTTTGCTGGTGGTCATCCTTACTTGTTCTACGTGACAAAAGCAAGTTCGGCGGTGAAAAAAATGTATGCTGCTAGAGGCACGCGAGTAGCAGTAAGGTCACTTCAATTCGTTCATTTATTTATTCAAGTTTGATCTTGCTGTGCCCCTTATGTCATCGTAACAGGGAGAGGGGTACATAAAATATTGAAGAATAATCATGGTTAATTGACATAGAAAATTTTGAGGATGGCAACAAGTTTCACTCGTGTGTTAGAAACAGAAATGATGAGTGACAGTGTGATAGAGTTTTATCTTTGAACGGGTTAACTACTCTCAAGGACAAATAGTGCGGTGCCACTCACCGAGCACTTTTTCATCTGAATATTCGTTTCTCCGTGGAAAAGGAAAAAGTAATTCTAGCTTGCGTTTTTTTTTTTCCGTCTGATTCCCAATATTGACCAATTTAGTTCGGTATTCATTTTTGAAACACTTCCGACGCGGATGACAGCTATTTAAAACAAATCTAGCACCTCACTATTGCTTCTATCTTTTAATTTCAGTTTGTAGGAGGGTTCCTACGAGACAAGAATATCGCAGAATTGTTCGAATAAACATAAAATACAAAGTATAACTTTCAGCTCTTTGCAACAATATCTCGAATTTCTTTTTCCCGAACGCCCAACGTTCTGTCTGATATGGCAGCTGATGTGACGTCAATGCAAGTCATGTATAACGAGGTTCCAGAAAGAATTGACCTTCGAAAAGGCACACTGGGCAGGGACAACGCTCATGATGCCTGTCGTGTTCATTTTCCCTGCGCAGATCCAGTACAACCTATAATTGTCAACGTCTGTGTATTTCACCTCAAATATTTCCACGCAATGCCATCACACTCGGACTGGCGCGTTCTGAGCGACTGGGCCCGAGCACTTCGCCGAGCGTCCTTCGACACATCGATTGAACACGAGGCGCACCCGAGCACTTACGCAGCACTCGTGTGTATCTCGTGTCCGTGTGCACGATCTCACTGTGATGACGTCGAGATAGTAGTGCAACAAATGTCGTTGATGAAAAAAGAAAAATAGCTCACCTTTTCGCAGCCTTTTAAATACGCCTGATCTGACGATTGGAGGCAAAAGTACAATGAAGAGCGATGGGACAACGAAGAATGGTAGCGGGTAGGCCCACAGCTGTGCAGAAGGAGCGTGTTGTTTAAAAAAAATATTAATACGAGCCACTAGTGCACACTAGCTTTAGGCAAATTACTAACAAATTCGAGACACATAAAAAGAAAATCATATCAGTCATAGATATATCAGTCAGTAAATTGAACAGTCAGGTGCTTACATCAATCAAAAGCCCACCGATGATGGCTCCTACCGCCCCTCCAGTACCCCAGAGGAACTGCATTGCGGCCTGAATGCGTAAAAGAGAAGCTCAAGTTATCGCTATACTTCGTTTCAGCTTAAAGGGACACTGACACCCCCCAAATGTTTTTTCATTTTTTGCCAGGCGATTTAATATGGTGTTGGAATACTACCTAATTAATATTTTGCTACAGAGTCACGTATTTGTTTAATAAAGCCAAAAAACGCAACTGCTCGAAACTGAAACCGGAACCCCCGTAGTGCACGGAGAAGTGGAGAGGAGAGAGTGAGTGGCGGAAGTCACGTAACTACACTCTTCCGGGTGCAGCAGACGAAATCTGTTGCGGGATCTGTTCGCCACGCGATTCCTTTGCAGTTATGTTTGTTCCGCTCGCTGTTCTGTACTTCAAGACGAAGTGTTTTGTACATTTAAGTGTTGGCAATTAGTAGTGAGTGCCCGTGGTGAATTCCCGTGATTGGCTCCGAAAAGAATACTCCCAAGATGCTGTGTGAAGAGCTGCCCCACATGTCCTGTATCTGAAAGTGGCATTATGCGGCAGAGGTGTCAAAAATGGAATCCCAAATCATTTAGTTCAGCGACGTATCGTCCACAACAATTCTTTTTTTTAGTGAAAATCGTAAAAAAAAAAAGAAATGTAAACATCGAAAAATGTTTAAAAAAAAAATGGTACGCCGACACTAGGGATCGAACCCTTTGGCCCGATGCGTGTGAAGTGCCCATCGTTTCCCTGAGCTACTAAAGGAACTCTTTCGTTCGTAGTAATGCAGCCGGTCGACCGTATTTCGGAAAGTTTGCTGCCGATTTCCCTCCAGTACATGCACTCCCGGCTTGAAGTCGGGCAGCACCACGCATTGGCCACATTCGCACCTAGTAAAGAAACCGCACGCGTGCGTATTCAGCTCGATGTACGTACATCGTGCTTGACGTTTGAGCGAGCAATGTCTTCAGCCACGAGAAGGGACAGCGGCTTGGCGACGTCTTCGTGCAATCGGCTTGCTGGTCGGGCGTGTCGTACGGGATGAATATCAATTCTTTTGATCCGTCCAAAATTTCTCTTTCGAAGGAAGACAGAATTCGCCGGTACCGTGAACGACAGTTCTGAAGTAAAGGTCCCACGCCCGTCGTCCGCTGCCACCAGCGAGTCCCACGAAACGCGAAACGACGCCATGTTGAAATTTATGCAGTGAACGCACAGAATGCTTCCGGTTGTCTGTGCAACCTTTTTTTTTTTTTCAATCAACGTATTTGCAGCTTTTTGGAAGCCACAAAAAAAAATGCGTTTCATATTTGTTTCTATTTTTAGTAATGACTGTGTGCCTTCAATGACCCACGACTTTGATTAAATTTGGTGGTCGCATCTAAACCTTAGAAAACGGCCCGTGACCACGGAAAAGAGAGTGAGCGCGACTCAAACCGGCCAGTTCTCGATCGGCGGTTTTCGGGGTGAAAGAAGCCGAATTTCGAGCCGCAAATTTGTTCTGGGTAGTTGGCCTCTCATATGTCACGCACAACTAAAAACCTCGGCGAGCATGAATGCACTGTCAGTGCCCCTTAAAGTCGAGACGCAGCCGACGCTGCGAGCTAATGGGACCAATATGAAGCAGCGTCAGGAGCACAAGTCACTAGCCATTTTCTGTTTACGATCGGTACCAGACATCGCAAAACACTATACAGCAACATGAGGACACCATGATGGCGCGCCATTGACGCTGTCTGATTGGTCATATCAACTCGTAGCGTCGGCTGCGTCTGGACTTCAGTAGATATCGACGACACTTGCACCGCAAAGCCACGTTTACATAAAAAAAAAACAAGGCACACCTTAACAAAATTTTGAGTGTCTACTTTCTCCCAAGGCACTTGGGAAAGGCAATTCAATCCAGTGACATCGCGCAAACGGGTTTTTATGTCTCAAGTCTCGACCTATTTTCAGTCTCGTCATTTACCGAGCTCCTTCATTGCAACGATTGGACCTCCCAAGTGCCTCCTGGAAGAGTAGACGCTCCACATTTTTTAGTGTGTGAGAATGGCATTTTCAAGTCACTATGTATTTTGAAGTAAGGCAGTGCTGTAACGTGGTTATGGTCAATAGCGAGCGACTATCGGTTTTGTGTAAAACATTACGCCGCACCGGTGCCAGCAACGGAGCTAGGCAAAAAGTACTGAGTTCATGAAGTATTCTAAATGTTACGAAACAAAATGACGTCACAGGGATACTGAACTGAAATTTGGATTTCGCAAAATAAAGCCGCAGAAGCGTTGAACGGGACACTACGAACTCTAAAACATCTCATACGTCGAAATCTCAAACGGATGGCCGTACTTTTGGAAAAGAAGAGCGCGATCAAGCTAGGTCTATGACGTCATAGTCCTCCTGGAACATTTGAGAATGAAAGAAAGCGGCCTCGTTTCTCTCTTCCTCGCTTCGGTTCCCCAGATCGACGGGACAGTAGCGAGGAGGAGAGGGAATGAGAGTCGTTCTTTCCCAAAAATAAGGCGATCCGTTAGAAATATCGCCGTATGAGTGATGTTTTTGGCTTATGCCGCGTCCCGCCTATCTGTCCAGCCTTGTTTCGTGAGCTCGATATTTCGGTTCAGTAGTCCCTTTAAGCTCGTTTTTTTGTTAGCTCGTATATTTGACATTGCGATGGGAACAAGATGTATACGTACGATAGCCACACCAGGATTGTCGTAGAAAATCAGGGATACCATCGAATAGCTGATGACCTGCGTACACGCTCTCCGTGAGCCCTCCTATTGCACCGACGAAAAGTGCAAATCCAAGAAGGTCGTTTCCACCGGTAGTCCAGTAGAGCACTCTGATATGTCAGGCGAGAGAATATGATTACGTTGATGATAACTATGCCCTATTGCCACTGGCAGCTTAAGGAACGCATGGCGTGGCTTATTAGAAAGTTCTAGGGGAGCGTTTTTGCACATCCGATATGGTACGACGGGACATCCGGTACTAACTGCGCATGTGCGAGTATTCTGCGGTAGCGCATGCGCAGTTCGTTCCGGAGGGCCCATCGTACCGTATCGGATCTGCGAAAAGCGGTTCTCTAAAGCTCTCTTATATGTTGCCGCTTCTTGCTCCGTAATTCGGCTGTCGACGTTCCTGTCGGTCGATGCCACAGCTTAATTGCCCGCGGAGCGATAATTAGCTGTGAGACGCCCATTGAGACGATGCTTGTGGCGAACTGGAACAAAGTTGCGGGGACGCTCAACGCTTTCACCTGATGAAATTTGTAGACAGGCGTGGGACATCATTCGGCGAAGTCAAGAAGTCAAGAAATACGTCGGAAGCCGGGAATCATAAGGTGTCCCATTTTCAATTTGAAGACAAAGTTCTGGCTAGACGCACCTTGCGCTCTGTCTGAAGGGCTACCCACCTTCTTTCCCGATATCGAGTAGTCGTATCGAATCTTTGAACGGAGGGGGCCAGTCACATGCTAGCTTACGTCGCTGCTTTCCTGAACAAGCGTCGGATCTCAAGCTATAGACCGTTTCTTCGTGGGCAGCACCATGTTGAATACCTTAGCTTTTTAAACGCTGCTTCACCACACTGCTTCTTAAGCAAATGGTGAAATGTGAAGATTTGGCAATGCCGTCTCGGTATTCTGCATGTTATTTCATAAATAAATATCCAGAAGCTATTCAAGCTACATCCCTCTACACTGGTTATAATTGCCCCCGTTATTTGTTAATTAGCATTCTATTGAAAATATTTATTTCATTTTCCTCGGGGAACTTCTTACTTGTTACGGGATGTTTTTATATTGTTTAAATAAATTCTGCTAGTGAAGTGCAGAATGACCGCATGCTCATGAGGCATTCCAGCATACTTTAGTTGAGTGAACACTCGATTCCTATATTCATAGGTGAGCGCAGACATGTACACGTTACCCAAAAAAAGTAAGTAAATACCGTTACTCGTTACTTGCTCGAAAAGTAACTAAATACGTTACTCGTTACCGATTCTCAAAAGGAACGCGTGAGTTACCTCAAAAGTAACGAGTTGCTTTTCACGTTACTCTGACGACCAAATACACAACTGTTTCTGTTTGATGGTTTATTGTTTTCTCTTTAGTAGTTGTTGCCCTTAAGCAGCAGCTGCCTGTCGAGGTTTTCATCAGTTACGTTTCCCCGCTTCCTTGAAAATACATTTCCGGTGACGCTGAAGCGTCGTTCTACTGAAGCGTTTGAAGGAACGGCAGTGCTGTGCTTCAGAAAGAGCTGGTGAATCTTCGGGAACAGCGCCTTCCCGTGTTTGCAACCTCCCGGTTTACATTCGGTCCGTACCCGGTTCTACAAAGTTCAACCAACGAACCTGTTTGTGCTCGCTGGGTGAAGGACATTCCCAGCGTTAGAGTTCAGTACAGCAACGTTTATCGCTGGACATGTCGGTCGAACTGTTCGACTGACGTGTTTAGCGATATACGTTGCTCTACTGTCATACTGTTTAGTTGTATTTCGGGTTTTCCATCTGCCTTTGTCGCAATGCACACATACTAAGGCTAGAATGAAAACAAGGCCGTTCAAGCGGTGTTGTACACGTTACTCCTCAAAAGTAACGAGATACCGTTACTCGTTACTTGGCCTTAAAAGTAACTAAATATCATTACTCGTTCCTTTTCTGAAAAAGTAACTAAATACGTTACTCGTTACCGAAAATAGTAACTAAGTACAAGTAACTCGTTACTTGTAACGCGTTATGTACATGTCTGGGAGAGTTTCTCCGCATACGTCACAAGACCGGTAAGCTTTTCTCCGCATCATCGGACAGTTGTGCGGTGAGCTTTTCTCCGGTGATCTTATCTCTGGTGAGTTTTCTCCGCCGCCCTTTTTCAAAGATCGTGTATCGACGGGTGTGCCGCTTATCGACAAGTGAAAACAAGTGTTTCGAAGTGGACCTGTTGCGAACGCGATCAAGTCGATCAGGGGCTTAGTTGTTGGAAATATGTGGATGAGGTTGCTTCGTTATTGAAAATTTAGTTTCATCTTATAATTGCAGATAATTTAGGGGAAATTTATACTTTAGCAGCTTTACTCCACTTAGGTTGTATACTTATTCAGTTAACTGATGGAATCTATTTGTATTATGTTGGTCAACATAACTTGTCATTTCACTGCAAACCTACAGGAAATCGCGATCCAGAAAAACTGATAAATCTAACTTTTATACAAATTTCCACCCGTGCCCGGTGGTGCGAATACTCTTTCAGCTACTAAGCGATGTATAATTATCATGTCGTATAAACATTGTCGCAGTTAAGATATAAATATCCCGTGGTTCCAGGAATAAACCGCCTTTTACATTTAACATTACGCCCAAGACAACTTTTTAAATAGCCAAAGAGCGCACTCAATGTCTTAATTACAGGTAATTATTAAATATATCGGATTGAATCATGTCCTTTTTGTTACTCCGAAGAAAGCCGGCAATACTTCTACTGAATAGTTATAAGAATTCAAATATGTTCCTAAGTCAGACAGATAATGTAGGACGCCACAAAATGTGGACCGTATTTTGAGTCACGCTGGATCATTTTTAGTTATGAGCGTTCCGGAGGACCGGAGTCACTGCTAAATTTGGAGGACGACCTCTCTCCCGACAAAGGTCATCTAGGGTCTTCTTATCTGTCTTCAGACTGGTTTGCTTGAGAGTTCACGCATTAGATTGACACCAACCTCTCATTTCTGGAGAAGAAAGTGCAAGTGTACCAGTCCAACATTGTAGAAACAACCCGGAGACTGGGGAAGGAAAAGGACGGACAAACACAAGTCTCAAACACAGCCTGAATGGTTTTTTTTTTTTTTTTACAATTGGTGTTTATTTAGCCTTGAAGAACCCATACAGACATGAAAGAAACTGACAAACTAAAAACTCTTCTCACAGAAACACAAAAGGACAGTGACCACCAATAGGAAACACAGAGTATAAATAATCTCTACCAGACTCTCTTCCTTCGTAAAAGCGCACTAAAAAAAAAAAAAAGAAACGAGCAAGAAAATCAGAACCACACTTTTACGCTAGAATATAGGAGTGCCTCTCGTTTAACGAAAGAAGAACTTGCTAGGTTGACCCGAAGTGAGAGGAGAACTGACCTTGGACAGGCAAAAACAACAACATGAACAAAGCACGGTATGATGGAGGGTGAAGCTTGAGACACAAGTCTATCAAACCTGGAGGAACCTTCTTAGTTCTGCGTCTAAACTAAGGGAAGGTTTGGTTTCTGCACTTCCACTATTCATAATACTTATAGACTCTTTTACTAGGCGTTTATTATCGTCTCTCTCCGTCAGTACCACCGACGTTAACTGCCACAAAGACGCACAATTCTTACATTCCGTTACATGCTTTGACACTTCCGAGTACGGATCCTATTTTCTTTTTGCCCGTTCAAGGTCAGTTCGCCCCTTACTTCGGGTCAACCTATTAAGTTATTTTGTTAAACGAGAGACACCCCTATCTCCTAAGCGTAAATGTTTTGCTTGGGTTTTCTTGTTTGCACTTTTTTGAGTGCGCATTTTACGAAGGAAGAGAGTCTAAAGAGATGATTCATACTCTGTGTTTCCTATCGGTGGTCACTGACCTTTTGTGCTTCTGTGGAAAGAAGTTTTCGTTTCTTAGCGTCTTTCAAGTTTGTATGGGTTCTTGAAGGCTATTATTCTGGGAGGCCCTGACTCCCTCTCCCTGATCCAGCCTTAGGTCCGCGTGCGCGACGTCGGGCACCGCCTGGCTTCAGACCGGAACGAGCCATATCCTGGCCAGGAGAGGCAGCCATCTTGGTTGTCAACTCTCGTTACTCCGTCCGTGCCCCTCCCTGGTTCGAGGAGGAAAGTGCGGCAAGGCAAGGACTCTCTGCCCCTTTCCCTTACTAGTCTTTTTGTGTCTGTATTTTACCGGAGCCAATAAACCCCCAGGTGTCCCTCTATTCTGCGTCTCCGTGCGCTCCCTTAGTCGAGCCCGTCGTAGCAGTGACCCTGATCCGCTGCGGGGCGGTGGTTTCGCGGTCGGCCTCCTATCCGGACGCCTCGTACCCCTTTGAGACCTCCACAATAAACACCAAATGTTGTCAAGTAAATTCGGTTCCACCTTCAGAAAGGCCAGAAAGCTCCGCCTTCAGCGCGAGCTTTCTGTCCTTACTAACACAAGCGTGCACGTGCAGGCACACGCAACCAAAGCTCTGCGGAAGCCAGCGAGATCGCACTGAAGGCGGAGCTTCTACTCTTAGCTTAAGGGTGAACGGAAGTATAGCAGAATATATTTTAAAATATGAAAACATCCTGTTGTTACACGTCAAGCGTTTCCCGACAAAAGAAAATCTTTTCTTTTAATAGAACGCTGACTTAGAAGAAAAAAAAAAAATACTAGGGGGAAAATATAATCAAGCGTAGAGGGCTGCAGCTTGAGTAGTTTCTGTATATTGGTTTATGAAATGACAATTTATGTAGAATACCGACACCGCATCGCCAAATCTCAACATTTCACCTTTTGTTTAAGAAGCAGTGGTTTCAATTCTTACCTTATTAGACGGAAAATAAAAAAAATAGGTTTCATTTCTTCTATCCCGTCTACGTTAGAATAAATACGGTAACACTCACGCGAAATGGGTCTACAAAAAGTGGACCGAGGGCTATAGCCAGGGTGGAAGATAAAACTCAAAATGACTTAAATCGTGATTTAAATCAGACTGGTTTTACTAGGATGATTTCAATCTAACCTTGCCTGCCAAAATGCTCCCAAATATACTTTTCCTGTTTTCTTTGTAATTTGATGCTCTCTATATGGCCATATATTATGTATTTAAATCAAAGAATTATCACAAGAAAGGTTTATATCGGACTGCACACGAGCAAAAAGCAGTTGGCTTTGGAGCAAATGGATGCGTTGAGCTTTATTTTTACCTCCGACTTTGTTCGTTAGTTACGTCATACTTTTTGCAATGAAATCAGAACGGAAAAGATAGAAACGAAAACTTAAAAAGTACTGTTTTATTGCTAGAAAATTAGATAGCGGAAAACTGCCAATTCAGCTTTTTTGCTGACAAAATCTAAGCTGTTTGTGTTTTAATGCAACATGGTTTTCACTAAAAAAGTTGTTAAAATTGCGGTAACTTTTTTACAGCGGAGCTGTTAAGGCTAGGTTCCCCAGGATCGTGTCCGGGTATGTCGACAAAAACTTGCCTGGACAGCTACCGCCATCTATAAGCGACGTTGGCAAGCACACAACCAGTATGGTTTCCGCCGTCGCTCGTAGATGGCGGCAACCTTTCCAGCTATAATAGAAGAATGGATAGTTGGGCGCGTTGGGGAATTCATCGTAGGAAACAGCGCGAAAAACAGACGACGACAAAGAAGAAGCACACAGTGTATCGAGTACAGCTCCGCTTGTCTTCCTTCTTCACGAGAGTGGAAGGGCGGAACGATTTTTTCTGCATTCTTTTCACTCATCGGAAAAATTTATCAAAAAACCTGCAGTGTTTAAAAATGCATATGATTAATTATCAATATTTTCTAGCATCAGTGCTATTAGTCTGATTGAAATCATATAAATCTAACCCAAATTTAAAAAAAAACAGTATTATTTGTTTGAATTTTTATTTCTGTTACTCTTTTTCCACAGCATATCGACCTGATGTGAAGTGTGTACACTGCATGACTACAGTCAACACAGACGAACGATGATAATTTATTTATTTTTTTACATTTTAGTGGTTGTTATTAAAACTACTATTGCGGTGGAAATAGCTCATTCGGGGCACAAGCTTACGCTATAAAAGTTTGGCGCTGATCGACCGATTTTTTAAGTGAAATGCGAAATTTCGCTTCGCGTTAGCTTTGTTGCACGGTTTACCACATGCGTGAGAGAAGCCTGAAACATTGGCAGCACTACTGCTCTTAAATGATAAAGACCACTTTACATAATATTTAATTCGAGGTGAGCTTTTCTCAGGGTCTGTCAAAAGACTGGTGAGGTTTTCTTTGGACCCGCACAAAAGTGGGTGAGCTTTTGTCCAGTGAGCTTATCTCCGGTCAGCTCGTCTCCGGTGAGCTTTTTTCCGGGATTCGTCAACGATGATAAGAGGGACGATAACTGAGCTGTCTGAATGCCTCAGAGCGTCAGTGGACGGTTTCGCTTAGTCTCGCCTTATGACTTTTTGTGGCATCCAAAGCTCCAGCGTAGCTTTGGATGCCACAGGTTGAAGTTGTTTCAAGTGAAGCGATGCTGTTATATGACGTACCTCCCTTCCAACAACTCTAAAAGGTGTCGTTTGAAGATAAGTGACCCGACAAATCGAACCCCAGGGCCCTTTCCATTATGTTCGATTAGTTTTATCAAATCATTTTCTCACTTTATGAGTGCATTATAGCATTGGTGGGGCGTTGCATATGTATGATATTTCGGGTCGGAATGCATTACTAATTGCGCGATCACGCAGTCTACTAGACGAGATGGGCGAAACGCCAACTGATGCATAGGCATCAAACTCAGAGCGTCGAGCTGCGGTATCGTCGCCGACCAGTTCACCGCTTACAGACGCCGACACGGAAGGCCCAACGAGACCTTGATCAAATACCAGTCAATAAACATCAATCTGACAATGTTGTCGAAACTTTTTCCGGACGATATGTTTTATTTCGTTTAAGCCTTTGTAAACGCAGAACACGAAGGTATCTCTTCGTGCATAGCAGACAAGCTAAACAGAGACCATATATGCAGTTATTTGTCTCTAAGACTTGGGAAAGATTAATGCACAGTTCTTGCCATGTATGGGCCGTGGCATCAAAAATGCCTTGCAGTTGTTTTGAAAAAAACACGGTAGGTGAAACTTCGCATAATTCATGTGTTGTTCTTTCGACTTCTAGAGTAGACTCTTCTTTTGTTTTGTCATTTAGCGGCTTCCGGAAGGGATTTCTAGAATTCATTTTTGCGTGCGTCGAGTACCTTCGTAAATTGTATGGGTAAATAAAAAAAATTAGCGCGGGTAAATGTTTTTTTCCTAATTGTTTTAACGTAAATCTATGTCTAGACTTAGGAACGCGTAGTCGTTCATTTTACGTCTTATGCTGTTATATTGTTCGCTTTGTTTTCTCCGCATATTCCAGGCCAACGAGGAAGCTCTCGAAACAACAAGAACGATTGCATTTATAAAACGAAACACATTCCTATGTAGAAGATATACATATATATATATTTATAATCTATTCAATTTGTTATGCACGTCTCCTGCAGGTGCATTCAAATGGGTTTGCTCTTTACTCGGGCTCGAGTATGCGGATGTTTGTTCTATTCCCCGGTTATCTAGGCATCCCCAGCTCACCCGTAAAGAACGTTGGCTGCAAAATATCCGGCTTGGCCAAACAAGAACACCGTTTTCGGTGACGTGAATCTAACCTGCGAGGAAGGCATGCCGAAATGTCAAAATAATTCAGTTGTAAAACGATGTTACAGTAACTTCGAAGTATTTTGAGATAATATATCCTACAGCTAGATATAATAATACTTATTAGAAATGTATATTCACAGAGGGGAAAAATCAGCGCTACGTATACAACAGGCTCATATAAGGTCGCTTTTTCCCGTACAATGTGGGAAGTCCTCGAATGCGCACTTCTCTGCGAGTGCCTTTGAACATCGTTTTAAAAATAACTGCAGCCCTGTCAACAAATAAATTCCAGTTTAGCTTCCTTTATTTAGGCAAAAGGTCGGTGCAACAATTTCAATGTTGAAATAATATTCAGTTTTCACTTGCAGTCACCAAGCTTGTTGTACTCCAATGATGGTGATCTAAATAAATAAAGGGGTGGACTCCTTATTGCCACAGAAGATGCCTGAACATCTTTAACTTTCGTTCATATCAATGGCCAAGCTTGTGAAAGGACGAATATATGACTTGTGTTCTGATTGCATCACAGCGGCATGAACATCTGAGAGTGCGGTTAAACATAGCGTTTTTTTTTTTACTTTATTTGTATTGATTTAATTGAACCTACTGCCAGCCGTAAGGTCAAGGCAGCACGTGGGTGGGCATGGGAAAACCGAGAGGATCTACAAATATTAAAAAAAATACCGAGAATAGAAGACACATTTGCACTGTTGAGAGTAGTCGTCGACACAAAGTTCCGTTTCGTAATATTACGCTTGTAACATATTTCTTACAGTAAATAAAGTAATGACCAATTTGTAAAAAAATAATTTTATCCGAGCCAATATCATCGTGGTACTCATACGCAGGAGGTTTGCATCGGACTTTAGTTGGAAGTAAAAGTCCTTGGATAGATGGTCATTGAAGGTAAATCAAGGAGCTCTACTTTGAATGCATTGTTTGTGTAATAGTAATCGTAATAGTAATAGTTTAGTTTCGCTTCATTTTACAAACATTTGAATCCGCCTCTCGAACGCACTTTTGTGCTTGTGTGTGAAGTACGGGCAGTACACCGGAGTAGACTTGACCAAAAAAAAAAAAGAGAAAGAAACAACAACAGTAAAATAAAATACACAAAACGGGGCAGCTGCGCCGTTGAAATCATACAATCAAGAATCATTGACACTGAACGGGGCAAACTATTTCGGAACAAAGCCATGCATACATTTTTTTCAACATTGCGAAATAAAAAAAAGAACACGATGAAAGCACTACGAATTCATGTTATAGCAAATCGTAAATAAATCAGCAACACATACTTGGTAGGTATTAAAGATGCGCGTATATTGACACCATGTCATTATTTCTCTTTTTGCTATTTTAAACAACGGGAGGTTCCGCATATTGTCCAGCAGCTCATTGAAAAGACGTCGTGTATAATATTTCCTTAGCCTCTTTCCAGAATTTCTATATATTCTCGGAACAACATATTTTTCAGTAAATGTTTTGTTCCGCAGAATGGTTTCGAAACTGGGCTTGCATATTCAGTCGTTGGTGATGTTAGTGACTTATATGCAGGACGTTTGAGCTCTATACTGGCATATTATAACTTCCCTGTATCTGTCCAAAGTGTTTGCTTTAGAAAACTCTTTTTATATCATCATTCCACTTTAGATACTGTTACGGTGTTATTCAGAGAAGGAGCACCGAAACTGACGTCTGCCAAGCTGGGTTTAGTTCCAAAAGATTGCCGGCCGACCCAGCTCGCAGCCGTTGCGTGCCCCGGTCATTTGCGAAGCTCGCTCTTCGTTTTTTTCACCGTTGCATTACCATCCTTCAGCTTTTTGCGGTCGTCCCGACCGCAACAAAAGTATAGAAGTGGTGGGGAGTTTGTGGGTGGTTATACGGTTTCATACGAGTGACGTGAACGATGTCGGTGGTGGCTCGGTGTTGGTACGTGGACTGCTGCTCTAACTACACGCAATACGTAAGGTTGGACAATTTTCGCATAATTCAGGCGGGTCCCGCGTAGCGTGCAGAAGGTTTGTAGCCTTTCCCTGATGGCGGTGAGGAGTGCAAAGCCAAACAAGAACTCCCAGTTGGTAGGTGACATGGCGATGTGTCTGGTTATAACGCTGACATTGGCATTGCTGGGACGTCCGTGTGTGGACACAGGCAAGTTGACGCGCTTCTTCAGCTCGACACACGAAATGCGCTACCGAGTCGGGAAGTTCTTGATCTTGTCAGTAGAATAGAAGAATGTAGAAAAATGTTGTCAGATTCTAATTGTACAAAAAAAAAAAACGGCGTGTACCGTCAGTATTTTGAAAAGCTGCATTAAACGCATAGGTAACGAAGGAAGACTGGACGTAGACTTAAATCAAATCAATGATGGTGCGGTTAAAACGTTCCACCAAGCCGCTCACTTGGGAATGATTTGATGTTGTTGAAGAATGTACAGTTTCGCAAAGGTGTAAGAGTTGTTGCATTACGTTGGATAGAAAAATGGTGCAGCGATCGCTGACGAGTTGACGAGGTGGACCGTGTCGCAATGTTATGTTGTGGAGAAGAAAATTGGCGACATCGTCGGCGTTCGCAGACGGCAAGGCAGACGTTTCCGCGTAGCGAGACAAGTGGACAAGACACAATTATCTAGCGGTTACAGTTAGGGATAGGAGGAAGGGGTCCGAGCAGGTCGATTAAAACTTGTTTAAACCGGTAGTGAGGCGAGTTAAATGATGAAGAAGTCCAGCTGGTGTGGTTGTCGGTGTTTTTTTGCGTTGACATGCGATGCATGATGCCACATACTTAAAGATGTCACGATGCTGTCGCAGCCAGTGGAGGGTATTGCGAATACGTGTTTACGTTTTTAGAAGTACCAAGTGCCCAGCCGTGGGAACGCTATGAAGGTCACGTAGAATGTCATCGCATAGATGTTTGCGAACAACGAACAACAGAACGGGGTCTCGTGGACCATAATTACGACGATATAATTTTTTGTATTGTATTTTGTAGAGCTCGGCAAGTCGTTGTTTGTTCTGGGTGAGGTCCAGTTTTATTGATAGAGCGAAAAAGCTTCTGCAAGTTTGGGTATTTTCGTTGCTCTACAGTGAAATTCAACGTGGATGTCAGGGCAATAGCGGTAACGGCAGGAGGGTCTGAGGAGGCCGAAAGTGGATTCCGAGATAGACATTCAGGTGCGTCGTGTAGCTTTCCAGGCTTATAAAGAATAGACATGTTGCCTTTTTGGAGTTTCAGTGCCCATCGTCCAAGGCGTCCAGAAGGATTTTTGAAGTTTGATAGCCAACACAAAGCGTGGTGATCCGCAACAACCTTGAACGAACGACCAAAAATGTAAGGTGTAAATTCGCTGATCGACTAAATGACTGCAAGGCATTCTTTCTCTGTAACGCCATAATTTTGTTCTGCTTCGGACATACTACGACTTGCATATGCGATGACATGTTCTCTTCTGTCCCACTTTTGGATCAAGATGGCACCAAGTCCGTAGCCACTGGTATCGGTGCAAATTTCGACATCAAGTGCAGGGTCGAAATGGGCTAGGAGTGGCTTGGTTGTGAGCGCTGTCTTGAGAGTCTTGAATGCATCTCTCTTGATTTGTAGACCATGTGAAGGGGCGATCTTTCTTAAGGAGATAATTTAACGGTGCAGATATGGCGGCAAATCAACGTATAAAATCGCGAAGTTTTGAACACAGCTCAAAGAATGAACGGAAGGCCGTAATGGCCGTTGGACGGGAAAAGTCATACACATCGCTAAGTTTCTCAGGATCTGGTCATATTCCATGGCGATTTGCGAGATGTCCAAGAATCTTAGTTTCTCTCGTATAAAAAGTACACATTTTTTAGTTGAGTTGTAGGACTGTGTCGCGTGAAACGTTTAGGGCAGTTGTTAGCGGCGATATATGTTCGAAAAAACTGGACGAGAAGACGACGACATCGTCAAGATTACAAAGAAAGGTTGTCAGCGTAAACTGCGGAGAAAAAAGTATATCGCACGCTCAACAGTTGTCAGAGCGTTACATAATCCAAAGGGCATGACACGAATGTGGTAGAGTCCGTCGGGCGTAACGAAGGCTGTCTTTTCTCGGTGCTTTTCATCAACGCTAATTAGCCAATAGCCAGAGCGCATATAAATCGTAGAAAAATATTTGGCTTCGTGTAAAGAATCAGGGGTGTCATCGATTCGTGGTGGGTGATAGATATCTTTTTATTTTATTTTATTGAGTCACCCGTAATCAACGCAAAGGTGCCATCCCTACTGAAAAAAATTATATGAACCTATATAAGAACTGATATGAAATATCCAAAAACTGATATGCGACATATGAAACTGATATGAAATATCCAAAAACTGATATGCGACATATGAAACTGATATGAGATACCCAAAAACTGATATGCGACATATAAGAACTGATATGCAACATTTGCCAACTGATATGAATATGTCCAATAAACATATCAGAAATTAATTCATATAATTTGTTTTTCGTATACGACGTGCCGTGCGGGAAAACAAACACGTGGCTTGGAACCGCAGAGGAGCGGCTTAATTTACTGGCTTTCAAATACCTACGGCATGAGCGTTTACGTTTTATTAAGAGATTCATCCCCTGAGCCGTTCAAAATACTCTCAGAGGTATGACATTACTGAAAAAAAATCCAACATGTTGAGAATAATATTTATTGCTTAGGTGGTCACCGAAAAACTCCGTACTTGCAAAACGACCTGTATAAAAGGCGGAAGCCCAGAGATCATAAGTATTTATTGGGTGTGCATGTTGTATTCATGTTTGCTGTGCCGTGTATGAGTATGCGCTCAATGTATATGTTCAGCTGATGCCAGTGGTATTCTTGATGTATCTACATGGCGTGAGTAAATAAAAATATTTTTGTAGCACATGAATTGGGCGGTACCTAGCACCACCTAGCCTAGTGTAACTGATATGCAGCGTATGAAACTGATATGAAATGATAACTTCTGATATGAAAAATGTGTCCAATAAACATATCAGAAATAAATTCATATAATTTTTTTCAGTAGGGATGCACCATCTTTCTTTATAACGAGAACTACTGGAGAAGACTAAGGACATGTGGATTCTCCAATTATGTTTCGACGTAACATGTCGTTAACGTGGCATCGAATGACATCTCGCACTGAACGCGACACTCGGCATGAACGTCTGCGTTTGGGTCTATGAGTTCCAGTATCGATTGTGTACTGTACAGCGTTTGTCTGAGGTTGAGGTTGAGAACTAAAATTGGAAATGTCGACGAAAAAGCAGAACAAATTGTGCAAGACACTTTGGTGCTCTGTCGGCTAATTGGGGCTTATTCGTTTTGCAGAATATGAAAATAGCTTTTGTCACGATTATTCGACGGAGGAGATGCTAACCCCACGGTAGGATTACTCAAACTATTCACACAGACTATGCTGCTAATTGCTGCAACCGCCACACCGGTACCAGCAGACAATGCCTGGGGAAAATTGGCGATGTTCGAAATTAAAAGCTGTAGTTTGATTACTTGAATATCTTATTATTTCCATGGGTAGTGCAAGTCCTTTTTTGAGAATGAACTTCTCGGTTTGACCCTAACAGATAAGTAGCGTCCCTTAAATTGGCGGTTAGTTGAACAACGGCTGCAGTAAAGGGAGGTATCTGAGCGTAATTCACGGCACGGAAGGGAACAGATTGTTTACGAGGCATTGTAGCGTCATTGTCAATGTCGTTGAAATGAAGTATTCGTGCCCCAGAGTCAATAAGGGCCGGTCGGTTGGCTAAGATATCCCATCCAAAAATAATGTCGGGCGTACAGTTGGCCAGAAAAGTGAAACAATGCTGATGAGGGTTGTTCTCGATTGTAATTGTAACGGAAGCCAAACCAAGCGGATGAATCAATAACGTGTTGGCACCGCGAAGACTGCCACCCTCCCACGATGTGGTAACGAGATTTAAGCTCTTCCAAACATTTTCGCGAATGTTAGAGATGGACGCGCATGTGTCAATGAGTGCAGTCAGTCTTACCTCTTTAATGAATATGTCGACCAAGTTCTATAAGGACGTAGTCGGTGGGGAATTCTGAGAGGACGTGGAAGCAGCCGTACCCCTGTTAGCAGTTCCATTTAGTTTTTCCCCTCGAATGATTATTGCGGGAACGTCTGCTTCCCGCGGCGAGGGGGACTGCTCGGCATGCAGGTGAGGGGCTGGAGTTTTTCCGACCACGACTGGAAGGAGATGGAGAACGCCTTTGTGAACCAAGACGGGTATCATGATTGAATCGCCTGTAGGATTGTGGCGTGAAAGTCTGTCAGCTGAACATTGTCCTTGAAGTCTCCGACAGCCGGCGGCGACAGAAAGGGGTGATGTGACCTTGTATACCGCAATAGTAGCCAGTAGATTGGCGCTCGTAGAAATGGTAGGGAGGTACCCAGGGTTGCTGTCCGCCGGAAGGTCGGAAGATATTGGGGCGAGGGCCTTGATGGCGCGGAACGTTAGGCTCATAGTTATGCTCCGGGGACGAAGCACATACTGCTTCGGGTGGTAGAGACGTTGGTTGTGCCGCTAGAGGAACCGCTTGGTCCGGGAGTGGTGCCGGAGAAGTTAACGGAGGTGCAATATGAGATAGCTGGGCTCGAATTTGTTCTTTTAACCCTTCGGTTGTGAGTTGTTTGTTCTCTGGTCACACGCCTTGTTGGGTTGACGGCAGCAAAGCAGCGAGCTCTTTTTTAATTATTTTCGGATGAGAGCCGAAACAATTGTCGAATAATCGGGGTGATGATGAAGCTATGCAATTGTGTAGACGGGTGATTTTATCTCGGCGGGAAATACGAAGACTACGAAAAGCTTCCCAGCGTAGGTCTTGCTCTTGGAGCTGGGCCACGGTAGTTGGGTTGCGTGAAATCAGCATGGCGAAAGCGTCGTCGGCAATTCCTTTCATTATGTGCCATACTCGTTCTGATTCGGAGAAGGCAGGGTTGACGCGTTTACACGAGGCCAGTATGTCTTCTATGTAGGCGGTGGTAGTCTCGAGTCCAGACAGCGCGGTTCGCTAGCTTGGGGTTGGCGTCTTCGGTGCAGCTGACGGGGCATCGATATAGATCTGAGAAGTCATCCCACGAGGCGATGTGATATTTATGATTGTCGAACCATACCTAGGCGGTGTCGCGAAGCTTTAAGACGACGTTTGTCAATATGAGGGTCCCAGGCGTTGAGAAGACTGACTCTTTCGGAAGTGCGGAGCCAGTCCTCGACGTCGTCGCTACCGAAGCCACACCGAAACTGGGAGGTGCAAGCTGCCGCAATCTTCTGAAAAGCGTTGTGGCGGTGAGCAAACAGGCTCAGGGAGAGAACCGCACCTCCACCAAATGTTACGGTGCCATTCAGAAAAGGAGCAAAGAAACTGACGTCTGCCAATGTGGGTTTAATTCCAAAAACTGCCCGCTGACCGAACTCGCGCCGTTGCGCGTCCCGGTCGTTTGCGAGGCGCGCTCTTCGTTTTCTGCACTGTGACAATATTTATACTTGAGTAAACTGATAGAGTACTTACGAATGGCTGGCCTAGAACTGATCCAATCAGTGTGGTAATTTTACCTATAGAAAATACAAATCCATATTTCCAAGCTTCAAGTCCTCTTGAAGCTGCCTGAAACAAAAGAAGATAATATATAAAATTACAAACAACAATAACTAATCTGGTTTTTATATACAGCGCGTCATAGATAATTGGCACCAAGCTTTAAGCTAAAATGGAGCGCTCTGCGGGAGAGAAACAAGTTTTATGTTGTTAGGAAGTGTATTAGGGAAGTGCAAAAATTATGTTTAGTATGCCTTCTTATTTAATTAATTATAATTAATTAACCAACTTTTCATTATTCGTTTCAAGGCCGAGGTGTGATTGGGAAAGTTGTAGAGCGCATTACGAAACACCCAAAGAAAGTGTTTACTAAATGATATGCTTGGCGCATATCATTTAGCAAACCTGTAAATAAAAGAAAACCACACTGTCTTCAATATTGGATCGGCTATTCTGGAAGTAAACGTAGCGGGCTTTATTTATGCCCGGGTCCCACTAGAGCGACAGACAGAAACAAACGACAGCGACAAGCCTCACACCAGAGTCTTTAGTGATTTGAGAGGCTTTGCAGGTTAAAGGAGGCTATGCTCAAACACGAGCATCATGCATGCGAGGGTATCTTTGGCAGGCTTGCAATCACTCGTGCTTACTTCTCGAGAACCGAACGACCAAACGCCTGCCAAAGGTACTATCGGGGAAAGATGAAATGCGAACAAAGGAGCGCGTGGCTCGCGCCACAGGCTGCGCCGCCTGGAAGTGAGCCTAGGGGCGAGGGTGCATGGCCTACCCCGATGTGTTCACGTCCTTCGCTCTGCGCTCCCCGAGCTTCGTCAGTGCGCCTCTTAGTACGCTGAAAGCTATCACCACTATCTTTGCTGGCTCAGCGCGTGCGGTGCGAAAAAGCTCGCCGCACGCGTCGAGCAGGCAAAGATAGCGGTGACAGCTTTCAGCGCACTGAGAGGTGCACTGCCGAAGCTTGGGGAGCGCAGAGCGAGGGGCGTGAACACATCGGAGTAGGTCATGCACTCTCGCCGCTAGGCTCACTTCCAGGCGGCGCAGCATGTACCGCGAGCAACGCGCTCCTTTGTTCGCATTTCATTTTTCCCCGATAGTACCATCGCGAGCACGCTGCATGGGTTTGAGGCTTGTCGCTGTCTTTTGTTTCTGTCTGCCGCTCTAGTGGGACACGGGCATCAGGATTAAGAAATTGATTAAAAAATCAAAGCAGTCACAATACCCTCCGTCGCCTGAATAAATTTTCGCATAATTCACGCGCTGCGGGATGTAGTTTTTACAAAATCTGGTTCTCAAGAACAAAATCGACAATTATTGCATTTAAAATATGTTCATTTTGATAAACCACAATTAATAGAATTTACCTGACCATAGAAGCACGTTGACAAAAAGCCCATAAGGAAGAACCAACAAAATGCAGTAGAAGCCGAACTTTTCTGCACTGCGGTTCTTGAGTAAAAACGAATATCTCAACTGAATCACTTTCTTTGCTTGCCTTAGTGCACAGGAATTATACTGATTTTATAGAGTAATTTAACAACACATATGAGCAAGGCCATCGATGCATCAATATTCATAAACGTTGAATCTACATTCACACACGAAATAATAAACTCTCTGGGGATAGCAGTCGAGGGGAGGAGGGGGGGGGGGGGGGGGGAGGGAGTTGGACATGGGCCTGCAGGGGCACTGAGCAAAGCACTGGCGGTGAGCTCGAGGTAGGTCGGACGGAACAGCGAACGACCAAGGTAGGCGCTGCATCCAGATCGTCCAACTGTGAGACAGTAAATCCCTCGTTCCGTGCGTTGTGTGATCTCCTTCGGGGCGGTAGAGGCGATACCTGATCGGGCGACGCCCACAATACATAGGAAGGATCACAGAACACAACATCGTACAACTAGCAACTATTCTTTCGTGTGTAAATTGAACCTTACCAACACGCTCAGTTTTTAATAATTTTATGAATCTCTAACTGCGGTTCGAGGAGTACGGCGCTAGTGTAACGCGTCGAGAGGAACAGACAGTAATTCCATAAATTGTAAAGAAAGAGAAAAACTGGGTGCTTCTGACTGCTCGAACTTCAACTGGATTTTATGGCAATATATTCGTGAAACCACAATTATTAATTAACAAATGTAGTAAATAAACGAATGCAACAAAAACAAACATTCATGAGCAAGTCGACGAAACAATCATATCCTGAAGGTATACACCCGATATCTTGCAATCATTCCCCGTAGCTCGCCTATATTGCGAACACACATACTATATGACGGTAACATATAAGAAAGACCTCGCTCAAGAGGAGCTACTCACCAGAGCTGGAAAGTAAGGAGCCAAGAGCCCGTAGGTAGCCGCGACCCAAAACTGCACATGTGCCACCTGTAGAAGCTCTATGATCCTTGTGCATTTGCCAGTGTCGCTTTCATTCGGAAGAACAGCGCAGTCTACTGCTTCAACAAGCGGCTGCGATTGCTGAGGGTCTGGTTGCTTCACCGGCCTTCCATCAGCTCCATTTATATCTCCGTTGCAGCCTTCTTTTCGCTCGTGGCGAACAACGGATGTCTCATCCTCCGTGTCCATGATCTACGGTGGATGCCTGGGCACATTAAACTGTAAGGGGTCCGGAGCGAAATCCTGCCGGAGGATAAACAAGGGCTGGTGTCGCCACACGTTCGGTGCCTATCTCTCCGAGAACTGCCCGAACTCTAATGCATGCCATGACAGACTCAAAAGAGCGCTTTTTCGAATAATGTTGTAGTTCATCGGGGTCTGGGTGTGATAAAAGTTATAAGCCGTAAAGTGTCTTCCTTTGTATATAAATCAAGCAAATGGCGCCTGCAGCTCAAGTTATAGAAGTCAACCTGAAAAGAAGGAACGTTCGCTCCCACTCTGAGGTTTCCAGGGGCTCAAAGATGGACGCTCGGCGAGAAATTAGGCGGCATCGGCGACCGCCGCGATTGTCCAACGCCGCGCTGCGATCGGTCAGTGCCAAGACCAAGTGTGGCGCTGGCCAATCGCGGAAGTCGACGATCTCGCTGACTTGGAGCCCCAACTTGGGGCCCCAGGAGATCTGTTTGTTTTTTTTTGCTTTTTTTAACAACATTGACCACCTATGCGATGTATACCGACGCAATAACAAATAAGACGATGAGCTGTCGATTTAAATGCTTCACGTTCTTCTTGACGGCTAGCCATGTTGAATTAACCTGAGTCTGAGGAAGAAGAGAACCATCAAAACATAGAAAGAACGGAAAAAAGACAGTACGTCGTCTCAAACTTAGGTAACTGGTTTATTTAGTCCACCTCATTATATAGTATCAAGCTCAAGGTCGTCACTATCAACACAAAATGACTAAGTCTATACAATTCTAGTGTCACAACCACCAGCACACAATGTAAGAATGGGGACACATTGATACGGTAAGACAACCTGCATTCTCCTTCAAACTTGAACAAAAGGATCATTCTCTACTTTTATTCTAAACATCGCTCCCACTTTTGATGTGAAAGACGCTCCTTTCACCAAATACTACTTCCAAACTACGAAACGGCCACGGGTTCACTGTTCATTCTTCAGGATACTAAAAAAAAGGGGGGGGGGGGGGGGGGGGCACGGCAGTACATTTAAAACAATTAAAAAAAAGGTTTCAATCTGCAGCGAAGCCTGACTTCTACAAAAATTGCCTAGAGATTTTATCCGCACAGTCTCCGTTACTAATCTTTTTACATCGTTCCTCTCCTTGTGCATGACTTCTGTCTCCGACCATAGCTCTGTGCAGTTGTTACATTCGTGGATACGTTTCGTGATTTCCTAGTTCGGCGCATTGTTCTTCATGTTTCATTTATGGTCGTCTAATTTGTCATTGATGCTTAGTGACGTCTGTCCTACATTCTTAAACCCACACTCTAATGGTACATCATACACACCATTTAGAAAATATACCGATTTTTCCCGACGGGCCTTTCTGCACTCACTCACACCTGTTTGAAATGATGACAATTTACTTAACCTGAAATCCGTACTAAAGACTGTGTCCACTCCACACTTGTTCGCACAAGCCTTCATGTTGTGAGAAATTTCATGAAAATATGTGACACTACTTTAAATCTATTTACTCATGTTGTTACTCATGTGGAAGGCCGTTACTCATGGGCATGAGTAGCGTTTTCAAATGTTGTTCTCTCGTCCCTTTCGGAAGCACTGTCATTGATTGCAGCCTCGTTGGTAACAAACCACAAAGATGCGAGAAGTAGCGACTTCATGAGTAACAAACTCGTTACCCATCAATTATGACTCATGTTTTAGGAGCGTTACTCATACCGGTGGCAGGGGAGTTTCGCAAAGCCGTCAAATTCGGCTTTTATATTATGTCGTCTACCAACCTTGGATGAAGACCGCGTAGGAGAAAACTGACCGACGGCGATAGAAACTGGACGCTCCGGAATTAAGTTTTTTTTTTCTGCCTAGAAGTTTCACCGGGGGGCTGAAAACTTCACAATTTGTGAGTGCTAAGGAGCGTTGTTTCTGTAGTCACATTTAACGCTCTGAATTTTCCAGATTACTAAAGTATTCAGAAGGTTTTCTGAAGGGCGAGAATGTCAACCCGACTAGGTCTCACGAAAACCTGACCTCTCCGGCACCGTCCGGGACTCTTGCGTGTTGGATAGCTGTCCGTGCAGGGGCATTCCTCACACGCGAGGATGCATTTCGATACACCGACTGCCCGGCTGGATGGTGTTTGTTATGCAGGCATCCTCCAGCACAGCATGGCACCCTAGGTGAGTGAGCTTGAGGGAATGGGTGTGCCCGATCGCTTCTCACTTCTAAGCAGCCACTTATGCTGAAGTCTTGTGTGCCCCTCTTTTTCTTCTAGTTAATTTACCAGCAGCAACTTCGGCAACTTGCGAGTCTCCGTTTTTGGGAAGTCAGAAGCTGCAAATGCCGGGTCGCGCGAGCATCTTGTCACGCGGTTCGAGTCCGACTCAGCTCGTGCTCTGGCTATGACAGTGCTTTCTATGTTCCAGTCTAAACTGAGACGGTGTTCCTACACTGTAGTTCCTAGCAAGCCGGCCCTTCATTTTGAAGTGCCGCGTTTGGCGTTCTTCGTTTTTATCTGACTGTAGTGTGTCGTCCAGTCACCCGGCTGTCGCTAAATTGTGAAAATGCAAAATATATATTTATATAGAATGCGAATGCGCATAAAGTGAATCGTCCACATCTTGAAAATGACACGTCTACGTCTCAGTAACAACCATGTAAGCTAGAAATATTAAACTACAATTTTAAAGTGGCCCATGAAATGTTTACAACAGTAGCTAAAAAACTGAAACGAACGGTCCAAGCATATGACCGCGCCAATCGGTAGTGGAGCCTTAATTTCCGCATGTGACCCTCTTAAATTGTCCAATACCTTGAGATCTAAAACTCCGTCGGGCTTACGGTGTGCGCACTCTATTTCAGAGGTGTAAAAATATATTTTCGCGAAGCAGAAAAAAATATCTTAAGAAATCCGTGGCAAAAGTGACATAGCACGAATTACATAAAAAAAACGTGCAATGAAACGTAACGCGAAACATTTAAGCGAACATTTTTAATAAACAGACAGTGACAACTTTGCTAACTGTTTTACACCCTTCATGACAAACGAGAATTTTGTATGAGTTATTTCTCACTTTGAAGGTCGCAAGACGAAAATTGAGTATTTATAGAAAAATGTTCCACCAATTCCTTCCGTTGACTCGAATTGTGCATACCTGGCATAGGAGTCGTAGTGCATTCCCTAGCTGATGATGCCCATCATCAAAGATTGCCAGCCATACCGACTCCCCAAACTGGTATGTATGATTTGTTTTTGTCCAGATGCAAAAATACTGCAGACATAGCTTTAAAATATGTCCTGTGTGTATGTAAGCTTGATAAACGACGCTCATATAGATTAAGAGCTGCTGATTTAGATAATCTGGACGAAACGTACTTTGCGTTCTTGTGGGCCCTAAACGAACATATTTACATTGCGTTAAAGATGTTTGCCTCCGTTAAACTGAATGTTCCCACGCACCCCTCATGTTCTCTAGCTTATCCTGCTTGCATCTGTTCCCATGTATGTCACAGCTGACAATAGAACACTGTCTAGCAGTAGAAAGTAATTTGTTTTGATTATCATTCCATTAGGTATGGATGTTCAGAAAGCAGCAAGAAGGATGAGCACACCCAGTCGAGACATTATGAGAAAGCAGCATGACAAGTTCAACTCACGTGAAGCATATTTCTCGGTTTTTGAGTGGATGGTTTGGAGTGTGCCTGTGCTCATCGTTCGCTCCCTCTCTGAGCGAGAACAAAGCACATGAGCTGCCAGAGCGCCCGCTAAAGCGGCGAGAACTATGCCTCGTGGGTGTAGGGCTCCAAGGTCACGAACATAACATATCACTCATGAAACTGTTACCCATGGGACTTGTTACCAATGAAGCTGGTTGCCTATGAGACTCGTTACTCCTTGGTATCTTGCGGCAGAAAAAGAGCCTGTTGGTTACTCCTCGCATTAGTAACGCGCTCATGGTTAAGCCTGGTACCCCATGAATCAAGCGGCACAAAAGGTACACCTTCGTGCCGCATGACATGAGTAACCGCACTACGAGTGAGCCGTGCTTTGAATTCTGTTTCCTTTCTCTTTTGCTTTTAATGAAGAGTTCTAATTGCTAGTTTGATAAAACTGTCATCATGCCCTACACTGATCATCCTTTTCCACAGCCTTTCTCCTGAATCAGTGATATAATGGACATACAGGCTTTCTAGCGCGTCTCTTACCAAGGAGTTTACAATCCCATCCTTCACGGTTTCCGAAGGACAACTAATTATTGGCAAAACCGGTTTCGAATTTCCCTTTCCGTATTTCTAGCATAACCCTTGATTCACGTGAATACGTAAATCTAGGAACTGTAGAACATCTTACTCCGGTTTTTCCACGGTAAACTTTAATTCCGGAGCCATTGATCTTACAACACGTACTAGACGGCCTGATAGACCTTCCGTAAATGCGCATACCAGGAGTTTGTCCACGTATATTCTCACCATTGCCACACCGGTGGTCACCTCTTGCTGTTTATCCGGCACTATACTATCCAAAGAGTTCAGGTAGACTTCCGCTAGGATCGGTGGGACTGACGACCCTACAGAAACACCGTTTTGTATGTACTTTCTTCGTGCTCCACATACCGTTGACTTCAGATACAACTCCAGAATTGTTAAGATACTTTCTACCGATATACCTGAACCTGATTGAAATTTTACAAATATCAGCCCCAATGATTCTCTCATTCTCTGCATCAACCGAGTATTTTCTAGGGAATAGTGGAGCTCCTTAATGACTAATATAATATAATAATAACATAATTAATATTGACCAGCTCGCCTGCACCCTTACTATATTGTATTGACGATGTTGACATAAACATATGACCGGTAGTTCTCTCGTGGACTTTTCGGTTCTTCCCTGAGAAGCGCTTTTAAGCAAACTAATGTTCTGTGCCTGAAGTTTGCATCACGTTCTTTTTCTCGGACGTCACGACGAAATTAATAAAATATTTTGCATCACCGTCTAGATTTTAGCTGCATGTGTTTGTTTGCACACACACACACACACAAAGGTTGAGAGGTGTGCCGACTGACTTCTCGACCATCTAGGGTATCCCCACATTTTATGTGTCTTTGATGTTCATAAAGCAGTTTATACTTGCGAATGCACAAGAGGCCTCGTGTTGCTTAGTTTAAGTTACCACGCGGTTTTGACCAACTAAATCGCTTGCGACATCGACAATAAGGTCGCCTTTTTAATCATAAATATTTTCACGCCTCCAAAAACATATTTGTGGTTCTGTGGCGTAAAATATCACACGATTATACGATTGGGACACTATAAAAGAGGATTAAACCAAAAATCGACTCATATCTGAGTTCGGAGGTAGCATTAAAAGGTTGCCCCTTATCAATTTAACCCTCTATTCCGGGTTAAGTTGCTATATTTCACAATCTAGTCAATGCTCGAAATCTTTCCAAGTGCTTCCCAAAAAGTACGCTTAACACAGCCACAAGTATACGGCGGATTCTCTAGTGACCTTAGGTTTGTCTAATAAATCCCTGCACCAAGAAATCCCGCAGGACAAATTTAAAATATCGACGCTCTTGAACGAGAAACTTGAGCACACCACGCAGATTTCAGAATTATTAAAAAAAAAAAAAAACTTTGCTGATATAACCAAAAGTGCTAAAAGGTGCGCAGTTTGTGACTGAATTTTACTCAAACTATATTTTTCATATGAGAGGCTCAGAATGATGAAAGGTCGACGAAAAAAGTACGATGAAGATGTGAATAGATGCGAATTATATATTTAGGTTGATGTTTTAGATGTTAACATCATTATTTTTGCACAATCCTTAAGGGGTCCTGCACCAATAATGAGACCAACAATTACGTACCCAAATATCGCGACGAGCAGCTGGAGGGTCCTTTGAAAGACGCGATAACTGCCCGAGTGTCAGAGCACGCATGCGGTGTTTCATGTACTTCGCGCACGCTACAGAGGAATGAAAAGAAAAACCCTCGTCGCGCATATGAGTTTTTCGTTTTTTCTTTCTGCGCTCGCAGTTGCGCATACTGTCCAACGGGATGAGCGCACACGTTTTTTGAGGTCTATTTTTCGACAGCTTTTCGCAGCTGCTCATGGCTCAGTCGTGGCAGTACTGCGACAGACATGCCGTCTTTTCCGGACTGTGTTCCGCACTTGATTCAAATGGTAAAAAAACATTTCGACTAAAAAAAATAATATCGTTTTTTATATGGTCTGTACATAGTGCATAGTCCGCACCTAATTTCAATGCAGATCTGGTGTAGGTTGTGTTAGCGTTGCGGCCAATAACCTGTTTGATAAGGAGTTGCAGTTCATGCGAGTGGCGGCAAGGCCTGGGGTTGGCTGATTGGGATAGGACCGTAGCGTGCTTATATGTCCCATTTCCACGTTGATTAAAAAGTTGCAGTCAGCGGTCGTGTGTGTCTAGTCTCTACTCCGTCCTCGTCTAAAAGCGCTACCATGCCCTTGACATCCTGGTTTATAAACCGCGCGTAAAAAATAAGACAATTCTCGTGCACATCACACATTTGCATTACTAGTTCACAACGAAGCGTGCACCATAAACGAATAATCATGAAGATACACTGTCATTCTCAGAATCTGTCACGTCACGTCCTAACTAACGATCAATTGGAAGACAAATACTTCTCTAGATCGCATCGTATGAAATGGTCCATAGGCAATAGTCCGGACGAGGTGGTACGTGCCAGGGCGGCGGAGGAAATTGCAGCTTGGTACAGGCAGCTGCATGAACGTTCCCAATTTTAAAAAAAGGAAAAAGGAAGAGGGAATTTTATTGAAGCTGTACGTTTACCGAGAGAAAAACAAGGTTTTTATGTTCCGTATTACTCTAACCCTGATCTCAGTCGAACCTATAGACCTGTTTTGTGTATACTGTCGTCCCCAGCCACCTAATAGGCGTACCCGGTACGGGCGACGAACAAATAATAAAACGTTTCAAACGAGGTTGTCCAGCCTTTTCGACCGTTCGGTCGACCTGTCCGAGACGGCAATGGATTTTTCCGCATTACGGATTTTGCTTCTTACGGAACAGTTCACTCGAAGCGTTCCGTCAAAAATGTCGCTTTTCTTAAGAGAACCAAAGGGCAAAAAGCTAGACGAAATGGCCGACCTCGCAGACCGCTATCTGGAGGCCCAGGAACAGGAGCCTGCCAGGAGGGAAGAGGCTGCAGCAGACGTTACACCAAATGGATCTCGACCGACATCGAACGGTCACTAGTACAAGACCAGTAAACCTCTAAGGAAATGTTTTCTGTGTGGCAGACGCGGGCACCTAGCGGCAACGTGTAAAAACGGTCAGAAATTTAGCAGTCAAGCTGGTGCCTGTCGAAACTGCGGAAAGTTGGGTCACACTTCCAGTCAATGTTAGAACCGGGACGGAAATCCACAAGTTTCCTGTGTTCATGGAAGCACAGAGGATCTGGACGCAGCATCCGGTCGTGTGAAAGATGGCTATGCACAAGCTAAGGGACGGAACCAAGGTACCAGTGGTAAATGCAGTGTCTGAGGCTTCTCTTCTGATGGAGAGCATGCCTGTAGCTCCCGGAAACCTACACGGGCAAGTTGTCGCGGTGTTGCGTGACACAGGCTGCAACACTATCGCAGTGCGCCGAAGCCTCGTATCAGACAACAACCTGACTGGAACGTCGCGCCTCGGGTACTTGGTGGATGGGACTGCGAGGGCCTTGCCTGAGGCCACGGTGCATGTTGGGACCCCCTTCTACAGTGGGAACGTCGTGGCTAAGTGTATGGAGAACGCTTTATATGACCTGATTCTGGGCAACCTCCCGAACTTGCGCGCTCCCGGTGACCTGCATGGAAGCCGGCTTGAATAGACCAGGGAAATCGGAAGAGAGTTCGCCCCACGATGAGCAGCAAGTTGTGGCGATTCTTGCCACCGCAGCCATGGAGACAAGGTCCAAGAAACAGGGTGGCAAAGAAGAGCACCACTCCGTTGAGAGTGCGCGTAATTAAAGGTGCATCTGAGAAGCCCGAGGAACTTGCGACAGTACAAAAAGGAGACAGTAGTCTAAAGGGGCTATTTGACCGTGTCGGAAAGATATACAGTTGCAAAAACTCGGAAAACACAGAAGAGTTGGTCGTACACAAGCGACTGTTGCACCGAGTTTTTCGAACATCAGAGCGGGGGTTCCAACAGTTGGTGCTTCGTCTGAAACTACGACGGAGTGCTTCGGATGGCTCATGACGGCATTTTGGCTGGACACCAAGGGGCGGAGAAGACCGAACGCCGTATCGTCAGCGAGTTTTACTGGCCGGGGCTCCAGGCGGAAACGATTTGTCAGATTCTGTGACAAGTGCCAGCGGACGACTCCAAAAGGAAAGGTGACGAAGGCACCCCTCGGGAAGATGCCACTGATAGATACCCCTTTCCAACGGGTCGCGGTGGACACCATGGGGCCCATTACACCAGCGACGTCGAGCGGCAATGGGTGCAATCTGACTATGGTGGACTATGCCACCGGTTATCTTGACGCTGTGGCACTACCGGACGTAACCACAGAACTTGTATCCATGGGCCTTGTAGGCATGCTTACCCGTACCGGTGTTCCAAAAGAAATCGTGAGTGACGGTAGAACGAACTTTACTTCAGAGGTGATGAAGGAGGTGAGTTGGCTGCTCTCAATGACGCAACTTCACACCACGCCATATCCCCACAGGGGAATGGTTTGGTGGAAAAGTTTAACGGAACCATCAAGATGATGTTACTGCGCATGTGCCAAGAGAAACCACAAGACTGGGTCCGGTAACTCGCACCTCTGCTTTTTGCGTACCGGGAGGTTCCGCAAGCGAGTCTGGGATTTTCCCAGTTTGAATCGCTTAATGGCCGTCACGTGCGGGGACCGCTCTCAGTCCTAAGGGAGCTGTGGACGAACAAGGCCTTAGAGCCGCACGACCGTACTACCTACCAATACGTGTTTTGCTTAGGAACCGACTGGAGGCTGCCTGTCGGGTGGTCCATGAAGGACCAGAGAAATCGGGCGCTCGGTACAAGCAGTGCTACGACCAGAAGGCCCGCAACCGGGACCTGAGTGTGGGTGACAGGGTACTGATTCTTCTCCTCACGGACAAAGAATAAGTTTCTGATTCAGTTGCAAGGGCCCTACCCAGTGACTCCAAAGAAAGGCGAAGTCGACAATGTTGTGGACGTGGGACACTTAACAAAGATCTTTCATGTGAATATGCTGAAAAAGTACGAAGAAAAGGAGCCCAAGGCCTCTGATACAGATGAGGTCCAGTGTGCTGCTGCAAAAACTGAAGGAGAAGAGGGGGAAGACAAGCTACCGATGTGTAGCCTTCTAAAGTCGGAAGACAACCGGGATGTGACAATAGCTGACGTTCTAACGGCACGACAAAGACGACAAGTCCAAAGTCTGGTCAATGAGTTTGACGTGGTGTTCTCGGACATTCCTGGATGTACGGATCTGATGGAGTGCCAGCTAGAATTCTCGACAGCCAGACCGGTCCACACCAAGCAATATCCACTTCCGCACGCTGTGCGCCAGGTCGTGAATGACGAGGTGAGCAAGATGCTGGAGATGGGAATCGTAGAACGGTCCGACTCCGCGTATAACTCCCCCATCCTCGTCGTAAAGAAGTCCGATGGTACCGATCGGCTGTGCGTTGATTTTCGGGCACTAAACGATGTGCTAACCGCTGACGCCGAATCCACTCCCCGGATGGACACCTTGTTTTCAAAGGTGGGAACAAGGAAATATTTCTTGAAGTTAGACTTCACTAAGGGATATTGGCGAATCCCTCTCTCCGAGGAATCAAGAGCGAAGATCGTTTTCTCGACCAACGCGGGACTGTATCAGTTCCGGCTCCTACCATTCAGGGTAAAGACCGCGCCCGCGAATTTTGCGAAGCTCATGAAAAGACTTTTAGGTCAGCATCCTGGAGTTCTCTACTACTACGACGATGTCTTGGTGACAAGCGAAACCTGGAAGGAGCACCTGGCGACGCTCCAAGAGGTCTTGAAAAAAATCAAAGCAGCGGGGTGAACGGTGAGACCCCCGAAGTGTGAAATCGGAAGAGAAGAGATCATGATCCTGGGGCACTGGATCGGTAAAGGCGAACTGACGCCACTCGATGGACTCGTCTAGAACATCCAAGATGCCGAACGTCCAGAGACGAAGCGCCAGGTGCGCTCCTTATTAGGCCTAGCGGGGTATTAGCGGGAGTGTATTGCCAATTATGCTGAGGTGGCGGCTCCCTTGACCAGCCTCACTAGGAAGGGGGGCAGCAACCGAGTAGGTAGGAAGCAGGAACACGAGGACGCGCTTCGCGAGCTGAAGCGCAGGCTGACAAATGCGCCAATCCTTATGCTGCCGGACCTCCAAAAGACGTTCGTGCTCAGGACGGATGCTTCAGATCAGAGTGTTTGGGCCGTCCTGCACCAGAAGCACAGTGGGTAATACATCCGGTGGCGTCCGCGAGCCGGCAACTTCTGCACAGAGAACTAGCTTACGCAACCGTTGAGAGGGAAGGGCTGGCGTCGATCTGGGGAATACGAAAATTCCATACCTACCTATATGAAAGACCATTCGTAGTGGAAACAGATAACCAGCCCCTGATGTCTATTAACCGTACCCGACATTCTAACGCTCGCGTGATGCGTTGGAGTTTTCAGCTCCAGGAGTACGATTTTTTGTGTACGCCATATTGCCGCGCTTAGCTGACCAAGTAGGCAGCGCGCCCGTGGCCTGACGGTTATCGCGCTTGCCTTCGGTGCAGAAGGCCAGGGTTTGATTACTAGCCGCGGCCACCCATTTTTGTAGACACTGTAAAACTGATGTTCTTGTAAATTGGAGAACCGTCTTGCTGATTCGAGGTTAGAATGTTCTACGCGTCGAACCTTCTAGGCCGATCATTCTAGAAGCCCACGCGTGTACATAAGGGGCTTCGCGTGGCGAGCTAAAGTCAGTCTCGCCCCAGCGCTCGATCCTGCGGTTTTGCCAGCATCGACGTTCTCGACGCTAAGCTGTTTTCTTCTGTTCCTTTTTTTTGTTTTTAGGCACAAGTTCGCCCCATTAAACGCTTAGTTTCTTCAGTTATCATCGCCTCTTCTATTGTCATTCGCGACAATATTAAGGACAGTGAAAATGTCGAAGCGGACTACCTCAGTCGACTGTAGAGTTACACGTTAAAGAAAATAATGTACAGTGAAACCAGTTAATATGCAGTAAGCAGAGCGGGCGGAACTATAGGTATATTTAATATGTGTGAGGTGGAACGCCAAGCAAGGCTCCAGCGGAGTGGGTGCTCGATTTCCGAGCAAGGTTTCGTCGGGATGGTTGGTGGGTCCCAAGCAAGTCTTCGACGATGTGAGTGTGCTTGTGTGTGATCGCTGCTCGACACAGCAAGAACCTTGGCCACCACAACGTCTCGGCCCCGACTGGCGGCGCAAGGGACAGGACTACCACCAATGTTTTGGGACCCTGTTTGGACTCTTCTCCTCCTCCGAACTGTATAGCGTCTTTGATTTGGCTCTTGTTCTTTTCGTTACGCTTTCGAATTTTTTGTGCTTTTTTTTTTTTCGTGTCGCGGTTAGGAAAAGTGGGACGCTCGGAAGATATGTCGTATTCCTTTATTTCTTTCTCTTTTTTTTTTCGACTACGTATGCGCCCTGGGAACCTTTTCTTTACTTTTGAATTCCGTTGCTATTAAAAAGTGTTCGCAACGCCAGGCACGACTCGCTCTCAATTGCTACCGCCTCTCAGGAAGTCCATCGCCAAGGAGTGTCCCTATCACCTGGGCAGCGGTCCCATTTAAACCACAGATGTTTTTGTTTATGGAATCTTTTCCACCGAACCTGTGACACACCTCATTTTCACGAATGTGCTCGTGACTTAAAAAAACAAAAAACATAGAGCGTTAAGCTGATGCCTTTTTCCACAAAGTTTCAGAAAACAATGGTACGTTATTTTAAGAAAAAATTTCGATTAATAAAGCTGCCAAGTAATTAATCTTTTTTTTTCACGAAATATTTTTTTTACCGGGCAGAAGTGCCAATTGTAACGACGGAGATAGGGAGGTCTCAACAAGCCTACCTAAGCTATCGTGTAAAGAAAGTTGTTTAAAGAAAGGAAAATGATTCATGAACGTTTATTGACGTGCTCGGCGGGCTGTCGCTTTGAAATGTTTTTTCCGCATGTGCTCTATTAACTCACTGAAAACTTTTAAAACGTCCTACAAATGTTTGTTAATCTCATGTGACAATGCTTAAATATTATGTAAGACAGTTTCGATTTCTCTAATTTACTAAGTAAGCAAACTGAACTTGCGGAAGAACCCCTTACCATGTTATACTATAAATACAATCAATGTATACGTTTTGCCGGTCTCTGCGTGTACTGAAGAACCAATAAAAACTATGATCATGTTACAAAAATAACTAATATTTATGTGAGAAACGAAATGACAGAGATATCAGTCGTAGAATGAAGGTACAAATATGTTTTCTTTTCACGCGCACTGCTTATTATGACTCTACCATATATGTCAAATGTTTTTTCATCTATAAGGACATATAAAAATGTTTTAATATAAAAATTGTGAAATAAAAATAAAAATACGTATACTTGTAAAATGATGTTGAATTATGTAGATTTAGCTTTTCTTCTCATGTTTACAGTTTTGTTTCCTTTATATAGACTACACTTAAATTAACAATATTATAGTTTTTAAATAGGCTTATTTACAAGGATTTATTTGATATCTTTATGCCCTGAATAAATGTACATCGGAAGGTAGCTCGATTCATACTCGACCCCTTATTGCCAAAGGTGCACGATTCAATAATTTTATTTTATAAAATAAAATGAAAGACACCCTTCTGGTTAACTTTAACCCTTCTATATAAAAAATAAAGCAGTAAAAAAAGTATTGTTGTTAAAAAGATAATTTAAACGTCGCGAGACTCCAAAATCGGTCACTTGTGAAAACTGCGAAAAATCGCAAGACCTACCTTCTGCCCTTTCTAAATACAAAACTCAAGAACAAAAACATTTGACTAGTTCTAATTTTCAGTTTTGTTCAAAACACATTTTACACCAACATATATTTTTTTCCAGATTTGTTTGAGGACCCATCGTTTTTTCTTGCACGATTTGAGTAGAATCACCCATAGGATAATTTTATCTTCCTAAAAAACACCCAACTTGCAAAATCACCCAAAAATGTTTATATTTTTCACGTTACAAAAATACGTAGAGCACGAAAAATACCCTAGGTTTGTTTTAACACGCACGCTACAATATGGTTTATATCACAAGTTTATCGGAAAAATAATGTAAACACACCCCAGTTCCTTAATAAACTCGCAGGCAGAATTGTGACAAATAAACGCTCGCAATTTTCAACCCCTTTCATTTACTTATGTATATTGAAGTAAAACAAAACTAAAGATAGTTTCACTCTTTGTGCACGTGGAACATGGGATTTACTTTTTACAAATGATACCAGTTTTCTTTCGCTTTTAGCCTTTAGGTAAAAAAACACAAAAAAAACATGTCTAAGTTTATTTGGGCCTACGCCTTTTTTTGTACTATAAAGGGTTCCAAGGCAGCACATAACATTGGGCCTTATTGGTATTAAACTTACAAACAATGGGCCGATGTTGGGCCACAGTAGTCGTTGCAATGCCAATGTTGGGTGTACATAGGCATACGTTAACCAACATTGGCCTGTCGTAGCCGATGACTTACCATCATTGGTAATTTAATGGCTTAGGCTGGCCAACATTGGCCTTTCTTAACCAATGGCTTACCAACATTGGCAATCGATTGGCTTTGACTGGCCAACATTGGTCTGTGTCAGCCAATGGGCTACCAACATTGGTAATCGATTGGTTTAGACTGGCCAACATTGGCCTGTCTTAGCCTATATCTTACCAACATTACAGTGTACTAGAAAGTTGGAGTGGCGCGAGCGGCTGCAGCCCCGTGAAGATTTTGCGCGTAGACGACACTGTGGTGCTGCTGTGCTGAGCCCTAGGAGCCGCGCCCCGTCAGCCCCGTAGTAGGCGCTGTTCGGCGCCTACTACTGTGGTTCGACTGGAGCTTTTGCGACGTAGAAGAATTGCTAATGTGAACAATTGTAGTTCTGCCTTTGGCTCTAATGTAAGCCTCTAGAGTGTGTGATATCCTTCACTTCGGATACTCGCGTGTTTTGAGGGCGATAATTCTATTTGTGCTGCGCCCTAAGAGCGCGCCCCCGTCAGCCCCGTAGTCAGCGCTGTTCGGCGCTTACTACTGAGGTTCAACTGGAGCTTTTCGTGACGCGGTACAATTGCTTATGTGAAAACTTCTAGTTCTGCCTTTGAACTAATGCCTGTAGAGGGTATGCTATCCTCTACTTGGAATATTCACGTGTTTTGAGGGTCATTATTTGATTAATATCAAGCCCCCCCCCCCCCCCAGTACTGACAGATCGTTCAGCAACGCTATCACTTGGGCTACACGCTTAATAGCTGCGAAAGAAACCACGCGATACTGATATAGCAAGGAAATCTAGACTTATAAATTTATAGAAATCTCGCACTTTTTCAATGGTGAACGGAACAATAATCTGGTGTGTTGTTTTTTGTCATCGTGTTGCTGATCCGGGGACCAGCGTTGTGGAAGGTGCAAGGCCGAGCGCGTTTGGGAACGCCCGAGGTGCCACTGCAACTGGTGAAGATTTAGCGAATTTCCTTTTGTAGGAGGCAGTCTATAAAAAAGGAATACCTCGATTGGGAGTACATGAAGCATTAAAATGCTATATGAACACAAACTGAAACAGCCCATTGTTTCTCGTCCATGAAAGGAACACTGAGCAACAATTAACCCTATGTGGACTGGTGCAAAGCTCACAACCTTTCCGTGGGAGATCACCGCACTTGCCCTGTTGTAAAGGCATGATGTCGTGTAGCTGACGCCAGAGTAGTTTGGTATGTAAATCCGCGACCAAAACTGTGTAGGTAGCTTCAGGTGCTCTACAAATGCAGTGTGTTGAACACCTATGAAGCTCGACTTGTCGGGTTCATCTCGTGGAGAAATCGGCAGTTCATTGATGTCTCGGCGCGACTGGCGGGCTTTCTTCAGTGGCTAGGTCACTACTGTTGTTGTCCGCTATCTTGTCGGCCTGTCACGGGGCATCGCATTTGAGTGGTACGCCGGGAAATATTGCAGCCAACTGGCACGGCATCGTCCGCGAGCACTGGCCTACTCCGTGGAATCCTAAGCTCTTCGCCATTGACGATGTTCACATAGTCCCGAAGGATAAGGCACGGTTGAAAATGTCTCTCGCACACCGCTGATGTCTCGGCGGGGCGTTTTTATTCTCGTTTGTGATTTTGTTCCCACTATATTCTGCGCCACTCCTCATTTGGCGCACGAAAGAGCGACGGCTTACGATCGCTGGTGCTCCGGCTGCCCTTGTTGTCCGGGTAGCCCGACTTGCATCCCGGCGCGAAGCAGTGTGTGTCCGTTTTTTTCCTTGCATTCATGACCGAGACGGCAACGTAACGATGAAGACTCCCGACCACTACACCACAAAGAAAAGTGCTATGGTGCTACGTTCGGGAAAAGCGTACCGCCTCAGCCTCGATTTTTTCTTCGCTGATCGCACATGTGCCACCAATTCTCCTCGGGCCCGGAACTCCAGCGCCACGTTCTCCCCTCGAGGCCATCTACGTCCACCGTCTTCACGCGGCCTAACGTAAGCAAGCGCCGCTCTTGCCACTACAACCTCTAGGTCGTTGTACCAACGTCGGCAATCGATTGGCTTAGGCTGGCCAACATTGGCCTGTCTTAGCCCATGGTCTACCATCGTTGGTAATCGATTGGCCGTAATATAAACTTTTATCGTGTTGACGAAACTTTGGCATGACGACTGGCAGCGAGAGGACCATCATGAACAAGTGGTTGGCAGTGTTGCATTACGTGCATCGTGCGGCAACTGTTAGCGCAAGCAAGCGATCAAAGTTTTATCGTTTTTTTTTTTGTCTTCAGATTTGAAAGGCTATCTTCTTAACTACCACTCTCGTGCGATATGTTCATCTAGAACCTTACCAGAAGTGGGAAAATAAGTTGCCCGTCGTTTTTCTTTGAAAATAAAATACGAAAACAGCGCCAATGTCCTCTTCGCCCTAACAATACCACTCAGTCGCTCCGCGACACCCTCAGCGCGGATACGGCATCAGCGGTTTTTTTCAGTTAGTGCTCCACATATTCACGTTCCACCTGGTTAGTAGGTTTGATTAAAGAATTTTGATTCGAAAGGAAAAAGAGCACTGTAGTCATTGACAGAGTTACAACGATAGGGCGTGTCTTTCGAGCGCCCTGCCTCCAGCACGCGCTCCGTGTCTTCCGCCCAGCTCTTGTTGAGTGCGTGCGCTTGAGGTGCACAAAACGACATGGTGCTGTTGGAGGTAGGACGCTCGCGCTGGGTGCGGAACAAGTGAAGCTCCTCCTTGCCGTTCTCACATTATCAGTGACCATAAATATTTGCCGTTAGTTGTGTCGCGCTATCTATATAGCGTTGTCATCAGATTACAGTCAATAGCATAGTGAGCAGAACAGCGCACAAAAGGACAAGGACAGAGAGAAGGAACGTGCACAACACACATGCGCTGATTCGCAACTGAATTTATACTCAAAAGGAAGAAGAAAACGCGCTGAAAGTCACGCAGTGCAAGCAGTGCACTGCGTGACTCGCCCAAATCGCCCAACTTAAGGCTGAACTCCATGGAACGAATATGCTGCGAAAAATCGACGAATTTTGCCCGGCGGCTTTTGCTGTGCACGTGGAATCACCACAGTGGCTGCTATGTCGCCCGCAATGCGAGCGTAGAGTCGGGCGGCGTTTGTCAGTTATTCGTCGCATAATTCGCACCGTGGAGTTCAGCCTTTGCAACACTTCTGCAATTAATAGCACTCGCGCTCCGCTAATTACCTACGGCGTGGTGAGTTGGGCGTAGCAAATACACGGATCAATTCAATCCACACTACAACGCACCAGAGTAGCGAGTAAGCAAAGAATGCTGCCACTTAGGCCGCACCACTTTGACAGGTGTTGTCACGAAGCCCCTTAGAAAAAACGGAAGTCTTGAAAATCAGAAATTACGAAGACAGTTCATTAGTGTAGAAAGCGAGCGGAATGAACCCAATAATAACGACCACAAATCGATCGCTCCTCGACATTTACAGCATTCATATGTCTCAAATCGACACATCTGAAACTTGAAACACCTGCGAGATATTTTTTCTCTGCTTGTTTTTCAACACGTCGCATCGGTTCATCTACTTCGTGGCTAGTCTGCTTCAAGTTAGAATAAACCGCAGCACATACTACGGGCTCTTTTGGCCTATCAGGCTCCAGAAAGGTTGCGATGCTGCGCTGGAGGTGCGTCGAGCACTGGAACGGCTCCGCGGGCGTTTGCAAGGCAAAGTATTCTCAACGACAAAGCAGCCTCTTGCAACATCAGCAAGCAAACGGTGCTCGAAATTCACACGCACACATTTCAGCAGAGCGAGCGCGTTCAGCTAGATCGAGGCGCAGTCAGCTATCGTGTCGCGATTGCTACGCCGTTGCTCTGTCTAGCACCGAGAATCGAGACAGCTCTCTCGAGACTACATGCAGGCCAAATAGATGAACGAGTCTAAAGCGCGATATAGTGTCGTTACAACGTGTCAACAGTCATACTCACCTCGACAGGGGCGTAAGGACCGGCGTTATGTCCGTCGACGCCCACGTCGAGAACGACGAAATATACATTAAAAATACTTTTAACTCCCGAAACAAATGTCTCATTACTTAATCGTGAGTGTCGCGCCGCAACGTCCTATTAGCTCACTTTTCTGCGAATTTCTAAAATAAGCAACCGCAGTTGCTGATATATATTTTTTTATTATTTTGAGATATATAAGTCGTTAGCTCCTTCGAGCCCAGAACACCAGAATACGTAGGGTTCGGAGTTTTCGGTTTAAACCGATAAAAACCGATAAACGTACGCCGAATCAATTTTCGGAAATTCGGTTTTAACCGAAATAGGTCAGTTTGTAGGTTCGGCGTTTTCGGTTTAAACCGATAAAAGTACGTCTAATCCGTTTTCTAAAATTTGGTTTTAACCGAAAAAGGTCAGTATTTTAGGGCCGCGTCGAGGTAGGTGGGAGAGGCGGCGGGGAGAGAAAGGGAGAGGGCTTTGCAAGGTTCGACACTGTGTCGACGTCTTTGTGATTGCCCTCTTCCAAGGTTCAACATGCAACAAAAGAGGTATTGGATTAGCCTTCGCGGGACATCTGTGTCCTTTCGGTGATCGGGCTTAGTGTGTCAAAATCCCGGTCCTAAAAGAAAAAGTTGGGATGTGGGCTAGTATAAGGTTTTTCACTTGATGCACTTCAGAGGACATCGAGGAAAGGCGTTAATACCTTTCTTAACACCCTCTCTTAAACTTCCCTGTGGTTAAAAACATAAATGCAATTAATTTCTTCTTTTTTTTTTTGCCATTCCGCTGGTTTTTGTGCGGTCATCACCTCAGACGGTCACGTCGTCAGAATGGGAAGGGAAAAGAAACGCGCTGAAGATTATGCCCGCGAATTCCGCAATTTTGAGGTGTGTCCTGACGGACGTCGGTGTGTACTGACGGAAGTTGCAGCGAAGACCACGTATGTATATGTGCCGTTATTCTTTGAGTGATCACAAATATTACAAGGATCATCACATCCCAAATATTACAAGGATCACAAATTTTACACAAGGATCATCTGATCCGGTGTCCGATGGTGTCTCTTTCATATTCACCGAAAAAAAAAACGGTAAAAATTTCTTTGGAAATAAGTATAAACCGAAAAAAAAAAAACGAAAATTAAATTTTAAAATAAACACCGAAAAAAGTACGCCGAATTTTGAAAAAATAAAAACCGAAAATGCGGAACCCTAGTTATACGGCATAAAACATAGTATCTTCGTACTTCCCGTTTTTGGTTAACATTTGGGCTGGGCTCCAAAAACTAGCCTTCGTGCTGCTGTCCTGTTCACTCGGTGTTGACAGCAGAGTAGACGCTATGCGTATTTTAGGCCAGTCGTGTCTCCGGTTACGGTCACGTGACTATAGTCTGCAAGCGGGTCTTAAGGCAGAGCACGGCACCTGCCTGAAGGACACTGCTTGGTAGACTACTAACATAACATCCATTGCACTATCGACTTTGGGACGAACTCACAAAAGTATCCACTGACAAATCCTCTCGATGTGTTCATTGTTGGGATGCCCCTCGAGGATAAGCCTTTTGTGCGCCCCCCCCCCCCCCCCCCCCCCCGCTTCCTGGAGACGTTGAAGAGGCAGGATGCAGGCGAAATGCTGGAGCAAGGGGAATGTTTCCTCCTCACCTCTCCAGCAACCCGTCTGCCTCCCTTTCCCTGTATCCTTTTTCCCTGGCCCTGAACTTTTAGCTGCGGCCTGCGTTAGGGAGCCTTCATGTGCGCTTTGCTAGGGTGATGCCACCCTTTGTAATACCACTCGCCGACAAACCAGCAGCCATTTTGGTTCTCGACGATAATCCGTGGGGCTTATAACCCTCCCGGAAACAAGCACCTCATCTCACAATTTCGGAGCAGCGTTGTGGAACCCACGGAGGGAGGATTAGCATTTTCCCCCCTCGGATGGGAGGACCGATGGACACAAAGGCCACTTTCCGGCGCACCGGGAAACAATGAGAGGAACAAAATGGCGGTGGAAGAGGGTGTGGAAAAGGAAAACAGGCAGTTGGCATCACTCTATGCGAAGCGCACATGAAGGCACTCTAGCCTGCGTTGCTCTGTGTTCGAAAAGGTCTGCGCGTATATCGGCAACAAGCGATTTCTTCAAAGTCACAGAACTTCTTGTGGTGTGGTTTCGTTCGGCAAATGACAGCTTTTACCGCATCGTATTGAAACTTCACGGTGCGATTCCATCACGTTTTTGTGTTTGTGTGGTTGTTCTTTAGTGGCCGTATTGACATATATATCGGAATACATATTTCAAGTCCGCTACGTTTATGGTAAGCACATTGAAACCTACTTGTTAGCAACGAGTCACCGCTGTTCTTCGGTACTCTTCCAGGTTACCTATAGATTTAGGCGGTATCTATACTCCTGGCAGCCGGCACAATAATTTCACCTAAAATCTATCGGCAGTCGCCTCCCATCAGCTGTCTGAGATCATGCGACAACTGCCGGTAGAATACTGACTTTCTTACTCTCCCGGCTGATCGTGGGAACACGTTTCATAGACAACTTTTCGTGGATACACGTTTCATGGACACGTTTCGTCGTCACTAACATATCACAGACACTCGTTACGCGAATTGCACACTGAAGGGAAACTTTTTCGCATGTGTGTCACTGGCCGTCAGACACGTCCACGCAGCTTCGCGGCGGCATTGTGTAACGGTTCATTACAAGAATGTTAACCCACGTGGTCCCTGCATGCCATTTGCGGCGACAAACTAACCCTGCATGCCTTTTGCGAATCTAAGGTGACTTGTTACGAAAAAGAAGAAAAAAAAAGCTAATCATACCTGTCTGTAAAAATGTCTGCCGATGAAACAGCGTTTCAATAAAACCATCTGTCAATTAAACGTCGTTCGATGAACTGATTGCCACCGCCAATGAGCAGCGTCTACACTCTAAAAAAAGCCCGTTCGTGAAATTTCCCGCACAACACTCAGAGAGCCAATCACCGCAACTGACGGAGGCGGCTCAGCGAATGACGATGCCGAAACATATGTTTAGACCAAAAAACGCAGTCTGAGTTGTGACATTAAGCAATGCAAAACGTCACGCTTGCATTGCTTAATGTCACAACTCAGACTGCGTTTTTTGGTCTAAACATATGTTTCGGCATCGTCATTCGCTGAGCTGCCTCCATAAGCTGCGGTGATTGGATCTCAGAGTGTTGTGCGGGAAAGTTGACGCACGGGCTTTTTTTAGAGTGTAGCTGCCTTTAGAATTTCGGGGAAATTATTTTTCCAGCTGCCGGTAGAATAGACAATATAGCCTAGAATTACCTCGGTTCATGTTTGCTTTGCAATCTTCTCAGCTGTATAGAAGCTCGGTAGTACCCCTTTAAACTTCGCAGATCGATTGCACGTTTGTACTTGTCTACGGAACATACTGTGTGTAATGGTGTTCTAGGAGGTTTTAAAACAATATTTTGTTGTTTTTTTGTTTTCGTGCCTGTTTTCAAGCACCTGTGCCAGTACATTTTTTTACCGGTTTCCTTCATGTTTTAAATATATTAATTCAGTTGGGGACGGTGTAAATAAGTTTGAGATATCCAACCTTCCAGGCGGTACCCATTTAGGGTTAACGAATAATTCGCCAGGGTGCCAGATGCTAGCTTGAGAACGATTTATTTCAACAAGCAGGCCCGGCCTTACATCATCAAGCGCCCTGGGCGAACTCCGGCCGTGGCACCCCACCCCCCCCCCCCCCTTTTTTTTACACGCTCTATGACATCACGTTGTTAGTAAACATGTGAGTAATGGCCCAACACCAGTGTTTCGTCAGACGATAACCGCATTCCAAAAACGAAGGGCGCTGTGTTTAAATAAATAAAAAAGCTAAAATATTTTCAAAAGGGGGACTCGACGGCGCCCCCCCTATTGATGGTGCCCAGGTCGCCCACCCCTAGGGCCGGCCCCGTCAACAAGCATTGGTCAGCGAAGGGAATGCCGCGGCTATGCTTCTGCTAGAGCAAGGGAGCCAGCCCTGCCTTTCGTGGATTGATCGCGTCTGTTCATTTGCTTGTGCGTGATATATTCAGTTGCATAGTTGAGAAAGAGCTAAGGGTGGCCAGTTATCCTTGACTTCACGACAACTTGGTTGAGGTTGCGGAAGAACATCTAGTCTACTGTGAGCCAAGCTCTTCAGAACATCGCGATGCTACAGAAACGAGTGAACTGATGTAGAGCCTTGGCTCATTCAGAACGTGCTGTTCGGGAATGTATTTTACTAAGACCAATGTGGGTTTGAAAGCGTTGATACTTGACCTTTGGATCTCTTTCTAGATGCCATCAGTGCGAAGCTAAAGATTCAAGAACCGGCAGCTAAAAAATAGTGGTGAAGTGGTTGCCACGCGTTTGCGACATGGGAATAGGCAGGAATGGGCGTTTAGAAGCCGCAATGGCTCTCAGGCTCAGGATTCGCCTCAGGACCCTCCCCCGGACTAGGCATAGGCTCCCCGCTGAGCCTCCTCCCTAGCCCCTTTTAAATAAAAGTTCCAAAAAAGTATTATTGATCCTCAATTATTCATTTGCACTCCACGTAAAATAGTGCATGGACTAAGCGTAGAAGGATCTTGTCATTTGTGCACCGAGTGTTTTTATGCAGTGGGCCGCTAATATTAAACAGGCCAGGGGTTCTTAAGACCCAACATTGGAATAGGCTGGATTTAAATGCATCGCCATTATTGCAAAGCTAGCATTTTAGGTTTGGCACCAATACTGGGACAGCCAATGAATTAGCTTGGCTGCCATGTAACGGCCCAGCCAATGAATGAGCTTGTATGCCGATGGTGGCATAGCCGTTGAATTAGTGTGAAAGCCAATATTGGCATAGCCAATAAACTAGTGTGGATGCCAATATTAGCTGCAGAATGGATAACCATCACTGGCTCCGTAATGGCTGGAATGTTGGTTCAACAATGGCCCAACAGTGGCGCCAATGATGGCTGAAAACTTGGTTAAACGATGGCCCAACATTGGTGCCAACGATGACTAGAAGGTTGGTTTAATGACGGCCCAACGTTGGTGCCAATGACCGGGCCAACATTGGAGGAAGTTGCACTTGACCAGAATGCCAATGTTGGACCAACCTTGTAAGCCAATGTCTGCCATCGTTAGCCCAATGTAGGTCGAACATTAGTGTGCTGCCTGGGTTGTGTGTGTCGAAACCTTCCACTGCATAATAAGAAACGAACACTTTGCTCAATGAAAACCATACCAAATAAGAATTCAACGTTTTAACATCTGAATCAGAATATGTTTCTAAAAACAAAGCTACAAAAGCCCTTAGATATCACTCATACAATTCAGAATTATCCGCTAGCGGCTAGTTTTTTTTTTGTTTTCCCGCTAGATGAGCATACGAAAAAAAAAAGTTTAATGCAGTGGGGAAAAAAAAGATGGGATAATTCCCATATCAGCTTTCTTTTTTTTCAGACTTCTCTGCAGCGCTTTCATGTGACTCGCTTCAATGCTTTTATGGCTCAGTAGACGCGCTGCTTTCAGTGCTTTCATAGTTATTATGAAACACAGAGCGACTCGACTAGTCTCGCAACATTAAAATAACAAATTTAGTTATACACGCAAAAAAAAACCCTCTAGTGACTACTCATAGCGAAAACATTCCAGAGAGATGTCCTTCTCTCTAAACTCTCCAGTCTCAATTTTTTTTTTTATGTTTAAGCTAGGTTAAACGGTATCGCTCTGCCACCTATTGTTTAAGTTTTCAACTAGTCGCGCGGGCCATTTTTTATAAATGTATGAATAGGGCTGCAGCCTTCAAATTGGGCATGTGCCGGCGCTGCCTGGCCAGTGTCTGCAGCCAAATTGTAACCGCATGCTCAACAAAGTAAATGCCAAGTATCTTTCTTTTGCTATATCATGCCTGCTGTATATTATTTGATTTGCATTTTATGGGCCCTAAGCACACGTGCTCGTCGGATAGTGCCGCCTCTAGAGAGTTGGGGGCAAAGACATGCGCCTTCTGCACCACGAGTCGCAAAGCAGCGCACGAGAAACCAATAATTGTTCACTAGTAGAGTAATCAACCAACCATGCAATCTAGGTGGCTTGTAATCTTTAACATAATAATTGTTCATAAGAACCTTTACGCGAATTGCATATTTTATGCTGCAAATTCTTCACAGTCATTCAACATGAAATCATCTCAGGGGCTGGAATAAGATACCAATTTCCGCAACCTGGTTCAACCTAGGTCTTTTTTTTAGCTGTATTCGCATTACTTGCAGTCCTCTACTATGACACCAAATGGAGATAAACCTGTGATGTCGGAGGAACCACCCGAGAAACAGTTCAGGAAATCTTAGCTGTGTTTCTTTTAGCCACACAAATTCTCTTTCGGTAACAGACGTTGCAGACACCGCGGGAGTGTGGCCCTTAGATAAAAATACCTGTTGACTCTTGAAGCGTTAGAACTAGCTGGCACAATCCAAATCCAGATTTGTTGCCCGTCGTCAAAATATGCCCCATAACTGTACCTAGAATTCAGAGAACTAAGTTCCGCTCCGCTCTGTTCTCCGGAAGAGTTCATCAATCTAGACCTACGATACCAAAAGATACCAAAACCAACGGAGAAAAAACGCCACGAGCTTATCGCACATGTGAAGATAGAGCGCCGGCGTCAGATCGGTTTTTCGATGATTTGATTATGGTGGCCGCAGTGGAGGCTATCATCACTCTTTCGGGTGCAGTTTCCATCGCTCTTTGAGTGCTAGTTTCGGTATCCCAGTATTCTAGCACAGTGGTTTTCTAATGAAGGTTCGCGGAACCTTCACTCGAGAACCCTCAATCTTCAAACCCTGAACTTAACCTTCAACAAATTAAACCTCAACTCGCGAACCCTGAATCTGCAAATGAGGGTTCGCGAGGTTGAGGAGAAACGTTTTAATTTCCGGGTTAGTTTTCTCGTGTGTATGTCAATTAGAGAAAATTGCTGCTCTGTCGCCCTTATTTATATTAATTTATTAGATCATGATCATAACATAGAGTTATTAACAATAAACGCGTAGAGGTTCAGGTGGTGCTAATGTGCTGTTGCACTTTGAAGCTGACAACAACCAGTCTAAATTTGACTTCCGGTAATGTATTCCTATGGGAAAACGCAAATGCGTTTTTTCTTCGCGCTCGATTATAAGAACAAATATTGCTTAGCGTTGTGACAGAATAAAAAGTCTGGAGCGTTTTACAATCGGATGTAGAAAAATATGTGCCAGAGCGTTTTGATTTAGAATTTATGGCGTCGAACACTGCGCTAAAGTAGCCCAATACACATGTATACTACGTGTTGACGTTGCAGACTGACTATTATAAAGCACGTATTTTCGCATATAGACAATGCTATGAAGCTCTCGGAGTGAATCAGCTTGAAAAAACAGCAAAAGGATGCTAATATAGGCCAACTCAAACAATCAAAACAGACGACAAGTAGGAAGCATGGAGTTATCGAACAAAGGACACGCACTGGATTAGTAACACACTGTGCATGAATAATCAAAATAAGGCAGTACGCGAGTGTAGTTGCTCCGAAATAAATACGATTGTTGTTGCTCTAAACTAAATAACTTTTATCTTCTTCTTTCTGGTTATGCATAGATAATAAAATACGGTTTTGTTCTCTCGTTCGTAATTTTCGACGATAGCAGGCCGCTCCAAGCGCACGGTCGCGGCTATTTGTCATATAAAATATATGTTTTCTAAAGTAATACCCGCTGTTGCCTCACGAATCTTTTCTATTTTTTTCGTTAATAACCACGCGCAAATTTCCGGTACGAAGAAATTAATCAAATAACTCTGGCCCGGTTGTCGTCTGCTATCCACTATTTGTAAAATAACAGGGCGATATTACTGGTTCAAGCATGAAAAATGGGTTTAATCGGACAAAGCCCGTTTATGAATCGCACTCTGGTGGATAAGATAAAAAAAAAATAATTGAAGCGTGCTTCTTAGGCGGCTCTCGTGATCGTCGTCGTCTTCTCTCTCTGACCGATCGCTGTTGAAAACATTCAAGACTATTCCCACACTCGATTCAACCTGAGTCAAGAAAGTGTTGCACATCCCAAGAAAAAACACGGGAATGCGTAGGTTATGTGCCACATTGGGGTGCAAGAACTATGAAGTGGAGACTTCGAGTTTCACACGTAAGTAGTGATCGAATATCATGCGACATATTCATTGGATAGGAAAAATTAACCTATTTTACCGCGCTCTCGCGTATATGGCTTGCATCGAAGCTCCTCATCTGATATTCCATATTTCTCGGAAAAATGAGAGCCTTCTGCAGAAGTGGCTCCTTGTGTGTCGGGCCAATTTTGGTCCAGCAGCACACCACGTAATTCGCTCGCAACACTTCGAGCTGCACTGCTTCAAAGAAGGTTTGTACGAGAAGGGCAGGCTCAAGGAAGATGCGGTACCCACCATTTCTACAGCCTCAGCTTCGTGTGTCAATGTACGTGTAAGATAACAAAATACCAGTATATCGAATGCAGATCATTATTATTCTGTTTACTGTGTTCACAATTGGCTCAACATAAAAAGCTACAGCAACAAAAAAGCAAGAGATAAAATATAAAAATTAAAACTAAAGCAAGAAAGACAGACCACATATGTATTATCAACATATCGACAAGCCTTCCCGAAATGTTCACAGAGCACAAAACGAATGTAAACCTCTCTTATCATGGCAACAAAAAAGCTATAAACGTCATTGGGGAAGGAAATCCCAATAGTAACAAGGAGGTGAACTGGCCGAGCTAGTAAAAGTTTGACACGTGGAGTTTAACAGCTTTAGAAAACGAGGACGATAAAGGGGACAGACACTACAGGACAACAGCTGTTGTCCTGTAGTTTCTGTTCCTTTCATTGTCCTGGATCTGTTCAACTTCTACATTGTTTTTGTTGCTTTCATGCCTCTCAGGTCTTTCATACAGTCCTTTCGGTCTCGTCTTGGCCATGTATTGACTGTCTCCTGGGCTATATTTGTATAAATCCTACATATCATACACGTCACGATAGCCCTTTTTCACCAGATATAACAAGACAAATTCTGACGTGTTTTTCCTTCGCAGAGAACTGGCGATCGTAACAAAATATTCACCTATTTATTTGTTAAACGTTCCTTTATGTTTCCAGTTTCGGTCTCCATCGATCCGGCCAGAGTCACTTTAAGTTTGTTTCCGTCATCTGAATGCTATTACAGCTTGAATAAACACAACGCATTTTCTAATTGTTTTCTTTTTTTGCTTGAATTGATGGCTTGTATGTACATATCATGCTATCGGGTCGTGGGACCCCGCAAATAAACGGGTGATGCGGCGCCTGTGCAGTACAGCATGTGCACTAACCACGAATAGACTAATCGTGAACGAAACAACTGCGCACTCGAGGTACATCGACGCGAAGCACGTCGGAGGGAAGTGAGGACCCTGATCCGTCGACCATGCATGAAGATGCATGCAAATTTTTTTTTAATTGTCAAAAGTTTTATTTGTAAATGTTACAATTACATTTGTGTGAAGTACAAGTGCTGCAGATTTAATTTGTTATGTAATAAGCAATCACATAAATGTTTAGAGCATATACGTTACAATGAGTACTCAACCACTAAAGCACTCTATATAGGATGGTAAATGTAAGGTATTTAACGGCTTCCCAATGTTAGAACAAACTCGGATGAAAAATATAATCCGAGATCGTTCCTAGTCAACCTAGCCATGTTTGAATGTCGCCGTTAATTTTCTCAAAAGCTGGTGCCTATCTTTTCGAATAATTTACACTAAACCTCTGTCTGCAAAAGAAGGAAAAAGAAAAGAAACGGCACACGTAAAATATAAATGGTGAGTTGAAAAGATTTTATGATTTCTAATTGCTTCAAATATGTGTTAGAATGGAGAATATGCAAGTAGATTGTGGTTAAATTGCTCCTTTATAACAATAAGATGAGATATCAGATTACACACTGAGCAAATCCTCTATTAGGTTACATCACATTTATAATATTTAGACAAGACCTTTCTCCTATTAATGAAACATTCTCTTGAAATTAGTTTTCCAGCGGTATAAATAAAATAATGTGTGTATCTTTATACAGCCGGAAGTTTGTTAGCTTCAATGGGTGTCTGGTATCTCAGCTGTAGATGAGAAATTTAGCCAGTGCAGTACAACCGCTAGCCTGGGGTATTTAACGTGCACCTTGCAGTATACGCACGACCGCACGCCGATGTGATGCTCATACACATCGAAACGAGCAGGGGTGGGGATTGAGCTCAGGATACCTGGGCTCTGCAGCGCCAGCTTTCGCTTCACGAACTCCAAGCTGGTGTGCGCTTGCCCACTCGGCCACCGATCCCCCCAGACATGTACAAATTACTCAAAAAAGGTAGTTAAGTTAAGTTACTGAGTAGCGACGCCAAAAGTAATTGGAGTAGAGTAGAAATTACGCATTTGTAATAGTAAATGAGTAAACTACTAACTACTGTACAAAAGTAGCGAGTTACTTTGAAGTTACTTTCGAAGTTACTTTTTTCATATTTTTGTGGTAGCAAAATGAACAGCAGTTTTGATCCGTGAAAAACCCTGCGAGCCTAAAATAAATGCATTCATTTTATGGCTTGCGTTTTCACCAAAATGGTTTATTCGCTCGCAGAAGCAAGAACTTTCAGAGTTCTTATCGCAGAATTTTTTGAGATCATGCGGACGACTGCGCGTCTCGTTGCAGTGCTAGTGCTACGCTACTGAAAAAAAAAAACTGTTTTGGTTTAACAGAAGATGAAACTAAGTACCATATTTACTTGAGTAATAGCCGCACTATTTATGAACAAGGCCCTTGCGTCTACTTTCCCACAGAACACATATACAGCGAATCATTGCGTTGCGCATAAATAACATAGCCACTGACCAGATCGAGAACACGATTCTTCATACAAATGCAATCTTCATAAATGGAATCTTGGAGCGAAGACGTTATCTCTGTCCTGTAAACAGCTGAAGTCATGCTGTCGGTCGCGGTGATTGGCAATCTGCGTGCTCCGCTGAAAAGCGAACCCTCAGGTTTTTTTCATAAACAGTGCGGCTATTACTCGAGTAAATACGGTATACTTCGCCGCTGACGCCGGTTCCAACAAAAGGATCTCCCAAGGGTGACTCACAATCCTCGCCGGCGCCTAGGGTATCCTGACGCGCCTGACACGCCCGACAAGTAAATCGTTTTCAACAAAAAGAAAGTCTCCCTGGCGTGGAAGGTCGGAAGGACGCGAAGGATTACGTGAACAATCATTGTCGCTCGTACAGTTGCAGCTGGATGCGGGAACGTGCTCCCATGAACGGATTATTCGTGTCTGCGTTTGTGCGCGGGGAGCCCGGCTTTGAAAGGGAGTATGCGCTGACGACGAGGCGACCATGGGAACAGGCGTCCAGCTGCGAGGTCATTCCAGTGGCGCCTACCCAGGAACCCCCAAACCGCTTGAGGCAGAACTCACTAAAGGCAGACAACGTGAAAACTACAACAACCCTCGGAGTGTCCCCGTCTTTCACGGTTGCAGCTGGAGGCGAGGCGGCTGCGTGGATTACCGGATTAGGTCAATACCCGAGCAAGGCTTGTTAAGCATCTCTTCCTGCGTTTGTGTGCGCCGGTGGTTTGGCTTCTCGTCGCCACCTTGGCCCAAGGACGCCTGTGATGCAGTTTCTACGGCTGCCGAGTATAAGTGCGTGGGAACGGAATGTGAGGGGGACCCTTGTTCGGGAATACCACTTCATCTGCCGGCGTCTTATTTATTTCAGCACTCCAACTTTTGTGGTGAGCAAAATTAGCACTAGATCTCGAAAGTAGTTAGTAATTTGAGTAGAAGTTACCTGAAAAAGTAGTTAAAATAAACTACTAATTACCCAAATAAAGTTGTAATTGAAAGTTACCAAGTTACTCGGAAAAGTAGTTAAACTACAGTAGTTTGAGTAGAGTAGTTGAACTACGTCCAAGTCTGGATCCCCCCTCAGCTGGATAGATATAGACGCTTTACAGCAGCTGTGCATGGGCGCCGCCATAACTGACCTTCAGTTTTTGTTCCCTCTTATTACGTTCGCTTGACTTCATCATTTCCACAGCAGGACAGATTATTGCCATTTTAAGTGTTACTGTGTCCTTCCACCAGCATAGGCCGTTGTGGAGACTCGTCAACGCCCGCTTCAGTGGCTCGGCATCTCGGTAAGACAAGAGAAGGGCGGCTATGGCGGCTCAATCTGGCGCGTGTGTAAAGCGTCTATAGCTAATAAAAGGTTTTCAGAAATTGATTTTTTTTTTTTTTACATACGATATGGTACGATGGGCCTTCCGGTAGCAAACTGCGCATATGCGAGTCTTCTGCGGTAGCACATACGCAGTTTGTACCGGAGGGCACATTATACAGTAATGGATGTGTAAAACCGGTTCCCTAAAACTCCCTACTACGCCTAAAATTGTGCAGTCCTGCTCGCTATATGTGTGCCATTGAATAGTTTAACATTTGTTTATTTCTAATGAAAACAATCTCACGAGGCATCAGTTCAGTTCATCAGGAGATATTCAGGCATGGTAGGATCATTTGCTAATTTTTAATGTTACAGCTTCTGCAACTCGCCACTTCTCCTGGAGATACAGACAGTACATATCCATAGAGTTATCATGACAGGCAGTTGCAAAAAAGAAAAAAAAAGAAAACAGGAACTTGATACAAACAATTACCTGTGCAATAAAATATCAACGACCAAATATTTGTTGGTGCGTTCGCGTACTTGAAAATGGTGCTATTCAACGTGTTTCGCTTTATTTACTAGGAGTGTTCTATCATTGATATTTGTTTAGATTTCGTATGGCACTACAACATACGGTCCTTTTAATTTTTATTATATCTATGATCAATTTGCCGCTGCCTTTACAAGGATAGGTATTACCCCTCCTATGACAGATGAAGGTTTCCAGGTTAGCATAGTTCTTTGGGCCAACATTTTCTCTTTGTCTGGGAATTAGGGCATTGAAAAGCCGGAAAAAGCTAATGAATAGAGCCAAACTTGACCTTCTTTGGCCAGAGTCTAGGTGTCTTGACCTCTAACTCGCCAAACGGGTTCCGAAGTTAAGCTTTACAGTGCTTGTTGTTTGGCTGTCATCTGGAATCTTTAGGCCTAAATCGCAAAACAAGCGCTGGAGTTAGGCTTTACTTCTGGTTTTTCCGCCTTCACGTGGCAACTTTGGACCTATAGTGCGAAACAAGTTGCAGATTTAGGCTTCGCTGCTGGTTCTTCGGTTCATGCGGGGCAACCTTCGCTCAAGTCTGGAACTTTGACAATTATGGAGCTAGCCAGGGAATAGCCATAAAAACGCCAAAGAAAGGTTCTTTTGCACTAACGAATGCCTTGGAGCAAAACCACATAAGTAAGGTCCGAATTGGGACCTTGGGATGGCCAACCTTGTGCCAAGTTAGGCATTTCACTGACGTGCTACCTGGGTTTAGATTGTGTACATCGTTCATGTGTTTCGTTTCTTTGTTCAAAGCAAACGTAATGGTTTCTGTAGAGTAAGAAATGTGCTAATGCTATTTAAATAATTACACATGGAAAACATACAAGCACGCTTTAGTGGCACTGTGTATAATTCCGGTTTTCATATGTGTCTTTATATCTCTGAATATCTTTTTTGTGAATCTTTGCCTAAAACCCCTGCCCGGAAGGGGACTTTAGCACCAGGTTATATTTTGAATAATTGCAAGTCGTCTCAGTAGTGGTCTGAAATCTGCGGTTTACTTTCCCCAAACAGATAAATTCTGTAATTAGTAATTTGCTGCCTAAAAAAATAGGTTGGGGGGTGCGATTAAAAATCATTTCATGCTTTAAAAGGATGCTGAGATGAATTGTGAATTTCGGAAAATAAGGCAGCAGAAGCGTTGAACGCGACGCTGCGAACTCCAAAACATCAATCGTACATTGAGATCTCAAACGGATGGCAGTATTTTTGGAAAAGAAGGGCGCGATCAAGCGAGAACTGTGACGTCACGATCATCCTGGAACAGTTGAGAAAGAGAGGAAGAGGCCTTGCTCCTTTTCTCCTCGCTTCGGTTTACCTGCTCGAGGGGACGAAGCGGAGAGGAGAGGGAATGAGAACTGTCACGTGGCATATTTCGTCGGCCTCGTCGGACGTGTTCAATCGCTCACTTTTCAAAAAATATGGCCAACGTTAGAGAAATCGCTGTATGAGTGATGTTTCTGGGTCTTGAACCGCCCGCCTATTGCTTCATCCTTGTTTCGTGAGCTCAAAATTCCGCTTCAGCATTCCTTTAATGTCGCCATTAAAACCAAGGAAAAGAACACGTTTCGTTTTACATATAGATTAAGCTTGCTTCCACACATGCCTGATCTCCATCTAAAGGTTACTTTAAGTAACATGGTTGTTACGTCGGTAAGTTCAGGTGAAACGAAGGCACTCCCCCATGCAGTCAACAATCCCAATATTGTCATAGTCGCATTTCTGCAGCCAAGTGTTTCTGACAGGTAGCTGGCAATAGGAGCCGCGACAATTCCACTGATAATACAAAATAGAATAGATATCAAAGAAAACAACTTGGTTCTTAAGTTTTTAGGAATTTGGGAAGCAGAAACCACCGCGTCAACTCATCAGGCGAATATATCTAGCACGTTCTCTTGAATGACAATATGTGGACTTAAACTTGAATTTTAAAGAAGGAAATTGATGCGTAGAACATCCGACAAAAAGCTTCCAATTGGAAGCTTGACTATGTCCGGTGTCCCTGCACGCACCGAACACGAGGTTAACCAATTTCCTAAGGGTTGAAGTTCCCGGTCATTGCAGTATGATCATTTGTGCTTGTGCCCGTCCTGCTGTAATTGCTCGTGACGCAGATTAGCTACTTTAGTAAATCAATAAATAAGTTAACGAAATGAGAGAACCAAAAAAGTAAATAAATAAATAAATGTGCCAAAAACACAAAGCGAAACCGATACTGCATATGGCAAATTTATAACTCACCCGAAAACAAGGAACGGGAACACTGTGCATGAATTAAAACTGTAGGCGTTTATGGTATCTGGATATCCTCTTTATCTGTAAATATGGTCACAAATAAAAAGAAATGATGAATTCAGAACTGGAAATAAAACGCACTTGTGCTTGCGAACTTAAATAAAAAGGTACCAGCTTTCTTCGTCAAAGGTAGAAGGGCTACTTCCTGATGCAGCTCATTACAATTGCATTTATACACGCGGATGGTTCAGGACTAATGTTCTACACCAGAATTTGCGATGACAGCCGAGAATGATCCTGAGCTTTACAGAAGATCAGAGATTCAGGAAAGAAAAAAACCCGGGCCGAGCGGGGTTTGAATTCCTTTTCTCCGCTTCTCAGCAGCATGCGTTGCCAAATTCACCACGCACGCGGAAATATGTTATAAATGTAGAAATATCTAATTGTGCGAAAAATTTTTATGATGAGTCAGGTGTTAAAATTAACAACGTAAAAAAACTAATGTGACCCAGCGCAATCGTTTATAAACAATGATCAAAGGAATATAATAGTCTTGAACTTCAAAGGTACTCACAGAACATGGCTGAGTGCTTGGCAGTAACCACAAAAAAACTGTGCTGCCATCGCCAAGCCGATGAAAACTTGAGAAATATTGATGATTGCGTAGCTCCTTTACAACATGAAAAAATATAACATGGAGATCATCAATCGATGAACCCGAATGTCTTGCAGTACCATGCCAATTTATAACTTTGAATTAGGCGAGTTACTAAAAAAATATTACTTCTCAATATCTATGAATGGTGCCGGGCCAACCAGAATGTACCCGACTGTCGCAAAAACGTGTCCGATAACTGCGTAGTACGCTCCGAGCTGCAATTAAATGAGTGAATTGAAAAAAAAAAAAACAAAAAAACATACCATCCTGAGTAATATTGGGTTGGCGGTGTCAAGCACATTGGTGTGTAACTTCGGAAGACTTGGATTACAATAGCAAACATATTACATCAACGATAGCTGTACTAAGAAAACACGCATTTTTCAAAAACCAAATTCTGTTCAAAGTCTTGACACAAAATTCATATCTCAGTTGGTGGGACTTCTTTCTCTCAAAAATACTGGCTGGGTTTGAAATATTAGGATTCTATTTTGCTCCAAAATCCCTTTTCATAACCCACCGGGTGAATAGGCAGTTCCATTGCAGATTTCAATATTTTGCAGAGCGTAATGATCTGCCACTGCAGCTTACTGAAGGGCCTTCAAGGGTTTAACATCTCGCGTCTGCTCTCTGACGGGATTTCGTTTGTAGTTTCACAATAGGTTCTTTGCATTGTTTTTGTATTTGGATAACATATTAGTTAATTTCCAGCTATAGAATAGCTATATGTTTTCCAATATTGTCGATACCTTACTTTTCCAATACCTTACTCTCTCCACTGCGTGGTTTTATACATTTGTTGATACGGCTGGAGTATCAAATGCAAGAGAAAATTTCTATGAAAAGAACCATCATTTCAAGAGCCGCATTACAACCTCATAGTGGCAGAATGTTCCAGCGATGACTCCCCCCATTGAGTAGCAGGAAAACTGAACGGTAAACACGTTTCCTACCCTTGTGCTGTAGTAGCCTAACTGGAAGGATACAAGGAACGATATAGTCAGATGCGAGCATTGAGGAGCATGAAATGAATTAAAGGGGTCATTGCTCGATAACATCAAAACAGAAAGATTAATTATTATAGCAATGATTCTTTGCATAAGTTATTAAATATGCATGCAATATATAACATTTCTATCGCGAGCATTATTGGGCAGAAGATAGAACTATAGGGGGCGCTCTTACCCGTTTGTTTCCCCACACCTCGGTGTTTACTCAACACCAGGCCTGTGCACAAGCCCAGAGGCCTTATGGGCATGTCCATGTCATCTTCCACAATAGAGCGCGCGGCACAGTGTAATGTAAAAAAATACTACCAATCGACGAAGTGACGTTAAGTGCCGGATTCTACCCCGAAAGCAATCGTCAGAGAATGCGAGCTTGACCTACTTCGGCTTTTGTGCTGAGCTGGGCACAGTGCATGCTGCATTGTTCAAGCAGGCCGGAGTGGTAACAAAAGAGCCCCTCCTCCCCCTCACCGGAGAACACGAACTCCAGCCGAACGCTGACGCCGCGTTCAGTTATGTCGGCCGAGCGCTGAGTCATTGTATTTGTTGTTCCCATCCGTGTAGTTCTAAAGTTAACCGCTTGGGGCGTCACGGTCGCTCCTCCTCCCCAATCGCGCAAAAAAGAGGAAGCCATGTGCTAGCGCCGGTAGCACTGACAGCGTTGCAGATCGCATGAAACAAAATACAATAATTATTTTTAAAACAATTTTTTTTTTTATTGCTCCACGGCAGTAAACAGAAGGCTCCTAGGTCGGCTGCTAGTCAACGTGGTCAAAAAGGGCAACTTAGGGCAGGCAATGCCACTGACAGACGAGCTCTACGTCGCATGCAGTTCGGCAGGATACTGGCAAGTTCAATCGCGAAATTGGGTCGAATTGTTGCGGCAGCGGAAAGACTTGGAGTTGCCAAAATTTCGCGTAAAGGGGAGATGCAACGAGCTTCCGACTTTGGCCAATTAACTGTGGGGATTAATCTGTTTCACCTATGAAACGAAGACCAGAAAACCGTACATTCTGGCGTGCGTTATATTTTATTTAAAAAAGGATGGTCAAATTGCATCTAAACTATCACGTCGTCTTTCGAGTAACGTACTCTGAGGGACCACCTGGTTTTCCGTTGGAATTTCTCTTCAGAGACCCCAGCCGCTTCCTCTGCGATTGTCGACTTTTCAAGGATTAGCATCGTGAAAGGTCGGGGCGAGCGATCAACACAAAATAGGTTCGGCTCGTGGCTGACGGCGAATGTAGTAGCGGAGGGGTACAGGTTTTGTTGATTTCAGCGTGTCACCGAGAGACGTGTTATCGTAGTTCCCACAACCACCACACGCGGCTGCAGATCGGCGAATAATTCATTTTTACCTTTTTGATTACGCTGCGGAATAGTAATTCTTCGGTGCAAGGTGACGCGTATTGTTTGTCAATTGTGCCCAGATAAACAATACGAAAATTACAAACTGAAAATTTCTTTCACCTTAAAATCGTTGCGTAACCCTTTTGAGATGAAGCTACCTTTCCAAAAAAACATGACTACCAAATCAAAATATTCATTTTGTCACGAAGCAGCCATGACAGAATTGACGCAAGCTACACTCTAAGACTTCAAGCGCATCCACTTTCCATCAAAGCACTCAAATGAGCCAATCACTGCACTATACGCAGGGAGTTCGGCTAATGGCAGAGCTAAAAATATATTTTGAATTAAAACAAGAATGAAAGCCGTTTACAACTTCCTGTAACGCCGAATTAGAGCGCAGCTCTTGAGGAGGAGGAGGGAAGGGTACTGAGGGGAGGGTATACCCCTCCTCCCTCCTCGTCACCTCCTCATCCTGTCTGCTACTCCTCCCTCTGAGTGGTGACGCCAACGCCTCACTAGGGTCAGGTGACCTCATGGGGTCACGTGACGTCACTCGGGTCACGCGACCTCACGGCGTCACGTGACCCTTGGTGTCGTCATCGGCATCATCACTGATGGCGTCATCAGTGACGTCACCATTGACGTCATGCGTCCCATAATGGACCGCGCGGTTACGCCGACGACGACGCCGACGTCGACGGCGATGCCGCTCAAGCCTGAAACGGGCGCCTAAGAGCTGCGCTCTAAAAAAAAATTTCGCTTCATGACACTCAGCACGATGATGTAGGTGCTTAAGTCATGCCCAGTTTCACAGGGCATAAAGTACCTTAATACTTTCTTTTACAAGTTGCGACAACCGGCACACACGATGAAGCTTATTCCGCTGGAACAAAATGACGTCTTTCAGTTCATACTGTTGCTTTGAGAAGCCATTCGCTTCCTAAAACCAGCACTGCCACGCAATCGGCTCTTCAGAAAACGACATTACTTGTAGGAAGCACGAAGTGCGGCTTTTATCCGGGAACTTTAACGTAGCAAACTGCGAACATGTTTTAGCCTCGTTCGTCATTGGCCGATCTTCCTCCAAATATGGCCCTGATCGGTTCTCGCAAGTGGTTTGTGGGTATGTAGACACTCAAAATTTTCAGAGTGAGTATAATATAGAATCACGTTGTAAGACAAGATTGATCTGGAAGTATCAATCCAAAACAAACAAAACAAATCTTGAAAAGCTTTTTTTTTTGTTTTTTAATGTAGTTATAAAGAAAGACTAATCACGTTTGTGAGACGACAACGTTCCTTATATTTATATGTTGTTAAAATGTGTACTCCATTTAAAAAAAAAAAAGAAGAAAAAAAAAAGAAGCAAAGCATATTCGTCGAGTTCTCATTCGGGTCTTCCGGACGTAGACGGCGTGACAGTTACTGCAACTCTCTCCCTCTCATTCTGTAGTTGCAAACGATATTGATTTGCTTTCGTAAATATCCCGTGCACGGGTTTCTAGTTCAAATGGCGTTTACCAGGCGGGACAGCGAGGAGAGACTGGCCGATTACGTAATAGGGATTTTCAAATACGGCTGCCTCTCTTGGTAAGCGATGCCTAGGTGTACGCAAGGAATACAATTTATTTGTGATGACAACGCTTTCTTCACCAGAAGAACAGATCCTAGCGTCCTGTTTTATCTCAGATGCATTTTGTGTGTGTGTGTGTAGCACGAGTTATTTATAACTCAGAGCGTTTTGAAGAACCCTACCTCAGCAAGACTAGGTTCCAGAGTTGGTTCGTTGAAGCCCAGTATGATCCAGCTTATCATAAGTGTTGCCATGTGCGCCAAGAAAGCTGGATCCAGAAGGAGCGCCCAATTCTTTACGCCTGCAACCTTCTGGCACTTCCGTGTTTGTTGACTGCCCTAAAAATTACAAACGGTACATTACTTGAAAAAAAAAAAGAGAAATGCAAGCAGGCAAAATATAGAAACGGTAGAATTTCAGCCTACAGAGTGGACCCAATGGCGCGTAGGCCCTTTAAAGTGACCGAATACATTTATTAACGTATTGCGCTACGCTTTGCTAGAGTACAGGTTCCTGTAGAAGGTGGATTTTGAGTTCCGAAATTTCAAAGAGTGAAAGTACCGGAGTCAAATGTAAATACAAGATGGAACACGTCTTCATCTACGACGTACACATCTGGTTATTCGCCATGTTTTGGTTTGGCAACAAACTCAGTGGTGCCACCTACTGGGTAGTCCCGGCACACTTCCGGTTCACGTATATTTCCTAATTTTTTACTCATCATTCTTTTATAATAATAATTAATTAAAAACTGACAGTGCTATAAGTGGCTATTGCCAGAAGATAGCGTGTATATTCAACTTCGCGAATACAGCGAAACCCGCCGTCTGTGTTCAGAGCCGGAAGTGGTTGGGGGCTATTTGCACATTGGCGCAACGCGTTTCAACTCACGCGAGAAAGAGCGAATAGCGAGATGATACTCGTCTAAGTGTCGCCACTGTCAAAAGATGGCGGAAGCTGTCCGTAAAGTGTTTCACTCAATGTATTTGACAAAGGTGGATAAAAGCGAGCTCATAGCTAACTCTGGAAAAGCGCGCGCATCGTATTTAGCTAAAAAAAGAAGAAAGAAGCAGATAACAAAAATATAATAAAGGTTTTTCTGCTTTTTGCGAATTGCGCCGTAACGCTGCCGCAATTTGTCAGTCGTACCACCAATAAGACGTGTAGTGTTTCTAGACAAACGCAGTTAATAAAGAATAAGCGTCATAAGTTCCTCACATTTTACTCAAGTAAGTTAATTTTACGAGGGTTTTACGCAAAATGCACCATTTACGGACACCTCTACGAAATAGTAGTGTGATATGTTAACAAGCCAAATTACCCGGTGCTTTCAACGAGCCATCGGGTCCCCGCTGGATAGAGAATTTTCTAAGGTAAACAACCACAAAACAAGATGGCGGCTTTGTGTTGCCAAATCAACTGCCGGTTCAGTCAAATTACGTGTGTGCTCTGTGTGTTTCGGTACGAGGCTTGCCCAATGACGATATTGTCGGACTTCGAAACGGAGTGATCGCGAGCTCGCAACGAGTAGAAAATCGCTCCGGCAGACTGACGTTGAAATACGATACCATATTTCACCCTCTTGCAACGCGTAAACGTTTCTTTTCTTTACGCTCCTTAGGAAAAGCTGCGGAAATCTCGAAATGTTTTTAATCGACATCCACGAAGTCTTTTGTCATATATAGAACTACTTCACAGAACCTTTTCCTCTAACTGTCTACTTGACGCAAACGGCTTCCCGCGACCTACAAACTAGGTCTGTCGTGTTATTGCTGCAATTAAAATATTTCTCTCTTTTGCTACGACGTGTCATCAAAAAGTTCCAGGACTGATTTCGTAGCTTCAAGCGAGAGGGCAGCAGAGTGATGCACGCGCAGCAATCGAAGGAAGGGACCTTCGTGTGTAGTTATACCGAAGGGCGTCGCTCTGTGAAAATGTGGAGCTGCATTGCAAACGAGATTTTGTGACCAAGTGCACGGGCAGAAGGGCGGTTTCATCATAGAGAAAACATAAATTCTGCGTCAAACTCGGCAAATATAAAGCACAGCCCTTTTAGATTATTCAGCAGGCTTGTGTCGAAAAGAAGTGAATGTTTCGAAAAGTATATTAAGTGGCACTCGAGCTTCAGGAACGGCAGAACATCGCTTGAACACGAAGAGCGGTAGGGCGGCATTTCCGACCTCTCCTTGACTTCAGTGACGTTCTGCCATTCTTGAGGCGCCAGTGCCGCTCAGAACACCTCGCACACCTCACTGCTATTTGACTTCTATACCATTTCAGATGTCTCTGCTTTAGATTTGCTGAGTTTGACATAAAATTGATGTTCGCTCACGCTTTGCTTTGCAGTCTATGGAGGAATCGCCACTATACTCATGCATATAATCAAACAAATTCGTGTAGCGCCTTTCCAAATATTCACAGAGCGACGCCCTTTGGCACAATGACGCAGGAAGGTCCATGCCTTCGATTGCTGCGCGCTCATCACTGTGCTGCCCTCTCTTTTTACGCTACAACATTAGTCTGGGAACTTTTTTTTATCACACCTCGTATATATATACTATCGCGAACAATGTGAGCTGAAACAGTGCTTTATGTTTCTTTGGCGTACCTGCTGGCTTTTGAGAGAGTCGTGGTTCGAACTAGGAATGCATAGTGAAGTTGAGGTCACCTACTTCGAACTGTTTCCCGAATTGAGATTATAGAACTTTTAGAAACCGCCAACGGATAAAAAAAGGCCGAATCGGGTCTCTAAGCTCACATTCTCTGCGGGGGTACGTAAGATCAGAAAACAAGAAGCTATTCACTTGCACTACTTGCACGTTCCCGGGTTTCACAGGTCTCCTCCTTTGCGCAGTTGTTGAGCGTTGGGCTTACAATCTTGAGGTCACGGGATTGGTTGCCCTTGGGGAACGTTCGTAATTTTAAAGTATGAAATGTTTTAACGCAACCACCCACCCCAATCACCCAAATTTTGTTCGTCCGTTCGCTCGCCCGCGCCTTTCCCGGTAAATTTAGAGGGGGAAGGTGAATTGGTGATCAGGGCACGTGACGTCAATTGATGTCACGTGACCTGACGTTGCGTGACCTATACACCAATTCAGTTTCACCGCTATATTTAACGGGAATATTGGTGTCATGTGACCTATACACCAATTCAGTTTCACCGCTAAATTTAGAGGGAAATTTTGTGACACATAAGCCGACGTCACGAGACCTATACGTCAATTTAGTTTTTCCGCTGAATAAATCGGGGAATTTTATAAAAAACGACAGTTCTTCACTCCCCGAAACGACGGTTTAATTCATGACTTCTAACATAATTTTAAGCGATCGTACCTTAAGCCCCGCATTTAATGCATTATGGCACTTTGTAGATAATGGTCATTGCCAGTTCCTTATATTTCTTCTCAATGCACAGTTACAGCCACTGACTGCTTAAAAATCGCAGTTTGTGGCTGTTTTTTTTTTTTTTACAATTCTTCCTTCGTTATTTTCGTTTTGCTTCTTTCGGCCTACTAATTGGCTAACGCCGTAACCCTATTTGCTAGGCAGCTGTAATAAGGTGTTCGGGACTCGCGACACCATGTGTTTCTTGAACTGTCGATTCCTATAGGCGGTGCTAAATGAATCGACGCGTTCGTTCAACGAAATAGAGGAATATTTAATGAGTTCCCCAGAGGCCTAGCACTAGGCAGCTTAGCATTGGACTACGTAGCGGGTCGTTACGTCGAGATGTGACTGCTGGTAAAGACTCAAGGGCGATTCACACACTTGCTTTGAGTCCGACCGAGTGCCTGGGTTCGGCTCCAACAAAACCGATTTTAAGGCGAAAGCCTTACTTGTTCCAATACCCGAAAAGCCGTCGGCGTTGTCCCCGAAAGATGGACATAAAACTACGTCATCAAGCACGAGCCTCAGAGATAAAACACAACGAAAAGCAGAGCAACGCAGATGCTTTGTCACGGAAGCCGTTGTGAGGCCGGCGGGGTTCGCCGCGCCTGCGCAGTGGAGGAGCGTGATGCCACCGCCGGAGCACCGTGTGCGAAAGGAAGACTTGGCGCGGTGCTTGTAAGAATGCGCTGCGTGTAAGAATGCTTTCGTATTCCTACACGTAAGCAGTCTTAAGTGTTAGCAGTCTTAAGAGCCAACGCAGCTGTTGCTATAGCAACCCTTGCTTTCGGTCGGACTGAAGGCAAGTGTGTGAATTCCCCTTTATTCGTACAGTTGCGTATAACCATTGACGGGATCAGAACGGCAGAGTGACTCCATTTGGTGACTCTTCCGAATACCCGACCTACATCACGTGCTTGTGACCTTCCGTCATGCTTTGACTGCGCGGGGCACGCTTGAAGCTTACGAGGCGCCGAGCTTTTACCGAAAGTGGGAAGCAATAGCACTTGGATGCGTAAATGCTGGGCAAAAAGATAGCAAGACGTACGAATGTATACTCTTGTTGAACAGGCTGGAGGGCCTGTGCCCGATTCTTTACAGTCACTGCACTTCCGTTGAAGGGTCAGCTACTTTTAAATGGTCTATTTAGTCATAATTTGGCATTGGCAAGATCGGAAATCCTCAAATTAATTAGATTATTTAGAAATTAAAAGAGATACGCTACAAGACGCTTCGTTGATAATAGCTTCGTGTGCTAAGGAACAAAGTAAATATCTTTGATCTACTAATAAGGTCATCTTCAGATATGAGCTCGGCGTCCCATTTTGTCGATGAAAGGCCTATCGACACATGTTTCATACTTTATCTTCAACAACGCTTTATCGTCACGGCTGCGTCTTCTCAATAAGACGTGCTCGAATCGCCCGCCCGTGCGCGACGGCTACAAACGCAATGTTCATAAAGTTAAAAAAAAAAAAAAACTTTTAGAATTGGTTCTCAGCGCAGTACCGGACGCTTCAGCGTAATTTGCCTATACTCAGCAACACCCAAAATTATATGAGACAAGAGTAAAAAGCCGTGAGAAAGAGCACGTTTGTTCGAAAACCGCAATTCGTCTTAAAAAAACAAAAACAACTAAAGATTGAAAAAAGAAAGAAAACAAAAACGGAACCGCAAGGAAAGTGTGCATATATAAAGACAAGTTACCTTCGCTTTGGTTCAGTTTCGACGCATTTATGACGATAAATGGTAAAGACAAGATTGTGATGCCTCCCAAAACGAAGAAAGGCAGGGGATACGCCCAAATCTGTGGAAAGAGAAACGGAACGAGAAATCAAATATTTACAACGTACTATACAGTACAGAAAGAAATGTAAAGGTTAACTGGGACCGATAAAATATTGCGAAGCTCTCATGATGTAAACCAGTTTCTCACATCAATCAAGCGTCCTCCTATGGCGGAGCCAGCCATGGTCCCAGATCCAAACAGAATTTTGAGGCTTGCCTAAAAGTAAACAGGATAGCAGTGTCACGTCAATGGCAGTTTCAAAATGGAAAGTTTACTTTGTATAGGCATTACCAAGCAGCCGCGCTTCGAGAGCTAGTCTAGCCACCGTGGATGAAAAACGGTTTGTTTGGGCGACAGTCTGGAAACCATGGGAACTCCTCAGCAATGCTTCACTATCATACGATCGATACCGACACCAGCAGCTAGATGGCCGGCACCCCGAAACCGTGCCGGCAAACATCTACCCTTGTGAAGCGCTCAAGAAACGCCGGACGGGGGGGGGGGGGGGGGGGGGGGGCGTATTATGTTTATAATTTTACCTTTGGAGTACTTATCGGCTAACACAACAGTCTCACTGACTGCCAAGCAAGACTATGACGCTCGTGACATCGTCTGTCCTGCATTTCTTAAGTTTCAGTGACCCCATCAACTCCAAACAAAAGGAAGGCGCTCCTTTTATACAGGTGCCCTGAAAGCCAGCGTATTACACTTGTGGATTAAAACACTGCCCGTGTAGTGGACGAGACGCGACCCATGAGAAGCCCGGATGAAGAATGTGTGACACAGAATAGCCCCTTTTCAAAATTCCGCACCATTGTTTGTCCGCCATTGCTCGATCACGTACTCTGATAATCTATTGGATACGAAGGTGGCGTCAGCGTTCGGCGTGGACTTGGATCCAATCGCGCGCTTCGTGTCCAAGCAATGGCGACCGCCAATGTCGCTTGATGGACGTTAGAAAAGTTTATATTGAGAGTTAGGGGAAAAAAAATAGACGTTGTATTTGCTTGAGCTCTAAATGCATTAATATCGCAGTGACCAGGGAGGGACCCTAATTGTGTTTGTCGCCTTTTTTGGTTTGTTTTGTTTTTCGGTAGCCTACAAACCGCAATAGAACGTTGCAATTTCAACGCTTGCAACACAGCTAAAGGGCCCCTGAAAAGAAAAAAAAGTTTTTTTTTTTAAACAGTCTGGTTGGGACACACGTGTCGAAAAATGAATTTTACGCGAAAAAAAATAATTTTAGAGCAATATTGACGGCGAGAGATTTATTTGAAGTTTTACGCGCAAATTCCATGGTCATTCAGCTCGGCTTCTCATTGGTAACGATGGTCATTCAAATCAGCTTCTCATTGGCCAATAGAATGAGTGACAGCTTAGATGTTGGTTATAAAATCTTCGTGATCTCTTGAAATCGCCTTTTGAATTACATCTTTTTAGGTTTAAAAAACAATCCATCGAATGAACGTCGTAATGGTTTACAAACGTTTTACAAAATCGTAACTTCCGTCCGGATAAAACAACAAACAAAAGCTTCGCCATTTTTTTTTTTGAGTAAAGCTATACGCACTCCGGAGTGCACTTAGGTCGGAAATGGCTATACGCACACCGCGGAGAACTCATGCCATTTGGGTCACCCTTTTCGAACGGCGCGTGTATCACTGGGGAGCTCGTTAACACAGCCCCCCGCCTGCGTTCACGCCGCTTCGCGGCGACAGTATCGGCTGCTAATTACAAAACTTCACCAGTACACGCCGCTTCGCGGCGTCCAGCCGGCTACACAAGCCCCGCTGTCCCCGATCGCACCTCTGGAAAGGAAGTCCCATACCATTTAGTTCTGCGAAGTTTCGGCGACAACATTCGGTTTTCTTAGTGTTCATCGCAAAAAGAAATGTCGTAAATATCGCCAAATGCTTCGACAAAATAAAATGTTCCAGAAAAAAAAAAAAAGGAAAAAAGGTAAACCTACCGCGAATCGAACCCGCGTCCACTTGCGTACAAAGCGGACGTCTTCACCCCTACGCTATGCCGCCGCTTCGAACAGTCGCTGTGACCATTCGTTTTATACGAATTTAGCGGAGTGCGTATAGCCATTTCCGTTCGAAGTGCACTCCGGAGTGCGTATAGTTTTACTCTCTTTTTTTTCTGTCATGGTCGCCGTCTTGCAACGTGTCTCGCGTCCTCGGGTGGTTTTATAGTTTTATCTCGTTTATATGTGAAGACCTCCTGAAGAGGGCTTGTTGCTTGTGTTATACCCCTGTCAGACGGGTTGATTGATCACGTGACGACATGCCCGCGGTTCGTCTGTCTCCCAAGCGCATCCACACAAGGGAGACGACGAGCAGACGTCAGCGAGGACGGACCGAATTTGGTCGCCACCCCACAGTGCCGCGAAACTCCAACATCGCACCGTTGGACCGTTGTCCAAGAGAGAAATCGACGCTCGCTACCGCGATAATGAATCGTACGCCGCTGTTACGTACAGATCGAGACAAAACACCGTGATAGGCTTCGCGCGAAGCGCCACTAGCTTTACTAACCCAACGCATGAGAGTGAAACAGGCATGATCCTGCGCGAGAAGGGTTTCGCGTGGAAGCGACGAAGTTCTGGGCTCGCGAAGGGGCGTTTGGAGATGCCTTCACGCACTCCGCGCTCGTGCACAACACTCAAGTTCACCACAGCCACAAGAGAGGTCTTGCTCGGTGAAATCCTGATTGGACGTGCAAGAATTATCGCGGCGTGCTAGACGAGTTTTGACGGAAGCTTCTTGACGCGGACCCGGAGGAGTACCGGAACCTGCGTCGCATCAGCCAGACAAAGTTTCTGCAGTTCCTTTCACACGTGGAACGAAGAAACGCCTGACAAAATCAACCAGCGAACGCACAAAACACAACGATGCGCCCCTTTTGTTTTCATCGCCCAGAAACAAAAACAAAACAAGAAAACAATAAAGCGTTGCCAGACTAAACGCTTTTCAAGTCAATCTCTCGCCAAAAATCCGCGAGTGAAAAAGGCGCTTGACTTTATCAGTCCGCGCGTCCGCGGACGAGGCGCGGATCACAGGAATCGCTGACGAGCCGGTCACTTTGTACACGGTCTGCGGACGAAAATCGCGATTCGGTCCGTCGTGTGAATCGGCTGTACGACGCGGTACGACGTGCGACCGGCAGACACAGGAAATAGCAATGGCCCTCGTACGGGGCGCAGCCAAGCAGCCAAGCCGATCCACTACGAAGAGGCGGGGAGTACCTCTCCTCCACGCGCCCGAAATGCCGAGAGAGAGAACAAGTGGAAAGGAGGTGACTACCGACTAAATTGCGTCTGGCGCAGTCAATATTGCTCTAAAAATTTTTTTTTTTCGCGTAAAATTCAAATTTTGACACGCGTGTCCCAACCAGACTGTTTTGAAAAAACTTTTTTTTTTCTTTTCAGGGGCCCTTTAAGGTAAATGGGCTAAATTCTGATTCACTCCATCATGCTCAAATCTCTGCTACAAATATCCGCGCAGATGCCGAGTACGTAGCTAGGTATCTAGCAGAATCGCTCTCGACACACGTCGATCCCGGAGGACTTTCAGATAAACGGAGAACTCAAATGCGCGCGAAAACGTTCAAAAGCTACGCGTGACACACATCACGGTAAGGGCTGGCACTTATGATTATTAGACCGCTGTGAGTTTAGAACTTGCTGGTGACGACGGCGAACATGCTCACGAGGTACAGCGTGTTTGTGAACCCTCCCAGAAGGGCGAAGAGCAGGGCGAGCCCGAGACGAAGCTGTCCGTCGGGGATCCAGTACAAACCGCTGGAGTAGAAATCCATCAATGTAAGTGGTTGCAAAACAAAAAGAAAAGCTGTGTGTTTAGCTTTACCGAACAGTGATCTCATATACGACTGATACGCTTTCAGACGCCTCTTATTGTGCACTGACCCAAGATGCACCGGGGAACACTAATGAGTGGTATGCGTTTAGTCGGCTTAGCCAACCGGAAGTTCCATCTTTTTCAGGTTCGGTGAGGATCATTTTAAATTTTCTTCCTATCATTTAGGACTGTCTTAGTGGTTTTTATGCATAAAGCAGTTTAGCGGATGCGAAATTAAGATCCGTGTCACGTAATCATAGCCGTAGCTGTACTGTGCCGTCGTCAGGTAGATTTAGTCGGTGAACGTTCATCTAAACTTAGCGAATTATACCCTCAGCTCATTTTAGTAGGCTAACACTATGCTACAATTATCGAGACGCGCTATGGATTACTTGGCTACCTGGTTGGTGCCACTATGAGCCACGTTGTCACGTGGCTTGTTCTAGTAAGAGTCACGTTACCGCGTGACGTATGTGCGGCCACGCGAAGTCACGTAGCATCACGGTGTCACGTAAAGTGAGGTCGCATGATTCACGGTGCGAAATAGTGGGGTCGCGTGACGTCACCGTGTCACGTGACGCTTTCCCACGTGACATGACGTCACGTGACACCGCACGTAAACTCCTTAGCGTTACGTGACAGCGTGGCGTCATGCTATGATGCGTAAGTTGTCAGAATGCCTTGATTTGGCGCATATATTAGGGGGATCGGTGGCCGAGTGGGCTAGCGCACACCAGCTCGGAGCACGTGGAGCGAAAGCTCGCGCTGCAGAACGTATCGTACCGGCGTGCGGGCATCTATCAATACTCCGTGATGCTTGTTAAAGACCCCAGGCGAGTGGTTGTACTGCACTGGCTAAATTTCTCATCTACTGCTGAGAGACACGTCTCCCTTTGAGGCAGACCAAGTTCTAGGCTGCATAAACAGACACAACCAATTTTTTCCTGTATATTTTTCTAATTCATTCTGCATACAGGACCTTCGGGCAGTAGATCAAAGGAGGGCTATAATATTTTGCATAGGCATTGGAGAACGATCGGTATCGTGCTCTACTGGTTTGGTGGTCTGAATCGTACAATGGGTGCATGCCTTTTTGCCACTAATACCCCGTGACGAATAGTACAAGATACCAATCAAGGTACTTTTTGGCTAAGCTGGTTAAAGAAAATCGATGATGAGTGTTCCGAGTGCATCACGTTGCAGTACATAAACAGGGTCATTTTAGAACGTACAAAAACAGTGTTCGTCTGAATTTTCAGGGATGAATCTCGTGGCGTGTCAGGTTTTATTTTTACTAACACGACCTTCAAAATGAGAAAAAGTTGTGGAATATAATAGCAAAATATGTTCTCCGTTGGTGTATAAACTCTGAATGCAATTAGCTCATATATACATGATGCACTTAAATACAGTCCCTCACTTGAAATCTTTGCGGCTGTCTGCCACAAAGAGTTCACATTCAGATAACGTTTAACGAAACATTAGCACCGATTTTACAAAAATAGGAGGTATATACTCTTCTTGCTCCTACAAACAGTAGATATACGCAATCATTATTAATTATCGACTAGTTTTCCGCTGACATGAACCTCTTTAGTTTTTTTAACGGTAAAGGGGGTTAGGAGCAGGCTTTTTCGGTTAACTTGTCCTGAGTGCGATTGGCATATTTTACCCATTACTTTTGTGGGGTTTATGGTTCTTGATTCAGACTAGGGCTCGGCGTCGATTAAAAATTGTAACCTGATTTATCGCCACCTTTTATTCGAATAATTAATCGATTAATCGTTCTCGTTCATTACCATGGATGTTTAAAAAAAAGTCAAAATTAAATTCTCTTTTTTTCTGCATATGTAATACTCGGCGCAATATTCAAGTTTGATTACGAATCGACCTTGATATGTTGTTGAGGACAGTTCAAAGACACTCATACTCAGGTGCTGCAGACACTCACACTTCAGCTGAATGATGCAAAGGGGTTGTTAATATTCTTCAGCAAGAGCAACCTCATTTGATTGATTACAATATAGCTTCCACTGCTATAAACGAGCACTGTCACAGCGTTGAAGTGGCACGGATACGTGTAACCTTCTGCACTTGAAGACAACGTGACTAAGCAGGCGAGCTTGTCATTATAAGACATTCAACAACCCGAGATGGAAGTTTACAAAGAGGGACTAACACACACGTCTCACTTGAGACGTTTGTGTTTGTCCCTCTTTGTAAACCTCCATCTCGGGTTGTAGAATGTCTTCTGGACTTGTCTGTAGCTACAAACCTTGCCCCTACAGTTTACCGTATTTACTCGAGTAATAGCCGCACGTTTTATGAACAAGGCCCTTGCGTCTACTTTCCCACAGAACACATATACAGCCAATCATTGTGTTGCGCCTAAATAACATAGCGAATAAGCAGATCGAGAACACGATTCTCCATACAAATGCAATCTTCACAGATGGTATCTTTGCATGAAGACGTTATCTCTGTCCTGTAAACAGCTGGAATCATGGTGTCAATCGCGGTGATTGGCAATCTGCGTGCTCTGCGAAAAAGCGGACCCTAAGGTTTTCTTCATAAACAGTGCGGCAATTACTCGAGTAAATACGGTACTTCAAGCCGGAGTCACACTGCACACATCATACAAAAGACAGTCTGCCAAAAAGAGTCACCGCGATATCCGTGGTTCGAATTCCGCATGCCAAGTTTCCTCCTCGAACTCATTACCATGCGGTATTCGAAGCACGGATCTCGCGGTGATTCGCGTTCGAATCTGTATGCAGACTGTCGTTTGTATGATGCATAATCAGTGTGACCCCGGCTTTTCACCTAACGTTTCCTTTCATACAGCTGTTCGTCATAATTTAGCGAACTAACCTTTTAAAAATATTAATCACAATTAAAAATAATTAAAGCATTCATCGTTTAAACAGTAGATTAAGCTATCGATTGTCCAGCCCTAGTTCTCACGATATTGGGAAGGTTCTGTCGTGTACATGTAAGGGGGGCTGCGTGGGAATCAAGTTTGCAATGATGAGGGAGTTTTCCCCTTTTCTTGCCTCCTACTATGTTTTTTTTACCCAGTATCATAAATCAAGATTTGCTCTCCTTTATCCATAAGTGTACCCAAATTTCGTTATCTTTATTTAAAAAACAAATTATGATATTTTTTTAAACATAATTATCGAAAATTAAAGGGAACGGTAAGGAGAAATATATCACTTTTGCAAATTTATTTTTTGCTCTCAGACAGCTCTTCGGATTCCATAAAGGTATATGATGTATGGGCTCCAGCCTAAAGTGGAAGTTATTTGTAAATTAACTCATATGACAAACTGTAGAACTTACCCGAATATGAAAGTGAATATAACAAATCCCTCCAGACCAAGAATGTAGCAGCAGGAGGGCGACTTATATGCAGGTTGTGTATTTTCCGGTTTTAACCGAAAAACACCGATAAACATCTGTCGGTGACGAAAATACAAAATCAGTTAAAACCTAAAAACACCGGTGGTTGGATATTTTCGCCCTGGTTAAAACAAAAAAAAAAAAAACCCGGTCTTTGCATGTTTCCGACCTAGCGAAACCCTTTCTTCGTAGAGGTTCGCCAAACGTGTTTGTTATCTCGTGGATCCTGCATTCTTCCAGTGTCTATACATGGCTTGCACGTGGCGTCAGTCCGCCCTCCTTTCTCGGGGTCAAAAGCGTCTAGTTAACGCAGTGGAAGCTAAGCTCTCACACGCCTTTCCCCCATTGTGTCTCCCATGGCCCCCTTTTGTAGAAAAATTAACGCAGTGGAGGGTACGCTCTCACGTGCCCTTTCCCCATTGTGTCTGGCCAAGTGATGTCGGTGCAAGCCATGTATTCAGTGGTTGCTGTGGTTCCTGGAAGACAATGCCAACATCCGTGTCGTACAGGGCTACTGACCTTTGAGAACTGAGATGCGTTCATTGTTATCTGTTTAGTTTCCATGAACTTTTGGGGAAACAGAAAAAGGGTTTCGTTGGCGTGGGTTTTTTTTTGCTGTATATAAAAGAAGCGTTCTGTAAAAAAAATTGCAGACGTGTTTGAGAAGGCGCGTCCGTCCCGCGTCTGCGGGTTTTCTCAACGTGAGACTTGCTTCCCTTCGTCGGACACTTCAAATATCGTCGTCACGCGGAGAAGAAGGCCACCAGGATGGGACACAAGCGGAAAGCTCCGGATGACTATGCTAAGGAGTATTCAGACTTTGACACGTGCACGGACCCTTTGTCCATCCTCTGCAAGTACTGCAGAATCACGGTAAGCCTCAAAAGGGAAAAGGGGCTACAAGGATCACCAAGTACACATAACATTCAAGCGCCACGTCCAGCTCAAGAAACCACGTCTCGATCCATGTAAGTAATTTTTCCCGTATCTTCATTTTGTTTACAGTGAGAAAAACTAGCGCAATGTCTCACTTTTATGAGAGCATGTCGAGTCTTAAAACGTTTCTATAATTTGTAATTTTTACTCGTTTCAGCCGGGAGTGCTCAGGTGCCCCACCAAAGCTCTTTGGAGGAATGCATCACACGTGTCTCGAGGAAGAAAGATGATGCCTACGACGTGGCGCACAGATTCTGCAGAGCTCTCTGCAAGGCTGGCATCTCTCTCAAGAAGACTCATGGACCCCTTAGAGAACTCTTCCGAGATACGTGCCCCGCAGCCCGTACAATGCCGTCTGCTACCATGATGTACCGCAAGTACTTACCCGACGTATGCGCAAGGGATTTGTCTGCGGTTCAGGAACAGTGCAAAAATCATCCAATTTCTCTCACAGTCGATGAGACACCAGAACTCCGTGGCCGACCAGCGGTTGCCGTGCTCGTAACATTTTTTGATTTTGAGCTTCTCCAACGAAAGACTTTTATGGCAGATCTCCAAGTGCTCCAGCAGTGCAACGCCGTTGCCGTTAGGGTGCTTGTTCAAGAAGTTCTGGGGAAGCTTGGGAAGAGTTTTCGCGATGTGTGCGTCCTTTCCTTAGACTCGGCGTCGTACATACTTAAGCGCTCACGGTGCACCGTGACTTTACGTTGGTAGAGTCTGTGTGCATCTGATTATGTGTCCGCCAGTCTCAAGTACGCGCTGACTTGCGACTTTATAGCACTGCACTTTAAGGACCCTTGTCATCTTCTCAAAGTTTCAGCCCGATCCGATAACTTAATCAAAAGTTATAACTGATTTTCTGAAAATTTCAATGGGAAAATGGTGGCCGACAGAGTTTTCTAACACATGGGGCTCTATGGCACCAGAAACCGAAAACGGGCAAAATTGGGCTCCATTTTCCCATTGAAATTTTCAGAAAATCACTTATAACTTTTGATTAAGTTATCGGATCGGGCTGAAACATTGACATCTGGTTGTGACCTCTAGCTCTACCTTTAGGCGGAGAATGAGCGTTCGGCGATGCCTAGTTTATTTTTGCGGTAAAAAAGACCGTGTAAATATTCTTTTGTGACACCTTGTATATGGAGATCCCACCGCGTCGGGAAAATTAGAACCTGCGAATTATTTAAAAACTTCACCTTTGACCTAAAACGCGAAATATTGAGCCCGCGAAAAATAATTCGTTTACAGTATTGGCCTTCCCAATTCTTAACTCAGCATCTTCGTTTTTACCCCGAATGGCCCCACGTCCAAAAATTAAATAATTGTTTGGGGTAATACGTCACACAGCGTTTTGCGAAGTATTGCGTCAAGGCGAACTGAACTATAGTAAAGGTAAAATAAACTTGATACTTTTTTTTTCAACTTCGAATCCGAAATGTAAAGAAAGATGGACTCTCTTGAAACGGTATAAAGCTCTACAAATAAGCAAGAATCTTGGGTTGCACAGGAGCTGTTCGCAAAGCGCCTAAACTAGGACCGCAGATTTGTATCAAATTCAATCTATAGGAAGCACATTAACCTCATAGGTAGTTTACCTTTAATTATTGTCCCAGACTCTCAATATTTGTATTCTAAAATATAAAGAAAAATAAACGACATTAAGGACAATCCTTCCAACAGCCGGTGGGTGGCCTTAAAAGCGGAAGATAGCAATATTGTGGTTTAATACTATCAGAAATAATTTCATGCTATTAAGTAAAATGTAGAAATGACAGATTGTAGATTCATGGACGACAAATGTGAAACGCCTCTCTGTATAAGTGGTTACATATTCAGTGATGTAGAAGCTGAAGGAAGGATAAAGGGGAACAATGAATACCGGAGGCTAGGGTAACTTAGATATGAAGGAATTAAAACACTATTTTCTTAAACGTAATTATGTCGTTGTCAGTTACATAAATCACGAACACTATCCGCCAAAATGCAAATATACCGTTGTTTGTGAGTAAATTTATGAGCCTTGGGCACTCGTCATGAACATTGAAGTAAATCACTTATTTGTTGAAACTATGAACCACCAATCCGGAGAAATTATTTTTTGAGTTATACTCACAGTTCTTTCCGCAACCAGAGATCCAATCGGCGTAGCCACCTTGTAGGCCGAAAATACAAAGCCGAATTTCCATGCATCGACATGTTTTGACGAAGCCTAGACCGCAGCGTTGGAACACAAAATAACAGATTTGATTCCGACTGAACAAAAAAACGCTTTCCCCGAAGAAATGAAAAATTCAATTCGGAGTATATACACCTGCCCTAGCTTGACATTTACACACAAGTGATCAACCCTCATTTGTTACTAACTAAAATATCAATTAAGTGCGTTGCTCATTACCGAGTGCCGAAGTAATCACGTTACGGTACTTCAAATATTATATATAAAGATTTTTTTTTGTATTGGAAATATAGTAACTAGTTACCGCGTGAAGATGAAACAAGGATTCGGCTAAAACGCCGAACACTCGAAAATTTGGTAATTTTACTCTATTTGTACTGTCCTCTTGGTACGTCTTTTTTATATAAATCATGACAGAAATATGGCACACATAAGGGTAAAGTTTGCACGCTGTCGAAGTTCTTACGGAAAGGTAACTAATTGCCGGCTCAGGTTCTTGAACAATAAATAGCTAAAAAACGTTATTCGTTCTTGTTCAAAAAAAAAAAAATTAATAATCATCTTGCTTCCTGTAAAAATGTGAACTAACAAGTTGCTGGACTTCTTACAGTGTTGAACACTTTCCTCCAAAGGAGGTGCAAAAGCTCGTTTTTCGTTCCTTCTCAACCTTGGAACGAGTTCCCGTTAGATGTTTTAGTAGGTTCAATAGGAACGCGCTACCCTTACATTTCTAAAATGGAACGGGTCAGTTGCATTACAGTTTCATTTGTGTTTTTTAATGAAATATTTTGCTGCACAATTCGCACATAAAAAAACGAGTAAATAGTCACGTCTAACTACGTGTTGAGTCGTCATAGTAACATTTGCTCCAGTTCCTTGTTTTTTACTATCACTCCGACACTTCACCATCCTTTGAAGTAGAGGCTTGAGGTAGTCGCCGATGAAACGCCTAACTGCCTACTAAGTTTGTGTAAAATTGCAAAAAGGGAACGCGTTACTTCTGCCGTTCCCTTGAACACGTGGCGAGTTTTCATTCCAGATCCACAAACGCAAAATGAAACGGCGGCGTTCCTACATTCCTTCTAAAAGGAACGTATTTCAAGAACATAATTTCTTTGAGCGCCGTTCCGCACAGCACAGGTTTCTTATAACACGATATGTAATCGATTTGTTCTTAAAGCTTTGTAAGAAACATTCGAAAGACATATCGCTCTGGAAGGCATAATTTTGTGGCTTATTTATCTAAAGGTGGTTATTAAGATGAAAGTGCTCCTTAAAACACAACTCAAATATTAAAAAAAAATAATCGCACTGTTTTTATTCGTTTTTTCATATGCTGTTTCCTAATAAGGCAAAAAAATGATTGCATGGATCATTTGAATTGATCAAAACAAATTCAATATATATATATATATATATATATATATATATATATATATATATATATATATTATATATATATATATATATATATATATATATATATATATATATATATATATATATAGTACTTGAATTTTCTAAAACTTTGTTTCTAAAATATTAATACATAGCAAACACACAGTGTTATATTCTTTTTCCAACGACTAGTAATTAGCTGCTCCGGACAGTTTTCTTTGAAAATAAAAAACAAAAACTTCTGAAGAGGTTTCCCCTATTTTGGCTTGAGTTTATCTGTAAAGATTTTATTTCTTGAATGTGTATCATTATTATAATGCTGATATTTTTAACTCAATTCAAAAATTAATCCTGGCGGTTCAGTTCACTCCAGTGTCAACACCATATTGTACCGTACGTTTACACAAACAAGGAAATGCCAATTTGGATAATTTGACTCTTACGGCTCCTGAGCTGTCATGTTCACAGCTGTAAACTGTGGTCTTAAAATGTAGCGGAGTTACATTTTTTTTAAATATTTACAGTGTGAGCTTAAATTTACTCAGCGAAAACAGCTAAGTTGCATGAAAATGGCTGAGTACCGTTCAGTTTCTGATGCGGCACGGATGCGAGCACAATTTTGTTGCAATTCCCCACCGTGCTCAAAATAGAGCTTGAGGCACGTATACACACAAAATGAATCTAATACCACTCAAAAAAAAAAGAAAACATTGTGAAAGGTTTTGTGTTGATAGAACAAAGCTAGAAGATTTTCAAGCAATCTAAGTTGCAGGTACAATTACTGAAGACATTTTTCGACTTAAAAATGCCCATTGCCTGTGATCGTAAGCAATCGCCATAGCCTAAACTCATATAATTAACTACTGTAAACGACTTAATTTTCGCGGGCTCAAATGTTCGCGAATCGGGCCAAAGCTGAAAATTTTAAATTATTCGAGGGTTCTAATTTTCGCGAATCGAGTGTAGTTTCCGTAGCGTTCCCATAATGCCCGAATTGTTCGCGGGACGTATTTTTCGCGTTTGTAGGCGAGTCGCGAAATTCGCGAAAATTAGGTCCTCGCGAAATTTTAGTCGTTTACAGTATTTTACAGTTTTCGTCTTTACACGATCTGACGCATAAGCGCGTAGCCTCTGATAAGCTAGTAGTAGTAGTTAGTGGTGAGGTTAGCGGAAAGCCGGAACATGTTGGCCTCTCCTTTGGTGGGGGCGAGTTGAATCCTGGAGAAAAGCTCGCCGGAGATAAGCTCACCGAAGACAAGCTCACCAGAGAAAAGCTCACCGCAAAACCGGAAGATACGGAGAAAAACTCACCGGCCATTAAGCGCATGCGGAGAAAAGCTCACCGATTTTTTTTTCTTCTTTTTATATGGAGACTGTTGGATCACGCGTAACATATATCCAATTTATTATCATTAAAATTTGTCAACTTTGTAAAAAAGAAAATGCCTTTCTTTGTATTCTTTGTTAAGCTCATTGGGTATATTGCTCTCAAATGTATAATCGCGGGCGAATGTTTTTTGGGGTTGACTCTCTAGGCAACGAAAGCCTAGCTGAAAACTTTATGAAGTTGAAGAACAGGAAAATGTTCGAAAATTTAATGTGAGCCTAAAGCCTAAAAAGCAAAACTGTAAATGCCGAAAATTCTAAAGTGCATGCGCAACAACGCAGTGCCTGAAATTCTCTTTGAAGCTTTTGTTAACCTTTGAAAACAGGAAGAAAATCAATCAGCGGGATATCGAGGTTTCTTTCTTCCACGAACATGCACGTTTTCTTGCCATTCGGCTGGTGTTTCCACACGTTGCCTTTGCGCGATAGTGCCCTTCTAAGGCGAGTCACCCATGACCTTCAGAGCTGCACACTGTCACCGTTGTTACTCGTGATCTATGTAAGAACTAGTCTTCTGTAAGGTAGCGAATTGGGCGAGTTGGTAAACGTTATACACAATTAAAACCGCTCAAACGACGAAGACGGAGTGAGGAGAACAAACACGACAGGACGAGGCTGTTTTCGCAACTAAAGTTTTGTTAGTGAAATTAACAGAGAGCAAACAGCGTAGCCGACACTGATTACATCAACAAACACATACTTATCTATCAGGCACTGCACAATCTTTGGAGCTGAAGCGGTTCACACACCGCTATTCATATTAGCTCCCAAAGAACAAACCTCTTTATCTGACAAAGCTACCGACGGCGCACTGTCAGCTGTCAATAAATTGTCTTTTTTACCGGTGTCCGATGTTCTGATTTATACTTGCGGCTTCATTAATATAAAGAATGGGTGATTAATAATTTCTGAGGAATTAGTATAATGCGCAATAAACTTCAAGAATATTAAAAATGTGAGCACATATGTTTAATGAAGTGATGAATTCGAATTGTGTTAAGTTACCACGTGTGACGCAGAATCCGCTAAGCTAAGAAAAACTTTTCTCCGCATCCGCTCAAAGGTCGGTGAGCTTTTCTCCGCATCTGCCAGTTTTGCGGTGAGCTTTTCTCCGGTGAACTTTTCTCCGGTGAGCTTTACTCCGGTGAGCTTTTCTCCGGTGAGCTTTTCTCCGGTGAGCTTTTCTCCGCCGCCCGGGCGAGTTAGTTCCGGGGAAGGGAAGGGGATGGAAGGAGAGATCAGAAAAAAGTTAAAGAAAGAAGAGAGGTAAAGAAAAAGAACGGACTGAAAAGAAAAGAGAGGAAGAAATGGGATGAAAAGGGATCAGGAAGAAAAAGGAAGAAAGAATAAAAAAAAGGAACGATTGGTCAGCAGTTCTTGTGACTCGATTGTTGATGTGTTGCCATCGCCCAGTGTATGTCAGACACCGGGGTCAGAGGCGGTCAAATAAACTGGTGTCCTCTAGAAACTTGAGAAGTGCGGCGAATGTTCTCGAGACATCGCGTGCAGAACCTGGGGGAAAAAGAAGGTTCTGTGTTGTAGCCCTTGCTACGCCTGCTTGCCGCAGGCCGTCGAGAAACGATTTTCTTTTGTCCGCTACAGTAGGGCAGGCCCAAAGGAGATGGTCCTGGTCCTCGGGAACATCACAGGATGGACAGTTTGGGTTTATTGTTGGGTCCATACGGTGAAGGGCTTTTGCAGTAAAGGCTCAAGCTACAAATGCACGCACCCTCCTATTTTTTTTTCTAGCCCTCAAACAATGAAGAGAGATGCTCTTTTACGAAAACAATAAAATAAGAAAAAGAAACCGAAATTTCAACTTACGAGTATAGGAAAAAAAGCAGTGATGAGAGGGAACGTCGCCGATATCCAGAACTCACTGTATCCAGAACTCACTCAATGGCGGTCGTCTCCTCTTTGCTCCCTTCTTTCTCTCTTGCTCCTTCGGCGCTCTCCTCCCTTTCCTTCACTTTTGTTTTCTCCGGCGCCTTGTCGCCACACCCACAGGCCAAACACTCCCAATATACGGCTCTGCCGTGCACTATTTTATTCGACATATGCCCCATTAAACCTCGATTTCTTGTACGACACCGAACATCGATACCAAAAAGCACCAAATTTCTGTGAAAAAGCGCACTCCAACCCCCCCCCCCCCCCCCAAAAAAAAAAAAAAAAATAGTATGCACGGACTTTTAATTAACTTACTAGCGTGACGGTACACCCACAGTGGCAGCTGTACACTTCGCCACTGGCGATACAGTCAGAACACCAGTTATTAGTGTAATCAGTTCACCCAAGCACAGACCAGTGTTGCCACGTTGCTAAATTGGTTCTTGCCTCGTTTTACACCACGATGTAATATTTCATCTCAAAAGCAGTTTTTTTTAGATACGTATTGTACGCAAGCCTCTCCAATCAGAAGGAAAGCTCTACTTTAAAAAATAGGGAAGCCACTGAAAAGATAAAACCTAAGATGCATGACTTATCATAGGCAGCCTCGATAGAAAGTAATGTAAGAACTTGTGGAAAAGGTAGATTGCTTATTAAGCAAGAACTGCGTTACGTTGAGGCCTCTTCGTAGTTGGAAAATATTTCCGTTGCTTCAAAGATGAATGGTAAAATATTAGAGCGAAGATAAGAAACTAGAAAACTAAAATTGGATAATAATTGTTATTGCAGAACCCATTTAATGTTAAGACAGAACAGATAACTAATAATGACTTTTACTCAAGGTGGAAACACGGTGAAAGAAGAAAATGTGTCTGAACGGCCTCCCTCGACACGAAGAAAGTCAGTCGAAGTTTCGCTCCCATTTCATAGAAATGTCGTGAGACAGCGCAGCATGACAGGAGCTCGAGGAATCGTCCTTAATCGCGGACACATTTTCAAGACCGCGCAGCGCGCGACCGGGCTTGTGCGCCGACCCTTCAACGTGCGGGGGAGTTTTCCAGCATTGTTAAAATATACGGAAGAAACACACAGTAATTGAACTGCCATGGTTGCTGGCCCGTTCTGTTTTCATCTATATTTTTTCAAAACGTAAAAAGATTTTTTTTTTTTTTTTTTTTTACAATAACTTTGTTACGGCGGTTGTCTCCGCGGTTGGAGATTGCAACGCGCAGAAGTGCCACGTTCACAGCATTTGTGGTCATCCCTGTTCCTTTTTATATATTTTTTTCACGTCGTTCGCTGGTGAGTATTGCGTAATTATTTCAACCATGGATTCAACTTCACTGTTGTTTCAAACCTCTGATACTTGTTCGAATCAACAGATTTGTACATAGAAGCTTTATCGGGTTGCTAGGGGCTCTAGTGGCGCCATCTCTGTCTTCATTCGGAAAAGCGAAACGCCGGAACTATTTTTGACGGGATCGAAAGAATTTTCCATATTTTATATGCGTTCAAGTTACGTTCCCTTTGACCTTTAAAGCAATGTCTTTGCCCAAAGTACATAAAAAAAAAAGATCTTACCATTCCGCAACTCTGGGATAAGGAAGAACGGTATCGTGCTCCAGCTGGTCATGCAGTCCGCGCGGGAAAAAAAGCGAGCACATTTATTTATTTCTTTATGTATTTATTCGTGTTATCTTTTACTGGGTAAAAGGCACAGGGGATAGATGTGAGCATATATCACCATGTTAACAAACACGATACATTTTGGCATGAGCGAGCCGCACCCAAGTTTGAGTCATATGGTGGACGTACAAAAGGCTTGAGCGCGATGAAGCTGACATTAACTCAAGACGCAAGTATTAACAAAAGGACAGCAAGTGCTTTAAGTAGCTGGGTCGAGTTAGACGTTTATCTTGCCGTGTCTTTATTTTTCGGCTTAAAATGTTTGCTTTAATTTGTTCTCCCGATCCCGGGTGGTTCCCCGGGATTGGTTGAACAAATTGCAGCCTGGTCAGCTTTAAGCATATTATTAGATAGCGATCCAGTTAAGAGTGGAGAGCGTATTTCTTTGATTAGCAAGTTAAAATCACTCGTAGACGGAAAGAGACACAATGTAAAAATGTTCAGTTTGCACTGTTAATGTCTCACTTTTTTTTCACATGCTCACCTTCTTGATGTAATGTCGAAAAGCAGCGTCTATGTAGTATTTAATCCAAACTAATATTAAAATATGGTATAACAGTTTTAAATGCGTATGCTTTTTCTCTTGGCTAACTAAATTAGGCGTGGTTTTCTTTTCTTAGAATAACACTTGGTCTAAATTTGCTGTTACGTAATATAAACCTGGCTCTTCTGTTTGTAATTTTGATATGTGAGATAGACTCGGCGGTTGTTCCATGAAGCACAAGCACGTTCTAAAATATGTTTAATATAGGTTACTGGATAGCCTAGCGGAGTTTACGCTGATCTCATTCATTTCGTCAGAATGATTTATTCAAAGCTAGCTCTGTTTCCGTTGTGTTGAGCTTTCTTGTCGAGGCACCTTGGTGAGGAAAACTAGGTTTTCATTTTGGGAAATACAATTCTTTTTTAAGGAATGCGGGCTTCGATTAGAGATCCAGAAATGTGTTCAACGTCACCTGGGGATAGTGGAGCACGGCGCCGACTGGTGCGTCAACGAGTAAAGAGCAATTGTAAAGTAACGAGGACTTACGTGCAGCAGAAGAAATTGTATGCGTACTGTGTAACTTTGGCCGGTACCGAACAAGGGTCTAAAATTGATCGGCCGTTCCTTTTGTTCCTTTTGCCAGGAACCAGCTGTTTTGCCACACGTCAGGTGGAAAAAATCAAATAACACAAATATAAATGACACATTTTGTTTAGTTTCACGTTGTCCTAATTTGACACAATTCGGCGTCGGTTTTTCAGGCCACGCCTCAACAAAATAGAAACTCGTCCAAGGACGGTGGTTGACTATTTCTTTTCTATGCTGTAGACATATGACGTGCTGCATCGTGTCCAGAGAAGCTCGGAGCCGAGGCGCGAAATAGCTGGCCTTAACCACGAGTACGAATCAAAACCAACTGGTAGCCTAGTTGGTTACATGCAATGAAATAAACACTGCGCGAAAGCACAAGTACCAGTAGAAGGAAATATCCGGTTGCTTGTAAGCATCTGTCCAGACTTAAACCTTGCCCATTTGCTCTGTTATTATTCTAACACGATGGCGCAAACAAGCACCGGGTTTTAGTTGCTGGCTGTCTAAATTTTACACTATGAGGTGTCGCTACTTTATGATATGCCATCGCAAAGATTTCCAGCAGCGGAAACAGTAGGCGTACTGTGCACCTCACGCCGGCACCGAACTCAATACGAGAAGTTCTGCGGTTCGCCGTCTCTTTTTATTGACTCTAATCAGATGACGTGCTGCAACGTTGCCAGAATATCCAGGCGTCGGACGCAGCAAACCACCAGGCGTGGAACACGAAAATAAAAACTGAGAGCTTTTTTTCAGTTCTTCGCTGACTCAGGGTCGCATGATGAGGCGTCGGCTCCTCATGTCAATGACAGAGTAAATACCTCTCAAATGTCGAAGGCTACGTAATCTGCGCCGCTGTGAATATTTTTTCGTTAATTTGTAATCCCTATGTGTACTTCCTTACTAATGCTGGCACCGGAAACCCCAATATATAGCCAGCATTCCACTTAAGACCTCGTGGCCATTACAACATGTGATATTAATCGTTCCTCTCATTTGTTCAACCGAAAAAGGGAATTGACTGATGACTGGTGTTTCAGTTGCATCCTTGTTGAGGTACACGCGGAGGAGTTTACGGCGTGGCTTATCACTTTCCCTTTTCTTGCTTCGTGATACCGTCATCGGGGTCCTTATCGGCCAACGTCTCCATTTCATGGGCTGCGGGGTGATGATGAGGTGACTGGGACACGCCATTCCTATCGTTTTGTATAGATGTCACTGACTCTAAGTAGTAGACAGCAGCTGTGGTACCTTTCTGATCGAAAAAGAAGCAGGCTCTACATAACACCACCTCCTTCTGGGATACCATCATAGCATCCCCAGAGAGGCGTATGATGAACAGTGCAGAATAGCAGGCCAATGTTCTTTCTTATAGTGCACGTCCCCGAAGTCTTCGTAGCGCATTATTGTGATCAATTCGGAGCATTCATGGCCGCTTCACATGTCACCAGTGTGGTATTAGAAATCTTAAGCTTTGTGATAATGAACTCCTTAAATGTTAGAATGAGATTATCTCCTAATATCACAAGAAAATCAGAAAGATGGTGTTTTTACTTGCGGAAAGCGTGTTATGTATTGCCGCGTGCGTTTATGTTTGACATATCGCCGGTGCTTAACATCACTGAGAATGTTTTTCACGGGAAGATTACTTAAGCAATTAGAAGAAATATGCTTGATGTCGTCTCGGGCATGCTTGCGGTTCTGTTCCGGGACCGCGGTTGTTTTGATTTTGTAACAATAATAATATATTTAATTCTACATCGTCCAACGTCCAGCCATGCGGCAATTACTGTGTAGTTTACCGCTATGTTTAAACGCTTCTAGAGTCCACTGTTCTACGGATTGAGAACAGTGGACCCTGGCTTTAAGTGAAGCTTTAAATAGTTTTAAAGCTTTAAGTAGCTTTAGATGACGAGTTTTAGAACGAGAAGTGTTGAAGGAACTACGTGAATATCAAAAGAAATATTAATTAAGCATGTGTCGGACCAATCCTTAATTACTCTTGTGAAAATCGGTATTTTTGTATGTACTAAGATTGTATTAATTCGAAAGAGTAGACATCATTGTATCGAGGCTTGTCAGTAGAGGATACAGGAACGATGGGAATATCCCTTCAATAAAATACATATTTTGTGTGAGTACATGTCTTCTAAATAATGTATTTGTTTAACAGCTTTAATCAAATATATTTGTACAAAGCAAGGATGGCCAAGTCTTTTTTTGTTTTTGTATGTACAACTCAAAAATCGATTTTCCTCAAAAAATTAGATCAGCTACAGAATTGTATTACACAAGGTTTTCGCATGGCTTGTTTTTCTAATGCTTGTGAAAGTACAGGGATTAATGTGTGCTTTCCTAGTTAAATACAATATCATATTGTGTAGGCTTGACAGATATCTTGTGAGTATCCGTGTTCAAAACTTTTGTATCCGTGCTCAAAACATATATGCAAGGATTTAGAAACGAGTCATAGCCACTCTCCACAATATTGCAGCGCGGAAAAGGCGAGATAATTTGATTAAATAAATATCGCATCCAGCTTAAAACAAGCAGGCGATGCAATCAAATATACTTCCTCCCCCGTTAAAATTGGAACAGAGGTTTTCATTTTGATTACCCCTCTTCTCCCGAAAGAAACAATAGGTTAGCGATAACACAAATATATCTTTCGGTGATTTCAGCCTTTCTCCATGGCAAACCTAATCAACCTCTGGAACACGAAGAAATAAAATGAATGAGGTAGAAATAAACATGGTCACAGGTCAGCTGCAGTGTGAGATTAAAACAATATTGAGATAATAGCATTGTCTTCCCTATCGGAAGAACAGAACTCCATATTCAAGTTCGCGAAGTGCGCTATATGACCATTACATACATTCTCCTTCCGTCCAACGTTGGCAAGCAGTCAAGCTTTGCATAAGTGTAACCTTGATAAACTGCACTACCTTTGCAAGTATACTAAACTTACATGCTTGTGGGAGAACATTTCGCGGAAATAAGATGACGTTTCTTTAATGTTTTTTAATAGTTTATTCTACCTGCTATAGGGCGTTCTTTTCCTAACACCGGAGTGCGCCTTTTACCTAGATACTTTAGCTAAGCGTTCTGCAAAAAGCGGCTTCCTCACTGCAGGTGCCTCTATATGGTCCTGTCTTCACCGCTTGCCTAAAGTTCCTATAGCCGATAACATCGAACGGGACGTGCCTACAATAGCTACTAGTCAGCGCGGCTGGTTTGCAGAGAAAGAAAACTTTGAGTAGGCCATGCCATCAAACGATTGGACACGAGCGCTGCGACACAGTTCGGACGGGGTTCAAGCTCGCGGTCTCATCCAGCGGTTTCGCGGCCGCGGGCCGTCTTAGAGTTGCGATAATTACGCATTAGAAGACGCTACTTGTAGCACCAAACTTCAGTAGCCGGTCGGTATATACGTAAAAGACGCGTCTGTGCATCTTAAAAGTCGCTGCATTCTTGGCGGCGACGGCTGACACGACGGTGCGGGTTTCAGGAAGAACACGGAAGTACCTATATAAATTATTTAAAAAAATGTCTAACTCCAGCCCGACTGGCGAAAACTGCAGTCATGGGCCGTGGACGCAATGCTCGGCGTACAAAAATTCGCGAGAAGCGAGCTGCTGCGCGACGCCCATAAACCCGATCTACAGCCAAGTAAACATATGGCGAAAACGCAGGATGCCATCGTTGGAATGGGCTAGTCGCACGCATTTTATCCCTTTTCTTCCCTTTTCACCATTCGACCGCCAAGCGGCGACAGTTTTCGCGGCACACTTGGGTAGGCAGCATAGGTCCTCGCTCTTCGCCTTTACGTACATTACGCTGGGTGGCGAGGCGTCCTTTGGAGCTGTGAACAGAGGCTAAATGAGATTAGAAGCGGCGTGCTATTCCTTTGAAATGTACTTCGTCATAAGACTTGGCTTGTCTCGCTACTCGTAAAGAACTATGCACGGTAATAAGGAACTTGGGGCTCATTCATCCGCATCCACGCTTTTATTAATCAGCGAAAAAGGAAATTAATTTAAACGTTCTATAGTCACTGACAGAATGAGAAGACTGGAGCGTGCCTTTCCAACGGCCGGACTTCTTCACGCACTCCGCGCCTTCTGTTGTGCTTTGGCTGCTCGCGCGCGCTCGCGTAGTACGAGACGCCAAAGAGTTGTCGAAGGCAGGAAGCTCGAGTTGGGGGCGGAAAAACTGAAACTCCTCCCTGCGTTCTCACCTTGCCAGTGGCTGTATCGAAATTTGCGTGCTGTAGAATTGCGATGTAAGTGCCAGAAAAAAACGTCAAAATAAAATTTGCATTATTATCTTCATTACATCATCATATTCAAGTTGCGTCATCTTGCGAAACAACCGATCTCTTCGAGTGCCACCTAAGAACACGCCACTCCGCATTCTGTTGTCTTGGATTGTCGAAAAGCTTCAATCTTGGGATGAGGGTTGCTGGGGTCTGAAAACGAGGTAACAGAAATTAACAAGAGGAACTGTTAGCTACATACTGCAAGCTCTAATTGCTCTAAGGAGAATAAAATGTTGCACTCTGATTTTATTTTATGCCAATGTGCGTTTTCACGCACTATAGATTCTGATGCTATATACTAACTTAAGAAACTACATCCATGGATGTATCCAACGGGACAATCGACGCTTCGCTAACTTCACTTAGCCCCGAAGGAGATACGTCTTCTTGGAGAAACGTCGAATGATAATCCAAATTCTATTTGCTAACAACCTAACCTGTTTTCGTGATTTGTTTGTACATAACATCACCGTGCTACCTCTATAGTGCAAAATATAGGCGAACTCAAGACTACAGTTGAAAATGTTCGCCATCCAAGGTCACCGACAGATGACAAACTTAGGGCGTGGTCCATTATGAGCATACTTCTTGCTTCGTAATTCGTTCTTCGGCGCTCTCCTCGGCTGATGCGGCGATCTGACTGCCTGTGGAGCGACACTATAACGTTCGAGAGTAGTCCCACCCTGAGTTTCTTTAGCTGTCAGTGATATGCAGTCAGAGTAAACCGTGCCTTACCCACGCCAGCAGAACTCCCAGGAGTGACATGGATCCTTTTCTGTAGCCGAAGGTTTCCACCACGTACCCGCTTATTGGGGGGCTTATGATTGCCCTGTGGGAAGACGGCGACATGAAGCTTAATAGTGGGTTGACTCTTTTTAGAGCACAGCTCTTAGGCGCCCAATTCCGGCTTGAGCCGCGTCGGCGTCGGCGTCGGCGTAACCGCGCGGTGCATGATGGTTAAATTTCCCCCGCTAAATTTAGCGGAAAATTTTCCCCGCTAAATTTAGGGGAAAAATTAACCTGCTAAATCTAGCGGAAAATTTTCCCCGCTAAATTTAGCGGAAAATTTTCCCCGCTAAACTTAGCGGAAAAATTTCCCCACTAAATTTAGCGGGGAATTTTTTCCGCTAGGGGAAAATGTTCACCTAAATGGGGGCGAGCAAGAGAGGAGGAGGGGCATAGCCCCCTCTCCATACCTTCCCCTCCTCCTCCTCAAGAGCTGCGCTCTAATTCGGCGTTACAGGGAGTTGTGAACGGCTTTCATTTTTTTATTGCTCACACATCCCACGATCGTCTGCTGTGTTGTCCCAGTTCACAAAAATGAATGCTTAACCGCAAGAACTTCCAGCTGTCGACGTTCCACGTCGACAGCTGGAATACCTGCGGCTTCGTATTGCGACAGCGAGTTAGAAAGGTGGCAAATATATACCCTGAGTAGCTCCTGAATGTAACTAAAGGCAGCCATCATTAATCCCCTCTTATTCGGCTCGGCCAATGGGAATAGTGATCGGTACCGTAGTGCGATACTCATGCGGTCTGAGTGGCAGAGGCGATGTATGCCTTCTGGCAGCAGAGGTACACGTTGACGGAAGCGTGCAGTCCTTCTCGTACGCACCCTTAAAAAATCTGTAGCGTCTGCTTTCCCGCAAAGCACACGGAAAAGCAAATCTCTCTGCGATATTTATTTATTTTACTTATTTATTTCCAATACTGCCAATCCTTACGGGATATTGCAGGACGATATACAACAAGTATTAAAACATGCAGGTATAAAAGTATGATACACGAAGTTATACAGATATATAAAACATCAATTGACCAAACATAAGTAAACAAATTCAACCGTTTTTTTTTCAGATACCTTTACGGAAGAAACGTTAGTGGCAATTTGTTCCGGTCTTCGATAGATAGATAGAAAAGCGTATTTGCAAACGCCAATCGTGGGTAGGTGCGAGTAAACTGAACATTCATAATTTAAACACCAATATTGACTTACAGGCGGTCTTATTGTGTTACATTTGCCTCGTCACGCTCTGTGGGGAGGCTTATAATATGTTCATGCCTAAAAACATACTGCGCCGTGGTGCTCAGCATGGCGTTTCACTATTCTCAAAGCCAGAGCGAAGGTTGTTTTCTTTTTTAATATTTTTTAAAGATAGTTGTAGCCTCGTCATTTGCCGATGTCTTGCCGTAGATTTCAGGATTGGCCCTTCCAAGGGCTTTAGGGCACATTGGCACTCATAACTTTTTTATTTTTATTTTTAGTGTGGTTGTTTGAACTGGTCAAAGAGGTACCAATGTTTTTTTTTTTATGTTCACAGCAGCGCAGTGTATACTCTCGGCGAATTATGAAAACTTGAAAATCAACCGTTGTTCTTCGAAATCAGGAGTAGCACCCAATTAGTTCTATGAACTCGATGATACGGTGAAGGCGCATTCAATATTTCAGCAATTTCGGAATTGCGAGCACAATCAGTGAGAGGTTAGAAAAATACCTATACTTATTGGGTAGATAATACACGGCATTCCAAGGGTTTTTAGACTGAAAGACATCGTAGAAGTTTAAAATTAATGACAGCGATATAATAATCCGAAAACATTAACTGTCGCATGAAGCGAACCGACGTTATCAGCTTTTGCAGCCGCTCCAAACGGCACCTGAAGTCCCCTGTCTCATGGAGCGAAGCCTGTAGTCTGTAGCAGCAAAACGGGGAATAAACTCCCCATGCCGGGCGCGCGCCCTAGTTTCAAGGAATAAACTCCATAGCGCTGCGGTCCCCCGCGCCGGGACAAGGTCGCGCGCGCTCGGCCGATTCTGCTCCTCTGGGTGCCGACGAACATGGCGCCGCCTAGAGCATCTACATCGTCGGCGGCCGCAAAACTACGCGGAACACTCCGCGGTGTTGAATTGGAGATTCATGATTTCGCATTCACAACTCATAAGAAGTGCTTAAGTGTCCTGTGATTTTTTTTATATTTTGTTCTATCATTCGATGATGTATATTTTTGGTAGAAATACGTCTTGCCGTCATTGTCTTTTAAACAGAGTAGTAACTTTACTGCATTGTCGCGCGCCACTTAGCTGCACTCCGGGACTACGTTAATCGTATTTAATTTTAAGTAAACGTACATAGACTTAAGTGTGAATTAACAACGAGGATAACATTGCACGTGCTTACGTTATGCTCAGTGTCAAAGCGCAGACTGCTATCTTTTCGGGTTTAAACTCAAACCTCGTGATTGACCGAGTTCCCTCCGTATAGATTGCAGTAATTGGTTCTCTCAAGTGCTCTACGGGAAAGAAGGCGCACCGACTTTTTAGAGTGCAGAGTACGTAGGCTAGGCTTACCTGGCTGGTTGAGGTGCTAGCAATGCGTCGGTAAGATTTGTTTTCTTTTTTAAAGAGCCAGCTTCCAGCTCGAACGAATTGCCCTCGAAAACTTCATCTACTGCGCACTGCGGAATAGAGCTAGCCCAAACACGCCATTGGACTATTTTTAGGTTGGACCTCGAAATTTCATTAGCGGACATAAAATGTTATCGTCTTGGCCTAAAGCGCCAAATGAGCATGACACACCCGACTAGTAGCTTTGACGGCAACTCTTGATATCTAACCAAATAAAAAAAAAAAGAAACCGACGATCGCCTGTTTGTGCTAATAGTGTCACGCTGTGCACATGTTGTCGCGCAATCTGACTACCCTAGGAAACAGGGAGAAAGCAATCGAAGCGTTATGCTCCAGCTGGAAGAAAGTCGAATAAGCCACGGCCATACTTGTGTCTCTGAAACCCGCGGTGCATTTACCGTTAGCTAATTTTATATGTAAATGTCTGTGATCCACTCACCCAATGACGTAGGCACTGAACATGGCAGAAGACAGAAAGGTGTTTGTCCTGATATTTTCGTGGTACCCCTTTTTACTGTATAGTAAAGAAAGAGAATAAGGCTTGTTTATGCAAAGTAATTTGCGTTTTTCACAATGTGCAGTATTACAGTGTAAAAGTATCCGGTAATCGTACATTACGAAATAGTCGCAATAATTAAAAGGGAAAGATGTTATTTTAGATTTGGTATTTTCGATATATTGTCAATGATGGAGTTTTTATTGTAACAGTTGGTTTCTTTAAGGTCAATGTAATTTTAGAGGTAGTCTTGGTTTTAATGGGTACTGGAATACACAGCCCTGCATGTGTACTCTTGAAAGTCAAATTGTCTCGATTTTCTGGTAATACTGACGGACTACCGTCAAAATGTTCACCGACGCTACAGTGTATCTGTTCTTCTTCTGCACCAAATTAGGTGTCTTATTTTTTAATATTTGACGCTTTTCCGTGTGAGTGAAGTGTGGGGATGAAGTGTGACGTGTTGGATTACGAAAAGAAAATCCATATAATGCCTATTGCAAGTGCTATCACTGGGTGAGGCTGACAAACGGAAGAGCGCGATATCACTGTGTTCCGTCGAGATCAAAATCGAACTGCAGCTGCATGGCAAGATTATCAATTTAATGTGTAGGCACAAAGTATTTCAAAATGATATCCGCGCCTCTATCTAATTTGCAACTGTTTAGACCGAACGGCGAACTTACATGGCTCTCTTGAGAGCGTGACAATAAGACAGCACACACATCAAGGCCATGCCTGATCCAATCAAGACTTGAGAAAAGTAGATGAGGTAGAGGTTCCTGGGATTAAGTTAAAAAATGTTCGTTAGTCTGGCCACGATTCCTGGAAGGCCTCTCCAACTGGTGTGTTTGCTGCGTTCATCTTATGTTCCTTCGGTTCTTAAATCGTGACGTCACAGCACCACCAGGGTTATCGCGGATCGCCGCGGAAGAGTTGGGTACTCAACAGAGGTAGGTAGTTGCTGTAGCTTGTTCTACAACCTGGAAGTTGATGGAAACTCCAGGAACCACAGTGAGCCACCTCAAGACAGAAACACCAAACATAAAAGCGCCAGAGAACGGGAAAAGAAAGGAGACAAACAGAGCGGTTTCCTTTTTGTCTTGTTTTCTGTCGCTTTTAGTTTTGATGCGAGGTACCAATTGGCGCATCTTTACACTCTATTTCAAAACAGAGACTCTGGCGCCTGCTTTTCGTTTTAATTTTTGAGGTTTCTAGGACCAGTCGCCAAAATCGATTAAACCCGATATACCGCCCGAACACGAAATAACTGGACGGTCATCTGTGGTTGAAATAAATTTAAATTACTCGAACGAACTAAGGGAAGTGCATCGCTTTTATACAAAGTTACCCCGATCCGAAAACTCAATCATAAACTTTCTGACTATTTCAATGACTGGCTATTCGTTTCAGAGGCGTATTATGACGGAGGTATCTAGCCAGCTAAACTCTGATCTGTACCAGAAGGTCACAGCCACGGGAGAAAACAAACCTGCTTCTCTTAAATGAGATGGCATTTCTTTCGGTGTATCCAATATTTGTCATTTTTTTATACAATGAGGTGGACTATAGGTATTATGCTCCAATGGTCGTGCAGTTACAGAGAGGAAAATGCACCCGCTCGTCTTGACGCTGAATTATCTGTTGTGAATATGCTTATGCAGGATATCAGTGTGCCTCAAGGGGAATTTTTATGTTGCCGCTGAATATTATGTATAATGCCGATCAACCTTCTAGCTCGTGAATTGAGTTACAAAATTCCAACCATTGCAATTTCGAAGGTATTAGGGGTGAGCACGCATACTTGTATTTTTAGGAGTGAAAAGACGAAAGCGCGTATTTTACGGCTGGGGCCTAGGTGGTTTGTGAATAGAGGAGACCATTCCTGGAAATTGTCAGCGTATTGTGCTAGATTAACAGTCTCCGGTGTTTTGAACAATTGAAAGCGAAACGAAAACCTTTCTTTGAAATTGAAGGCAACTAGTTGAGGTGTTCTGTACCACTGGGCTGAACATGGGGCCGTATGGCGAATTACAAAAAAAAAAAAAGAGTCTAAAGTGGGAGTACTCACGGTTCAAATGGTAGAAAGAAGGCCGGGCCTAGAAGAATGTACGCTAAAACATTGCAAATGTGGGCGACTGGAATGAAAGTGGCTTCAACCTATCGGAATGCAGAGGACAGAAACGAACAAAAACATCATATAACATCCGATACCCGAGCAGGTAAATTAGTTTGCTTACCTATCGGGTGTGTTATCGATACCTACCTTAAAATAGCAGATGATCCCAGCCAGAGCAGATCCCACCGAGAAACTTGCGAATTGTGTCATGAACACGCTGCCGACGGCCAAGCTGCTTTCCTGGAACTATGCTGGCATTCAAGTTGAGGGGCCTTTGGTAAAAACTCCTAGAGGTACGATGAACTTACGTTTTGCAGGTAAGGTTCCAGCGTGGTTTCGTTGAACCCGAAAATGCTTCCGTTGAGTATCATGTTGATCAGACAGACAGCGAAAACGATATCACCAAGAAGGTGATGGTAGACGGCACTTTCTTCCGAGTACGAGAGGTCAGCGTCTGAGAAAACAGTTCGAATAAATGGTATTTGCCAGTAAATACACAGTGTAGTGCGTCCTAACAAACGGTGGCGCACATCAAATGTTAAAATAAAGTACAGTAGCCAAAATGATTGAACTACACCTTAAGAAATGCAGGCTTATCTATTTTGCCGCAGGACATGTTGTTGGCCAGTCACTACGAATGCTTGCTTTGCATGTGATATCCTCGCGCTTTGCTGGTGGTCATCCTTATTTGTTCTTCGTGAAAGAAGCAAATTCGGAGGTAAAAAAAGATGTATGCTGCGCGAGGCGCGCGAGTAGCAGCAAGGCCACTACAATTCGTTCATTTATTCACTCACGTTTGACCTTGCCGTGCCCGTTAGGCCATTGTAGCAGGTAGAGGGGTACATAAAATATTGAAGAATGAGCTTGGTGAATTGACAAAGGAATCTATGAGGATGCCAACAGGTTCCACTCTCTTATGGTAGAAACAGAAATGATGAGCGACAGTGCGATAGAGTTTTATATTCGAACGGCTTAACTACTCTCTGAGACAAATAGTGCGGCGTCAATCATCAAATAATTTTTCATATGGATTTCCGCTTTGTTCTGGGAAAAGAAAAGAAAATTTTAGCTTGCGTTTTTTGTTTTTTCGTTGGATGCCCAATATTGACGAATTTAGTTCGGACCTTACTTTTGAAACACTTCCGAAGCGGATGACAGTTATTTAAAACGAATCTACCACTTCGATGTTGCTTACTATCTTTACAACTAGATCGTAAGAGGGTTTCTACGAGACAAAAATATCATAGAATTGTTCGAATAAACATAAAATACAAAGTATAGCTTTCAGCTCTTTGCTACAATATCTCAACTTTCTTTTTTCCGAACGTTCAACGGTTTCAGTCTGCGATGGCAGCTGATGTGACGTCAATGCGAGTCATGTATAAAGAGGTTCCAGAAACCATCTGCCTTCGGAAAGGCGCACCGGGCAGGGACAACGCTCATGACGTCTGCCTTGTTCATTGTCCCTGCGCATATCTAGCACCACCTATAATTATCAACGTCTACTTCAGCCTCGAGAATTTCAACGTAATCTGTCCACACTCGGATGGCGCCTACTGGGCGACAGGGCCCGAGCACGGCGCCGAGCGTCCTTCGACACATTGGCTGAACCCGAGGTGCAGCAGAACGCTTACGCAGCACTCGTGTTTATCTCGTGTCTGTGCGCACAATCTCACTGTGATGACTTCGAGATACTGGTGCAACAAATGTCATTTATGCAAAAATATAAAAATAACAGCTCACCTTTTCGCAGCCTTTTAAATACGCCAGATCTGGCGATTGGAGGCAAAAGTACAATGAAGATCGATGGCACAACGAAGAATGGTAGCGGATAGGCCCACAGCTGTGCAGAAGGAGCGTGTTGTTTAAAAAAAAAAAAGTAATGCGAGCCGCTAGCGCACACCAGTTTTAGGCAAATTAGCGAAACTTCCAGACATATCAGAAGAAACTAGAGATCATATCAGTCATAGACATCAGCCATTAAATTGAACAGACATGTGCTTACATCAATCAAAAGCCCACCGATGATGGCTCCTACCGCCCCTCCAGTACCCCAAAGGAGCTGCATTGCGGCCTGTGTGCGTGGAAGAGAAACGCAAGTTATCGCTAGTAGATATTCCCGACACTTTTATCGCAAAGCCACGTTTACAAACAAAGCAGGGCACACTCTAAGAAATCTTGAGTGTCGACCTTCTCCCCAGGCACTTGTGAAAACCAATTCAAGCCAGTGCCATTGCGGAAACTGTTTTTTTATGCCTCAGCCTATTTTCAGTCTCGTCATTTACCGAGCTCCTTCACTGCATTGCAGCGATTGGACCTTGCAATTGTTTCCTGGAAGAGTAGACGCTTCACATTTTTTAGAGTGTACGACAATTGCATTTTTAAGTCACTATGTATTTTGAAGTAAGGCAGTGCTGTAGCTTGGCTTTAGTCAATAGCGAGCGACTATCGGTTTTGTATAAAATATTACGCTGCAGAGGTGTCAGAAACAGCGCTACGAAAACGCACTGAGTTCATGAAGTCCTCCAAATGTTACAAGACAAAATGACGTTGAGCCCGTTCTTTTGTTAGGTCGTATATTTGACACTTGCGATGGAAAAACGTTTGTACGTACGATAGCCACCCCAGGATTGTCGTAGAAAGTCAGGGACACCACCGAATAGGTGGCGACTGTGTATACGCTCTCCGTAAATCCTCCCAGCGCACCGACGAAAAGCGCAAATCCAAGAAGGTTGTTTCCGCCGGTTGTGTAGTAGAGCAATCTGATATGTGAGGCGGGAGAATACGTTTGCGTTGACGATAATTATGGTCTATTGTCGCTGACAGGCTTAAGGAACGCATGGCGTGGCTTATTAGAGAGTTCTAGGGAACCATTTTTGGACATCCGATACGGTACGAGGAGACGTCCGGTACGTACTGCGCATGTGCGCGTTTTCTGCGGTAGCGCATGCGCAGTTCGTACCGGATGTCCCATCGTACCGCGCCGGATGTGCAGAAACGGTTCCCTAAAGCTCTCTTAAGTGTTGCCGCTTCTTGCTCCTTAATTCTGCTTTCGACGTTCTTGTCGGCTGATGCCACAGCTTAATTGCCTGCGGAGCGATAATTAGCTGCTCGGGACTGGTCTCGCCCTATACTTTTCTCATGCTGTCGGCGACCATAGTACTTTTGCGGCCGCAAGGACTCATGGAAAAATCTCGCATTAAAAGCAAACACACATTTTGTAGTATGCAAGATGAGGATTCGGCACTTCTGCTCCCTGATAACATGTCCTGGGCGCAATATCTTAACTTGAGTCAAAACTATTGCTAGCTCAAACTTTCTAGGGGACTTCATCGAGGAAGTCAATATCGCCCTGACACATTGCTCGCCACGCTCAATAATCTCAGACCAGGGAACACAATTCATGTACCACCAATTCAGAAACTGTCAGGCGATAGATGGCATACGTCGTTGTCTGACATCCGTGTGTTATCCTCAAACGAACGGTCTAGTTGCGAGGAACAACCGTACACTTACGAATACCTTCTTCTGCCCATGTGAACTCCACGCATACTAACCGGGATACCATTGTCCCGCACGCAATGTTTGCACTGAACACATCACGGGAAGAAACCACAGAAGAAGTGCCGTTGAGACTCTTATAGGTCGTCACGTGACGTCGCCCATTGAGACGATGCTTGTGGCGAACTGGAACAACGTCCCGGGAACGCTCAACGCTTTCACCGAATGAAATTTGTAGACAGGCGTGAGACGCCATACGGCAAAGTCAGGTAGAGACCGGCCGTATACGTCGGAAGTTGGAAGCCATAAGGTGCCCGACTTTCAATTTGAAGACAAAGTTCTGGCGAGACGCACCTCGTGCTCTGTCGGAAGGGCTACTAACATTCTTTCCTTATATCGAGGGTCGTATCAAATCATGGAACAGAGAGGGCCAATCACAGGCTAGCACTCGTCGCTGCACTCCTGCAGAAGCCTCGAATCTCAAGCTATAAACCGGCTTTTCGTGGGCAGCATTGTGCTGATTACCAAACTCTTCCTGGCGTGCGCCCGGTTCGGCTGCCATGCTGGGCTGGGCTGAAAGCTGACTATCTTGGAGCGCCACTGTAGGTTCTGCGGCCGGTTAAGGGAATCTGTGCTTGGGTTGTCGCTGGTGCGTGTATTACCGTGTGCAGTGGTTCGTATGTTGAAACACCTTTTATTAATGTCTACCTTAACAGGCACTTTGTGCCCCCCCCCCCCCTACCCCCACCCTTCCCTTCTTTTCGGGATTACGGCATCCGCCGCAGTGTTAGTGGTAGAATCAGCAGTGGCAGGAGACAGAACGGATTTTTTTCGCGATTCACTTGAAGCTTTTGTGTTCTTATATGTAGACACCGGTGAATCATAGAGGTGTTCGTTGTTCCACGTGTTCCACCAGAAAATTTATTGTGCATAACGAAAGGACGCCGCAAATAAAACATGAGATGTTGCGCCGCAGCTCTTCATGGCGTGGGCTACATGCCTTCCTGCCTGACGGCGGCTCTTCTGAATAGGGATATTTATCACTATTGCACTAAAGGAATCAATGAAGACAGCTTCAGCTTGCTCGCGCGTATAATTGCCGACGTTATTTTGTTAGCTTTTATTTTACAGTGGAGCTGTTAAGGGCTAGGCTCCCCAGGATCGTGTCCGGGTATGTCGACACAAACCTGCCTGGACAGCTACCGCCATCTATAAGCGACGGCGGCAAGCACACAACCAGTATGCTTTCCGCCGTCGCTCGTAGATGGCGGCAACCTTTCCAGCTATAATAGAAGAATGGATAGTTGGGCGCGTTGGTGGGAATTCATCGTAGGAAACAGTGCGAAAAACACACGACGACGAAGAAGAAGCCCACAGTGTATCGAGTACAGCTCCGCTGGTCTTCCTTCTTCACGAGAGTGGAAAGGCTGAACGATTTTTATAGACGATATATTCAAAAAATCCAAGGGTGAAATTTCACCGGAGAAAAGCTCACCAGTCTTTTGGTAAACCCAAAGGAAAGCTTACCTGGAATTAAATTTTTATGTAAAGTGCTTGTTTTCATTTAATAGCAGTAGCGCTACGAAGCTTTTAGGCGCTTTTACGCAGGCGGTACACTGCGCAACACAGCGCGAAGCGATTTTTTGCATTTTACTTAGAGAAGGGGTTGGCTAACGTCGGACATTTATCGCATAAGTTTGTGCCCCGCATGAGCAATTTCCACCGCACAGTATTTTAAATGGCAACCACTAAAATGTAAGAAGAAAAAAAAGCCCATTGCTCTTTCTGTTTACGGTGTCACGCAGCGTACATACTTCACATCAGGTAGCTCTGCTAGCGAAGTAAAAATAATAATAATAATAATAATAATATTAATAATAATGATTTACAAATATATATATATATATATATATATATATATATATATATATATAGATAAATAGATAGTTCCTTGATTTAATGCACATTAATTTGATAATTGTAGATAACTGGACCTAGAAAGTATTTATTATTTACCGCCATATGCATTTTAAACACGGCAGAATGTTTGATCAATTGTTCCCATCAGTGAAAACGATGCGGAAATAAGAATTACTGCAACTTTAACAACTTTCATGAATGAAAATCCCTGCATCAGATGATAAACAAATAGCAAAGAAAAAAAAAAGGAAATTGTGCTGTAGTTATTCTGCTAAAATGGTTTGATTTAAATCATCCTAGTAAAACCGGTCTGATAGTCATCATTATTTTTATTATTCACCCTGGCTGTAGCCCTCGTTTCGCTTTTATGTCGACCCATTTTGCGTGAGTGTTACCATATTTAGTTTTTTCGTAGCCGGGATAGAGGAAATGCCACCTTTTTATTTTTTGTTCGAATAAGGTAAGAATTTAAACCACTGCTTCTTAAACAAATGGGGAGTGGTGGCGATTTTGCAATGCGGCCTCGGTATACTGCCTGCAACTTCAGAAATAAATATCCAGAAACTACTCAAGTTACAGCCCTCTCCACTGGTTATAATTGCCCCCGTTATTTTTTAATTAGCGTTGTATTGAAAATATTTATCTAATTTTCCTCGGCCAACTCCTGACGTTTTACAGGATGCTTTTATATTTTTTAAATAAATTCTGCTTGTTTGGCGCAGAATGACCGCATGCAAGGCATCCCAGCATACTTCAGTTGAGCGAACACTCGATTCCTGTATTCATAGGTGAGCGTTTCTCCGCATACGTCAGAAGCCCGGTGAGCGTTTCTCCGCATCGAACAGTTTTGCGGTGAGCTTTCCTCTGGTGCGCTTTTCTCCAGCGAGCTTATCTCCGGCGAGCTTTTCTTCGCCGTCCTTATTCAAAGATCCTGTATCGACGGGTGTGCCACTTGTTGACAAGTGAAAACAAGTGTTTCGAAGTGGACCTTTTGCCAACGCGATCGAGTTCATCAGTGGTTCATTTGTTTGAAATATGTGGATGAGCTTGCTTCGGTATTGAAAATTTGGGTTCATCTTATAATTGCAGGTAATTCATGGGAAATTTATACTTTAGCAGATTTATTAGACGTAGATTGTATACATATTTAGATAACAGATGAAATCTATTTGCATTATGTTGGTCAGCTTAATTTGCCGTTTCTCTGCAACCCTGCGGAAAATCACGATCCAGACAAATTGATAAAGCTCACTTTTATACAAATTCCGCCCGTGCTCGGTGGTGTGTATAATCCTTCAGCCACTAAACGATGCACAATTATCATGCCGTATAAATATTGTCGCAATTAAGATATAAATATCAAAATCCAGTCATGAACAGCCTTTTAATTCTAAAATTACGCCCAGGACAAATTCTTGAATGTCCAAAGAGCGCACTTAATGTCTTAATTACAGGAAATTATACAAATATATCGGATTGAATCATGTCTTTTCGGTTAGTCCGAAGAAAGCCCGCGATACTTCCACTAAATAGTCCTAAGAATTCAAATATTTACCTAAGTCACACACATAAAGTCGGGTGACACAAAATGAATCCCGGAGAAAAGCTGACGGAGAAAAGCTCACCGCAAAAGCAGTTGATGCGGAGAAGAGCTCACCGGCCATTGAACGTATGCAGAGAAAAGCTCACCAATTTTTTTTCTGGTTTTTATATGGAGGCTGTTGGATCATGCGTAACATATATCAATTGATTATCATTAATATTCGTCAGCTTTGTAAAAAGAAAATGTCCCTTTTTGTAATATGCGTTAAGCTTATTGGGTATATTGCTCATCAATATATGATTGCGGGCGAGTGTCTTGTGTGGTTTACAGCCTACCTGAAAACTTTATGAACTTGAAGGACAGGAAAAGTTCAAAAACTTAATAATGTCTGCCTAAAAGCTAAAACGTCAAACTGTAAATGCCAAAAATCTGAAAGTGCATGTGCAACAACGCGGTGACTGAAAATCTCTTTGAAGCTTTTCTTAACACTTGAAAACAGGATAGAACGGTCAGTAGGATCTTGAGCTTTTCTTCTTCCATGAAAATGCACGTTTCCTAACCGTCAGTGCTGGTGCTTCCACACGTTTCCTTTGTGTGACTGTGCCCTTCTACCAGTGTTGTACGGAACGGCGTTCCAAGGAACGGCATTCCTGGAACGCGTCTCTTTTAAAAGGAACGAAGCAACGCCGCCGTTCCATTTTGCATCGGTGGAACCGGGACGGGAACGCTTTACATTTTTACTAAAACAAAAAAAGGAACGGCGTTTCTTTTTTTTTTTTGTGTCCAGGCGGGTAATTTTTGTTTATCTCAGAGGAAAATGTTAAAAGTATGAAAACAATATCTTTACGAACAGAAGGATCTCGTTAACGTGTTTGTTACTTATCCTAGGGTTTATTTTGTGTGGTACTTGCTTGGTAGAAGTCGGGTGCAAGAGAGCTAGTGGGCATTGATATTTGTTTCTTTGCGCGAGACTACGGTACAGGAAGCAAACCTTTAGTCGAAGAAAAGACACAGAAAGAGGGATGTTTAAAACTCAGCTACTTTCGTTGCTTCTACGAGTCCTCATACACCCAGAAATATAAGGCCGACTACAGCCATCACTGAACTTCAACAAAGAGACCTACAGTTACTACAAAAGAACAAGTTACCAGACATCGAACGCAACTTTGTATCCCGAAAATTGGTAACTTAAGAGTTACACAGAAATTAACCTTTATTCATTCTCCCCCACCTTCAAACTGAACATCGAATTCAACCTTCAAGAAGAAGGACTTTTTGTTTTCAAGACTGACCTTCCAAAAGCTCTACCATCTTCTTCACGTGCTCGTCTTGGGGACAGTAGCATCGAAAAGCAACTGTTGTTAAGTTTGAACAAGGGACTTAGCTAGATTAAAACGTGTGAGGTTGTTGTAAAACGATCGTGCAATGTGGTGTAACAGTACATTTGGCTCGTCTGAATCGCCCACCACAAACATGAATATGGTAAAAGCTGCAATTTTTAAAGGTGAATATATCAACCAATGAAACCCTGCTTCCACTTGTTTTCTTCTCCTGGTGCCCTTCCATCGCGGTATTTAAATTCGTATGCGCCCATCTGATAAGAAAGATAAAAAAACTTTCCTCGATCTAACTGAATGAGGTAATTAGAAAACTACAAAAGTAACGTAAATGAAACGATACGTTCCATTTTTTTAAACTGTAACAGGAACAACTTCCTTTTTCACATATGGCACTTGTAACGGGAACGCGTTCAAAAAATCAGAAGGAAAGAGGAACAATCTTTCGTTCCTTTTCTTGAGGAAGATGTAGAACACTAGCTTCTGCGGCGAACCACCCACGACCTTCAGAGCTGCACACTGCCACCGTTGTTACTCGTGACCTATATAAGAACTAGTATTCTGTAAGGAAGCGAATCGGGAGAGTTTATAAATGTTTTACATGATGGATGAAAGCCACTCAGAGGACGGAGGCGGAGTGAAGACAACAAACATGACAGTACGAAGCTGTCCTCGCAACTGAAGTTTTAATCTTGAAAATGGCAGAAAGAAAACAGTGTAGCCGACACTGATTACATCAACACACACCTACCTATCTATCAGGCACCACGCAATATTCAGAGTTAAAACGGTTCGCACACCGCTATTCATACTATCTCGCAAAAACAAACCTTTTTATCTGAGAGAGCTACCGCCGGCGCAAAGTCAAGTTGTCAATAAATTGTTGTGTTTTTTAAGGATTTCCGATGTACTGATGCGGCATCATTACAGGATGCCGCATACAGGATGGGTGTACTGATGCGGCATCATTACAGGATTCATACAGGATGGGTGATTACTGATTTCTGAGGAATTAGTAAATATGCCCAATGAACTTCAAGAATATTACAAAAAAAGAGGATTATTATTTTAATGATGTGACTTATTCTAATTGTGTTAAATTGCCACGTGTGACACACAATCCGCTAAGCTAACAAAACAAAAATCGGTGAGCTTTTCTCCGCATCTGCTCAAAGGCCGGTGAGCTTCTCTCCGCATACGCTCAAAGGCCGGTGAGCTTTTCTCCGCATCTGCCGGTTTCACGGTGAGCTCTCCTCCGGTTGGCTTTTCTCCGGTGAGCTTTTCTCCGGTGAGAATATGGACTGTATTTTGAGTGTCGCTCGACGTTCTTAGTAATAAACGTTCCTTAGCTCCGGAGTCAAGCTAAATTTGGAGGACTAAGTCTCTTCCGACATATTTTACCATGGGTCTTCGTATCTGTCTTCAGATCGGCTTGCATGCGAGTTCACGCATTAGATTGACACCGACCTCTTTTTTTCTGGAGAAGAAAGTGCACGTGTACCAGTTCATCATAGTAAAAACACCCCGAGACTGGAAAAAAGAAAGGACTGACAGACACAGATCTCAAACGGAGCTGAATTTATTTGACAACAGTTGGTGCATTGTATTGACTGTATTGGAATGCCAATACAACTTTTTTGCTAAAAAAACTAAGCTGTTTTTGTTTAAGTATGATGGAGGTTTCCTGAAAAAAGGCTGCTAAAATTGCGGTATTTTGTTTTCCGCAATCTTTTCACTTATCAGAAAAATTAATCAAGGAATCTGCCCTGTTTAAAAAATGCCTATAGTTATAAATCATCAATATTTTCTAGCAACAGTGATATTTGTCTGATTGAAATCACATAAATCTGACCTAAATTTATGAAAAAAGTCTTATTTGTTTTAATTTGTATTCTTTTTTATTTTTTTAAAGAACATAGCGACTTGATGTAAAGTGTGTATACTGCGTGACACTGTCAACAGAGACAAACGATGAACTTTTTTTTTTACATTTTAGTGGTTGCTATTAAAACTCTTAGTGCGGTGGAAAGTGCTCATTCGGGTAACAAACTTACGCGATAAAAGTTTGACGCTGATCAGCCTATTCTTAAAGTAAAATGCGAAATATCATTTCGCGTTAGCTCTGTTGCAAGCTTGAAACCATGGCGGCACTACTGTTATTAAATGATAGCGACCACTTTACAGAATAATTTAATTCGAGGTGAGCTTTTCTCCGGGTCCGTGAAAAGTCTGGTGACCTTTTTTTTTTCTTCGGACCCGCACAAAAGTGGCTGAGCCTTTTTCCGGCGAGCTTTTCTCCGACGAGCTTTTCTTTGGAATTCGTGAACGATCATAGGAGGGACGATAACTGAGCTGTCTGGATGCCTCAGAGCGTCAGTCGACGTTTTGCTTAGTCTCGCGACTTATGGCTTTTTGTGGCATCCAAAGCTTCAGCGAAGCTTTGGATGCCACAGGATGAAGTTGTTTTTGAGTGAAGCGATGCTGTTATATGATGTAAGTACCTCCCTTCCAACAATTCAAATAGGTGTCGTTTAAGAGGTGTCGAGTAAGAGAAGTGACCTGAAAAACCAACTCTAGGGCACTTTCCATTATGTGCGATTAGTTTGATCGAATCACTTTCTCACTTTATGAGTGCAATATAGCATTGGTCGGGTGTTGCGTATGTATGTTTTTTCGGGTCAGAAAGCACGGCATATTGCGCGATAACGCAGTCTCCTAGACGAGATGGGCGAAACGCCAACTGTTGCACGGGCATTAAACTCAGAGCGCCGTGCTGCGGTATCGTCGCCGACCAGTTCACCATTTATAGCCGCCGACACTTAAGGCCCGACGAGACCCTGATCAAATACCAGTCAAAAGACATCCATCTGACAAAGTTGTCGAAAATATTTCGGAAGACATGCTTTATTTTTTTTAAGCCTTAATAAAACTGAAAAGACGACGTTATTTTTGCGTGCATAGCAACCGAGCTAAAAAAAAAACAACAAAAAAACACATAAGTGCAAGTATTTATCTCTAAGACATGGGAGATATTAATTTACTGTTCTTGTGATGTATGGGCCGTGGCGTCAAAAATGCCTCGTGTTGTTTTGAAAAAACACGGTAGGTAAACCTTTGCATAATTCATGTGTTGTTCTTTCGATTTCTAGAGTAGTCTCTTCTTTTGTTTTGTCATTCAGCGGCTTCCGGGAGGCATTTCTAAGATTCTTTTTGCGTGTGTCGAGCACCTTCGTAAATTGTATAAAGGGTAAAACAAAATTTGAGTTTGCGAACTTTTTTTAAAATTGTTTTAACGAAAACCTATACCTCGACTTAGGAACGCGTCTTTTACGTCTTATGCTGTTATATTCCTCGTTTGATTTTCTCCGCATATTCCAGGCCAACGAGGTGGCTCTTGAAACAAACAAAACAATTGCATTTATAAAAACGAAACATATTCTTGTGTAGAATATATATATATTTATACATATATATATATGGGTGGTTTCATCTCAAATCGTGTAGGCAAAAAGGGTCGAATTTTTAATTGCGCTGAAAAAAATATATGTTATGGCGCCGTCTCTAAAAACGCAGTAGCCACAAACCGCAAGTTCGTCGTATTTTTGGATCTCGACTTACGAATTTTAAAAGAGGCCACGGCGGAAAACAGTGTTTTTCACATCCGTCGTGGGTTGGATGTTTCGCTCGATCTCCCGCCGTGGATTTTCAGTCCACATTATAATAACTTTTTTCAAGAACTCTGCGAGCAGAGGTAAACGTCTCTAATACCATAAAATAATTTTAGGCGTTTTGCTTTTTTTCTGCAAAAATGTCAAAAACGCCCCCTCGGTTAATTGTTGACGAAATTTGACAATTAAATACTGGCGATCTAGTTTAGTTACGTCGATACTTTTTATGTCTATAGAGAGCCCAAAAGACGCTCTTTATAGATATTAAAAATCATTCAGCTGTAAAAAATTCCATTTGCGGTACGTTTACGTTAATGTTACGCGAAAACCAAAAAGTGCCAAATTTGAAATCGATTTTCTAAAAAAAAACATTTTTTATTTTTTTTACTTTTCGGTAAAATGTAGGTACGATAGTTGTCTACTCGAAAAGCAAGCCGAGAAAGTGTGTATTTTGTTTGTATGTTCTATATTTAAGCATCAATATCGTACAAAAACATGTTTTTACGGCTCGAAACGGACTTGCGAATTGCGCGTCTTTACACATTTGGAAATATTGTTTGCCTTTTTTGAACGTTCCCACATGAAAATGAAATACAGTATTTCCACCCTGTTATATTTATTTGATGATTTAAATTTTATTATGAGCGGCAAGCTATATTGGAGGAGTTCAAAAGAGAAAGAAACACTTCTTAACAGACCAGCAGGCGTCGTAAATTTTGAATGTGTAGAAATCGGCAGACGTCGTATTGATTCGGGGCGTTCATTGGCCTATATGAACGTCCCACACCCTTTCGGAACGAGCAGATGACCACGACCTTTCGCGCTCGTTGTGTTAGATAGGACGGCCCGTGACAGTAAAGCGAGCAGCGCACCCTGTGTCACGCGAGGAGCGAAGTGGTACGAATGCGTCGTTGACGCGGCGAACAGTGACGGCCACCCTGGAGGAGTCAGTCAGTCGAAAGCAAAGGAAGTGTTGCCTGGGAGGATGAGGACACCACGGCCTTACAATATCGACGGTCAACAACAGTTCTGCCGGTCAAAACAATGCCGCGAGCGCGCTAAAACCGGCGGCGCGTGACAAAAATCCCGCAGACGCACACACGAAGATGGGCCGGTTCCGTTAGGGATGTGGGGAAATTTTGAAACCAGCCATCTGTGCACGCGTGAAACGATACCGCGTATTTGCCCAAACTTCGAGCGCCCTATCCTTGAAACGGCCGTGCTCTATCTCTCTCCGCGGAGATCCGATAGCACCGAAAGGTTATCCCTTTTGGAAACAGCAAAGCCCGGAGACTAACATTAAAAACGAGCGTGTTGGTAAATATATTTGTGTTTATTCTTCTCGGAGACTATACTTTGTCTCATCCTACGATGGACGAAGGGCCAAAGCCATGGGCCGCCAGGTCCAATCACGTTCCACGCTACACATTGACATGCCTAGCATTGATTAGGGGTGGACGAATAATGCTCCGAACCCAAAAACGCTGCATCATTTCTATAGCTTCGACACTGCAAACAGCCTCTTTTTGAGATGTAAAATTGTTGAGTCACTCAGTGCTATTTCGATTCGAACCACTGTCCGCCCATCCCCATCAGTGATCCGAGACGCGGGCACTGATACACTCATCAAAGCGCAATACGCGATTTCTAAGTGGCTCGTGATTGAGTCTGGCGGTCCGTAGCTTCTGCCTTTAGTCCATCGTAGGGTGAGACGAAGTATAGTTGGGTCGAAGTCAGCCTCCTTGTCAACTATAACCGTTTGTGAAGAGTGGTCTTCTCCCGAGATGAAAAGTTAGCGCCGGCTGATGTGTTCTTTTGAAAAAGTGAAGGGGAAAGAGAAAGTTTGAGTAACTGCAGTAACTACCTCGAAGGCTTCCCTTCCGATATGAAGCTCGAGGCTTGTTACGTCTCGGTTACCTTCTCGCGCATCGCTCTGCTCGAATCTATTCTACACTTTGTTCCGCACGGCCACTGTTCCGCACAGCCGTCGTGGCTGTGCGGAACAGTGTGAAGAATAGATTCGAGCATCATCTGAACGCCGTCCTCCTGCCAGGCTTCAGTGTCGTGGGACTGGACTCAGCGTCGGTCAGTTAAGACTTTTTTTTTTATTATTTCGTGTGTTTCTTTGTTCCGCTGAACTTTGTTTCTCGGTTGCGGTTCTGCTGAACGTTTTTGTTTTTCTATGTTTTCTTACTAACTGTTTGTTAGCATTGTTTAGTTGTTGGGTTTATTTCGTCATGGCGTAGGGGCCTGACGGTGCTGTAGAGAGCGTGTTCGCACGCATTTGGTTGCGTCCCGTTTAGGGAATGCCCGGAGGAGTTGGTTTTTGTTCTTGCCGTGTGCGGCTGAGGTTTTCCGTCTTGATTAAAGTTTTTATTTTTATTTTACTTTTACGTGTCGTCGACATTTTTGTCTGACTCTCCACCAGGCGAGGACCTATCGCCTTGGCACCACTCGAACCTAAATCGTTTATCTTTTTAATGCTATTTTCGTTAAGATCGGACTTGGGTAATATTATTCTTAATTATTTATTTTTATTAACTAGCCCTCTCCATGACAATCTCTACGTGTGTTTCGGACCGTTTCTGTTTCTTCACTTTTGTGCATTACGGAAGTGAAAGGCAATTCCCTGGTGATCTGTGCGATGTGCGGTGAACAAACCCTAGCGTTTAGTTTGGGAAATATTTGTATATAATATATCGATAATGTGATGACTTTCTATGTCTTAGTAATATGATAGCTAATAGCTAGTCGTGCTAGTTTACAGTGAAAGTTTTATAAATCGAAACAATACAACGTCTGTGCCTCTTCGATATTGAAAGTCTAATCGGCGTACTGATTTGATTAGATATGTTTCTCGTGGTTTCCCGCTCTTATAAAAACATAAATAACTATTCAATACCACAAAATGCGTTTACAATTGATTACAAAACGCAGACAAAAATTCAAGAAAACTTTTTCACAGTTCATAGAAACGCACGGGTCGCTATGCCTGACTTAGGTCTTGCAAAACGAAGATGTCTTTTTCTGATATTGAGGTTTAAATATAGAACATACAAACAAAATACACACTTTCTCGACTTGCTTTTCGAGTAGACAACTATCATTACTACTTTTTAACAAAAAACTAAAAAAATAAAAAATGTTTTTTTTTTAGAAAATCGATTTCAAAATTGGCAATTTTGGTTTTCGCATAACATTAACGTAAACGTACCGCAAATAGAATTTTATACAGCTCAATGATTTTATAATATCTATAAAGAGCGTGGTTTGGGCTCTCTATAGACATAAAAAGTATCGACGTAACCCAAGTAGATCGCCAGTATTTAATTGTCAAACTTCGTCAACAATTAACCGAGGGGGCGTTTTTGACATTTTTACAGAAAAAAAGCAAAACTCCTAAAATTATTTCATGGTATTAGAGCCTTTTACCTGTGTTCACAGAGTGCTTGAAAAAAGTTAATATAATGTGGACTGAAAATCCACGGCGTGAGATCGAGCGAAACATCCTACCCACGACGGATGTGAAAAACACTGTTTTCCGCCGCGGCCTCTTTTAAAATTCGTAAGTTGAGAACCGAAAATTCCACGAATTTGCGGTTTGTGGCTACTGCGTTTTTGGAGACGAAGCCATAACATATATTTTTTTCAGCGAAATTAAAAATTCGACCTTTTTTGCCTGCACGATTTAAGATGAAAACACCCATAATATATATATATATATATATATATATATATATATATATATATATATATATATATATATTTATATATATATATATATTTATATATATATATATATAATTTGTTATGAACGTCTCCTGCAGCTGCATTCAAATGGGTTCGCTCTTTCCTCGGGCTGGGGTATGCGGATGTCTGTTCTATTCCCCGGTTATCTAGGCATCCCCAGCTCACCCGTAAAGTACGTTGGCTGCAAAATATCCGCCTTGGCCAAACAAGAACACCGTTTGCGGGGACGTGAATCTAACCTGCGAGGAAGTCATGCCGAAATGTGAAAATAATTCATTTGTAAAACTATGTTGTGGTAACTTCGAAGTATTTTAAAACAATATATCATGCAGCTATGATATAATAATTCTTATTATAAATGTCTATTCAAAGCGGAAAAACTGAACGCTACGTATACAACAGGCTTGTATAATGTCGCTTTTTCCCGTACTTTGGGAAGTCCTCGAATGTGCACTTCTCTGCGAGTTCCTTTGAACATCGTTTTAAAACAAACTGCCAAACAGTTAAAAATAACTGTCAACAAATAAATTCCAGCTTAGCTTCCTTTATTTAGGCAAAAGGTTGGTGCAACAATTTTAATGTTGAAATAATTTTCAGTTTTCACTTGAAGTCACCACGCGTGTTGTACTCCAATGATGGTGGTCTAAATAAATAAAGGGGCGGACGCCTTATTGCCACAAGAGATGCCTGAACATCTTTAACTTACTTTCATATCAATGGCCAAGCTTGTTAAAGGACGAACATATATATGACTGGTGTTCTGAGTGCATCCCAGTTGCATGAACAGCTATCTGTTAGTGCGGTTAACCATAGCGTTTGTTATTTTATTTGTTATTGATTTAATTTGAACCTACTGCCAGCCGTAAGGTCAAAGCAGCACGTGAGTGGGCATGGGAAAATCAAGAGCATCCACAAGTATTAAAAAAATATCGAGAATAGAAGACACATTCGCACTATTGAGAGTAGTCATCGGCACAAGGTTCCGTTTTGTAATATTAAGGTTGCAACATATTTCCTAATGTAAATAAAGTGATGACCATGTTGTAAAAATGTCATGTCATCGAGTCAATATCATCGTGGTACTCATATGCAGGAGGTTTGCATCAGACTTTAGTTGGAAGTCAAAGTCCGTGGATAGATGGTCATTGAAGGTAAATCAAGCAGCTCTACTTTGAATGTATTTTTTTTTGTGTAATAGTAAGAGTAATAGTAATTAATAGGTTATTTTCGCTTCATTTTACAAGCATTTGAATGCCGTCGCACAAAAGCACGTTTGCGCTTGTGTGAGAGTACGGGCAGTACAGCGGAGTACACTTGACCAAAAAAAAGAGAAACTATAGCAACAGTAAAATAAAATACACAAAACGGGGCAGCTGCGCCGTTGAAATCATACAATCAAGAATCATTGACACTGAACGGTGCAAACAATTTCGGAACAAAGTCATGCATACACTTTTTTAACATTGCGAAATGAAAAAGAACATGATGAAAGCACTACGAATTCATGTTATACCAAATCATAAATAAATCAGCAACACATACTTGGTAGGTATTAAAGATGCGCGTATATTGACACCATGTCATTATTTCTCTTTTGCTATTTTAAACAACGGGAGGTTCCGCATATTGTCCAGCAGCTCATTGAAAAGACGTCATGTATAATATTTCCTTAGCCTCTTTCCAGAATTTCTATATATTCTCGGAACAACATATTTTTCAGTAAATGTTTTGTTCCGCAGAATGGTTTCGAAACTGGGCTTGCATATTCAGTCGTTGGTGATGTTAGTGACTTATATGCAGGACGTTCGAGCTCTATACTGGCATATTATAACTTTCCTGTATCTGTCCAAAGTGCTTGCTTTAGAGAAATCTTTTTATATCATCATTCCACTTTAGATACTGTTACGGTGTTATTCAGAGAAGGAGCACCGAAACTGACGTCTGCCAAGCTGGGTTTAGTTCCAAAAGATTGCCGGCCGACCCAGCTCGCAGCCGTTGCGCGCCCCGGTCATTTGCGAAGCGCGCTCTTCGTTTTTTTCACCGTTGCATTACCCTCCTTCAGCTTTTTGCGGTCGTCCCGACCGCAACAAAAGTATAGAAGTGGTGGGGAGTTTGTGGATGGTTATACGGTTTCATGCGAGTGACGTGAACGATGTTGGAGGTGGCTTGGTGTTGGTACGTGGACTGCTGCTCTTACTGCACGCGATACGTGAGGTCGGACAATTTTTGTACAATTTGGTAGGGTCCCGCGTAGCGGTGCAGGAGTTTCGTAGCCTTGCCCAGATGGTGGTGAGGAGTTCAAAGCCAAACAAAAACTCCCAGTTGCTATGAGACATGACGATGTGTCTGGTTATAACGGTGACATTGGCATTGCTGGGACGTCCGGGTGTGGACACAAGCAAGTTGACACGCTTCTTCGGCTCGACACACGAAGTGCGCTACCGAGTCAAAAAGTTCTTGATCTTGTCAGTAAGGTAGAAGAGTGTAGAGAAATGAAATCGGATTCTGATTGTAGGAAAGGAAAAGACGGAGTGTGTACCCTTCAGTATCTTGAAGAGCCGCATTATACGCATAGGTAACGAACGGAAGGACAGTATCCCGTTGGCGTTGGTCAGACTGGACGTAGACTTAAATCAAATCAATGATGGTGCGGTTAAAACGTTCCACCAAGCCGCTCGCTTGGGGATGATTTGCTGTTGTTGGAGAATGTACAGTTTTGCAAAGGTGTAAGGGTTGTTGCATTACGTTGAATAGAAAAACGGTGCCGCGATCGCTGTCGAGTTGACGAGGTGGACCATGTCGCAATATTATGTTGCGTAGGTGTTCGGGAACAACAAATAACAGAACAGGGTCTTGTGGACCATAGTTGCGACGATATAATTTGTTGTCTTGTATCGTGTAGAGCCCGGCAAGTCGTTGTTTGTTCTGGGTGAGGTCGGTTTTGTTGATAGAGCGAAAAAGCTTCTGCAAGTTTGGGTATTTTCGTTACAGTGAAATTCAACGTGGATGTCAGGGCAAGACCGGTAATGGCAGGAGGGTCTGAGGAGGGCGAAAGTGGATTCCGAGATAGACATTCAGGTGCGTCGTGTAGCTTTCCAGGCTTATAAAGAATAGACACGTTGCCTTTTAGGAGTTTCAGTGCCCATCGTCCAAGGCGTCCAGAAGGATTTTTGAAGTTTGATAGCCAACACAAAGCGTGGTGATCCGCAACAAGCTTGAACGAACGACCAAAAATGTAAGGTCTAAATTTGCTGATCGACCAAATGGCTGCAAGGCATTCTTTCTCCGTAACACCATGATTTTGTTTTGCTTTGGACGTACTACGACTTGCATATGCGATGACATGTGCTCTTCTGTCATGCTTTTAGATCAAGACGGACCAAGTCCGTAGCCACTGGCATCGGTGTAACTTTCGACATCAAGTGCAGGGTCGAAATGGGCTAGGACTGGCTGGGTTGTGAGCGCAGTCTTGAGAGTCTTGAAAGCATCTTCTTGATTTGTAGACCATGCGAAGGGGCGGTCTTTCTTAAGGAGATAATTTAACGATGCAGATATGGCGGCAAATCCACATATGAAATGGCGAAATTTTGAACACAACTCAAAGAATGAACGCAAGGCCTAATGGTCTTTGGACGGGAAAAGTCATACACAGTGCTAAGTTTCTCAGGATTTGGCGATATTCCATGGCGGTTTGCGAGATGTCCGAGAATCTTAATTTTTCTCGTATAAAAGATACACATTTTTAGTTGAGTTGGAGGCTTGCGTCGCGGGGACATTTTAGGGCAGTTGTTAGTGGAGATGTGTTTGAAAAAACTGGACGAGAAGACGACGACGTCGTCAAGATAACAAGGAAAGGTTGTCAGCGTAAACTGCGGAGCAAAAAGTATATCACACGCTCAAAAGTTGTCAGAGCGTTACATAATCAAAAGGGCATGACACGGATGAGGTAGAGTCCGTCGGGCGTAACGAAGGCTGTCGTTTCTCGGTGCTTTTTATCAACGCTAATTAGCCAATTGCCAAGAGCGCATATCAATCGTAGAAACATATTTGGCTTCGTGAAAAAAATCAAGGGTGCCATCGATTCGTGGTAGGTGAGAGACATATTTTTTATTTTTTTTTATTTGATTGAGTCGCCTGTAATCAACGCAAAAGCGCCATGTACCATATTTTTTATAACGAGAACTACAAGAGAAGACTAAGGACTTGTGGATTCTTCAATTATTTTTCGACGTAACAAGTCGTTAACGTGGCATTGAATGACATCTCGCTCTGAGCGCGATACTCGGCATGAACGTCTGCGTATGGGTCTATGAGTTCCAGTATCGATTGTGTACTGTACAGCGTTTGTCTGAGGTTGAGGTTGAGAAACTAAAATTGGAAATGTCGACGAAAAAGCAGAACAAAATGTGCAAAACACTTTGGTGCTCTGTCGGCTAATTGGGGCTTATCCGTTTTGCAGAATATGAAAATAGCTTTTGTCACGATTATTCGACGGAGGAGATGCTAACCCCATGGTAGGATTACCCACACTATTCACACAGACTATGCTGCTAATTGCTGCAACCGCCACACCGGTACCAGCAGACAATGCCTGGGGAAAATTGGCGATGTTCGCAATTAAAAGCTGTAGTTTGATTACTTGAATATCTTATGATTGTCATGGGTAATGCAAGTCCTTTTTTGAGAATGAACTTCCCAGTTTGACCCTAACAGATAAGTAGCGTCCCTTAAATTGGCGGTTCGTTGAACAACGGCTGCAGTAAAGGGAGGTATCCGAGTGTAATTCACGGCACGGAAGGGAACAGATTGTTTACGAAGCATTGTAGCGTCATTGCCAATGTCGCTGAAATGAAGTATTCGTGTCCCAGAGTCAATAAGGGCCTGTCTGTTAGCTAAGATATTCCATCCAAAAATAATGTCGTGCGTACAGTTAGCCAGAATAGCGAAACAATGCCAATGAGAGTAGTTCTCGATTTTAATTTTAACGGAAGCCAAACCAAACAGATAAATCAATAACGTGTTGGCACCGCGACGACTGCCACACTCCCACGGTGTGGTAACGAGTTTTAAGTTCTTCCGAACATTTTCGAGAATGCCAGAGATGGACGCGCATGTGTCGATGAGTGCAGTCAGTCTTACCTCATTAATAAATATGCCGCTCAAGTTCGATAAGGACGTAGTCGGTGGGAAATTTTGAGAGTACGTGGAGCAGCCGCACCCCTGTTTGCAGCCCCATTTAGTTGTTCCCCTCGAAGAAATATTGCGGGAAGGTCTGCTTCCCGCGGCGAGGAGAGGACTGTCGGTAAGCAGGTGAGGTGAGGAGCAGGGGTCGCGGCTTTTGCGACCACGACTGGAAGGAGATGAAGAACGCCTTTATGAACCAAGACGGGTATCATGAGTGTCGTTAACGTAATTCTGGAGTCGTCTGTGGGCTTACGGCGTGAACGTCTGCGAGCTGAACATTGTCCTTCAAAACTCTGACAGCCAGCGGCGACCGAAACGGGCGATGTGACCTGGTATACCGCAATACTAGCAAGTAGGCAGGCGTTCGTAGAAATGGTAAGGAGGTACCGAAGGTCGCTGTCCACCGGAAGGTTGGACAATATCGGGCGAGGGCCTTGATGGAACGGAACGTAAGGCTCATAGTTATGCTCCGGGGACGTAGCACATACTGTTTCGGGTGGTAGAGACGTTGGTTGTGCCGCTTGAGGGACCGCTTGGTCCCGGAGTGGTGCCGTTGGAGCGAACGGAGGTGCAATGTGAGATTTCTGGGTTCGAATTAGTGCTTGTAACCCTTCGGTTGTGAGGTGTTTGTTTTCTGGTCACACGTCTTGTTGGGTTAGCGGTAGCAAAGCAGATAGCTCTTCTTTAGTTGTTTTCGGGTGAGAGCCGAAAAAATCGTCGAATAATGGGGGTGATGATGAAGCGATGCAATTGTGGGGGTGATTTTATTTCGGCGCGAAATGCGAAGACTACGAATGGCTTCCCAGCGTTGGCATTGTTCTTGGAGCTGGGCCACGGTAGCTGAGTTGCGTGAAATCAGTATGGCGAAAGCGTCCTCGGCAATTCCTTTCATTATGTGCCATACTCGTCCTAATTCGCACATGGTAGGGTTGACGCGTTTACACGGTGCCAGTATGTCCTCTATGTACGCGGTGGTAGTCTCGAGTTCAGACAGCGCGGTTCGCTAGCTTGTGGGTGGCTTCTTCGGTGCAGCAGACGGGGCATCGAAATACATCCGAGAAGGCATCCCACAAGGCGATGTGATCTTCATGATTGTCGAACCATACCTATGCGGCGTCGCGAAGCTCTGAGAAGACGTTCGCAAATATGAGGGTCCCAGGCGTTGAGAAGACTGTCTCTTTCGGAAGTGCGGAGCCAGTCCTCGACGTCGTTGCTACCGAAGCCACCAAAACTGCAAACTTCTAAGAAGCGTTGTGGTGGTGAGCAAAGAGGCGCAGGGAGAGAACCGCACCTCCACCAAATGTTACGGTGCTATTCAGAAAAGGAGCACCGAAACTGACGTCTGCCAAGGTGGGTTTAATTCCAAAAACTGCCCGCCTGACCGAACTCGCGCCGTTGCGCGTCCCGGTCGTTTGCGAGGCGCGCTCTTCGTTTTCTGCACTGTGACAATATCTGTACTTGAGTAAACTGATAGAGTACTTACGAATGGCTGGCCTAGAACTGATCCAATCAGTGTGGTAATTTTACCTATAGAAAATACAAACCCATATTTCCAAGCTTCAAGTCCTCTTGAAGCTGCCTGAAAAAAAAGAAGATAATATATAAAATTACAAACACCGATAACTAATCTGTTTTTGATATACAGTGCGTCATAGATAACTTGCACCAAACTTTAAGCTAAAACGGAGCGCTCTTGGAAGAGAAGCACACTTAATGTTGTTAGGAAGCGTATTAGGAAAGTGCAGAAATTATGTTTAGTACGCCTTCTTATTTATTTAATTATAACTAATAGACCAACTTTTTAATTATTTGTTTCAGGGCCGAGGTGGGACCTGGAAATTTGTAGAGCGCATTTAGAAATACCCAAGGAAAGTGTTTGCTTAATGGCATGCTTGGCGCATATCATTTAGCAAACCTGTAAATCAAAGAAAACCACACTGTGTTTACAATACTGAATCTGCATTCTGGAAGTAAACATAGCGGGTTTTATTAAGGATTAATGAAGTTGATTGAGCAATCAAAGCAGTCACAATACCCTCCATCGCCTGAATAAATTTTCGCATAATTCACGCGCTGCGGGATGTAGTTTTTGCAAAATCTGGTTCTCAAGGGCAAAATCAATAATTATTACATTTAAAATATGTTCATTTTGATAAATCACAATGAATAAAATTTACTTGAGCATTGAAGCACGTTAACAAAAAGCCCATAAGGAAAAACCACTAAAACGCAGTGAGAAGCCACACTTTTCTGCACTGCGGTTCTTGTCTAAAAACGAATATCACAACTGAATCACTTTCTTTGCTTGCCTTAGTGCACAGGAATTATACTGATTTTATGGAGTAATTTAACTACACATATGAGCAAGGTCAGCGATGCATCAATATTCATAAACGTGCAATCTATATTCACACAAGAAATAAGAAACTCTCTGGGGATAGCAGTCGAGGGGAGGGGGTGGGGGGGGGGGAAGAGTTGGACATGGTCCTGCGGGGGCAGTGAGCAAAGCGCTGGCGGTGAGCTCGAGGTAGGTCGGACGGAACAGCGAATGGCCAAGGTAGGCGCTACCTCCAGGTCGTCCAACTGTGAGGCAGTAAATTCCTCGTTCCTTGCTTTGTGTGATCTCCTTCGGTCCGGTAGAGGCGGTACCTGATCGGGCGACGCCCACAATACAAGGAGGGATAACAGAACACAACATCGTACAACTAGCAACTATTCTTTCGTGTGTAAATTGAACCTTACCAACACGCACGGTTTTTAAGAATTTTATGAATCTCTAACGGCGGTTCGAGGAGTACGACGCTAGTGTAACGCGTTGAGAGGGACAGACAGTAATTTCATAGATTATGAAGAAAGAGAACAACTGGATACTTCTGATTGCTCGAACTTCAACTAGATTTTATGGCAATATATTCATGAAACCATAATTTTTAACTAAAGAATGTCGTAAATAAACGAATGCAACAAAAACTAAACATTCGTGGGCAAGTCAACGAAACAATCATATCTTGAAAATATACACCCGATTTTCTTACAATCATCCCGTAGCTGGCCTATATTGCAAAGAAAGATACTATATGACAGTAACAGATAAGAAAGACCTCGTCCAAGAGGAGCAACTCACCAGAGCGGGAAAGTAAGGAGCCAAGAGCCCGTAGGTAGCCGCGACCCAAAACTGTACATGTGCCACTTGTAGAAGCTCTATGATCCTTGTCCATTTGCCAGTGTCGCTTTCATTCGGAAGAACAGCGCAGTCTGCTGCTTCAACAAGCGGCTGCGATTGCTGAGGGTCTGGTTGCTTCAGCGACCTTCCATCAGCTCCATTTATATTTCCGTTGCAGCCTTCTTTTCGCTCGTGGCGAACAACGGATGGCTCATCCTCTGTGTCCATGATCTACGGTTGATGCCAGGGCACATTAAACTGTAAGGGATCCGGAGCGAAATCCTGCCGGAGGATAAACAAGGAATGGTGACGCCACGCGTTCGGTGCCCATCTCTCCGAGAACTGTCCGAACTCTAATGCATGCCATGACAGACTCAAAAGAGCGCTTTTCTGAATAACGTTTTAGTTCCTCGGGGACTGGGTGTGATAAGAGTTATAGGCAGTAAAGTGTTTTTCTTTGTATATAAATCAAGCAAATGGCACCTGCAGCCCAAGCTATAGAAGTAAACCTGAAAAGGGAACCCCAACAGCCTCAAAGTAGCAGCTGACCGTACGCAAAGGGAATGATCAACCAACAAGCTCAGCGACTTAGAAGGAACGTTCGCTCCCACTCTGAGGTTTCCAGGGGCTCAAAGCTGGACGTTCGGCGAGAAATTAGGCGACATCGCCGACCGCCGCGATTCTCCAACGCCGCGCTGCGATCGGTCAGTGCCGAGACCAAATGTGGCGCTGGCCAATCGCGGCAGTCGACGATCTTGCCGACTTGGAGCCCCAACTTGGGGCCCCAGGAGATCTGCACTCTAATAAAAGGGAATAGTGCTTCCTCCCTTAAAAGAGGAACTCGCGTGTATCATATATTGCTCTACAAAGGGAGAAAATTTCCTCCTACAAAACGGGGAGGGAATTTCCTCCCCTAAGGGGGGAGGAAAATCGCCACTTTGTTCGCCCAATGGAGGAAACTTTCTCCCTTCGTGTAATTCATATAGCATCCACCAGTTGGCATTCAAAACAAAAAAAAAAAGTTGGTGAAGCGCCAATATGTTTTCTAGTGTCCCCCTACTCTTGAACCTATGATGGTAAATACAGATACGACACTGAACAGACAGAATACTCGAAACTCATGCAGAACACCGTGCAACAAGAACAACGCAGCGACATCGAACCCCCACCCCTCTCCATGCACGCCAAGTTCGCACTTTCTCTATATATGGCAGTCTTATTTTTGATTCCGACTTGGCCGGTGACTGCTATCACTGGTCGGATGAACACGCAAAGACGGTGCAAATATTACTCGTACTTGATACATTATTTCAATTGTCTCTTGGAATAGCCCCCATCACTTCATTCAACACCCTGATCAAAGCAAATGTAGATCATTAGGATAATTAACTAAAATTTAATAATTATATTTTAATAAGTTCGACGAATCATGTTGGCAATGCAGTGTTGAAATGCAGTACACTGGTGCTGAAATTTGCAACCACGCTATTGCTTGATTGGAGTGTTCAGTGCCAGTGTAATCTATTTTCATGTTTGGTGGGGTAATAATTAATTTAAATTGTTGCACAAGTATTTCAATGAATTTTTCAAACACAAAATATTACTGGTTTTAACAAGACTCGCTGCGATAGCAAAAGTCATATCTTGGGTCATGCTTTGTTACCCGTATTATAGAAATTTAATATTGTTTTATTTTCTAACCTGGAGCGTTTTTCCTATAAAAAGTAAGTGCCGGGAGTGATAAGGACCCACGAACCATGACTTTGGTATCGCAGCAGACAACTAAAATCAAACTGTCTTTGGTGATATAATGCAACCGCTTGAAGAAACACGTTGCCCAAGTCAAAAAGATAAAAAAAAAACCGTGCTGAGGTTTTAGTAGATCGTTCAGTCACTTCCGCAACTCTATAAGCAATCCGTTATGGGTATGGCCTCCGCTATATATACCGTAGCGAAGCCGCGTTTTCATGTTTAGAGCACGTTTGCAACCCGCTGCAGAATATAGCGTTACGAGAACTAACGCAATGCAACTATTTCGGACACTAAAGCTAAAATAAAAGTTTGTACGGCAATTGTTAGTAATCTTCTATTCATGTCGGTATCTAAATAGAACGTTAATTTATTATCGAGTAAACTTATGTTCACCCTTGCTTCTTTTAAAAGTACGTGCAGTACACGTTGTTAACGCCGGGTCGGCTTGGTCGCGTTCTTCAACCGCGCTTGTTTCGCGACACGAGAGGAACCGCGCGATAATGTAGTAAGTCGGCCGCATAAAAGAAAACAAAAGTGCGACGGGGTTTTTCTTTCATTTTATTTTTTTTTGCGAGTGCGTTATTTGATATTTAGCACACAGTAGCAGGAGATGCAACACAAACTAAAAAAGCGGGCGGTGGAGAAAAGCTCACCGGAGAAAAGCTCACCGGAGAAAAGCTCACCGGAGAAAAGCTCACCGGAGAGAAGCTCACCTCAAAACTGTCCGATGCGGAGGAAAGCTCACCGGCATTTTGACGGATTCGGAGAAAAGCTCACCTACGAATCTAAGAATCGAGCGTTCGCTCAAATGAAATATGTTCACTCAACTTAAGCATGCTGGGATGCCTTATGCGCATGCAGTCATTCTGCGAATACATTTTGAAAATATAAAAAAAAATATTCTGTAACATGTCAGGCCTTGCCCGACGAAAAAAAAATGCAATAGAGTGCTAATTAAAAAATAACGTGGGAAATATAACCAGTGTAGGGGGCTGCAGCTTGTGTAGTTTCTCGATATTAATTTTTGAAATTACTTTTTATGCAGTATAACGACGCCGCATTGCTATAATCTCCAAATCTCGAAATCCCCAAAGGTATTTCCTCTATCTCGGCTGCCTCAGAATTAAATATGGTAACACGCGAAATAGGTTGACACAAAAGCCGAACGAGGGCTACAGCCAGGGAGGAGAATGCTAATAAAGATGACTTAAATCGTTCTTTAAATCAGACCGGTTTTACTAAGTTGATTTAAATCAAACCTTGTTCGCAAAAATAAACCCCAAAAATATGTTTTTTTTATTAATACTTGATACTTTCTACATGGCCATATATTCTGTATTGAAATCAAAGAATTGTCACATAAGAAAGATTTCTATCGCACAGAACACGAGCAAGAGGCAGTGGTCTTCGGAGCAAATTGATGCGTTGAGCTTTATTTTTACCTCCGGTTTCGTTCGTCAGTGAAGTCACATCGTCTTGCAATGAAATCAGGACACACGACAGACAGAAATCAGAAACGAAAAGTGAGAAAGTAATGTTGCTTTGGAAGAAAATTAAATTACGAAAAAAAAGTCAATGCAGCGCTTGCGTTTACAAAAAAGAAGCTGTTTTTTTTTTACTGTATGGCGGAGTTTTTATAAATAAAATGTTCAAATTGCAGTAATTTTTTTCCGCATTGTTTCCACTGATGGGAAGAATTGATGAAACAGCCTGCTGTGTTTAAAAAGGCACATAGTGATAAATAATCAATATTTTCAAGCTACAGTGATATTAGTTTCATCTAAATTAAATAAATGACATTTAAAAGAATAAACGTTCTTAGTTTTTTTTTTATTTTGCCCACAGCAGAGGGATCTGTTGTGAAGTGTGTACCCTGCGTGACACTGTCAACATAAACAAACAAATAACTTTTATTTACATCTTAGTGGTTGCCATAAAGCTACTAATGCGGTGGAAATTGCTCATTCAGGGCACAAGCTTATGCGATAAACGTTTGACGCAGATCAACCCCTTCTAAAATGCGATAAATCGCTTCGCGCTAACTCGGTCGAACGGTGTACCGCCTGCGTTAGCGACACCTAAACCTTGGCAGCACTACTGCAATTAAATGATAACGACCACCTTACATAATAATTTAATTCGAGGTGAGCTTTTCTCCGGGTCTGTCAAAAGACTGGTGAGCTTTTCTCCGGGCCAGCACAAAAGTGGGTGAGCTTTTCTCCGGTGTGCTTGTTTCCGGGATTCAAAAAAGCGGCGGTGAACCGTCCGCTGTGGTGAATCATCCGTTCTTTCAAGACCGCGGATCCGGCTTCCCTCCCTCACTTCGCCCCGCAACTAGAATGGAATGTCTGTACTACCCTTTCCTCCAAGTGGACTCTTCCCGAATGAATAGTTAACCTTGTTTCCCGAATCCGTTGCTTCGTTCCTTCGCCGAATTGTCATTTCAGTGTCATTTCTTGTGCGCGGCTATGTTTTTTTTAAATAAACGCGTGTTCCCGCAAGCCGGTCGTGGTCCCGATGTTGACGGACTACAGCGTGTGTCGGACGCGGTCGCTCGCCGCAACGCAGTGCTCGTTCCAATCGACTGGATATGCTGTTCTGTTATACACAGAACTGGAATAAATGCCGCACGGATTACCTTTCGCTGTTCGTACGTACGCTTTATTTCAAGAGTACATGTTTCTCTCAAAGGTGACGGGGCTAGGAACGTAGACACGTGTCGACTCGAATAGAGCAGCGAGCTTAGCAACTACGTAATCATGCAGAAAAAAATAAACCAAGATCATGACGATTCATTTTTTGTGCGCCCTTCTTGCTATTAAAGTTAAAGCATATAGGCGGGCGAGCTAGACCTAGTTTCGCGTCTGTACGTCCTTTTTTTTGTTCCCTCGCTCCAGGGTTGCTATGTCTACTTGTCATGTAGCAAGTAACGCGACGAAAGTGGTCGTACTTGCCATGCCAGTGATAAGTCGCCACCTGTATTTATCGCAGCTGCAAGGTTTCATCCACCATGAATAAGCGCGATCTCGAAGCGGGCACATGCGGTGTAATTCTCCCGAGACACACGCCGCGCTACGCGCCGCGTTTTTTTTTTTTTTTCTGTTTGTTAAACCTGTGTATTTCCGCTAGCCTCCGCAGCTCCGCTTTTTCTCTCCTGGTACCGCGCATGGGTAGCAGTGGGATTGCTCTAGGTGACGGTGAAATGAAGGAACGGGTGCAATTTCCTCCCTTCCGTTGGCGACAGGGAGGAACATCACTTTTTTCTCCATTTCTCCTCCCTTTTTTTTAGAGTGTGCTTTTACTTTCTTTAACAGCATTGACCACCTATGCGATGTATACTGTCGCAATAACAAATAATACGATGAGCTGTCGATTTTAAATGCTTCACGTTCTTCTTGATGATTAGACATGTTAAATTAACCTGAGTCTGAGGAAGAAGAGAACCATCAAAACGTAGAAAGAACAAAAAATAGACAGAACGTCGTCTAAAACTTAGCTAACTGGTTTATTTAGTCCACCTCCTAATAGATTATCAAACCCAAGGTCGTCACCATCAACGCAAAAGGACTAAGTCTATACAATTCTAGTGTTACAACCACCAGCACACAATGTAAGAATGGGGACACGTTGATACGGTAAGGCAACCTGCATACTCCTTCAAACTTGAACAAAAGGATCATTCTCTACTTTTATTCTAAACATCGCTCCCACTTTTGATGTGAAAGACGCTCTTTTCACCAAATACTACTTCGAAACTCTGAAACGGCCATGGGTTCACTGTTCACTCTTCAGGATACAAAAAAAGGGGGGGGGGGGAACACGGCAGTACATTTAAAAACAGTTAAAATAAAAAAGTTTTTGATCTGCAGCGAAGCCTGGCTTATAAAAACAAAATGCTTATAGATTTTATCCGCACAGTCTCCCTTACTAATTTTTTCACATCGTTCCTCTCCTTGTGCAGGACTTCTGTCTCCGACCAAAGCGCTGTGCAGTTTACATTCGTGGATATGTTTCGTGACTTCCTAGTTTGGCGCACTGTTCTTCACGTTTCATTTATGGTCGTCTAATCTGTCATTGGTGCTTAGTTCTACAATCCTACATCCTTAAACCCACACTTTAATGGTATATCCTACACACCATTCAGAAAATATACAGAGTTTTCCCGACGGGCCTTTGTGCACTCACTTACACCTGTTTGAAATGGCGACAATTTACTTAACCTGAAATCCGAACTAAAGACCGTGCCCACTCCAAACTTCTTCGCACAAGCCTTCATGTTGTGAGAACTTTCATGAAAATATGTGATACTACTTTAAATCTATTACTCATGTTGTTACTGATGTGGAGGTCGTTAAACATGGACATGAGTAACGTTTCCAAATGTTCCCTCGTCCCTTTCGGAAGCGCTGTCATTGATCGCAGCCTCATTGGCAACAAACCACAAAGATGCGAGAAGCAGCGATCTTATGAGTAACAAACTCGTTACCCATCAATTGTGACTCATGTTTTAGGAGCGTTACTCATACCGGCGGGGAGGGAGCTTCGGGAAGCCGTCAAATTCGGCTTTTATGTTATGTCGTCTACCAACCTTGGATGAAGACCGCGTAGGAGAAAAGTGACCGACGGCGATAAAAACTGGACGCTCCGGAACTAAGTTTTTTTTTCTGCCTAGAAGTTTCACCGGGGGGTTGAAAACTTCACAGTGTATGAGTGCAAAGGAGCGTTGTTTCTGTAGTCACACTTAACGCTCTGAAGTTTTCAGATTACTAAAGTATACAGAAGATTTTCTGAAGAGCAAGATTATCAACGCGACTAGGTCTCACGAAAACCAAGCTCTCCGGCACCGTCCAGGACTCTTGCGTATTGGATAGCTGTTCGTGCGGGGCATTCACACGCGAGGAGGCATTTGGATACACCGACTGCCCGGCTGGGTGGTGCCATCCTCCAGCACAGCATGGCACCCTAGGTGAGTGAGCTTGAGGGAATGGGTCTGCCCAATCGCTTCTCACATCTAAGCGGCCGCTTATGCTGAAGGCTTGTATGCCCCTCTCTTTTCTTTTAGTTAATTTACCAGCAGCAACTACGGCAACTTGCGAGTCTCTGTTTGAGAAGTCAGAAGCTGCAAATGCCAGGTCGCATGAGCATCTTGACACGGGGTTTGAGTCCGGCTCAGCTCGTGCGCTGGCTTTGACAGTGCTTCTTTGTTCCAGTCAAAACTGAGACGGTGTTCCTAGCAAGCCGTCCCTTTATTTTGAAGAGTCGCGCTTGGCGTTCTTCGTTTTTATCTGACTGTAGTGTGCCGTCCAGTCACCCGACTGTCGGTAAATTGTCAAAATGCAAAATATATATTTATTTAGAATGCGATTGTGCATAAAGTGAAGCGTCCACATCTTGAAAATGAGACATTTACGTCTCAGTAACCCCCATGTCAGCTAGAAATAATGAACGACAATTTTAAAGTGGCACATGAAAGGCTTACTGCAGTAGTTAGAAAACTGAAATGAACGGTCCAAGCATGTGACCGCGCCAATCGGTAGTGGAACCTTAATTTCCGCATGTGACCGTCTTAAATTGTCCAATACCTTGAGAGCTAAAACTCCGTCGGGCTTACGGTGTGCGCAGTCCATTTCAGAGGTGTCAAAATATATTTTCGCGAAACATGCGAAACATAAAAATATGTTAAGAACTCCGTGGAAGAAAAAAAAAAAAAACGTGAACAAGATAGCAAGAATTGCATGAAAAAACGCGCAATGAAACGTAACGCGAAACATTTTAGCGAGCATTTTTAATAAACAGACATTTTGTATAAGTTATTTCTCACTTTGAAGGTTGCAAGAGGAGAATTGAGTATTTATAGAAAACTGTTCCACCAATTCTTTCCGTTGACTCGAATTGTGCATACCTGGCATGGAGCCGTAGTGCATTCCATGACTGATGATGCCCATCATCAAAGATTGCCAGCGATACTGACTCCCAAAACTGGTACGTATGATTTTTTTTTTTTTTTTGTCCAGATGCAAAAATAACGCAGACATAGCTTTAGAATATGTCCCGTGTGTATGTAAGCTTGATAAACGACGCTCATATAGATTAAGAACGCTGATTTAGATAATCTGGACGAAACGTACTTTGTGTTTTTGTGGGCCCTAAACGAACATTTTTACATTGCGTTAGAGATGTTTGCCTCCGTTAAGCCCAATGTTCCCACGCACCCCTTATGTTCTTTAGCTTATCTTCCTTGCATCTGTCCCCATGTATGTTACAGCTGACAATAGAATACTGTCTAGCATTAGAAAGTATTTTTTTTTATTATCATTTCAACAGGTATGGATGTTCAGAAAGCAGCAAGCAGGATGAGCACGCCCAGTCGAGACATTATGAGAAAGCAGCGTGACAAGTTCAACTCACGTGAAGCATATTTCTCGGATTTTGAGTGGATAGTTTTCAGTGTGAATGTGCTCATCGTTTGCTCCCTCTCTAAGCGAGCGCAAAGCACATGCGCTGCCAGAGCGCCCGCTAAAGCGGCGAGAACTATGCCTCGTGTGTGTAGGGCTCCAAGGTCACGAACATAACATATCACTCATGAAACTGTTACCCATGGGACTTGTTACCAATGAAGCTGGTTACCTATGAGACTCGTTACCCTTGGTATCATGCGGCAGAAAACGAGCATGTTGGCTATTCCTCCCATGAGTAACGCGCTCACGGGTAAGCCTGGTTACGCATGAATCAAGCGGCACAAAAGGTACACTTTCGTGCCGCATGACATGAGTAACCACACTAAGAGTGAGCGGTGCATTGAATTCTGTTCCGTTTCTCTTTTGCTTTTAATGAAGAATTCTAATTGCTGCTTGATAAAACTGTCATCATGCCCTACACTGTTCATCCTTTTCCACAGCCTTTCTACTGAATCAGTGATGTAATGGACATACTGGCTTTCTAGCGCGTCTCTTACCAAGGAGTTTACAATCCCATCCTTTACGGTTTCCGAAGGACAATTTATTGGCAAAACCGGTTTCGAATTTTCTTTTCCGTGTTTCCACCATAACCCCCCATTCACGTGAATACGTAAATCTAGGAACCGTAGAACATCTTACTCCGGGTTTTCCACGGTACACTTTAATTCCGGAGCCACTGATATTACAACACGTTCTAGACGGCCTGATAGACCTTCTGTAAATGCGCCTACCAGGATGTTGTCTACGTATCTTCTCAACATTGCCATACCGGGGGTCACCTCTTGCCATTTATCCTGCACTATACTATCCAAAGGGTTCAGGTAGACTTCCGCTAGGATCGGTGGGACTGACGACCCTACACAGATACCTTCTTTTTGTATGTACTTCCTACGTGCTCCACATACCGTTGCCTTCCGATACAACTCCAGAAATTTAAGATACTTTCTACCGATATACATAAACCTGATTGGAATTTTGCAAATTTCGGCCCCAATGATCCTCTCACACTCTGCATCAACCGAGTATTTTCTAGAAAATAGTGCAGCTCCTTAATGACTGATATAGTATAATAATCATAGCATCATAAATATTGACCAGCTCGCCTGCACCCTTCCTATATTGTATTGACGATGTTGACATAAACATAGGACCGGTAGTTCTCTCGTGGACTTTTTGGTTCTTCGCTGAGATGTGCTTTTAAGCAAACTAATGTACTGTACCTGAAGTTTGCATCACGCCCTTTGTCTCGGACGTCACTATGAAATTAATCTTTTTTTTTTGCATCCCCGTCTAGAATTTAGCTGCATGTGTTTGTTTGCAGACACACACAACACACACACAACGGTTGATAGTTATGAAGACTGACTTCTGGACCATCTGGGCTATCCCCACATTTTATGTGCCTTTGATGTTCATGAAACAGTTCATACTTGCGAATGCACAAGAGGCCTTTTGTTGTTTAGTTTAAGTTACCACGCGATTTTGACCAACTATATTGCTTGCGACATTGACAATAAGGTCGCCTTTTTAATCATAAAAAATTTTCACGCCTCCGAAAACACATTTGTTGTTACGTGGAGTAAAATATCACACGATTATACGATTGGGACACTATAAAACAGGATTAAAACAAAAATAGACTCATATCCGAGTTTGGAGGTAGCATTAAATGGTTGCCCCTCATCAATTTAACCCTCTATTTTGGGTTAAATTTCTATATTTCACAATCAAGCCAGTGCCCGAAATCTTCCCAAGTGGTTCACAAAAAGTAAGCTTCACACAGCCACAACTATACGGCGGATACTCTAGGGACCTTACGTTTGCCTAATAAATCCCCGCACCAAGGACCAATTGAAAACACCGACGCTTTTGAAGGAGAAACTTGAGCGCTACGTACACCATGCAGATTCGAGAATTAATAAAAAAACGTTGCTCATACAACCAAGTACGCTAAAATGTGCGCATTTTTGACGGACTTTTACTCAAATAATATCTTTGATATGGGAGGCTTAGAATGATGCAAGAACGAGGCAAAAATTACGATGGAGATGTGAATAGATGCAAATTATATATTTAGGTTGATGTTTTAGATGTTAACATTATAATTTTGGCACAGTTCCTAAAGGGTCCTGCACCAATAATGAGGCCAACATTTACGTACCCAACAATTGCGACGAGCAGCTGGAGGGTCTTTTGAATGACGGGATAACTGCCCGAGTGTCAGAGCACACTGAAACATTTCATGTACCTCGCGCACGTGCAAAGGGTGAAACGAAAAAAGCCTCGCCGCGCATATGGGTCGTTCGCTTTTTCTTTCTGCGCTCACAGTTCCGTGTACTGTCCAACGGGATGAGCGCACACGTTCCGAGGTCTATTTTTCGACAGCTTTTCGCAGCTGCTCATGGCTCAGTCGTGGCAGTACTGCGACAGACATGCCGTCTTTTCCGGACTGTGTTCCGCACTTGATTCAAATGGCAAGAAAAAAAAAAAAGAACAAAAAACATTTCGGCTAAAAAAAAAAAGTTTTTTTTTTGTATGGTCCGTACTTAGTGTATAGTCCGTAGCTGGTTTCTATGCAGTTCTGGTGTAGGTTGTGTTAGTGTTGCGTTCATTGACCTGTTTGAAAAGTAGTTGCAGTTCATGCGAGCGGCGGCAAAGCCTGGAAATGGCTGATTGTGATAGGACCATAGCGTGCATGTATGACCTATTTAGACGTTGATTAAACAGTTGCAGTCAGCGGTGGTGTGTGTCTAGTCTCAACTTCGTCCTCCTCAAAAGAGCTACCATGCCCTTGACATACTAAGTTCAAGACCGCACATAAAAAAAAAAAAATATATTGTGCACATCACGCATAGACATTATTAGTTCACAAAAAAGCGTGTACCATAAATGAACAGTCATGAAAATACACTGTCATTTTCAAAAGCTGTCACGCCACGTCATACTTAATGATCAATTGGAAAACAAATACTTCTCTAGATCGCACCGCATAAAATGGTCTACAGGCAATAGTCCGGAAAAGGCGGTACGTGCCAGGACGGCGCAGGGAATTGCAGCTTGGTATATGCCGCTGCATGGACGTCGCCAATTTAAAACGAAAAGAAGACAAAAATAATGATTTTTGTTGGAGCTGTACGTTTACCCAGAGAAAAACAAGGTTTATAGGCTTCGTATTACTGTAACCCTGATCGCAGCCGACGCTATATACAGCAACACAGTGTTTACAAAGGAGCTCGCTTTGCCCACACCAGGTGAGGGCACTGCGCGTGCGCGGAAACCAAATTCTGGAGGAGAGAAGCACCTGTGCATGCCCAGTACCGACAGCAGCGCCACCACAGTGGCGTGACGTAAGTGGGGAATTGTAGTAGACCATTTCCACAGCCCGCTAAGCCCCCAGATAGCGCTCCGTAGTCCGCCACAAGACCTTGAACTATGCAGACAAGGCTGGCGGCGCGCATGCGCAGCTCCGGCGTTTTCTTTACGGATACCGTAGCGGAGGAGAAAAACCGTCTTCTTCAACTCCCTAGTGTGTTGAGTTGGTCTATACGATCCGGTGTAGCCAATCAAGGAGCACCAAAAGTGCAACGTCATGGCGCTCGTCGTCTTTGCGCGTGTGCTATCACAGGCTAAATCACTCGGCGGAAAAATCGGTCCACGATCAAGGCGCAGTTGCTGTGCGTGATTGGCTTGATGGGAGTCCTAGCATCGGCTGAGCTTTCACTTAGTGGGAAACAATACACTGACCTTAAATGCGCGGAGGTTGGGCCCCGCATTAGACACGACAAAATAAAAAAAAAGAACTCGAAACATTTCTCGCCGAAGCAAAGTGCCGGCGCAGAGGACAGACGTTTTTCTACTTGTGTTTTTTTGTTTTTCTTTTTCATCGCGAGAAAAAGCGCCTCTAGCATTTCCATTATTTCAACTTTTTTTGTGCCTGGGTCTGCCGCGCCCCGAATTAAATCCTTTCCGGCCTCATCGTACTCCCCTGCCTCTTTAGTCAAGCGACAGACCAAGCTCGCCAAAAGAGCCGACGCGTAGACACCATAGAGTAATATACACAAGGTAAAGAGCGGACACTGCCATATGCCCCAGCGGCCCAGATAGACGAGGGGAAACTAGCGCTCCTAGCGGGCGTTATTAAACATAATCCAGTTCCGGTTCCGGTCAAGTTAGTTTCGGTTTCGGTTTGGGCGCTTCTGCTCCGGTTATCCGGTACCCTTCTCTTTCTCTTTCTCCTCATCTTTCCACGTTGCGTCGCTCCTCGCTGTCGTCTTGGGTTCCCTAGTTATGCACAACGGGCTATACACGGAATGTATGCGCATGGTAGGCTGCAATAGTGCAGATACCAATATGAATTATTGAATGCTCGCAACAAATGCTGGGCATGGGAGCAGCACTGCGTAGCCCATGAGATCCCAGCATCACGTCCTGTGTCCTCTGCTCTCAAGAGCTCTTCGGCTATCGGAGCCGCGGTTTCTTTTTTTTTTTATTTTTCATGTTGACCAGTTTTATTTTAGTTTTTACAATATAATCCGTGCAAAATGTGTCAAACAAAATTTCTCCTTCACAAAACAGGTGCGTATATCTTGTTTGTTTGTTTTTTCTACTGTGGTGGTAGTGTCAAACTTAAAACATTGAAGTTACACAATCTCCACATTGACTCCTGATTGGTGGATCATATTGGGGTCAACAACAGTAAGTGGTTCGAAAATATTTTATTGGACCACATTCGTATATACATGATTTACTTCAGACGCTCTGTATGTTTTATGAGAAACATATACAAATACTCACAAAAATAAATGAATATGAACGAGTTCGGCATATCGTACACTTCGTAATAGATTTTTAGCGGAACCAAGTTAACAAAACTTTTCCACAGGGAACATGCTGAAGGGTCCATTCGCTTTCACGCCGACTCGGGCTCGGGAAGTAAGTCCAGAAATAACTCAGACATCACTGTCATTACCAGTCATAAGAGTATAATAAGAGTGCAAAGCACACAGCGAAGATATGAATTCCAAATTTCCGGCTATTATAAAACATACGAATTGGCATAGCCTGAAACACACTGCGGGCGAGCTAATACCAAACACTGACAACTCTATTCGGAATCTGACAAGATTCAACGTTCCTAAACATTCCTCGAAATACATTTGATCAGAAAGAAAGTATGGCATAAAGAAACGACTAAAAACTATAGACAGTTGATACACATGTGGATACATTTTCTTTTTTAATACCTATAGCATCTATGCCCTATTTTCCATAGAAATTCAGTAGAAAGTGGATAAATACTTTTGCAAAAGGGCCGTGATACACATTTGCTGGAAATAAGGGAAGCAAATGTTTCGAGTGCGCGCTCAATTATTACGCACTTTCTGTTTCTGATTTGGCAACCACCTCTGTTAATACACTATTAACTGTTAAACTTGTCTAGTTGCTTTACAGCAACTGAAGAGTGTAACCAATCAAACATGCCAACACAAGCGTATTCTGCAAAACATTTTTAAAAAAACATTTGTGGCACTCTGAGCAATGCTAAAACTACCCAGACCTGAAAGTGTGCGATACAAGACAGCACACACTCCTCAAACATGCGCCACGCTCTCTATTACGACAAGAAATCGATTTTCTAGTTGCTGAATGAAATTAAAGGCAGCCTGGGATGGTATATTAGATTCCCGAAGATTTTTCCAGGAACGTGATATGCTTTAAGCACAAGAAAGTGCTGGTGAGGCCTGGCCAAGCTGTCAGACTCTTCCCTCAGCGGCTGAGAACAGCCACAGCTGTGGGTTGTCAGTTCAAGGAAATGCTTGATCAAATAGCCCCTAACGTAACAACTGGACGAGTCATCAATTATGTTAAACCTGATGTCTGATGTCAGCTCAGAAATATGCTCTAGTGGCGGGAAGTTATCAATTGGAAGACATTCCCAATTGTCTGCAATTGAACTTTCATGATGCAAAAATATTGGCAACTCCTTGAGGAGGTCAGCCTTGTCATCCTCTATGTTTCCATTGTTCGACAGTTTGAACAGTTTCTTTATCCCTATCTGTTTCAGTCCTGAGGTGAACTGATACACTTTTGGGTTTGCATTGCAGCCCTGCATTTGTCATATAGCTCCAAAAATGTTCTCAAGTGGGTCTTGCTGCAGGCGTCGTGTAAGTAAGAACTTAAAGTCCTGGCTGTTTGAAAGCTCCTCCCAGAGCATGAGGACACTCTTTATAGTAACTTGCCACCCTATGATGGTTTGTGACTGCATCCTACTTTGAAACTTCCATGCTGAAATCCATCCAAGTTGCAGGAGAAGGAAATCAAATACCTCAGATTCTCCTTTTGAATGGCATAACGCAACTTCTGCCCTGTCTTTTTGAATTGTGAGCTATTTAGAAAGCTGTTCATTCTATCGCAGAAATAGGCTGTAGCCATGGCTGCCTCAGGAAGCTCCTTGGCATAAACAAGGAATAGGATTGCAAGACAGACTGAGGCACTCATTACCTGTGCGGCACGTTTTACTTTCATGTTATGGAAGTGTTTTGAAAAATATGTCTCTCAGTAAGTTTCGGAGCCAATCTCAACCTCATCTCATGGGTAGAACGATAAAGTTTAGCAATATGGAACTTCTCCATGACCTCATTTCCAATGCAAAATTCGTGTGCTTGGAGATTGTTCCTGGTTGTTTTGATAAGGTGCGAAACATCAAAGATAAAGTAAACATATTCGTTGTCAACTTAAAAAACACGGCTTACCCACAGACACAGCAAGTTGGTTGGCCAAGCTTGCGTTTGAAGCCCCCTGATCACAGACCGAAGCCTTTACTGTGAAGCCAGTCTTAAGCTCTTGCAATGAGAGAAATGAGGAGACTGCGGATAACAGAAAACGGTGTTGAAGTGTGCACAACAGCGTATGCTAGTGACTGAACCCACCTCCTGGAAATTTCAGAGAGCACGACAACCAAGGATCTATCTAAAACACCGTTCAACACCGTCATCTATAAATCCATGGAAAATGTCGTTCGCAGAGTCATAAGTCAAGTCCCTTTTCAAAGAAATCTCATCGAAAATCAAGGTGCACACACGATTGCAGCCCGACAGCCCGACGGAAACAACAGCGCGAGAAGCTCAAGCCGCTCGGCTCCACAAACTCACGTCAAGCATGCGAGCACGCGGGCAGTCATGCGTCACCTTGTTTGATGCAAAGCCGACCGAACACGCTGCAGCAGAAAGCACAAACGGACGGCACGCACGGCACGGACGAACGACGCACGGACGAGCAGAGGCCATGCAGAATGATGCTGAGGCGACGGCGTGCAGGCAAGCAGGCACACGGCAGGCCGTGGCAGAGCCGTTTAGGCCGTGGTAGGCGCCATTCCTCACGTGACTTTTGTGACGTATTAAATTAAAACTATTTAGTCGTTTTAAGTACCTTAAATAATTCTAAAGCATAACGATTTCAAAAATGAATACTTCTCACAGAAAGAGTTCAAACTAATTTTAACCAAATTACAGAAAAGCGCCACGAAGCGGAGGGTATTAAACGCACTATCTGGGCCGCAAATCGGCCTTAGTGTCCTCTCTTTACGTTTACTATATTACTCTATGTAGACACCTAACCGTGAAGTGTTTAACGCCGAACGAGAGCCCCTGTCGTCGGTGCCGCACCTGTCGTGATGAGAGTTTTTGTTGCGATAGCGAGTCGCCGCCAGAAGACACTCTGTAAATGGGGCCACAGACGGTGTTTTTACTGGTCGACTTGCTCTCACCCAAGGCCGGGAGCCGCGTTCCACGGTCGAGTTTTTTGTTCTGCATGCATAAACGAGGAAAATATAAAACAGTAAATTAACAGCCTTTTTCAAAACTGGAAGGCGCTGTAAGGGGCGCGCGCGGGAAAAACGCCATAGAGGGGACATGACGGTACTAGTCAATCAATGTCCGACTTCACACACTTCTTAGTTCGGGTCTGTGTTCCCTGTTCTTTTAAGTAAAATACATAAAACACGCCACTTTTGCTCTGGGGATAGTTTTCTTGTTGGCAAATGTCTCATGTTACGTGCCATTGGTGCGAATGCGGAGATCTCTTTTATTGGGGAATTTCTTCAACTGAATGGCGGAGGCAGACCCACGCGAAAGCCGGTGCACTCAGTGCAAGGACGAAGACAAGCGAAGAGGAGTACCCGTCCGTCACTTGATGTTTACTTCGCACGCTTGCTCACGCGTGAACCACAGGTGGGAGGGTGGCCGCGGGACCTCTGCCATTTTCTCTGTCTCCGCGATCACCTTGGACCCCGAGCAGGATGGCACCATTCAACCGCACAGAAAAGGTAAGCTAGCTATTTTTCGCATGCGCGTTGCGAGGTAATCCAAATGCAGAAAGAATGAAACAAGCGTAATTTAATGCAGTAGCGCTTCTCGTGTTGGAAAACGCACTAAACGTGTTTCTTCACCTTTCCCCATTCAGTTGCAGGAGATAAACGTATCGTCGCATCGGAGTTGACTCGATGAACGTTCGCAGGCACAGGACAGATTGCCATGGGAGGTTGATTTGCTCTGGGTGCTTTCGAACTCTTGCTGTTCGTATCCTCCTGCTCTCGGGCACCGTTTACCCTTTCACTTTCGAGCGCAGTAAGAAGAACCGGACAAATCAAATTTGAACATAGAAAACTGAACCGCGCTCACCAAATAATTTCAGTGGGCGCTCCCGCGTACTGAAATTTAAGAAAGCATATCGTCTTTTCTCTACTTTATAAATAAAAAAAAACGTTCTCGTCTATGGCAGTTTGTTCGTTTCTTCTGAGTTAGGCCTGCCAAGAAAACGACGGCCGTTCTTGCACAACGTACCGTGGAATGGCGCCACCGCACTCTAAGAAAAAAATGGAGGAAAAAGGTAGCAACTGCGCATTTTCCTCCCTTCTACTGATGCGCCCCCAGGCGGACACGAGTAGAAAGGAGGAACAAGACGTTTTTCCCCTTCTCCTGGCAGACGGGAGAAAGCTTTCGCCCCTCCGACTCATCTTCTTTCGGTTTCGTTTTTTGAGCACGTCGCGCACGTTGTTTAATAAATGTTGTTGAGTTGATGGACCTTCTGCGCCAGCGAAGGCCGCCTGTAATTCCGTCTCCCAGTCCAAACGTGCAGAATATTAGGGTTGCATTCACGTTTTTACCCCTAATTTTATCAAACGAGCAAACGAAGCCACTAGAAACAGCGAAGTTCCGGAGCAGTGCCAGCAGCGCTACGTACAATGGGTAAGATCGCCGTCTCCGGATTGCGGGACCGGCAGGACCCACGCGGAACCAGGCAGAACTGTGTCGACGTTTTCGACGTTATGGAAATCGCAAAAACTGCGTCCAAGACTGGCAGGTTTTGCTGCCGGGTGCCTGGGTGCCTTCTGTGCCGAGTTTGGTTGTGTTTTCCAATGCCGAGTGCCAACCGGCAATCAAAGTGCTTCTGTATTTCTGCGTGTCAGCAACATAGCAGCAACATCGTGATGGCAGGGTTGTGCGTTGTTAACAGAAGACTGGAATTATCGCCGATGTGACCGTGTCTTCGCGTATCAGTGGGGTAACAAGATGAGGTGACATAAACTGTCGGGCATTGATGTGGCTGGTCGGGCCGTGATCGGGGGGGGGGGGGGGGGGGGGGGCGGGGTGTCACAGGTTGACATTCCGCTTTACATTAAAGAGTTTAATACCACTTGAGGGATTAGGTGCAATCGTTCGACGTGCGGATAGTCATGTTGGGACCCTTGTCTGAACCGTAAGCTTCTATCGTACACTGGCCAATGTGACTCTCGGTTGTCTGGTCCCCGAAAGCGATTGCGCTCTGTGGAAGTGACTGAACAGTACGAAAATATGACGGAAGGTACGTATATTTACTGTCTGGAATTTTAGCATTAAAAACGAATAATAGATAAAATCGAAAAAAATTAAATAAAAGCTATCCTTTGTTTTGCTGTTTAAATATACTATGGTTCCTGGAGAAACTGAACTCCAAGTAGCGCATTGGGATGAGCGCTAGAAGTTTACGAGCTCGCCACGGCGTAGATCCGTACACTTAACACCTGCTGCAAGTCGCGGCTTTGACTGCATTCAAGTTGATCGAAAAGCGATTTCTCTGCCCGCGAAGCATTACTTCCAGCTGAGTGAATATTCGCTCTACAGAGATTAATTCAAGACGGCAATATCAGACACGCGCGAACAGCACAAATAGAAAAACAAACACTACAATGTAAATACTGGCTGCGACGTGCCGTGCGGGGAAGCAGACACATGACCTAGAATCGCATTGAAGCGGCTTGATTTATTGGCTTTCAAATGATTACGGCATGATCGAGCGTTTACTTTTTACTAGGAGATTCATCCCCTGAGCCATTCAAAATACTCTCAAAGGTACGAAATTGCTGGAAAAAATTCAACATGCTGGGGATATCTTTTATTGCTTAGGCAATCACCGAGAGATTTCGTACGTCCAACACGACCAGCATAAAAGACGGAAACGCAGAGCTCGGGTGTAGTGATAGGCTTAGTGTGCTGTTGTATATATGTTGGTATGTGCCAGTATGTGTATGCGATTGGTGTATGTTCAGCTGATGCTTGTAGTATGCGTAATGTCTCTACATGTGTGTATAATATAGGTTCCCAAAGATCCCGAAGCGCAATGGTGGCGTGAGGAAATGAAAATATTTTTTGTAGAACATGAATTCGGCAATACCTAGCGCCACCTAGCCTAGCTTAAGAAAATGGAAACAGCGCGCAAAAAGACGAAGACAACGAGAGAAGAGCACAGGACAAGCGCTGACTATCAACTGAAGTTTTATTAAAAACGGCTCAAACAAGAAAACACCACACAGCCAACCAACGCCGAAAACAACCAATGGCGTGTCGCTTACCATGCATCTATAAAATCGATATCTTTTTTTGTGCAGGTAAACCGAAGGCTGGCTGACGCAGTGCCCCGCGCCAGCTTTTTCGATAGCATGCGCCTCCAGCACCTCTCTCTGCACTTTTGTGCGCCCCCTGCCAATGATTAAGGTATTTTGGAAGACGGGGTGACACTGGCAGTCTCTGCAATGTACGTATAAGTGACCTCCTGTCATTGACCGCAGGGAATTTGCATGCTCACGCATTCTCTCGTTGACGCAGCGTCAACGAGAGAATAATTCCTATATAAACCCGTCCGCATGACAATGAAATTTTGTAGATGACACCCACAACGAAATCCACGAACTTGTTGACATGCTTAACCGTACATGACTTCTTGTTACTGCTTGCCTAGTTTACGCGCGGGCAAAGTAGTGCTAATTTTTGTGGCGCCGAAAAAACCATCGGCACATTGAACCGGTTAGCCACTTTTTTAAATTATGTGAAACCTTATGTATTTATGGGATAACCTGAGGCCTTTGTTTAGGCTTTACTTTAGGTACCTGAGAACCGCTCTTGACTTTTTTCAAGAGTGTCTGAGAGACGCCAAGCAAAACGGACAGAGGGAATCCTGCTCCTAAAAGTCGCTTGACCTGAGCTTCATAGCTGTCAAGCATGGCATGATGACAGGACCTGTACAGTGAAGCTTGGAGGTATTCGAACCCTGGTTCCAGACTTTTCTTCGGATCCAGCACTGCCTGTTCAAAAGCACGCCCAGAACCTCGAAAAAGGACAACATCTAGAGCCGCTGCAGCCAGGAGACACCGTCCGTATCCTAAACGATGGAAAATGGGATACGAAAGCAACCGTAGAGTCCTACGTCGCTCCTAGATCGTACAGCGTCGTCACAGAAGATGGCAGAACGTTCCGTCGCAACAGGCAACATCTCCTCAAAGTTGGCGAAGGATATGATTCAAGGACAACAGAAGAAAACGACGACTCGGATTCGGAAGGTGATGGGAGACCGGAGTCGCCTGAACCAGACTGTACAGATGAAGAGACAGAGGGCCAGGAAGCACCGCAAGCTCAGACGCAGCAGGGGCCCTCATCACGCCGATCTGGCAGAAGCAGACAGCCTCCACGGAGACTAAGTTATGATGAGTCGTTCCAGCAAATGCCGTAGTTTTTTTCTCTTTGTTTTTCTTCTCTTTTCATTCTCTCTTTCTCTTTTTTGTTCCTGTGTTTTTTTATTACCTAGCGTGTTTGTGTGATTTTACTTTTAGATTTTTTTTTTAAATACAGAGAAAAGAGGATGTACCACGAGGATAGTCTTGTGGTGCGGGAATAAAAGATGACGACGAGTCAGTCGTTCCTATCTCATCTTGGTGTACAGTCAATCATCCGTTGGCACTCGTAATAGAACAATTCACTATCGATACCCTTTTTTCTAAGAGTGCGACATCACTAAATGATGGCTGGAAGCAGCCGACGACATGTGGCCTTCTTTCACCGCTCTGATTTATTAAATACTTTCATCAGATATGATATGTTACCTCTCGATAATAAATAGGGGTGAAATACACGAACCACTTCCGTCCCACGGTGACCTGAGCAAGCACTCTGCCATAGTTGAAAACAATTTTGTTCTTTCATGAAATTTAGGAACCGTGAGTTGCTCGCTTATATTTCACTACGGAAACGCGACTATTAAAATATCTGCTCAAGCAAAAAATGGCCACTTTCCGAGAAGAGTGTTCAACCTTTAGTTTACCTTTATATAGTAAGTTATATCTCAAGAAGGTAGGGCGAGGAAAAGGTAGGCTAGGAAAGAAGATGCAGACGGAAGGCTGGAGAGGACAGGGGGAAACCTCCTTCTCTCTCCAGCGTTCCGCCTGCTTCCTCCTCCCCGGCCTTGCTTTCCCTCGCCCTACCTGCTTGAGTTGCAACGGATTATAGAAGCTTCCGATTCGCTGGAACGACTATTGATGCCATGCATAGGAGGAAGAGAGGTGTCAATCATGGTTCCGGTGGCACCGATTACTTAAAGAACACTCATATGAGTCTTCCTCTCATAATTTTAGTTTTAAGAAAAATGTATGTTGTGACAAGTGTGGTTTATTCACTCTATTAAAAACGTTTTGTCTTTGCAGTTGTTGAAGACAGGAATGATTTAGTAAATGCATCGATATTTAAAGGCAACCAGATGCTTGACAAAATGTTGCGCTTTTGCTTTCTATCCCTTTTTATTACAAAACTTCCAACAACAATATTTTTGCTGTAAACAATTGTCTACTTTAACCATAGTTAAAACAGTTTTATAGCACTTTTTATAGAGAACCTGCGGGGCTTTCTATAGTATTTGCATCAATGTTAAGGTGATGAACCGGAGTCACCTGCTCCAAACGCTCAAATGGGTGCTACAAAATTCACGTTTTTGATAAAAAAAAAAACTGCTACATGCAGTTTTTTGTAAGTTTTACCGATAAGGATTTAATTTTGCCTGTTAATGCATGGAAACATTAACCAGACCCGACAACGTGAGTTTTTATATGACACCTACCACACGATCTACGAACTTGTTGGCATGTTTATTTGTGCATGACCGTTTGTTACTGTTTGCCTAACTGGCCTGGTTTGCGCGCGGGGCAAAGTTGTGTCAACTTGCGAGGCGCTGAGAATACCATTGGCACAATAAGCCGGTTAGCCACTTTTTAAATTATATAAAACCTTTTGTAGATGTCGGGTCACCTGGGGCCTTTGCTTATGCTTTGCATTTGGGTCGTGAGAACCACTCTTGACTTATTCAAGAGTTTCTGAGAGACACCAAGCAAAACGGACAGAGGAAACCCTGCTCTTAAAAGTCGCTTGACGTGGGCTTCATAGCTGTAAGTCATGGCGTGGTGGCAAGACCCGTACTGTGCAGCCCGGAGGAATGACGTGGCAATATTTTGTTTCACGAGTTTGGAATGGGCGGAGTCGTATGGCAGGATTTCCTTCTTAGATCGACGGTTGTATCGCGAAAACACACATGTTGCCCGGCGAATTGTAGCCGTAAATCCAGACACTGCAAGTACTGACCGTCTTGGAGTTTGTAGGAGAACTTTAGGCCTTCAGAACAGCGCTTAAAAACGGCCATTACATTCTCTACGAACTTTAGCACTGACAATTGGCCGACAGCTTTCAAAAACACCAGATACCAAGCAAAACGGACAGAGGAAACCCTGCTCTTAAAAGTCGCTTGACGTGGGCTTCATAGCTGTCAGTCATGGCGTGGTGGCAAGACCCGTACTGTGCAGCCCGGAGGAATGACGTGGCAATATTTCGTTTCACGAGTTCGGAATGGGCGGAGTCGTATGGCAGGATTTCCTTCTTAGATCGCCGGTTGTATCGCGAAAACACACATGTTGCCCGGCGAATTGTAGCCGTAAATCCAGACACTGCAAGTACTGACCGTCTTGGAGTTTGTAGGAGAACTTTAGGCCTTCAGAACAGCGCTTAAAAACGGCCATTACATTCTCTACAAACTTTAGCACTGACAATTGGCCGACAGCTTTCAAAAACACCAGATAATATTCAACATATTTGTGCACCTTGCACACCTGTTGACAAAATGCCGTTTCTATGGACCCATCAAACTTCGCTAGGTAAACGTCGCATGCACCGGAGCAACGCTTGAGCCGAAGCAAATGCCCTCTCTGTGTACATAGTAGCTTCCATTGAAAAGGACAAAGGTGGACTGCAGGTAGAACTTTAGGAGTTCCAAAAAACCGTCAGTCCCCACTCCACTGCCATTATGGAAGGCAACAACACCATTTTCTTCAATGCACTCACGCACCGCCAGGAATAAGTCTATGTGGGGCACAGAATAAAAGAGTTCTTTCACATCGACTGAGAACGTCGCCGAGTTGTCGGGAACGTCCTTACTAAAGGACTTAATGAGGGATTGCGAATGTTGGACCAGGAAAGGATCATGAAGTTCTAGAGCACTCAGATGCTTTTGCAGGTAACAGTAGACAAGTTTTTGCCAAGAACCCTAATCCGTGACATGGACCCGAAGAGGCGTGCAAGGTGTATGGGATTTGGTTATAAAGAAGAACTCCAAGTTACCGGTCTTGCACTTTCTTAGGCCACTTGTACGTACAGAGCAGAGACTGTCTGTGTCACCCTATCTTCGATGATACCATAATTATTGGCAGGGGGCGTACAAAAGTCCAACGAGAGGCGGTGGAGGCGCATGCTATATAAAAAGCTGGCTCGGGGCACTGCGTCAGCTAGCCTTCAATTTATCTACACAAAAAAGAGATAGATTTTATAGATGCCTGGTGAGTGATACATGGCACTGGTTGTTACGACGTTGGTTGACTTAATGGTGTTTTTCTTGATTGAGCAGTTTTTTAATAACACTTCAGTTGATAGTCAGCGCTCGTCCTGTGCTTTACTCGCGTTTTCTTCATCTATTTGCGCGCTGTTCCTAATTTCTTAAACCTGCCTCCTCCCTTTAGTGTCCTTAGCCAGTCCCAAGCAGTGATGCGGTGCTACTGGTAGGTCTCTTGTGTGCACTTCCAGATCAGGATCAGTAGGCGCCCAGGCGTCCTTCGCCCCAACATGCTCTTTCACTCCACTTTTCCCTCAGCTTATTTGAACGCACGTGTCCCCTGTTGAAAGCCTCTAGCTGTGCTCTGTTGCAGTCGTCATTTCGACTGCGTGTACTCCAACGTAACGTCAGTCAGTGCTCACACTCGGCTAGCTTCGATATGTTTTTGTCTCATGTGCGAAAAGAGGTTTACGTAGAAACGAGGCCGCCGCGTCTCTTTCGGATATTCAGCCTCCAGCCCCCTGGCTTCCGGCGTTCTTGCCGCCGCAGCCATATGACACATTGGATGCGCAGGCTCGTTCGAAGAGGTGTTGTTTGAAGCTCACGAGTCGCTGAAGTGTTACCGCAGCTTCTCTTTACGAAAGTCACGATCGGCGCTCGGCTTTGCGCTCGTACCTTTTTTCCTCCCGGGTAGACCATGAGTGCCGACAACTGATATTTGGTGCCGACTGGCGCCGAACGAAGTTGAGAAACGCAAGCGAGTGAGTCGTTTTCGTTGCAACCAGTACGGAAGGGCACCAGCGCCACGGTATACTGTCAATTGCCGAGGACAATTTGACAGATTTTCGTGACGCCGCCCAACTGCCCTGCTATCGGCTTCGCAAAGCGAATGCTGTGAAGAGAACGGGACGCATTTTCTTATCTTCCCGTCTGCCATGCTTCACCTCAGTCAACGCAAATAGAATCGCGGGTGTACGTCGGTTGACACCCTATTAGTGTGCCTAGACTGTAGACTGTCCCACAACAACGGAGCCTCTTTGGTGTGATCTTAATCTAATGATCGTTGCATCTTGCTTCTTCATCTAGGCTGCACACTTCTAGACGAGCACGTTACACTCCTTGACGACATGTCGCTGGTGCCCGAGACAAACAAATTGAGAGTTACTGTTTGCTCACTCCTGGGTGCACATATTTCATATTCGACATCAGGTATCCAAGGAGGCACCATGCACCCTGGCGTTTGTTCAAAGGTACCTCAACGTACTATATTAAAGTGCCATTTAGTGTATTGTAGTTTCATACAAAAACAAACAGCACTTTGCTTGTAATATGCCCTATAACTGTTTACTAAAATAAGAGTTGCGATAAAACATTGGCCACGAGAGTTGACTCGACCAGCGTAGCCGAAAAATTCCTTGCATAAATTTCTCCATGGGTCGTTTTGGATGTCGACGAATTTCTCATGAATAATGAGTGTTGGGCATATGTGTTTTTTCTAGTTATTCGTACAGGTAGTTCTGTTAGATAGACCCCAGAAAAGGCAGTAAAACAGTCTCCTGACGTCACACCAAGGTTAACGGCATTCCTGCTCGAGTCCTGAGTCTTGTCAACAGACTTCACTGAACCTAATGGTACATTTCATTTTCTTAACGTTGCCCTCTGAAATGTGTGTGTGTGTGTGTGCGTGCGTGTGTGCGTTTCGTTTATTTCGTAGAAAGGGTAATACAATGTTTAAACACCCGAACGTTTCTAAATTGTCCCTGCACCAGACAGCAGGGTGTCTTAGGGAAGTGAATTCAAGGGCTTGTTCAAGACTCAATTCAAGACGTTTGTTCTTTTTTTGTGCCTTTTAAAATAATCTATATATATATATATATATATATATATATATATATATATATATATATATATATATATATATATATATATATATATATATATATATATATATGTATATATATATATATATATATATATATATATATATATATATATATTTGTTTAAAAGTTTTAACGTACAGACGCGTAATTTAAACATTAATTTACATCCAGAAGCGCTTTGAATCACCCTGTGTGGAAGCCTATTGCTTGCAATAGCTTCTCAGTGAGCTATTGCATGTTCTGCAAAGGGCTTACACCCTTTTAATGCTTTAAACCTTTGGCTTATACAGCTCTAGCAGGTCGCACCTCGCTCGCTGGCTCCATCATGAAGCATGGGTGCTGCATGAGTCACGCCACACCATAAGGCCATATACGGCCAGGTCGCAACACCTGGGACCTTTGGTCACTGCACTCAGCTATGGTATGGTGGCATGGTCGGTGCAGTAAGCAGGGGTAAAAACCTGTAAAAGCTGATTTTTATCAGCTTTATGTCGAGTTGTCAGCAGTCTAAGGGTGAGAAAGCAAGCAGCAGCGACTGCAAGAAAAACAAAATTGAAAACCGCTCTCACCGAGCGGTTTTCTGAGAACCTATTACGAGAACCTATTACGAGCGCTAGGAACCCAGAGTGTAATTAAAACGCTTCTAATGGTGAATTAGTGTATGAATTACGTACTTCTGTCTCAAAAACAGAAGAAATGACAAGTGAAATATAATAAATAAGGGCAAAAATATACACCAGGAGAACTTAAACAAGAACTACACAGTCTGTAAGTTCGAAATTTTTCACCTCAAACCACATGGCCACCACCCCCATCTTACTTCCTGGTCGTTTATCAAGATATATGAATCTCGTTGCAGCTGTCGGCTGCAAGAGAGATTTCCTTATATTCGTTTACTTGACTATTCCCACCAAATATGTCAAGTGACAAAGAATAGAACCTCATTTGTCGGCCGAGGCACTGTGCTTGCACCAAGGCGAACTGGCCTGGCTTGCTGGGCATATATTTTGTTTCATTACCCGTGCAGGATTACGTTGTCACTCATCAAAAGAAGAAAAAAAACTTTGACTCAGTTTGATTTTTTTTTTTGGTGTGCAGGTATCCTTGGCAGCAAACTCCGCTAAATGAGGCAAAATATATATAATTTGTTTAGAAAAAATGCATTGTTTTAGCAAGATGAGTCACACAATTTAACTAAGGTAAAACACAGAATGAGCCTCCCTACCGGGTCTGTTTTCATCTCTCGCAGACACTATTTCCTCCTTTTTGTGGTCTTGAATCAGGCTTTTGTGTCACTGTCCGGCCAAAGCATTTGTGTTAGACTAAGACGGTTATTTCGAATATGTGCAGGTACCGTATTTTTCGGACTATACATGTTTAAAAGTTGATAATTCACCCGATGGGGACTATCTACAGGTGCGGACTATACAATGATTTGTTTTTTCTGCATCGTTCACTGTGACAAGTCGTGGAGGATTGTGAGTAACGAACTATATTAATGGTTGATTTATGTATAATAAAGCTTCTTTGTGAGCTAATAAAGTATGCATTAAGCCAAGGTGTGCTGTGTGATACTTTTTTACGTTCTGGCTTCTCACTAAGCCAGAACGCACCCGGTTCATAATCCGCGCACCTATGCAAGGGGCGCAGATTATGTACCGGGTGCGGACTATCTAAGCAAATACTTTTATTTTTGATCCCAAATTTGCCCCTGCGGGCTATACACCGAGTGCGAGCTATAGTCCGGAAAATATGGTATTCTTCGCAGCAAATGGCTGACAATCAGAAACACGAGCTTGTTCTCGGCCGCGAAGAGCAAGTATTTTCAAGGTGAGCTATTGCCCGCCTATATAAGTTTTGTGTTCCATTCCTCTTGGGTGCCATTTCCTATTTGTAGTGATCATGCATTGAGGAACGCGACAGAACAGCACATGACAAAACAGCACGCGACAAAACAGCACGGCCAAAACAGCACGCGTCAAAACAGCGCAGCGTCAAAACAGCACGGCGACAAAACAGCACGAGTCAAAATAGCACGCGACAAAACAGCACAGCGTCAAAACGGCACAGCGACAGAAGAGCACGTGCCAAAACAGCACGGCGTCAAAACAGCACGGCGACAAAACAGCACGCATATAGCAACTTCAAGCGCGTTCTTCACCTCTCTCTGCGCGAATAATATCGAACCTCCTTGACCTTTTCATTTATTTATTTATTTATTTATTTATACATACCGTCAATGCCTCGGGGGCGTTATAGAGGGGACTGGGTTTAGTACAAGTGGTTTTGAAGGGCTAGTCGGAATTGCTTGGAGTCGGGTATGGTAACTATGGCGTCCGGGAGGTCATTCCAGTCCACAACTGCTTCAGGGATGAGGGAATGCTGGTGTGCTTGACTTGATGACTTGGGACGGGCGATCTTGCATGAATGGTCCAGTCTTGATGATATGTAGGTGGGCGGGTTTAGAAGGGACATTTTCAAGAAAGGTGTGTAAAAGACTTTATGAAGAAGAGAAAGACAGGAACTTCGACGGCGGGAGGAAAGTGGAGAAAGGTTAAGACGAGACTTCATTGATGATACACTTGAGGTACGAGAATAGTCATTAAAAATGAAGCGAGCAGCGCGGTTCTGAACGGATTCAATTGAGTCTGTTAAATTTTTCTGATGAGGATGCCAGATGGAAGACGCATATTCTAATTTAGGCCTAACGATAGTGGTATACAAAATACGTTTTAGGTTTTCAGGTGAGGATCTAAAGTTTCGGCGAATGTAGCCTAGAGAGCGTTTTGCTGAGGATATAATTGTTTTGATATGTGTATACCATGATAGATTAGGTGTGAGATGCAAGCCCAAGTATTTGTATTCGTTAGTATAATCAATAGGGACAGAGTCCAAACGAAATACAGGATAGGTAATTGACAATGAACGAGAAAAGCACATGCATTGATATTTGTTAGGATTTAAGGACATGCACCATATGTTACACCATTCAGAAATTTTAGAAATGTCGTCCTGAAGCGTTACAATAACATCAGTAGAGGTTATCTTACGGTAGATTACACAGTCATCGGCAAAAAGCCGCACAGTGGAAGAGACGTTGAGAGGAAGGTCATTAATATATATTAGGAAGAGTAATGGGCCGAGTACTGTCCCCTGGGGAACACCAGAAGAAACAGAGCACAGGGAGGATTTGGTGTGGTTAGCATAAACAAACTGACGACGTTGAAGAAGGAATGATTCGATCCATTTTAGTATATTAGGGTCAATCTTTAGCATAGAAAGTTTCAGCAGAAGGAGGTTATGTGGCACTTTGTCAAAAGCTTTGGCAAAATCCAGAAATACAGCACTAGTGGGGTAGCCGGTGTCAAGGTTTAGGTGAAGGTCATTAGTAAGAAATAGGAGCTGCGTTTCACAAGAGAAGTTGCGGCGGAAACCGTGCTGCGCGTTGCTAAAAAATGAGTTGTTTTCGAGGAAATCAAACAGATGCGTGAAAATGATATGCTCCATGATCTTAGATGGGATGCAAGGAAGAGATATAGGCCTGTTGTTGAGGGGAGAGGACTTACTGCCGCTTTTGTGGACTGGAATGACCTTACCGATTTTCCAGTCCTCAGGCACCACCCCCGACTCCAAAGACTGCTGAAATATTTTGGTCAGAAATAAACTAGAAGACAGGCTAGTGTTACGTAATATTTTAGTGTTTATATTGTCAACGCCAGAGGACGACGAGACCTTTAATGAGTTAATAATTTTAGATACAGTATTAAATTCTACAAAAACAGGGTCCTTTGGAAAATAATCAGCAGGAACGTGATCAGGTAAACAGTCGGTAGAAATAGGTGTAAACACATTGCAAAAAACATCAATAAACATAGCTGCACACTGATCATCTGGCACTACATCACCCGAGTCGCTAAACATCTTTGGTAAAGCGTGGTCGTTTGAGTTAACAATACTCCAGAAACGACGAGGGTTGTTAAGTAATATGGAAGGGAGCGTCTGCTGAGAGTACACGGTTTTGCACTCTCGTAGTTTCATTTTGTAGTTATATTCACTATTTTTATATTTGGACCATGACTCAGGAGTGTCATCACGTTTAGCAGCACGGAAAAGCCTTTTCTTTTTATTACAGAGAGACCTAAGCTGTCGATTGAACCATGGTTTCGTCGAGGAAGGCCTGAGGTATTTGAATGGGATGTGAATGTTAACAAGTTCATCTAACTTGTTTTTAAATAAGTTCCAATTTTCGTTAACATCTCGTGAATCAAAATTAATTAAGAAAAAAGAAAAATAGTCACACAGCGCTCGGTTTATTTCTTCGTAATTGCCTTTGTCGTATAGCAATATTTTCTTTCCTGAACGAACAATTTTTGTAGTTTCAACTTTTATGTAAGAATGAATTGATTTGTGGTCACTGATGCCGTCCAAGAATACCAAAGGCGTTGGAAATAATTCAGGGTGAGAAGTAAGAACAAGATCTAAAATGTTTGAACAGGAAGGAGAGACTCGCGTAGGAAGGGAAACTATCTGAGAAAGATTGAAATCTAAAACGACGTCAATAAATTGTTGACAAACACTGGAGTTTTTAGAGCAGACAGGAGTTGGGTCATTCCAATTAATGCACGGAAAGTTAAAATCGCCAAATAAAAGTATGGGATAGGTTGGATATTCTGTTGAAAGTAATGACAATTCATCGTGAAGAAGGCTCGAGAACACGTGTGACGCGTCAGGAGGACGGTAACAAACACCAACCAAGACAGACCTAAAACTGCATTGCAAGCAGACCCAAACTATTTCAAGCTGTGAATGATTAGGAATAACTCTGCTAGGTATCTTGTTATCTACGGCTATAAGAACGCCACCACCGCGCCGTTGCTGTCGATCGAGACGATAGATAATGAAGTTAGGGTGATCAGGCAGTATTTCACTATCAGTGACTTCAGGGGTTAACCACGTCTCGGTCAGTAAGATTATTTTGGCGCTGCAAGACGAGATAAGGGTACTTATATTATCACGTTTAGACAGAATGCTTCGAGCATTGGCATATAAAAAACTGATGCCCTCATACGAGCCTAATTTGCTGTTTTGAACACTCCCCGCCTCGCCCTATCGCTGAAGTTCATTTACTAACTTAGAATGTTGGTCATAGACGTACGTCTTTGAACCGATCAGAAGTTTATCGAAGCGTAGTTTGAATGGGGAGGTTTGTCGTTTAGCATATAGGCAGCCGGCAACGGCCAGGCGGCGCCAGCAGGGTGAGAGCGCACGGTCATACCCTGTCTCGTTGTAACTTGGCAAACGGCGAACGATAAGCCCCACATTGCGTGCCGAAGGCTTCGAAATGCGCGACGTATACGAGCGCAACACACACATATTGGAGCATGACGCAGCGAAAAGCCTGATACTTCTTCGGAGTTGAGGCGCGCTCCGGTGATACGCAGTCACGTTCCGATTGGCTCGCCAGGGCCGTAGCTTCCGCTCAACTGGCACGTTACGCGATCACGGCTTCCTGGGATACCCAGTATTTCTTGCTTCAGACACTAGGTTCAGCGGCGCCACCAGAGCAATAGCTCACGTTTGAACAATGCAGCCGCCACTCCCAGGGGTACCCAATATTTCTTGCTTCAGTCGCTAGATGGCGCCAAACCAAACAGCATTGCAGGTTGCCTATACGAGCAACTCCTTTCTTGCGGTGCGAACAGTCAGTGAATAATCCTCAGATAATGAAAAGGGTGTATCTTTTAGTTTCGAGGCGGAAAAAAGTAGCTGGTTTTTCATTTTAAAAGACAAGAATTTCACAATGATAGGTCTTGTTTTCCCTTGACGGAAAGCACCAAGGCGGTGCGCACGCTCGACATGTGAGCTATCAACTGCGACGCCCAAGTTGCCCTTCGCAAGGTCAAGTACTTTCTGTTCAGAAATTTGTTGAGACTCGCTAGGAGCATCAGGGATACCGTAAAACAGCAAGTTTGAACGACGCGAGCGGTTCTCTAAGTCGTCTATGCGAGCAAGCAAGGTCGATGTTGCAGCGCTCTGCTCAGACGTCACAACCTGTAGTTCATTAATGTCATGCTTAACTTCAGCAATGATAGATACATCCTTTTCAATTGAAGTAACCCGATTAGAAAGAGAAGACAGAGCGGTATCAAGGCTTTGTTGTTTCTCTAAGATGTGTTTTATGTCAACCTTGATGTTTTTCTGTCCAGCTTCAAGTATAGTTGATTTGGATTCAATGGTTTGCAGCATAACGAACATGTCATTTAACTGCCTTTGTTCAGAGGCAGACAGGGGTCCCGGATTTGTTTCCACATCACCACACTGCAGTAACAGTGCCTTAAGCATACAAAAACAATCAGTGACAGATACAATAAGCACTCCGCGGCATGGGAGCAAAAGAAGGCATACGTTGCTAGTTCGCTTATTATATAGGGAGAAACGTCTACAGACCTGTACGGAAACGAGCATGTCCTGGTTAAGCGTCAGCATTACGCTTGCGCTCCCATGCCCACTGGCGCGGCGACGCTCTGGCACGTCCTTTTGTAGGCCCACCGAAGGGTATTGTGGGAGTGACGACAGGGGTGGTGGCGCTGTATCCGCAAAGAAGGCACTCCACAAAACAGCTGACGGGCCCTCCAAGCCAGAGGATGATAAGCATGATCCCGGACTGTCGATGACGTTGGCCGGGGCAGCGATGACGGTTCCAGGAATGAGTCCGACCAAGACGAAAAACGGGAGCTGTACGAAAACGAGCATGTCCTGGTTAAGCGTCAGCATTACGCTTGCGCTCCCATGCCCACTGGCGCGGCGACGCTCTGGCACGTCCTTTTGTAGGCCCACCGAAGGGTATTGTGGGAGTGACGACAGGGGTGGTGGCGCTGTATCCGCAAAGAAGGCACTCCACGAAACAGCTGACGGGCCCTCCAAGCCAGAGGATGATAAGCATGATCCCGGACTGTCGATGACGTTGTTGGCCGGGGCAGCGATGACGGTTCCAGGAATGAGTCCGACCAAGACGAAAAACGGGAGCTGTACGAAAACGAGCATGTCCTGGTTAAGCGTCAGCATTACGCTTGCGCTCCCATGCCCACTGGCGCGGCGACGCTCTGGCACGTCCTTTTGTAGGCCCACCGAAGGGTATTGTGGGAGTGACGACAGGGGTGGTGGCGCTGTATCCGCAAAGAAGGCACTCCACGAAACAGCTGACGGGCCCTCCAAGCCAGAGGATGATAAGCATGATCCCGGACTGTCGATGACGTTGTTCGCCGGGGCAGCGATGACGGTTCCAGGAATGAGTCCGACCAAGACGAAAAACGGGAGCTGTACGAAAACGAGCATGTCCTGGTTAAGCGTCAGCATTACGCTTGCGCTCCCATGCCCACTGGCGCGGCGACGCTCTGGCACGTCCTTTTGTAGGCCCACCGAAGGGTATTGTGGGAGTGACGACAGGGGTGGTGGCGCTGTATCCGCAAAGAAGGCACTCCACGAAACAGCTGACGGGCCCTCCAAGCCAGAGGATGATAAGCATGATCCCGGACTGTCGATGACGTTGTTGGCCGGGGCAGCGATGACGGTTCCAGGAATGAGTCCGACCAAGACGAAAAACGGGAGCTGTACGAAAACGAGCATGTCCTGGTTAAGCGTCAGCATTACGCTTGCGCTCCCATGCCCACTGGCGCGGCGACGCTCTGGCACGTCCTTTTGTAGGCCCACCGAAGGGTATTGTGGGAGTGACGACAGGGGTGGTGGCGCTGTATCCGCAAAGAAGGCACTCCACGAAACAGCTGACGGGCCCTCCAAGCCAGAGGATGATAAGCATGATCCCGGACTGTCGATGACGTTGTTGGCCGGGGCAGCGATGACGGTTCCAGGATTGAGTCCGACCAAGACGAAAAACGGGAGCTGTACGAAAACGAGCATGTCCTGGTTAAGCGTCAGCATTACGCTTGCGCTCCCATGCCCACTCAGGGTGGTCCCTAGGTTATAAAGGAATTTATTGCCTATTTCAGAGCTTTACAAACTCCGCAACACGGAACCCCCCCCCCCCCCCCCCTCTTCCAAAAAAATAAAAAAATATCGCGTCACGACCCTCCCTCGGGCTTTTCACGAGGCTACAAGAGTCAGTTACAATGATGAATACTAGTAGCAGTCCACATAATAAAATATATGCTGAAGATGACTAAACTTATAACCACAAAAAAAATGGATCTGTCTGACCCACAGTTTACAGGGCACGGCAGTTGGTAGTGGACCACGATTTTTATCACAACAGGAGTTACCGATCGCCATCCAGCGGAAAGCTTTAAACAAACGAGTGCAATTGTTCGAACCTGCCTTCAGCGAAGCTCTTGTTGGTGCGTTTGTCGGATTTTTCCGTGTCGTTTATAGTCAGCAGAAAAAGAAAAGGTCAGTATTAATTGAAAAAAGTCAGTATTTTCGAGGGCGTTTGGAGGGGTGGGGGTGGGGGGCGGGGGGATGCGACTCATTCTTGACTATATGACCACTTCCTTTCGCAGTTTTCAGCTTGTCTCAGAGGTCGGTTCAACTTTCAACAAAAGCTCCGGGGGCGCAGGGGTCTTCAGGTTGAAATCTGGGTTTTTGACCTGATAGGGACCTGATAGGGATAGGGATAGAGAACAGGAAAATCTAATCGTGAACTGCACAATGCAAATCAAGCGCGCCCGTAAATGCCGCACACTTTTTAACAACCCTAGCTTCCGTCTACTAGAGAAGGGAATAAATACGATTGTTTTATAGCCGTTTCTGTGGTTGTCGCGAATTTACTTCCTCTCGCAGTCGTGAAAATGGGGAAAAATCGCACTGAGTACAATGCTTGCAAATTTCTGGATTTTGACATTTTGCCTTTCTGACCGAAGCGGTAGTGAAGCTCATGTTCGTCCTGTGTACAAATACGGACACACGAAAGTAATGTCAGATCGCGATAGGGCCCCAGTGCGTCTTGCAGAACAAGTAGCGTCGGCTGCCACAACAAATACAAATATCAGTACCCGGTTAACTCACTATACATTTTAAACAAACGCTTTTAAATATTACATTTTTGTCAGTATACTGATTTTCGTCAATAAACCGAAAAGAACCGAGCAGTTTATGAGTCTACAAATATTTACCGCAATAATTTCCTAAACACATTTTTTGGGCGCCGTGCTGTCTTGTCGTTTTGCTGTTTTGACGCTGAGCTGTTTCGACGCCGTGCTGTTTTGGCACGTGCTCTTCTGTCGCTGTGCCGTTTTGACGCTGTGCTGTTTTGTCGCGTGCTATTTTGACGCGTCCTGTTTTGTCGCCGTGCTGTTTTGACGCTGTGCTGTTTTGACGTGTGCTGTTTTGATCGTGCTGTTTTGTCGCGTGCTGTTTTGTCGTGTGCTGTTCTGTCATGGTGCCCATGCATTGTATTTTGTTGTCTCTCTTCGGCAAAGACACGCGAGTTCAACTAAGACTGGATTATTTCCAATAAATGCAGGTCTTTGCAGCAAGCACCAGCCAATCAAGAGCAAAATTTGGCTCTAGGCCGCTCATGGCTAGTGTTTTAAGGTGAGTGATTGATGCCTATCTGGGTTGTGTGTTTCATTCCTCACAGACGCTCTACTTCCTCTTATTATAGTGGTCTTGTTTCAGGCTTTTGTGTGTCTGTCCAGCCAAAGCATCTGTGTTAGACTAAGACTGGGTTAATCGCAGACAACGCAAGGGGGAAATCAGACTGAGATCGGGCTTCTGATATGCACAGGTACCTTCAACAGAAGGCTGCCGTTAAAGGGATACTGAACTGAAATTTTGAGCTCACAAAACAGGGCTGGATAGATAGGCGGAACGCTGCAAAACCCCAAAACATCACTCCTACAGCGATATCTCCAACGGATCGTCGTATTTTTGGAAAAGAAGTTTGCGATTGAACACGGCCGACGAGGCCGACGAGCCAAGGCACGTCACGATTCCCATTCACTCTCCTCCTCGCTTCATTCCCTCGAGCTGGTGAACCGAAGCGAGGAGGAGAGAAGCGAGGCCGCTTCCCCTCATTCTCAAATTCTCCCGGAGGACAGAGACGTCAGAGGCCTCGCTTCATCGCGCCCTTCTTTTCCAAAAGTACGGCCATCCGTTTGAGATATCGATGTATGACTGATGTTTTGGAGTTCGTAGCGTCCCGTTCAACGCTTCTGCGGCCTTATTTTGCGAAATCCAAATTTCGGTTCAGTATCCCTTTAAACAATGGGCACTTTTCGTTTTCGGCAAAAGTGGTGTTTGTGAACTAGGTGAGCTAGTCTCTTGGTGAACCGTGCATGCTCCATATTTACGATAGGAAGTCAGTAAGTCACAGCCTTATATGAAATATCTGATATAAGTAGTGACTAGTTTCCAAATGCGTCAATAGGTGGCAACAGAATGATATTCATGGTATTTTCACTGTGCAGTAACTCGATAACAGACACACACATGCTCAGCTCAATTTACAAATGGCGACTGTGCTCGAGGAGTGTACGCTAGAAGAACAGCCTGCTGTTGTCCGTTTTTTGTGTGAAAAAGGGCTTCCTGTAAAAGTTATTCACAGGAAAATGCTCCCTGTTTACGGTGAGAAGTCTTTTTCACGTAAAGTGGTGCACAACCGGGTTGAGAAATTTTCCCAAGGGCGATCGGATATTGTTGGCGAGGAGCAAACTGGTCGTCCTGCTAACATTGTAACAGAAGCAATAGTGCAACAGGTGGAGGAAGGGATTTGAGTCAACTGGAGAGTAACAATAGACAGCGTAGCAACTGAAATTGGCTGCTTTCGTGGTTTTTCTACTGAAAATACCCGTACAACCTTTCGTTATCTGGATTATGGAACTGGAAATCTAACGGTATTCTGACTGGATTTCAGGTTTTCGAAAATTATTCCTTTGTCGGCAAACTAGATTTCAGGTTTCCAGAAAACCATTCCAGTTAGATTTCCAGTTACATAATTCATATTGTGAAAAGTTATACTTGTTTCTTCGGTAGGGTTAGCCTAAACAATAGTGTACGATCGTCTTTTAACTTCCGAAAAATGTGCTCACGGTGGATGTCCAGACATGCCCGAGGAACACAAAAAGAATCAAATGGTCTGTCCATGCAACTTCTCTTTCGGTATGCCAAGGAAGGAGAATGCTTGCTTAACAAGATTGTTACTGGGGATGAATCTTGGGTTCATCACTACCAACCCGAAACTAAGCGTGCTTCAATGCAATGGAAGCATCCTTCAGCTTCAACCAAAAACTTCAAGGTCATGCACTCAGCTGGCAAGGCTATGCTTCGATTGTTGGGATGCTCACAGAGTGTTGCTGCTCAGGTTTTTAAACGAGGGAAAACTGAATGCTGAGTCATACTGTGGAGTTCTGTTTAAGCTTCGGGCAGCGATTTCGCAAAAAAAAGAAAACATTCAGGCCTATTGACTGCAGGAATCTTGCGCCATCACTACAACGCCAGGCCTCATGCAACTCGATTAACCCAGGAGACAATTAATAATTTTGGGTGGCAACGTCTTAAACATCCGCCCAATTGCCCTGACTTGACTCAAAACGACTATCACTTGTTGGTACGCTAGAAACACTCCTTGGCGTCAAACTTTCGCGACAGGTGAAGATGCAGAATGTAAGGTACGCCCGTGGCTGAGAAGCAGCCCAAAGAACTTAATGCAGGAGGTTTTTGGGGCACTGGTAAAGATATGGGATGAGCGTGTCAACGTCGGGGAAGTATATGTCGAAAACTATAACAAGAGTTTTATTCGGAATCCCGTACCATTTTTAAAAATAACCTTTTGTTACTTACTGACTTTCCGTCGTATTGTGTATATGTGCTGCCTTCTGTTGCACTTTTGAGTACACTGGCAAGTACCTTTGATTATGTGTGAATCTTTCTCTTCCTTATGCAGGCAACATCTGGATAGTTCCTTGGTGCCAAATGAGGAGCTGCCTACATATTTTAATATAAAATGAAGTGCTGCCATAAATTTAATATTGCTTTTCTCACCCTATAAGCTTGCCCACGGAGCCAGAGGCTAATAGCAAGATATATCACTAAATAATTTATCACTGTACTTCAGAACTTGTACGCAATGCAATGAGGTCCTTAAATGAACTCCATGTATCCATAGGATCTGTTTGGCTCGTGCGAGGACCTCGGTCTTAACGGGAATGTGTTTAGCCAAGGTCATTTGGCGTTCTGGAAAACTGCCAGACCAGTCTGCTTCATGAGCTATCCGACAGCTGTGACCGCCGGTGCGTTCCACGAGAGAATCTGTAAGTGGCTGCTGTTTTGCTGCATGCTATTTCACTTATTCTAAATCTCCTGTGCTTGGCATCTGCATGTTTTAACCCAAAAGTGTGCGCTAGCTAAAGGAGGACGAAAAAAGGTGTCAACAGCCAATTGTTGCGCTGCACTTTACATGATCAGTTTCATATATTGCATGAAGATTGTTCTATCATTGATGTGAGCACGAGCTCTGTTCAGTGCTTTATTCCTTGTGCTTCGAGCCAGATTTCTCTTTCTAATATATCAAGGATGCTGAGGTTCCATTACAGGCTATTGTTGCATAGAAGCTTTCGTAAGTGAAAAATGTTGAGCAGCAAAACACCAGTAACTTCTGGACCATGTCTCGACAAAAAACAAACACACAAACAATATATTATGTTTCCCATGTTTTCAGCAATTGCACTTGAAAGAAAAGCCTCGATATATTCTTCTGGCAGGGCACGGCAACCACAAATGTATTTTGTCTGTCAAGGAAGCTTTGGAAGTTGTTAATCCTAGATATTTTAGAACGCAGCTATTAGGCGCACGTTTCCGCGTTGAGCGGCGTCGCCGTCGCCGTCGGCGCAACCGCGTGTTGCATTATGGAACGCTTCCCATAATGACGTCATACGTGATGTCACGTGTGACGTCACGAGGGTAAAAGTTTCTAACTAAATTTGTCAGAAATGTTTTCCGCTAAATTTAGCGGAACATTTTCTTTCGCTAAATTTAGCTGGAACATTTCTCCACTAAATTTAGCGTAAAGTTTACCGCCAAATTTAGCGAGAAAATGCTACCCTCGTGACGTCACACGTGGCGTCCCTTGGGACGTTATGTGAATTAATGCGACGTCACGTGATATTTTACGAAAAAACCTTTCCGCTAAATTTAGCGTAAAAATGTCCCAGCTGAATTTAGCGGGGAAATTGACGTCACGTGACCTCAACACTAATTCAGTATCCCCGCTAAACGTAGCGGGGAAATTTTCGCTAAATTTCCGGCTAAACTTAGGGGGAAAATTTTGGTCAATTTCCCGCTAAATGGGAGGGGAGCGAGAGAGGAGGGTGCGGAAAGGGAGGAGGGGCATACCCTCCCCTCTGTACCCTCCCCTTTTCCTTGTCAAGGACTGCGCTCTACTTTAGCAGTACAGAGAATTGTAAACGTCTCATTTTTTTCAGTTCTGGGAATGTAAAATATGTTAGATCACCGAGTATCTTTAAAGGCACATACAGTCTGCTAATGCATTTCGCATATCTGGTGTTTGTGAAGCAGTATACTTTTTCGGTTTCAACAGTTCCAAAGCTTCATCCACAGCGATTATTTCTTGGTTACCGTGTTCTTCCGAAGACAATACGAACTGCTATTCGTTGGACTATGACGGAATGGACCGTTTCCTTTGAACACTGGCTTTCGCTTTCTTCACGCAAGCCTTTGTTCCAGGAAGCTCGTAATTCAAGTGGCACGTTGTCACAGACTTCATTTTTTTGTCTTGTTTGTTTTGTTGGTTTCTGTTTGAAGTGGTGTGCGGGAGCGCCGAAAACACGAGCTCGGAGAAAAAAAAAATGAGAATTTGCGCGCGAGTGTTGCTGGTGGAACGCGGAGCTAGGCTTCGGCGGTGTTGTTGGTGCAACGCGAAGCAAGGCTTCGGAGGTATGGCTGGTACAACGCCAAGCAAGGCGCCGGCGTTGTTAGTGCTCGAACCCTGAGCTAAGCTTCGTCGGGATGGTCGGTGGGCTTCGAGCAAGTATTCGATGATGTGCGTGTGCTTGTGAGCGATCGCTGTTCGGCACTGCAAGAACTCAACCCACCACAACGTCTCGGCCCCGACTAGTGGCGCAAGGGAGCGGACCGCCACCGACATCGTGGAACCCTGATTGGACTCTCCTCCTCCTCCTCCGAACTGTATGGAGTCTTTGGTTTGGCTCTTGTTCTTTTTGTTACGCTTATAAATCTTTTGTTGTCGTTTTTCGTGTTGCAGTTACGAAGAGGGGAATGCTCGCAAGATATGTCCTATTCCTTTATTTCTTTCTCTTTTTTTTTCCAACTATATCCGCGCCCTGTGCACCTTCTCTTTACTTTTGAATTCCGTTGTTATTAAATAGTGTTCGTAACGCCAGGCACGACTCGCTCTCAATGCCTACCGCCTCTCAGGAAGTCCATCGCCAAGGAAGGCCTTATCACCTGGAGAGGGGTCCAATTCAAATTACAAATATTTTTGTTTGTGGGATCTTTTCCACCCAAACCTGTCACACACCTCATTCTAACGAAGGTGCTCGTGATTAAAAAAAAAAAAAAAAACGTATAGCGTTAAATTCGTGTCTCTTTCCACATATTTTCAGAAAACAATAGTACGTCATTTTAAGGGGAAATTCCTATCAATAGAGCTGCCAAGTAATTCATCGTTTTTTTCACGAAATATTTTTTACAGTGTAGAAGTGCCAATTGTAACGACGGAGAAAAGGAAGTCTCAACAAGCCTACCTAAGCTATCGTGTAAAGGAAGTTGTTCGAAAAAAGAAAAAATCATGCACATTTATTGACGTGCTCGGCGGGCCGTCGCTTTGAAATGTTTTTCCCCGCATGTGCTCTATTAACTCACGGAAAACTTTTAAAACGTCCTATATATGCTTGTTAATCTCATACGACAACGCTTAAAGATTATGTAAGACAGTTTCGATTTCTGTAGTTTACTAAGTAAGCAAAATGAACGCGCAAAAGAACTCCTTACCATATTACACTATAAATACTATCGTTTTATAAGTTTTTTTGAACTGTGTGTGGCCTCGAGAACCAATAAAAACTATGATCTTGTTGCAAAAATAACTAATATTTATGTTAAAAAACGAAATGACAGAGAAATAAGTCGTAGAATGGAGGTACATTTATGTTTTATTTTCAAACGCACTGCTTATTATGACAAAACCATACGAGTCAAATTTTTTTTATCGCATTTATAAGGGATATAAGAAGGTTTTAATATAGAAATTGTGAACATAAAAAGAAAACTACGTATTCTTTTAAAATGATGTTGAATTATGTAACTTTAGCTTTTCTTCTTATGTTTACAATGTTATTTTCTTTAAGCAATATCATATATTTTAAATAGGCTTAGTTACAAGCATTCATTTGATATGTTTATGCCTCGAATAATTGTACATCTGAAGCTAGGGTTGATTCAAACTTTACCCAATATTGTCAAAGGTGCAAGATTCAATAATTTTTATTTTATAAAATGAAATAAACGACACACTTCTGGTTACCTTTAACCCTTCTATATAACGTTTTAAAGCAGTAAAAAAGGTATTCTTCCGAAAAAGATAATTCTAGACGTTGCGAGACTCCAAAATCTGTCACTAGTGAAAACTGCAAAAATCGCAAGACCTACCTTCTGCCCTTTCTAAGACCAGAACTCACGAACAAAAACATTTCCCTAGTTCTAATTTTCAGTTTTGTTCTAGACACACCTTTTTCCACCCACATATATTTTTTCCAGATTTGTTTAAGGACCCATCGTTTTTTCTGGCACGATTTCAGTTGAATCACCCATAGGATAATTTCATGTTCGTAAAATACCCAACATGTAAAATTAACCAGAAAATGTTTATATTTTTCACGTTACAAAAATAAGTAGAGCACCAAAGACACCATGAGTTTGTTTTACCATGCTTGCTATAATATCGTTTATATCACAGGTTTATCGGAGAAAGAATGTAAACTTTCCCCAGTGCCTTCGTAAACTCGCAGGCAGAATTGTGACAAATAAACGCTCACAATTTTCATCCCATTTCATTTACTCGTGTATATTGAAGTAAAACAAAACTAAAGGTAGTTTAACTCTTTGCGCACATGAAACATTGGATTAACTTTATTAGAAATTATCCCAGTGTTTTTTTCGCTGTTAGGTAAAAAAATAGAAAAAAACACATGTCTTCAAGTTTATTTGGGTTTATGCCCTTTTTAGTACTATAAAGGGTTGTGTATGCCTAAACTTTCTACTGCATAATAAGAAAAACACAATTTACTCAATGAAAACCACACTTAATAGGAATTCAACTTTTTAATATCTGAATCAGAATATTGTTTTCTAAAAACAAAAAGCTAGAAGACCCCTTAGATATCATTCATACAATTCAAAATTTTCCGCTAGCGGCTTGAGTTTATTTTGTTAGCTAGATGAGCATACAGAAAAAGTTAAATGCAATGGGAAAACAGCTGGGATGGTTCCTGTCCCAGCTTTTTGTTTTCTGACTTCTGTGCAGCGCTGTCACGTAACTCACTTCAATGCTTTGATGACTCAGTAGACGCGCGGCTTTCAGTGCTTTCAAAGTTATTATGAAACACAGAACAACTCGACTAGTCTCCCAACATTAAAATAACAAGATTAGTTGTACACAGAAAAAGAGAAGCTCTCTAGTGACTACTCATAGCGAAAAAAAAATCCAGACAGATGTCCTTTTCTCTGAACTCTCCAGGCTCAATTTTTGTATGTTTAAGTTAGTTTAAACGGTATTGCTGTGCCACCTATTGTTTAAGTTTTGAACTAGTCGCGAGGGCTATTTTGTATAAATGTATGAATAGGGCTGCAGTCTTCAAATTGGGCGTGTGCCGGCGCTGCCTGGTCAGTGTTTGCAGCCAGTTTGTAACCGCATGCTCAACAGAATAAGTGCTAAGTATCTCTTTTGCTCTATCATGCCTGATGCATATGATTTGATTTGTAATTTATGGGCCCTAAGCACATGCGCTCGTTGGATAGAGTCGCCTCCAGAGAGTTTGGGGCGCAGACCTGTGCCTTCTGCACCACGAGCCGCAAGGCAGCAATCAAGAAACCAATAATTGTTCACTAGTGGAGTAATCAACCAATCATGCAATCTAGGTGGCTTGTAATCTTTTACTCAATAATTGTTTATAAGAACCTTTACGGGAATTGCAACTTTTATGCTGCAAATGTTTCACAATCATTGAACAGGAAATCATCTCGGGGGCTGGAATAAGACATCAATTTCCGCAACCTGCTTCAACCTAGTTTCTTTTTGAGCTGTACTCGCAATACTTACAGTCCTTTACATGACACCATAAGAAGATAAATCTGTGATGTCGCAGGAACCTCCCGAGAAACAGGTCAGAAAATCTTAGCTTTGGATCTTGTAGCCACACTAATTCTCTTTCGGTAACAGACGTTGCAGACACCACGGGGGTGTGGCCCATATATAAAACTACCTGTTGACGCTTGAAACGTTAGCCTTAGCTGGCACAATCCAGATCCAGATTTGTTGCCCGTCGTCAAAATATTCCATAGCTGTTCCTAGAATTCAGACAACTAAGTTCCGCTCCGCTCTGTTCTCCGGCAGAGTTAAGCAATCTAAAGATACCATACTAAAACCAACGGAGAAAGAACGCCATGAGCTTATCGCACATCGCAAGATAAACCGCCGGTGTCAGATCGGTTGGCGATGATTTGCTTATCGTGGCCGCGGTGGAGGCTGTCATCACTCTTTCGGGTGGGGTTTCCATCGCTCTTTCTGGGCTAGTTTTGGTATCTCAGTCTGTTAGCGTACTGGGTTTCAAATGGAGGTTCGTGGACCCATTGGATTCCGCGAAAGGCCAAACCAAACAAAAAAAGTTAATCTTTTTTTTTAGTTTGCAAAAAAACGTTTTAATTTTCGGGTTAATATTCTCGTCTGTATGTCAATGAGAGAAATCTACTTCACAGTAGCTCTTAGTTATATTAATTTGTTAGACAATGATGATAGCATAGAGTTATTAGCAATAAACGCTAGAGGTTCAGGTGGCGCTAGTGTGCTGTTGCATTTTGAAGCAGACAGCAACCAGTCTAAATTTGACCCCCGGTAATGCATTCCTATGGGAAAACACAAATGTGTTTTCTCTTCGCGCTCGATTATAAGAGCAAATATTGCTTAGTGTTGTGACAGAATAAAAAGTTTGGAACGTTTTACAAATGGATGTAGAAAAATATGTGTCAGTCAGAGCCTTGTAATTTAGAATTAATGGCGTCGAACACTGCGCTAAAATAACCCAATACACATGTATAATACGTGTTGACTTTGCAGACTGCCATTATAGGACAGTGAATCAGCTTGACAAAACACCAAAAGGATGCTAAGATATGCAAACTGAAACAATCAAAACAGACGACAAGAACGAAGCATCAAGTTATGGAACAAAGAACACGTACTGGAGTAATGACAAACAGTGCATGAATAATCAAAATAAAGCAGTACCCGATTTTTTTTCCTCCGAAATAAATACGATTGTTGTTGCTCTAAAATAAATAACTTTTGTCTTCTTCCTTCTGGTTATGCATATATATGAAAATATAGTTTCGTTTTTCTCTTTCGTAATTTTCGACGATAGCAGAACGCTCCAAGTGCACGGGCGCGAATGTTTGTTATAAAAAATATATTTTTTTCAAGTAATTCCTGCTGTTGCCTTACGTAACTTTTCTATTTTTCTCATCAATTACCACGCGCAAACTTCCAGTACAGAGAAATTAATCAAATAACACCGGCCCAGTTGTCGTCTGCTATCCCCTATTCCCGCGCCCTATTCAACCCGAGTCAAGAAAGTGTTACACATCACAAGAAAAAAACGGGAATGCCTAGGTCATGCGGCGCATTGGGGTGCAAGAACCGTGAAGTGAAGACTTCGAGATGGTCATTTCACACATAAGTAGTGATTGAATATTATGCGACATGTTTATTAGATAGGAAAAATAAGCGAATTTTTGCGCGCGGTTGCGTATATGGCTTGCATCGAAGTTCCACTTTAGATATTTTACATTTCCTCGGAAAAATGACAGCCTTGTGAAGAAGTGGCTTCTTGTGTGTCGGGCCAACTTTGTTCCAGCAGCACACCGCATAATTTGCTCGCAACACTTCGAGCTGAACTGCTTCAAAGAATGTTTGTATGCGAAGAGCAGGCTCAAGGAAGATGCGGTGCCCACCATTTCTGCAGCCTCAGCATCGTGTGTCAATGTATATGTAAGTTAATTAAATACCAGTATACCGAATGCAGAGCATTATTATTCTGTTTACTGTGTTCGTAATTGGCTAAAAAAAAGAACAATAACAAACAAACGATAAACTATAAAAATTAAAACTAAAGCAAAAAAGACAGACCACATATGTGTTATCAACATGTCGACATGCCTTTCCTAAATTTTATGAGTGCACGAAACAAATGTAAACCTCTCTTATCATGGCTACGAAAAAATCAGTAAACGTCATCGGGGAATGAACCTTCAAATGTAACAAAGAAGTGAACTGGGCGAGCTGGTAAAGTTTGACATGGGGAGTTTAACAGCTTCAGAAAACGAGGACGATAAAGGGGACAGACACTACAGGACAACAGTTGTTATCCAGTAGTGTCTGTTCCTTTCATTGTCCTGGATCTGTTCCACTTCCACGTTGTTTGTGTTGCTTTCATGCCTTTCAGGCCTTTCATGCAGTCTTTTCGGTCTCGTTTTGGCCGTGTATCGACTGTCACCTAGGCTATATTTTTATAAATCCTACATATCATACACGTCACGATAGCCCTTTTTCACCAGATACAACAAGACGAATTCTGACGTGTTTTTCCTTCAAAGAGAACTGGCGATCGTAACAAAATATTGACGTATCTATTTGTTCAACTTTCCTTCAAATTTCCAGCTTTGGGCTCCATCGATCCGGCCACAGTCACTTTCAGTTTTGTTTTCGTCATCTGAATGCTATTACAGCTTGAACGAACACTACGCACTTTTAATTGTTCTGTTTGCTTGAATTGATATCTTGTATTTACATATCACGCTATCGGGTCGTGGGACCCTGCAAATAAACGGGTGGTGCGGCGCCTGTGCAGTAGAGCATATGCACTAACCACGAATAGACTAGTCGTAAACGAAACAACTGCACACTCGAGTTACATCTACGGGATCGCACGTCGGAGGGAAGAGAGGACCCTGATCCGTCGACCGTGCCTCAACATGCATGTAAATCTCTTTTTTTTTTAATGTCAAACATTTTATTTGTAAAGGTTACAATTAAATTTGTGTGAAGTACAAGTACTGCAGATTTAATTTGTTTCGTTATAAGCAATGTTATAAATGTCTAGAGCATATATGTTACAATGAGAACTCAACCACAAAAGCACTCCGCATAGGATGGGAAATGTAAGGTATTAAACGACTTCCCAATGTTAGAAGGAACTCGGATGAAAAATATAACCCGAGATCGTCCCTAGCCAACCTAACCATGTTTGAGCAATGTCAACGTTATATTTCTGAAAAGCGTGTGCCAAACTTTTCGAGTAATTTACACTTAACCTATGTCTACAAAAGAATAATAATAATAAAATGCACACGTAAATTATAAATGGTCAGTTGAAGAGATTTTTTGAATTCCTTCAAATATATGTTAAAATGGCGAATATTCAAGTAGATTGTAGTTAAATTGCTCCTTTATAACAATGAGGTGACATATCAGATGACACACTGAAGAAATCATCTATTAGGTTACATCACATTTATAATATTTAGACAACACCTATTCTCCTATTAATGCAATATTCTCTCGAAATATTAGTTTTCCAGTGGTATAAATAAAATAATGTGTGTATGTTTATACAGCCGGAAGTTAGTCAGCTTCAATGGGTGTCTGGTATCTCAGCTGTAGATGAGAAATATAGCCAGTGCAGTACAACCACGAGCCTGGGGTATTTAACGTGCACCTTGCAGTATACGCATGACCGCACGCCGAAGTGATGCTCATCCAGATCGAAACGGGCAGGAGTGGGGATTGAGCCCAGGATACCTGGGTTCTGCAGCGCCAGCTTTCGCTTCACGAGCTCCAAGCAGGTGTGCGCTAGCCCACTCGGCCACCGATCCCCCCTCAGCGGAATAGATATAGCTCATACAAAAATTTAGAAAATAATCTTTTTTTTTTACATATGATATGCTACGATGGGCTTTCCGGTAGCGAACTGCGCATATGCGAGTCTTCTGCGGTAGCAGATACGCAGTTTGTACCGGAGGGCACATTATAAAGTAATGGATGTGTAAAACCGGTTCCCTAAAACTCCCTATTATGCCTACAATTGTGCAGTCCGGCTCGCTATATGTGCGCCATCGAATAGTTTAACATTTGTTTATTTCTAATGAAAACAATCTCATGATCATTTGCTAATTTTTAATTTAACAGCTTCTGCAACTCGCCACTTCTCCTGGAGATACACATAGAACGCATCCATAGAGCGATCATGACAGGCAGCTGCAAAAAGAGGAAATAAAACAGGAGGTTTATATACAGAATTAACTCTGCAATAAAATATCAGCGACCGAATATTTGTTGCTGCGTACACGTACTTGAAAATATTGCTATTCAAGGTGGTTTCCTTTAATTATTAGGTGGGGTTTATCAGTGATATTTGCTTAGGTTTCATATGGCACAAGAACATACGGTCCCTTTAGTTTTTGTTATATCTAATATAATTTTGCCGCTGCATTTGGAATGATAGGCATTATTCCTCCTATGATGGATGAAAATTTCCCAGGTAGCATAGTTCTTTGGGCCAACATTTGCTCTGTGTCTGGGAATTTAGGGCATTGAAAAGCCAAAAAATGCTAATGAATAGAGCCAATCTTGACCTTCAATGGCCAGAGACTAGGTGTCTTGACCCCTAACTCTCCAAACAGGTTCCGAAGTTAGGCTTTACACTGCTGGTTGTTTGGCTGTCATCTTGCATCTTTAGTCCTAAATCGCAAAACAAGCGCTAGAGTTAGGCTTTACTCCTGGTTTTTCCGTTTTCACGTGGCAACTCTGGACCTATACTGCCAAACAAGTTGCAGATTTAGGCTTCGCTGCCGGTTCTTCGGTTCGTGCGGGGAAACCTTCGCTCAAGTCTGGAACTTTGACAATTATGGAGCTAGCAAGGGAATAGCCATAAAAACTCCAAGGATTCTTTGGCACTAACCAACGCCTTGGAGCAAAACCACATAAGTAAGGTCCGAGTTGGGACCTTGGGATTGCCAAGCTTGGGCCAAGTTAGGCATTTCACTGACGTGCTACCTGGGTTTAGGTTGTGTACATCGTTCATGTGTTTCGTTTCCTTGTTCAAAGCAAACGTAATGGTTTCTGTAGAGTAAGAAATTTGCTAATTCCATATAATCATTTACGCATGGAAAACATGCAAGCAAGCTTTAGTGGCACTGTGTATAATTCCGGTTTTCATATGTGTCTTTATATCCCTAAATATTGTTTTCGTTAATTTTTGCCTAAAACCCCTGCCCTAAAAGGGACTTTAGCACCAGGTTATATTTTGAATAATTGCAAGTCGTCTGAGTAGTGGTCTTAAATCTGCGGTTTACTTGCTCCAAACAAATAAATTCCGTAATTAGTAATTCGCTGCCTAAAAAAAAAAAAAATTGGGGGTTCAATTATAAAAATATTTGATGCTTTAAAAGGATGCTGAGGTGAACTTTGGATTTCAAAAAATAAGGCCGCAGAAGCGTTGAGCGGACGCTACGAACTCCAAAGCATCAATCGTACATCGATATCTCAAACGGATGGCTGTATTTTTGGTAAAATGCGCGATCAAGTGAGGACTGTGACGTCACAATCATCCTGGAACAGTCGAGAAAGAGAGGAAGCGGCCTTGCTCCTTTTCTCCTCTCTTCGGTTTACCTGCTCGAGGGGACGAAGTGAAGAGGAGAGGGAATGAGAATCGTCAGGCGACAAATGTTGTCGGCCTCGGCGGACGTGTTCAATTGCTCACTTTTAAAAAAATATGGCCAACCGTTAGATATATCGCTGTATGAGTGATGTTTCTGGATCTTGCAGCGTCTCGCCTATCGCTCCATCCTTGTTTTGTGAGCTCCGAATTTCGCTTCAGCATTTCTCTAATATCGCCATTAGAACCAAGGAAAAGAACACGTTTCATTTTACATATAGATTACGCTTGCTTCCACACATGCCTGATCTCTATCTAAAGGCTACTTGAAATAACATGGTTGTTACGTCGGTAATTTCAGGTGAAACGATGGTACTCACCCATGCAGTCAACAATCCCAATATTGTCATAGTCGCATTTCTGTAGCCAAGTGTTTCTGACAAGTAGCCGGCAACAGGAGCCGCAACCATTCCACTGATAATACAATATATAATAGATATCAGAGAAAACAACTTGGTTCTTGAGTAAGTTTTTATATATTTGGGAAGCAGACACCACCGCGTCAACTCATCAGGCGAATATATCTGCTAAGTTCTTCTGAATGACAATATGTGAACTTAAACTTGAAATTTAAAACCAGATATGTTGCGCCTAGAACACCGGACAAAAAGCTTCCAATAGGAAGCTTGACTATGTCCGCTGTCCCTGCACGCACAGAACACGAAGTCAAACAAATTCCTTAGAGATGATGTTCCCGGTCATTGCAGTTTGATCATTTATGTGCTTGTGCCCTCCCTGCTGTAATTGTTCGTGATGTAGAATAGCTACTTTAGTAAATAAATAAATAAGTAAACGAAAGGAGAGAAGTAAAAAAGTAAACTGCTTATCGCAAATTTATAACTCACCCGAAAACAAGGAACGTGAACACTGTGCTTGAAATAAAACTGTGGGTGTTTATGTTATCTGGATATCCTCTTGATCTGTAAATATGGTCACAAATAAAAACAAATTATGAATTCAGAACTGAAAATAAGACGTACTTGTGATTGGAAACCTAAATAAAAGGTACCAGCATTCTTCGTCAAAGATAGAAGGGCGCCTTCCCGAGGCAGCACATTACATTTGCATTTATACACGCGGATGGTTCTGGATTAATGTTCTGCACAAGAATTCGCAATGACAGCCGAGACTGGTCCGGAGCTTTACAGAAGATCAAAGCGTGCGTTGCCAAATTCGCCACGCACGCGGAAATATGTTATAAATGTGAGAAATATCTAATTGTGCGAAATAATTGGCATGATGAGTCAGGTGTTAAAATTAACAACATTCAAAACTAATGTGACCCAGCGCAATAGTTTAAAAACAATGATCAAAAGATTATAATAGTCTTGAACTTGAAAGGCACTCACAGAACATGGCTGAGTGCTTGGCAGTAACCACAAACAAATTGTGCTGCCATCGCCAAGCCGATGAAAACTTGAGAAATATTGATGATTGCGTAGCTCCTTTACAACATGAAAAAATATAACATAAAGATCATCAGTCGATGAACCCGAATTCTCGCAGTTCCATTTCAATTCATTATTTTCAGTTAGGCGAGTTGCCAAAGAAAAATATTACCTCTCAATGTCTATGAATGGTGCTGGGCCAACCAGAATGTACCCGACTATCGCAAAAACGTGTCCGATAACTGCGTAGTACGCTCCGAGCTGCAATGAAATGAGTGAATTAAAAAAAAACAAAAAAAACATACCATCCTGAGTAATATTGGGTCGGCGGTGTCAAGCACATTGCTGTGTAAATTCGGAAGACTTAGATTACAATAGCAAACCTATTACATCAACGATAGCTGTACTAAGAAAGCACGCATATTTCAAAAACCAAATTCTGTTTAAAGTCTTGACTCAAAATTCATAACTGAGTTGGTGGAAATTCTTCGTATCAAAAATACGGCTGAGTTTGAAATATTTTAATATTATTCATATAGACATACCCACAAAAATCACTTTTCATAACCCATCGGGTGCAGAAGCAGTTCAATTGCAGATTTCAATATTTTACAGAGCGTAATGATCTGCCAGTGCAGCTTGCTCTAGGGCTTTCGAGGGTTTAAAATTTCGCGTCTGCTGTCTGACGGGATTTCGTCTGTAGTTTTACAATAGGTTATTTGCATTGTTTTTGTATTTGGACAACATATTAGTTAATTTCCATCTATGAAATAGCTATATGTTTTCCAATATTGTCTCCACTGCGTGGGTTCATCCATTTGTTGATACTGCTGTAGTATCAAATGCAAGAGAAAATTTAAATGAAAATAACCATTATTTCAAGAGCCGCATTACAACCTCATAGTGGCAGAATGTTCCAGCGATGACGCCTCCCATTGCGTAGCAGGAAAATTGGACGGTAAACACATTTCCTACCGTTGTGCTGTCGTAGCCTAACTGGAAGGATACAAGGAAAGATATAGGTCAGATGCGAGCATCGAGGAGCATGGAATAAATCAAAGGGGTCATTGCACGACGACGTCAAAAAAGAAAGATTAATTAATTTAGCAAAGATTCTTCGCATGAGTTATCAAATACGCATGCAATATATAACATTTCTATCGCGAGCTTTATCGCGCAAAAAAGATGAAGCCAGGTGCTAGCGCCGGCAGCACTGACAGCGTTGCAGATCGCAAAGAACAAAATACAGTAAATATTTTTTTTTAATTGTATAATCTGTTTTACAGTTCTAAGGCAGGGAACAGAAGGCTCCTAGGTCTGCTGCTAGTCCGCGTTACTGGTAGTCAAAAAGGGAAACTTAGGGCAGGCTATGCCACTGACAGACGAGCTCTATGTCGCATGCAGTTCGGCAGGATACTCGCAAGTTCGATCACGAGATTGGGTCGAATTGTTGCGACAGCCGAAAGACTTGGAGTTACCAAAATTTCGCGTAAAGGGGCGATGCAACGAGTTTCCGACTTTGGCCAATTAACTGCGGGAATCAATCTTTATCACCTATGAAACGAACACCAGAAAACCGTACTTTCTTGCGCGCGATATATTTTTATTTAAAAAAAGTGTATGTTCAGATTGCCTCTAAACTCTCACGTCGTCTTTCGAGTGACGTACTCTGAAGTACCACCTGGTTTCCCGTTGGATTTTCTCTACAGAGACCCCAGCCCCTTCCTCCTTGATCGTCGACTTTTCAAGGATTAGCATCCTCGAAGGTCGCGGCGAGCGATCGACACAAAATACCGTTTGGCTCGGGGCTGACGGCGAACGTAGAAGTGGAGAGGTACCGGTTTTGTTGATTTTAGCGTGTCGCCCAGAGATATGTTATTGTAATTACCGCAACCACCACACACGGCTGCAAATCGGCAAATAATTCGCTTTTTCCTTTTTGATTGCGAAGCGGAACAGTAGTTCTCCGGTGCAAGGTGACGCGTACTTTTTGTAGAGTGAGCTACACTGGCCGAGGTTGAGCAGTTTCGCGTGGCTCCTGGAGAGCCGTGCTGCGCATGCGCGAGGAGCAATGACGTCACATGGCGCACAGCTGGCTCAAAAAAGTCAAATTTGGGGGTTTTACGTGCCAAACCAACGACGGGCATCTGGCACGCCCCAGCGGAGGACTGAAGATTAATTTGGAACAACTGGGGATCATTTGACGTGCAACCGAGAGCCCGGTTACACGGCGCCTCCTCCGCAATAAGCCTCCGTCAGATTGCGGGTACCTCGGCCGGGATTCGAACCCGCCACATGAGGATCCGTAGGCCAGCGCTCTCGCCTCGGAGCCACCGAGGCGGCTGCACAGCTGGCGCGCCGGAGCCGCCGCCGCCGCGCGCTCCACCGCCGCCGTGCGCGCCTCGGCGGTCTGCGCATTCCAGAGGAGTGACGTCATAGCCGCGGCAGACGCTCCGGCGCCGCCGCGTGCCCAGCTGTGCGCCTCCGTTGCGCAGTAGCCAAGTCTGACGCTGCACCGGAGCCGCTTGATAGCGCTTCTTATTTTGTGCGCATGCGCAGAGGTATCAGTGGGGGTATACATATAGCGGGCCGTTTGCCAGTGTGGTATTCGCGACTCCAATTCACTATAGGTGGCGCCACTCGTTTTTCAAAACGGCGGGTTTAGTGAGGGTCGGAGATGCGTGCACCTGCTGAGCCTGTCTAGTGTGCTGGCTTCACTGAGCGACACAAATTATTTCTGGTAATACTAGGAAGCTAGGGTGTTGTGAGCGCAGGTCACCTCTTTATCCTGAAAACAAAAACGGTATTTAGCGTAATATTTAGGTCAGGAAGAATGTTTTAATTCCGGAGCGAAACCGAAACTAACCTTTATTTTGGATTTAATTTCTCGGTATAGGTCTTAATTTCAAATTCTTTCATAACTCAAAATGTTTTACACACCGTGATTATTTAGTTAAAAAAGTTCTTTGCGGAAACTTTTGTCCTTTTAAAGAAAGGGTCTTTCATACACTTTAGAGGCAACAGAATATTATTATTTGTTGAAAAAAATCTGTGCTGATATTTGTGCACACTTGCTGCCTTTTATCGCTCAGATAATTGTCGTATGAAATAATGAACTGCAGGCCTTTCAATGACTTTTTGGGTATTTAGATGATTAATTGCTTTAACATTTTTCCCAGCACAAGACTAACAGAATAAATCCAATTTATACAATATGTTCATAAAACGTATGAATTAAGAAACGCTGTTCTCACTAGAACAAATTCAAAAACGGAATCCGAGTCAGGCAGCTGAAGTTTGTGTTTTTTAAGCAACGCGCGACGCATATGAGTTTATATTGCATCCAGTGTTTGATTGTTTGTCTATCTTGATAGCGATGTCAGAGGTTTTCATGTGCTAAAAACAAAACAAAATGATACCTTTCAGGAATGACTATTATGGTTAAATGGCGTATTTTTGTGATCGTGGCGTTAATTGGGGACATACATTGCCGCGATTTCTATTAATAATAATATAAATATTAAGATATATTAATACGCAATTTTTCAAGCTGTAAAATAATTAGTCGCTTATGATCTAATTTCAAACGCGCTAAGAAGTATGACAATCTAAAGTGTGCTAATTATCATCACTGGTGCCAATTGCAGCATTTTCAATTACCAAGTTATAAAATAATTAAAGTTTAAAATCAATGACAACATTCTAGGTAATGTGAGAAATTCATGTAAAATTAGACTAATTGAGGGGGCTATCAAGGTAGCGACTTTTGACAATCGGCAAAACTTCCAAAGTCGCCGCCAATATTCTTCCAGACCAAATCCCCCCCCCCCCCCCCTTTTCCGGAAAAAAAAACAACATTCTATTTTTAATTACTACTCTTTTTTAACATTTCTTTACTTTCGTATTTGCTCGCCGTCGTTTTGTCAATCTCAGCCTTTCCAGTTCGAAGGAACGCCAACCTGCTTGCGCGTCTGCTCACTGCAGCACGTTTCGTTGGCGTTGGAAGCCGGTGGAATAGTAGTGAGTTTTAGTATTGCATATACGAGCGAACGCAAGCGCTGTGTGTTTGCGTTAGCTTTGCGTGTTCCACGCTGCGCTTGCGCGGAGTCAAAAATTGCGGTCTTGGATCGGAGCATGGCAACGATGCGCACGCGCAACGTGGAGCACGCCACCCTAACGCAAACATACAGCGCTTGCGTTTGCTTCTATACGCAATACTAAAACTCTCTAATAAGGTACAATCCCATACCAGCTGCAGCACCACGTTGGACAGTGAAGAGCGTTGTTTGCATTGGGAAATGACATTTCGCGAGCCATGATCGCGAGCAGTTCCGCCGTGCCCGCTGAGCAGGAGAATCGGGGGACCCTTACTAGAGCGCTTCCCGTTTCCGCCGCGGGAGGGCGAGCGTCGAGCTGGAGACGCGAATAGCCATGGAGAAGGAGAGCGAAATTGCTGCTCAGCGGCGCAGAAGAGCGGAGAAGCTTAACTCATCGGATCCGAAGTAGTCACATGATGCGTATACCGTGTGTGTGTCATTGAAGCAGCAGTAAGCATGAGAATCAAGCTAATCCTAGAAAACCAGGAAAGCTAAGATTAACCAGCTGAACCTAAGCTCACGCTACGTATATCCTGGCATAGCCGAGCTAGGCCACTGTTGTCACTTGTGCCCAGATAAAAAAATATAGACTTACAAACTGAAAACTTCTTTAACCTTAAAATCGTTGCTGTACCCCTTTTTGGCGAAGCTACCTTTTCAAAGAAACATGACTACCAGGTCAGAATAATCAATTTGTCACGAAGCAGCCATGACAGAACTGACGCAAGCTACGCTCTAAATCTTCAAGCGCGTCTAATTTCCCTCAAATCACTCAAAATATCCAATCACTGGGTGATTTCATCTCAACTCAGGCACGGATTTAGGGTTGAATTTTTAATTTTGACGAAAAAAATATATGTTTTGGGGCAATTCCTATAATAAAAGAAGACGCAAACGGCAATGTCGTCGGATTTTTTATTCTCAAGTTATGGACCGTTGAAGCGGTCAAGGTGGAAACTGACGTTTTTCCAGCTTATCGGAGGTGCCATATTTCACTCCATCCCTTTTCCATACTTTTTACGCTACATCAATATAACTTTTTGGGAACACTCTAGACATAGGCTTTTTCATGCTAATTAAGCGTCTAGGTCATAACATTTTTAATGATTTTTGTTTTATTTGTCAAACTACCTCTCTGCGACGATATTTGACGAAGTTCAGCAAGCTGTGCTGTGTGACCTAATCAACATATTTTTATGATCTTTATATCACCGTAAAGCTCCAATTAAGTTCTTTCTTTTGATTATACTTTCAATATTTTGCAAAAAGTATATAATGCGCTACATCTGCCTGAAAAACGAAAATTTCGAAAAGCTAGCAAGTTTGAAGTTGATTTTCTAAAAAAACCCACTTTTTATTTATTTTATTTTTTATTCACAGTTAGCTGATATAGTAGTCTATCAGAAACTACCAACAGAAATTGTAATATATTGTTTGTATGGCCGCTATTAAGACTCGAATCTCGTGCTTTGAGCGTTTTGAACGGGACTTCGCACAGGCGCTCTGCTGAGCAGAAATTTGGCCTATGTAAGGTTTTCTATTTATCGTTAGCAGTTACCTCAATATCCAACCATAAACATTAATAAAATATGAAGTAGTGTACTTAAAAAAAATTACTTCAAAGTCCGTATCCACAAGTGCGGGCACAGCGCTTACTTCCTCCCAATACGGGAGAATGCCGATCGTTAGAGAATTCCTCTGGGCCTTTTGCTTTCGGCTCTGAGTTTGAAATACCGAACTTGACATGTAATTGTTATATTTTCTTATGTCAAACAGATATGCAGTGCATATACATATGTACGATTTAGTAACTGACGCTTAGGAAGTACGGTTTATTTTGTGCGCGTTCGGACTCTTTCGTAAAATAACAAGCATTTCGTAGCGTGTAAGGCTTCAAACGTGTTAGTCATGTGTTTAGGTTTCATTTTTATTTTCAGTGATTCATGCCGGGTTACTTAGACTTTTTCTTCTTGACTTAAGTTTGTCCGGGAGTCTAGATGTTACGTATCTTCGCCGTCAATACATAGGGCGAAGCTCACACACCTTGCAGATCACGCCAGTGCCAAGTAAATAAATATTGTTAGGATGAATATTGTTGCTACACTGGCGTTTACGCTCAGATATTGAGGTAAGTACTAACATTAAATAGAAAACCTTACATAGGTCAAAATTTTGCTCAGCTGAGCGTCTATGCGAAGTCCTGTTCAAAACTCTCACAGCACGAGATTCGAGTCCTAATAGCGGCCGTACAAACAATATATTACAATTTCTGTTGGTAGGTCCTGACAGATTACTATATTACCTAACTGTAAATAAAAAATGAAAGAAATAAAAGGTGTTTTTTTTTTAGAAAATCAACTTCAAACTTGCAAGCCTTTCTTTAGAAAACCTTGCAAGTTTGAAGTCGATTTTCTAAAAAAAAGCCACCTTTTATTTATTTTATTTTTTATTTACATTTAGGTAATATAGTAGTCTGCCAGGACCTACCAACAGAAATTCTAATATACTGTTTGTATGGCGGCTACTAGGACTCGAATCTCGTGCTGTGAGAGTTTTGAACGGGACTTCGCATAGACGCTTAGCTGAACAGAATTTTGACCTATGTAAGGTTTTCTATTTAATGTTAGTACTCACCTCAATATCTCAGCATTAAAGCCAGTAAAGCAGCAATATTTATCCTAACAATATTTATTTACTTGGCACTGGCGTGATTTGCAAGGTGTGTGAGCTTCGCCCTGTGTATTGAGGGAGAAGATAGTAACATTTAGACTCCTGGACAAACTTAAGTCAAGAGGAAAAAGTCTAAGTAACCCGGCATGAATCACTGAAAATAAAAATGAAACCTAAACACATGACTAACACGTTTGAACCAGCCTTACACGCTACGAAATTATTGTTATTTTAAGAAAGAGTCCGTACGCGCACAAAATAAACCGTACTTCCTAAGCGTCAGTTACTAAATCGTACATATGTATATGCACTGAATATCTTTTTGACATTAGAAAATATGACAATTACATGTCAAGTTCGGTGTTTCAAACTCAAAGCCGAAAGCAAAAGGCCCCAGAGGAATTCTCTAACGATCTGCATTCCCCCGTATTGAGAGGAAGTAAGCGCTGTGCCGCACTTGTGGATACGGACTTCAAAGTAAATTTTTTTAAGTACACTACTCCAAATTTTATTAATGTTTATGGTTGGATATTGAGGAAACTGCTAAGGATAAATATAAAAACTTACATAGGCCAAATTTCTGCTCAGCAGAGCGCCTGTGCGAAGTCCCGTTCAAACCGCTCATAGCACGAGATTCAAGTCTTAATAGCGGCCATACAAACAATATATTACAATTTCTGTTGGTAGTTTCTGATAGACTACTATATCAACTAACTGTGAATAAAAAATAAAATAAATAAAAAGTGTTTTTTTTTAGAAAATTGACTCCAAACTTGCTAGTTTTGTCGAAATTTTCGTTTTTCAGGCAGATGTAGTGCATTATATATTTTTTGTAAAATATTGAAAGTATAATCAAAATAAAGAGCTTAATTGGAGCTTTACGGTGATATAAAGATCATAAAAATATGTTGATTAGGTCACACAGCACAGCTTGCTGAACTTCGTCAAATATCGTCGCAGAGAGGTGGTTTGACGAATAAAACAAAAATCATTAAAAATGGTATGACCTAGACGCTTAATTAGCATGAAAAAGCCTATGTCTAGAGTGTTCCCAAAAAGTTATAATGATGTAGCGTAAAAAGTATGGAAAAGGGATGGAGTGAAATATGGCACCTCCGATAAGCTGGAAAAACGTCAGTTTCCACCTTGACCGCTTCACCGGTCCATAACTTGAGAACAAAAAATCCGACGACATTGCCGTTTGCGTCTTCTTTTATTATAGGAATTGCCCCAAAACATATATTTTTTTCGTCAAAACTAAAAATTCGACCCTAAATCCGTGCCCGAGTTGAGATGAAATCACCCATTCACTGCGGTCTACGCTGGGAGCTCGGCTAATGACAAAGCTAAAAATATATTTCGAATTAAAAAAAAAATTGCTTAATGACACTCAGCAAGATGATTTAGGTGCTTTAGTCATGCCCAGTTTCACAGGGCAAAAAGTACCTTGATACTTTCTTTTGCAAGTAGCGACAACCGGCACACATGATGAAGCTTATTCCGCTGGAACAAAATGACGTCTTTCAGTTCATACTGCTGCTTTGAGCAGCCATTCGCTTCCTAAAATCACCACCGTCATGCAATCGGCGCTTCAAAAAACGACATTACTTGTAGAAAGCACGGAGTGGGGCTTTTATTCGAGAACTTTAACGTAGCAAACGGGGAACACGCTTTCAGCATCGTTCGTCATTGGCCGACCTCCCTCCAAATATGGCTCTCGCAAGGGGTTTGTGGGTATGTAGAAACTCAAAATTTCTTAGAGTGAGTATAATATAGAATCACGTTGTAAGACAAGACTAATCTGGAAGTATCGATTCAAAACAACCAAGAAAAATCTTGAAAGATTTTAATATAGTTATAAACACTAATCAGGTTTGTAAGACGACAACATTCCTTATATTTATTTGGTGTTAAAATATGTACTCCGTTTTACAAAAATAAAAAATAAAAAAAAGAGAAGCGAAGCATATTCGCCGAGTTCTTATTCGGGTCTCCCAGACGTAGACGGCGTGACAGTTAGTGGAACTCTCTCCCTCTCGCTCTGTAGTTGCAACCGATATTGATTTGCTTTCGCAAAAATACCCCGTACACGGGTTCACAGTTAGAATGGCGTTTACCAGGCGGGACAGCGAGAAAAGACTGGCCGATTACGTGATAGGTATTTTCAGATACGGCCGCCTCTCTGGATGGGCGAAGCCTAGGTGTACGCAAGAAAAAAACTGATTTGTGATGCCAACTCTTCCTTCACCAAAAGAACAAATTCTAGCGCCATGTTTTATCTCAGATGCATTCTATGTGTGCGCGTTGCACGAGTTATTTATTACTCAGAGCGTATTGAAGAACCCTACCTCTGCAAGACTGGGTTCCAGAGTTGGTTCGTTGAATCCCAGTATGATCCAACTCATCATGAGTGTTGCCATGTGCGCCAAAAAAACTGGATCCAGAAAGAGCGCCCAATTATTTACGCCTGCAACCTCTGGCACTTCCGTGTTTGTTGACTGTCCTAGAAGTTAACAAACGGTACAATATTAGAAAAAAAGAGGAACGCAACAAGGGACAGTATAGAAACTGCAGGACTTCAGTCAACCGAAGGACCCGATGGCGCCTAGGCCCTTTGAATTGGCCGAATACATTCATTAACGTAATGCGCTACGCTTTACAAGAGTACACGTTCCTGTAGATGATGCGTTTTGAGTTCCGAAATTTCAAAGAGCAAAAGTACCGGAGTCAAATGTAAATACAAGACGGACCACGTCTGTCTTCATTTACGACGTACATACCTGGTTAGTCGCCCATTTTTGTTTGGCAACAAATTCAGTGGTGCCACCTACTGGGTAGTCCCGGCACACTTCCGGTTCATGTATATTTCCTAATTTTTTACTCATCGTTCTTTTATAATAATAATTAATTAAGACTGACAGTGCTATAAGTGGCCATTGCCAGAAGATTGCGTGTATATTTGACTTCGCGATTACCGCGAAACCCACCGTATGTGCTCAGAGCGAAAAGTGGTTGGGACCGTTGGGGGCTATTTGCACACTGGCGCCACCACGTTTCAACTCACGCGAGAAAGAGCGAACAGCCACATGTTACTCGTTTAAGTGTCGCCATGGCCAACAGATGGCGGAAGCTGTCCGCAAAGAGTTTCACTCAATGTGTTTGACAAAGAATGATAAAAACGAGCTCATAGCTCTGGAAAAGCGCGCGCGACCGTATTTAGCTTAAAAAAAAGCAAAAAAAACAGTAACAAAATTTAAACAAAAAAGTTTGTCTGCTTTTTGCGAGTTGCGCCGTAACGATGCCGCAATCTGTTAGTCGTACCACCAATAAAACGAGTAGTGTTTCTAGACGAACGCAGTTACTAAAGAATAAGCGTCATAAGTTCCTCACATTTTACTCGGGTAAGTTCATTCTACCAAGGTTTGCTACTCAAAATGCACCATTTACGGACACCTTTACGAACTAGTAGTGTGATATGTTAACGAGTCAAATTTCCCGGTGCTTTCAACGAGCCATCGGATCCCCGCTGTATACAAGGGATTTTATAAGGTAAACAACCACAAGCAAGATGGCGGCTTTGTGTTGCCAAATCAACTGCCGGTTGAGTCAAATTACGTGGGTGCTCTGTGTGTTTCGGTACGAGGCTTGCCCAATGACGATATTGTCGAACTTCGAAACGGAGTGGTCGAGCTCGCAACGAGTAGAAAATCGCTACGCAGATTGACGTTGAAATGCGATACCATTTTTCACCGTCTTACAACGCGTAAACGTTTATTTTCTTTACGCTGCTTAGGAACAGCCGTGGAAATTCTCAAAATATTTTAATCGAGATTCACAAAGTCCTTTATCACATTTAGAACTACTTCACATAACCTTCTGCTCTGTCTACTTTACGCTAATGGGCCTCTCGCGACCTACAAACTAGGTTTGTCGTAATATTGCTTCAATTAAAAAGTTTTTCTTTTACTTTGAGGTATGACCAAAAAGTTTCTGGACTGATTTCTTAGCTTAAAACGAGAGAGCAGCAGAGTTATGCACGCGCAGTAATCAACGGAAGGGACCTCCGTGTCTTGTTATACCAAAGGGCGTTGCTCTGTGAACATTTGGAGCTGCGCTAAACGAGTTTTTGTGACCACGTGCATGGGCACAACGGCAGTTTCACCACTGAGCAAACATAATTTCTTCGTCAAACTCAATAAATATAAAACAGAGCCCTTTGAAATTATTCAGCAGGCTTGTGTCAAAAAGCAGTGAATCTTTCGAAGAGTGCTCTAAGTGGCACTCGCGCTTCAGGAACGGCAGAACATCGCTGGAAGACGAAGAGCGGTAGGGCGACCTTATCCGACCTCTGCTTGACTTCAATGACGTTCTGGTATTCCTGAGGCGCCAGTGCCGCTCAAAACACCTCACACACCTCACTGCTTTTTGACTTTTAAATCATTTAAGATGTCTCTGTTTTAGATTTGCCGAGTTTGACATAAAACTGATGATCGCTCTCGCTTCTGTTTGCAGTCTATGGAGGGATCGCCATTATGCTAGTGCTTGTGGTCAAACAAAGTAGTGTAGCACAGTTCAAAATGTTCACAGAGCGACGGCCTTTGGAATAATGATGCAGGAAGGTCCCTGCCTTCGATTGCTGCGCGCTCATCACTGTGCTGCCCTCTCTTTTTACGCTAGAAGGTTAGTCTCGGAACTTTTTTTTATCACACCTCGTATATGTATATGTCGTAGACTATCGCGAACAATGTGAGCTGAAACAGTGCTTCGTGTTTCTTTGGCGTACCTGCTGGTTTTTGAGAGAGCCGTGGTTCCAACTAGGAAGGCATAGTGAAGTTGAGGTTTCCTACTTCGTAATATTTTCCGAATTGAGAGCCTATAGAACTTTTAGAACCCGCCTTCGGATAAAAAAGAAAAGGCCGGATCAGGTTTTTCAGCTTATTTTGTCCGCGGTGGTGCGTATGTTAAGAAAACTAGAAGCTATCCACTTGCACTACCTGCACGTTCCGGGGTTTTCGGTTGGCAAAGGGGTGTTATTACATTTAATAACCAGCGTTTCGCAGGTCTCCTCCTCGGCGCAATGGTAGAGCGTCGGGCTTATAATCTCGGGGTCACGGGATTGGTTGATCTTGGGGAACGTTCGTAATTTTAAAGCATGGAATGTATTTAACAACCCCCCCCCCCCCCCAATCTCAAAATTTTGTTTGTCCGTCCGTTCGTCCTTGCCTTTCCCGCTAAATTTAGAAAGAGAAACTAAATTGGCGACTTAGCATTGGACTACGCAGCAGGTAGTTACGTCGAGATGTGACTGAGGGTAAAGACTCAAGGGCGATTCTCACACTTGCGCTGTGTCCGACTGACTGCGAGGGTTCGGCTCCAACAGAACCGATTTTAAGGCAAAAGCCTTACTTGTTCCAATACGCGACAAGCCGTCGGCGTTGTCGCCGAAAGATGGACATAAAAACACGAGCCTCAGAAATAAAACACAAAAAAGCTGAACAAAGCAGATGCTTTGTCACGGAAGCCGTCGTGAGGCCGGCAGGGTTCGCCGCACCTGCGCAGTGGGGGAGCATGATGTCACCGCCGTAGCGCCGTGTGCGAAAGACGTGGCGCGCGCTGCTTGTAAAGCGCGAGACACATGGACGGCAGAATCGTCCGATCCGACGTCCGATCCGACAGTCCGAACGCCACTCCGAATTGCCGCACGCGACAGTTTGAGACACACGCTTCCGACCTTGCATGCGGCACGACGATCCCTTCGGCTCCGCCCAGGAGATCCAAGCACTCCAGCGGAGGTTCGCGTTCAAAGATCTCTGGTCCCAAATTGACGGTTTAGCTCGCACGAGCGAAGTTATAGGAGCTCGTTCTCGCTAGCGCGTGCATTTTTTGCCGGGGCCATCTTTGTCGAATGGTACAGCGGGATCCACGCGTCCGGCTTCCCGTCGCCCGCCCCGTTTTCTTATTCGTCCTGCCAGACCCAGTACGTCATCATGACGTTCGCGCTAGCTGTACTGTCATTGACTGGGCGCATCCGACAATCCGTCCGCCGTGCGAAACTATCTGGCACGTTGGACGCACGCCGCACCGCCGATCCGACGTCCGAAGCGATCAAATTTTTCGGATCAGGCAGTCGTACTGCCGGATCGGACGTCGGATCGGATGGATTTTTCGCGCATGTGTCTCGCGCTTAAGAATGCACTGCGTGTAGGAATGCTTTCGCACTCCTAAACGTAAAGAGTCTTAAGTGTCTTCAGCGAGCTTTTACCTGGAGCCAACGCAGCTATTGCTATGGCAACCCTTGCTATCGGTCGGACTCAAGGCAAGTGTGTGAATTGCACTTTATTCGTACAGCTGCATATAGCCATTGACGGGATCAGAAGGGCAGAGTGACTCCATTTGGTGACTTTTCCGAATACCCGACCTACATCACGTGCTTGTAACCTTCCGCCGTGCTTTGACTGCGCGGGGCACACTTGAAGCTTACGCGGCGCCGAGCGTTTATCGAAGATGGGGAGCAATAGCACTTGGATGTGTTAATGCTGGACAAAAAGATAGCAAGACGTACGATGTATATTCTTGTTGAACAGACTGGCGGGCCTGTGCCCGATTTTGTAGAGTCACTGCACTTCCGTTGTAGGTTCAGCTACTTTTAAATGGCTTATTTAGTCATAATTTGCCATTGAATAATACTATAAAAGATCGGAAATCCCCAGTATTAATGAGATTATTTAGAAAATGAAGATATACGCTACACGATACTTCGTTGATAATAGCTTTGTGTGTTATGGAACGAAGTAAATATCTTTGATATACTAATAAGGTCATCTTCAGATATGAGCTCGGCGTTCTATTCTGTCGATGAAAGGCCCATCGACACATGTTTGATACTTTATCTTCAACAACGATTCATCATCACGGCTGCGTCTTGTCAATAAGACGTGCTCGAATTGCCCGTCACTGAGCGACGGCTCCAAAAGCAATGTTTATAAAGTTAAAAAATAAAAAAAAAATACTTTTAGAGTTTTTTTCCAGCTGTTCACATATAGGGTGGTTCAGTCACCAGGCTGGATCTAAAATGGAACGTAAAAATCGACGCCTGCTCGTAGCCATCTAAACTTTTCGTCAGTGGTGTATTTCACACGTCGGTTTTTTCTTGTAAAATTACAAAGCGTAGTTCTCTTTTAGTAAAAAATAGAGCCAAGAAACTTGCCAGGGTCTACGGCGGGCGGCGACCCAGACGACCAAGTCCAGTAGCGGGGTGTGTTTGGCGTTCGTATTGATAGATGGCGTCGGGAGCAGCGTCTGAAGGTGCAGCCGACCAGCGAAAGATAGCAGACGACACGCAGACGAAATCCGTTGGCAGCAAAAGTGCCGCCGTTATGCAGACGCGTTTGTTTTTACTTTAAGTTTTGCTTTTATTCATTTTAATAAACCATGGTGGTCGCGAGCCGTCGCGATTAGGAAGTAGCGCCATCTATGAATACGAACGCCAAACACTTCCGCTACTAAACCCCTGTCGTCTGCGTTGCTGCCCGCCGTAGACCCTGGCAAGTTTCTTGGCCTTATTTTTAACACAAAGAGAGCTACGCGTTTTAATTTTACAAGAAAAAACCGACCTGTGAATTACACTTTTGACGAAAAGTTTAGATTGCTACGTGCAGGCGCCGATTTTTACGGTCCATTTTCGATCGAGCCTGGTGACTTGGGCCACCCTATAAATTGCGTTCGTTAGCGTAGTACAGGACGCTTCAGCGTAATTTGCCTATGCTCAGCAACACCCAAAAGTATATCAGACAAGAGTAAAAAGCCGCGAGAAAGAGCACGTAGGTTCGAAAACCGGAAGTCGTCTTAACAAAAAAAAAAACGTGGATTAAAAAAGAAAAACAGAACCGCAAGGAAAGTGTGTATATATAAAAACAAGTTACCTTCGCTTTGGTTCAGTTTCGACGCATGTATGACGATAAATGGTAAAGACAAGATTGTGATGCCTCCCAAAACGAAGAAAGGCAGGGGATACGCCCAAATCTGTGGTAAGAAAAACGAAACGAGAAATTAAATATTTTCAACTCACCATACAGTACAAAAAGAAATGTAAAGGTTAACTGCGACCGTTAAAATATTGCGAAGCTCTCATGATGTAAACAAGTTTCTCACATCAATCAAGCGTCCTCCTATGGCGGAGCCAGCCATGGTCCCAGATCCAAACAGAATTTCGAGGCTTGCCTAAAAGTAAACGGGATAGCAGCGTCACGTCAAAGCCAGTTGTAAAAGGGAACGTTTTCTTAGTATAGACGTTTTCAGGCAGCCGCGCTTCGAGAGCGAGTCTAGCCACCGTGGATGGAAAACGCCTGCTTGGGCGCCAGTCTGGAAACCATGGGTACGCCTCAACAATGCTTCACTATCAGACGATCTACCCACACCAGCAGCAAGATGGCGGCGCCGCGAAACCGTACATGCAAATGTCTGTAGTTGCGGACCGCTCAAGAAACGCCGGGCGGGGCTTATTTTGTTTATAATTTGACCTTAGGCGTACATATCGGCTAACTCAACAATCTCATTGACCGCCAAGCGAGAATAAGATGCTCGGGACTTCGTCTGTCCCGCGTCTCTGAAGTTTGAGTGAGTCCATCAGCTACAAACAAAATTAGCGGCGTTACCCTTATAGAGGTGGCATGAAAGCCCGCATATTCCTTAAGCTTGTGATTAAAACAATGCCCGAGTAGTGGATGAGACGCGACCCACGAGAAGCCCGGATGAAGAATTTGCATTGATCGATCACGCACTCTGATCATCTATTGAGCACGAAGCTGGCGTCAGCGTTCTGCGTGAATTCGGATACAATGGCGCGCTTCGTATCCAAGCAATGTCGACCGCCAAGTTTGCTTGATGGCCTTTAGAAAAGTTTATATTGAGAGGTAGGGAGAAAAATAGACGCTGTGTTTGTTGAGCTCTAAATACATTATATCGCAGTGACCAGAGAGGCACCGTAATTATGTTTGCCGCCTTTTTGTATTTACCGTGGTAGAACGTTGCAATTTCAACGCATGCAGCAGAGTTAAGGTGAATTGGCTAAATTCTGATTCACTCCATCACGCTCGAATCTCTGCCACAAATAACCGCGCAGATGCCAAATACGTTGCTAGGTATCCAGTAGACTCGCTCTCGCCACACGTCGGTGCCGGAGAACTTTCTAATAAACGCGCGCTAAAACGTTCAAAAGCTACTACTGGCACACGTCACGTTAAGAGCGGGCACTTACTATTATTAGACAGCTGTGAGTTTCGAACTTGCTGGTGACGATGGCGAACATGCTCACGAGGTACAGCGTGTTTGTGAACCCTCCCAGAAGGGCGAAGAGCAGGGCGAGCCCCAGAAGAAGTTGTCCGTCGTGGATCCAGTACAAACCTCTGGAGAAAAATTCCGGCAACGAAAACGGGCAAGCAACAAAAAGGAAAGTTGTGTGTCTAGCTTTACCGAACAATGATCTGATATACGACTGATACGCTTTCAGACGCCTCTCATTGTGCACTGACCCAAGATTCACCGAGGAGCACCAATGAGTGCTATGCGTTTAGTCGGCTGAGCCAACCGAAAGTTCCTTCTTTTTCGGGTTCTATGAGGATCATTTCAGATTTTCTTCCTATCATTTAGGACTATCTTATTGGTTTTTATTCATAAGGCAGTTTAGTGGATGCGAAGTTAAGATACGTGTCATGTAAACCTAGCCGTAGCTGTACTGTGCCGTCGTCAGGTAGCTTTGGCCGGTAGACGTTCATCTAAATTTTGCGAACTAACCCTCAGTTCATTTTAGTAGGCGAACACTATGGTGAATTTCGCGAGACGCGCCATGGATAACTTGGAAACGCGGTTGGTGTCACTATGAGCGACGTTGTCACCTGGCTTATTCCAGTAAGGGTCACATGCATGGGCGTACCAACCGGGGGGCAATGGGGGCGCATGCCCCGCCCCCCCCCCGCCCCCCCCCCCCAGTTCTCAGAATGGGGGGGGGGGGGGGGGGTCAAGGCATGTGTTTTGCCCGCCCGAAACAGCCGCCACTGGGCATGGCAAACACAGGCCGGCGGCGCTCAAGGGATACCAAGGGCACCGCCCCCCGGCCCTGGGGGGGAGGGGGGGTCTGGTTTGCCCCCCCACTCAAAAACAAGTTGGTACGCCACTGGTCACATGTTACCGCGTGACGTAAGTGGGGCCACGCGAAGTCACGTGGCCTCTCGGTGTCACGTGAAGTGAGGTCGCATGATTCACGGTGCGACATCGTGGGGTCACGTGACGTCACCATGTCACGTGACGCTTTCTCAAGTGACATCACGTCACGTGACACTGCACTCAAACTCCTTAACTTTACGTGACAGCATATCGTCATGTTATACGTGCGTTGTCAGGATGCCTTGATTTTGCGCATATGTTTCTAATTCATTCTGCATACAGGACGTTCGGGCAGTAGATCAAGGGAGCGTGTTAATTTTTTGGCTTAGGCATTGGAGAAGGATCGGTATCGTGCTCTACTGGTTTGGTGGTCTGAATCGTACAATGGGTGTATGCCTTTTTGCCACTGATACCACGTGACGAATAGTACAAGATACCAATCAAGCTAGTTTCTGGCTAAGCTGGCTAGAAAAAAACTATAATGGGTGTTCCGAGTGCATCATGTTGCAGTACATAAGCACGGTTGTTTGAGAACGTACACAAGCAGTGTTCGTACGAATTTTCACGAATGAGTCTCGTGGCGTATCAGGTTTTATTTTAACTAACGCGATCTCCAAAATGGAAATAGTGGGGGAATATATAAAAAGAGAAACTATGTTCTCCGGTGATGCATAAACTCTGAATGCAACGCTACATACTTGATGCACTTAAGTGCAGTCCATCACTCTGAAGTCTTTGCGGCTGTCTGCCGGAAAGAGTTCAGATTTAAATAGGGAACATTAGCACCGATCTTACTATATAAGAGGTATATACTCATCTTGCTCCTACAAGCAGTAGATGTATGTAATCATTATGAATTATTCATAAGTTTTCCGCTGACATAAACCTCTTTAGTTTTTTAGCGGTAAAGGGGGTTAAGGAGTACGCTTTTTCGGTTAACTTGTCCTGAGTGCGGTGGGCATATTTCATCCATCTGTGTTGTGGGGTTTATGGTTGTCAATTTAGACTAGGGCAGGGCGTCGATTAAGAATTATAGCCAGATTAATAGCCACCCTTTATTCGAGTAATTAATCGATTAATCGTTCTCGTTCATTACTATGCATATTTTAGAAAGTCAAAAGTACATGTTTTTTTTTGCGGCATATGTGATATATGGCGCAATATACAATTTTGATTACGAATCGACCTCGATGTGTAGTTGAGGACAGTTCAAAGACACTCATACTCGGATGCTGCAGGCGCTCACACTTCAGCTAAATGATGCAAAGGGGCTTGTTGATATTCTTCGGCAAGAGCGATCTCCTTTGATCGTTTACAATATTGCTTCTACTGCTCTACACGGACACTCGCACAGCGTGTAACTTCTACACTTGTGTGGAGTTACAAACCTTGCCCATACAGTTTACTTCAAGCCGGAGTCGCACATCTCATACATCATACAAAAGACAGTCTGCAAACAAGAGTCACCGCAATATCCGTGGTTCGAATTCCGCATGCCAAGTTTCCTCCTCGAACTCATTGCCATGCGGTATTCGATGCACGGATCTCGCGGTGACTCGCATTTGAATCTGTATGCAGACTCTCTTCTGTATTTTGTATAAGCAGTGTGACCCCGGCTCTTCACCTAAAGTTTCCCTTCATATAGGTGTTCTCGTCCACGTCTGCGTGGTGAAAGCGTTTATTTTTACTTTCTTTTGTTTCATCAAAGTTTTGCAAATTAACCGGTTAAAAATAATAATCGCGAATAAAGCATTAATCGATTAAAAGGTAGCTTAATCTATCGATTGCCTAGCCCTAGTTCGGACGATATTGGATAGGTTATGTTCTGTACATGTAAAGGGGGCGGCGTGAGAATCAAGTTTGCAACGATGTGGTAGTTTTCCCCTTTTCTTGCCTCCTACCAGGTTTTCTTTTCCCCTAGTATTACGAATCAAGATTTTTTCTTCATTAACCATAAGTGCATCCGAATTTAGTTTTCTTTATTTGAGGATACTTAATGTAAACAGAGTGTTATTCTTTTGCCAATGCTAGGTTTAAAATGTTTTTGTTTTAAGATAATTATCAAAAACCGCAGGGAACGCTAAAAAGAAATATGTGACTTTTGCAAATATATTTTTGCTCCGAGAAAACTCTTCGGAGTCTATAGAGGTATTTAATATACGGGCTCCATCCTAAAGTGGAATTTCTTTAACTTACGCGCAAATTAACTCACAGGACAAACTGTAGAACTTACCCGAATATAAATGTGAATATAACAAATCCCCCCTGACCCAGTATGTAGCAGAAGGAGGACGACTTATATGCCACCTGAAAAAGAAGTTTTCTTTTTACTTTGACAGACATTCGGAGGCGGATCGAAAAAACTCACTCGCAATCAGACAAATGCCTATATATCTCTTATTCTATCGAATATATTGGTCTTTCCGAATTCTTATCTCGGCATCTTCTTTTTTACCACGAACGACCCCCCCCCCCCCCCCCCCCCCCCCCCGTCAAAACATCGGATAATTGTTCGCAATATTGCATCACGCACCGTTTTACGAAGTCTCGCGTCAAGGTGACCTGAACTATAGTATAGGTGAAATAAACTTGATAGCTTTTTTTTTCTTTTTTTTAACTTCGAATTCTAAATGTAAGGAAAGACGGACTATCTTGAAACTGCATAAAACTCTACAAATAAGCTAAAATCGTGGTAGCACGGGAGCTGTATAGTAAAGCGCCTAAACTAGGACCGGAGATTTGTATCAAATTCAATCTATAAAAAGCCCATTAATCTCATATGTATTCTACCTTCTATTATTGTCTCAGACTCCCAATAATTCTATTCTAAAATTTAAAGAATGTTAATGGAAAATAAGGACAATCTTTTCAACAGCAGGTGGGTGGCCTTAAAAGCGAAATATACAAATATTGCGGTTTAATACTCTCAGAAATAATTTAATGCTAATAAGTAAAAAGTACAATTCTCAAATCGTAGATTCATGGACGGGAAGAATTAAACGCCTCTATGAGGGGTTACATATTCAGTGATTTAGAAGTTGAAGTTGAAGTTGAAGCAAGAATAAGCTACGAAGGAATTAAAAACACTCTTTTCCTAAACGTAAATATGTCACTGTCAGTTACATAAATCACAAACACTATCCGCCTAATGCAAATATACCGTTGTTTGTCAGTAAATCTATCAGTCTTGCGTACTCGTCATGAACATTGATGTAGATCATTTGTTTGTTGAAACTATGAACCACTAATCCTGAGAAATTATTTTTGAGTTATACTCACAATTCTTTCCGCGACCAGAGATCCAATCAGCATAGCCACCTTGTAGGCCGAAAATACAAAGCCGTATTTCCATGCATCGATACGTTTTGACGAAGCCTAGACCGCAGCGTTGGAATAAAAATAACAGATTTGATTACGACTGAAGAAAAACGCTTTCCCCGAAGAAATTAAGAATTCACTTCGGAGTATATACATCTGCCCTAGCATGACATCTACACACAAGTCATCAACTCTCACTTGTTACTAAATCAAATAGAAATTAAGTGTGTTGCTCATTACCTAGTGTCGAAAGAATCACGTTTCTCTACTTAAAATATTATAAATAAATATTTTTTGTTTTGTGTTGAAGATACGGTAATTAGTTACCGCTTGAAGATGAAACAAGGATTCGGTTGAAAGGCCGAACACTAGAAAACCTCGTCATTTTACTTTATTTGTACTGCCCCGTCCGTACGTCTTTTTCCTAGATCGTGGCAGAAATACGGCACACCTAGAGTAAAGTTGGGGGCTGTCGGATTTCTCAAGGAAAGGTAAACATCTGCCGGCTCATTTTACGTGAACAAATAAAACTAAAAAACGTTGCTCCTCCTTGCTCGCAAAAATTAATAATCATCTTGCTTCTAGCAAAATGGGAACAAACCAGTAGCGGGATTCTTACAGTGTTGTGCACGTTCCTCCAGTAGAGGAAAGAAAGCTCGTTTTTGGTTCCTTCTCAACCTTGGAACGAGTTTCCGTTCGTTCTTCCAGTGGTTCAAAAGGAACTCGCTCTCTTACATTTTTTAAGATGAAACGGGCCGTTGCATTGAAGTTACATTTAATTTTTTAATCGAATAATTTGCTGGACATTTTGTACATTAAAAAAAAAAATCAAAACAAGCAAGCGAAAATAGCCACGTCAAACTATGTGTCAAGTCGACATAACCACAATTGCTCCAGTTCCTTGTTTTTCACTATCTCTCCGACATTTCACCATCCCTTGAAGTTGGGGCTTGAGGTAGTCGCTAATAAAAAGCTTGAATGTCTACTTAATTCGGATAAAATTGCAAAGAGGGAACGTCGTTCCTCCTGCCATTCCCTTGAAGACGTGACAAGTTTTCCTTCCAGATCCCCAAACACAAAATAAAACGCCGGCGGTCCTACATTCCTTCTAAAAGGAACGCATTTCAGGAACGTCGTTGCTTTGAACACCGTTCCGTACAGGACTGGTCTCTTATAACACGATATTTAAGAGATTTGTTTTTAAAGCTTTGTAAGAAACATTAGAAAGACATATCGCTTGCAAACGACTAATGCTGTGGTTTATTTATCTAAAGGCGGTTATTTGAGATGGACGCGCTTCATAAAACAAACCTTAATTTTTTTTAAATAATCGCACTTTTGTGTATTAATCTTTCCATGTGTTGTTTCAGAATAAGGTAAACAAATATCGCACGGATGATCTTAGATGATGAGTATAAATTCAAGATATATCTATCTATATATATATATATACAACACGGGCACTTCACGTCATCGTACGTGGTCTCCGAGGAGGAAATAAACGAACATATGCAGATGAATGAACCGTACTTAATCCAATGAATCAAAGAATCAAAGTTTTCAGGAACCCGCCGAAAGCCAAAATAACGGCGGAGCCAGGATTTGAACTCTGGGCCTCCCAATGTCCGGTCGGGTAGTGGTTAGCACACCCGACCGACATTGGGAGGCCCAGAGTTCAAATCCTGGCTCCGCCGTTATTTTGGCTTCGGCGGGTTCCTGAAAACTTTGATTCTTTGATTCATTGGATTAAGTACCGTTCATTCATCTGCATATGTTCGTTTATATATATATATATATATATATATATATAAGTCAAAGATACGTACTGTCGGAGTTACTAATTCGAAGTTTATTACGACGTTTCGAGCGGGGACCGCTCTTCATCAGGTAACGAGTGTACAGCCCGTGAATGTTTATATACCCAGAGGAAGAAGTTAGAGGGGATAAAGAGCAATAGGAAATGGAAACAACGTTGTCAAATCAGATAGTAGTTCACACAGAAAGGAAAGGAAACCAAAACTTGCAAATGCTACAAAAAAAAAAAAAAAGGTTGGCGGAGAGATTATCCACGCTCGCACAAAAAAAAAAAAAAAAAAAAAAAAACTGTTGGCGGAGAGATTATTCACGCTCGCACAACAAGAAAAGCGCAAAAAAAAAAAAAATTGTTTCGAAGAGTCTGGTCTTCAAAGCAGATATACGTCACATGTGACCACCAACGCGCCCAAATCCCGAGACATTCGTTTGTGCTAGAAGATCGAGGTTTGAGGTGGATTAAAACTTTGGGGAATTTTTCCTTGAATAAGGAGTAGTAGGATGTGACAGTCTATTCCTGCCTGAGATTAACCGATTGAGCCGAATTTATCCGTTTTGGAGGTTCTTTTCATACTTAAACGTATTAGGATTTGGTTTGAATATCGATTGTTAAATTTGAACATCTCGTAGTGTCTTCAGCGTGTGCATCTCGAGAAACTCAAGGATGGAGAGGATCAGCTCTCCAACGAGCCAGCTGCAAACTAAACAGCCTTCCCGGACTTTCATTAATGCCTTGGTTGAAGGTATTAAACTTACAAATAAAATACGATTCTTTTTGCTCTCTTTAAATTTTTGTGCTGAAGCCTGATTCCAAAATTACAACAGAAATGTGCTTGATTGAGTGATTAGAAAGAGACAGGCGCTTTGAGAGCGGAAGGTCGGGGAGTGTTTGTGCGTGACATTTGTGGTTGTTAAAACGTAGTATGAAAGCCAGATTAGTCTGTCCGATGTACTGTTTGTTACAGACATTGCAGTGCAGGAGATAAATCACGTTTGACGTGCCGCAATCGTAGATACCCCTTATGTTCCACGTGAACTCTGAATTTGTGCTCGAGACGTTCTTTGTTTCTGACATGTGCTTGCATACTTTACACCTGGGCTTTCGGCATGGTCGGCAACCTAGGCTTGCGTGAGTGGTAGTTTTTGATTTTACTAATACGTCCTGGAGATTCCTGCCGCGTCGATAGACGACCCGAGGAGCGGCGGAAAAGATTTCTTTGAGTCGGTCGCTCTGTGACAGAAGATTGTTATTTTTGCTCAGTACGTTGTTGATGTTTGGAAGATTACCTGTATACGTTAAAATAAGGTTAGACGGTCTGCTTTCTCGAGGACGCTCAATTCGGTTGCCAATGATGTCTGAGCGGTCGAGGTTTCTTGCCTTGCTTATAGCGTCATCGATTACATTTGTTTCATACCTCTGTTGAGTTATTACGCGTTTCAGTTCCTTGGCGTTTTGTTCAAAGTCGTTGTTGTCTGAGCATATGCGCTTAAATCTGTGCACCTGAGAGTAGGGCAGACTAGTCTTACAGTGTCGAGAATGGCAGCTGTTGAAATGGAGGTATTGTTGTCTATGGGTAGGTTTTCTGTAAAGTTTCGTACTTAATTTGTTATTAGCAATTTCCACGGATACATCCAGGAAGTTTATGTACTTTTGTGATACGCAGTGGGTAAATTTTATCGATGGGTGAGCTAAATTGAAGGCGGCGATGAATTTCATGAGTTTGTCTTCAGTACCGGCCTAGATCATTAATATGTCGTCGATGTATCTTGTGTAAAACAGCGGTTGAGTGGGGCGTTCGACGAGAAAGGTGGTTTCCAGTTGTGACATAAATATGTTAGCGTAATTTGGCGCCATCTTGGTTCCCATAGCGGTTCCGTTGGTCTGCAGGAAGTGCCTATTCTCAAATTCAAAGTAATTGTTCTCCAAAACCAGCTTCATCATGTCAGAAACAAAGAACGTCTCGAGCACAAATTCAGAGTTCACGTGGAACATAAGGGGTAGCTGCGATTGCGGCACGTCAAACGTGATTTATCTCCCGCACTGCAATGTCTGTAACAAACAGCACATCGGACAGACTAATCTGGCTTTCAGACTACGTTTTAACAACCACAAATGTCACTCACAAACACTCCCCGACCTTCCGCTCTCAAAGCACCTGTCTCTTTCTAATCACTCAATCAAGCACATTTCTGTTGTAATTTTGGAATCAGGCTTCAGCACAAAAATTTAAAGAGAGCAAAAAGAATCGTATTTTATTTATAAGTTTAATACCTTCAACCAAGGCATTAATGAAAGTCCGGGAAGGCTGTTTAGTTTGCAGCTGGCTCGTTGGAGAGCTGATCCTCTCCGTCCTTGAGCTTCTCGAGATGCACACGCTGAAGACACTAGGAGATCTTCAAATTTAACAATCGATATTCAAACCACATCCTAATACGTTTAAGTACGAAGACAACCTCCAAAACGGATAAATGCGGCTCAAGCGGTTAATCTCAGGCAGGAATAGACTGTCACATTCTACTACTCCTTATTCAAGGAAAAATTCCCCAAAGTTTTAATCCACCTCAAACCTCGATCTTCTAGCTTCTAGCACAAACGAATGTCTCGGGATTTGGGCGCGTCGGTGGTCACATGTGACGTATATCTGCTTTGAAGACCAGACTCTTTGAAACAATTTCTTTTTTTTTCGCTTTTCTTGTAGTGCGAGCGTCAATAATCTCCCCGCCAACAGTTTTTTTTTTTTGTGCGAGCGTGGATAATCTCTCCGCCAACTTTTTTTTTTTGTAGCATTTGCAAGTTTTGGCTTCCTTTCTGTGAACTACTATCTGATTTAACAACGTTGTTTCCATTTCCTATTGCTCTTTACCCCCTCTAACTTCTTCCTCTGGGTATATAAACATTCACGGGTTGTACACTCGTTACCTGATGAAGAGCGGTCCCCGCTCGAAACGTCGTAATAAACTTCGAATTAGTAACTCCGACAGTACGCATCTTTGACTTATTAACCCTTCCCGGTCCATTGTTTTTATATTTACCTTTCTTCAGACGTGCATAGCAAATCGAATAATATATATATATCAATTAAAAAAAGATGTTTCTGAAATGTTTAATACATAACAAGCACACAGTGCTATATTTTTTCCGTCGACTTTGCTTGACTGCTCCAGACAGTTTATGTTGAAAATACAAAATTCTGAAGATGTTTCCCGTATTTTAACCTGAGCTAATCTATCAAGCTTTTATTTCAAGAATGTGTATCAATATTGTAATGCTGATGTTTTTAAATCAATTTAAAAATTAATCCTGGCGGTTCAGTTCACTCCAGTGTCAACTTTATATTGTACCATACTTTTACACAAAAAACGAAGTGCTAATTTAGATAATTTGACTGTTACGTCTCCTGAAATGTCGTGTTCACAGCGGTAAACTGTGATCTTAAAATGTAATAGAGTTACATTATTTAAAATATTTACAGTTTAAGCTTAAATTTACTCACCGAAAGCAGCTAGTTCACATGAAAATGACTGCGCACCGTTCAGTTTCTGATGAGGCAAGGATGCCAGCACAATTTTGTCTCAATTCCCCACCCTACACACAACAAAACTTGAGGCACTAGAACACGCGTTAAGCCTAAATCTACGCAAATAAAAACAAACAAACAAACATTGTGAAACATTTTGCTGCGATAGAACAAAGCAACAAGATTGTCAAGAACTAAGTTGCATGTACAATTGCTGAAGATTTCTTTCTACTTAAATATACATAACGACTGTGATCGTAAGCTATCGCCCTAGCTTAATCTCATATAATTATCTATTTTACAGTTTTCGTCTTTACACGATCTGACGCATAAGCGCGTAACCTTAGACGAACTACAAATGCACGAGCCCCGCTGTTTATTTTTTCCTCGCCATCAAACAATAAAGAGGTATGCTTTATCACCAAAACATCCAAATAAGAAAAACAAATCCACTTACGAGTATTGGAAAGAAAGCAGTGATGAGAGAAAACGTCGCCGCTATCCAGAACTCACTGTAAACCAGCGGAATGAGCCAGGCGTTTCTACGAAACTTGGTCCAGCAGCTCGCGCTCTCGTCGCTCGATTGTTCTCGTCTTTCCAACTTCCCGACGGATCTGCGGGGTTGATGGTTACTTTCTGTGAGACCGCTGCTGCCGTTAATCCTTTTGCCTCCTTCCACATGTTCGAATCCGGCGTTGGCGTAACTGTTCTTTTTCTCAGGCGGGTCTTTGCGCACCGGACTGTCGTCCATGCCTCGTTTGATCTTCTGGAAATTCCTGCCGCTTTGCTGTCTACGGCCACTGGAAGATAAAAGAAGACACATTAAAAAAAAGAAACAAAGAAGAAACATAGCAAACTTGGAATAAGTACCCGCATGCTTGTAAACAAGACCACCTGGCATCTCGAGTAACTCGTCAATACAGTTATGCAGACAGCAAACAAACAAAAACCGTTTTTTTTTTTTGTATGTGGGGTTCAGTGTAAATGTAGTTTTCTTCATCTGCAGCAGACTGCGATTCATGGAGTCCCGACCGAGGTTCGACCTGGCGCTATCATCTCGCCATATTACCCTTCACTTTTTGTACACCTTATAAAGAAAAGGCAGTAAGAGATATCGTAGCGTATAAGGTTGCTTTTTTTTTCACCTCAGTTTTTTTTTAACGTTTATTAGAAAATTCACGCGCAAAACATTCTGGTGGAAATAGGATCTTTTCCAAAATATGGGAAATAAACATTAGTGTACTTTGTGCGATGCAGCTGCACTGAAGATGCTCGCGTTTCTGTTCTCCGGTATACGTTTGAGTGCAACAGCAGCCGGGGGTCGACGGAGACAATATAAAGCATCGCCAAGAATGCATCAGCACGGCGCTCTGTTATCTCTATGGGCATATACGCTGTCAACGGCTAATCAAACGCGCGCAGAAAAATCTCGGGAATCACGGCGCAATCGATATGCGTGATTGGCACGGTCGGCCATTACAACCGCGCAAAAGAGATTAGCGCCGTGACGATGCAATTTTGGCGCTGCTTGATGGACCCATGGAACGATAGCGTCTTCTGCGGTCGGACTTAATAGGGAGTTTTAGGGAACCGTCTTCGCGCATCCGATACGGTACCATCGGCCCTCAAGTACGAACGGCGCATGCGCTACCGCAGAAGACTCGCGCATGCGCCGTTCGCACCGGAGGGCCCCGTCGTACCGTATCGGTTGTGCAAAAACGGTTCCCTAAATTTTTATTCTAATGTGAAAGGGAGTATAGACATAATAACGGTTCATTTACACACGCGAAGAGGTGAACTTGCAACTAGAGCCGACTTGCTAGTTCGCGAAAAAGGAAAAAAAAAAAAAAAGATTTAGGTTTAGGGACTAGTAGAAACAAAACGAAGCAAAGCTAAAAACAAAACGAGATAATATAACGAAGGAAAAAAGTACTCATTATTTACCTCAAATTTCAAGGTATTTTAAATACACGTGTACCATTGAGATAATTTATCGGCGCTTTCGTGGCCATATATTGCCATCATCAGAAGTTGACCAAGGCCTAAGAAGTTTGTTCGGTCAAATTTATTCGATTTGTTCTTCGACCCAGGTTGTATCCGCATCATTTCCTTTGCGAGAGTTGCGCGGTGCAGTTGCGTAATACGTGGTTTGCTGCCGTGGAACTTCTGCATGTATGCCATCCCGCAATGGACTCGGGTACACTAATCATTGTTCTCACTTGAATCGGTTCGATCAACGCGAGCGACGACAGCGAACCAACAGCCATGTGTCGTTTTGGTGGCAAAAAAAAGGAGGGGTTGTGTCCCTTTTTTTTTTTTTTGATACTCAACGACCTTTGGAATGTGGCACTGATCTGCGTTCTAATTGCTTGAACTGGTTGAAAGAAGACCTATCATTGGTGAACCGAACTTATTGTGAATTCGAATACAGTCCGGATGTTCAGGAACCGCGTTGTTAAAGCTCTTGAGAGTTATTTCCGAATCGAACTCTTAACAAATGAAATAAAGAAAAATATGAAACGATATTTTAGGTTAATATATATTTTTATGCACCTACAACCAAATAATAACAATTTTATTAAACTTCATGAGCCCTAGTACTTTAGTTCCCAAAAATATTTAAATTCGCTTTATTAGATCAACGTTCAAGCTCTCACCCTATCTGAACTCTTTCGTTACCACGGGAAAACTGCGCAATTTTGAAGGGTGCCTGTACATTTTCTTAAACATATGCCTTCGAATTTCGAACACTATATATCAAACTGTTGTACAATAAACACTCTTTTTAATTATATAAGGATGAAATAGGAGTCTAAATAATTATGCAAAATTTAATTTCTGAAACCAGAATTATTCTGGACAACCCAACAAAAATTTAAAAGAAATACAGCTACATCGGTAAAGCGAATTTCAGTATATACAAAATATGCTAAATTTTAACAGCGAAAAATGCCACAAATTGCAGTGCTCTCGATAACCAACTGATTATGCTCTACCACAGGGTCTCAACCCTCGTGGCCAGCATGCTATTCGGTGAAGCAGTTTCTGGATGGTAAAACACGGGTAAATGTAGCAGGTACGGCGGAAAACATCTTGTGCTCAACTTCGCACTCCTTGTAGCACATCTTGCAGTTGTGCCCCTTCTAAAATTCCTCTTTTTTTTTTTTTTGCTTGAGGGGGGGGGGGGGGGGGTTATGCAGTTGTTCAGCGGTAGGAGAGGGTCAAATATACGCTACATCAAGCCCAAGGCGCTGTTGGGCGAGCCTCGTTCCGAACGCCAGTTGATCAACACGCACACATCTGTAGAGTTTAGGAATATTACGCAGTTTGGTTTGGAGCGCACCTTCGTTTATTTTACCGTTGAATATGGACGTGATGAAAACCTCACATGCGCCAAGTTTTCAGTCGCCAAGAGTTACACATTTTCACTCTAGCGACGCTAAAACGGCTTAAATTAGTGGAGTCGTATTTTTAGAGGTCACGACCACCGCTAGGGGCTGTTTCGTGGCCCGTAGCTGGCCACGAGATGTTCGCCTATTCGAACCAATGAATAGCTAAACTCTCCCAATACACGGCTGTGGCGCCGCCGGCACTTGCGCGACTCGACTGGATCGGTACGTGCAGCCGTGCAGGTCCCGGAGTGGCTCCTCGGGGAGAAATGGCGACGTTGCGCTCGCGTCTCGTTCAGTTCTCGGGTAAGAATCGGAGCCACTTTCTTAGAGCAGGCTCCTATGGCAGTTTCCTAACCGAGTTGGTACTAGTAACGCGTGTTATTATAAATCGTCATTAAATGGGAAAATAAATACTACACAGAAACTTTAACGAAAGTGTATAATCTAACCACCAGATGCCGTAACTTGTCCAGAAACGAATCGCAGGTTTTGCAATGGGACTTGCAAATCGTCGATCACCGGTGATCAATTTTGAAGGGCGCTGTACGGAAAAAGGCCACAGTGTCTCGAAGTTTGCTTACAACATCGCGTTTTTCGGGGCCTCACATAAATAAAGATATTAACAACGAGCTGGTTGACTGCTGTCGTCGGGTCATGAGGGAGCAAAAACAAAGCTTGACGGGCAGATATCGAACGGTGTTTTGATCGCATGAAGATATTGCGAATCCTCGTGTGTTCTTAAAGTTCCCGTCCGTCTACTTTTTTACAGAGCAATCGCAGCGCTAATGACTGCGATCGACGACACGAGCTTGTTGAATTACGACGCAGAAAATGTTCGTTAGATTATAAGGTAACGTCTTCTATGTGCAACTGGGCAAGACGTTTCTTGCGCTTAAATCATGCGCAGAGGCAAAACGCAGACTTCATATCGATAATTATATTTGGCTCTGTGATTCGCCGAGGCTCCGTAGTAGCTGTCATTGGCTTCGGTAATACTCTGCAGTAAAGTAGAGAGACTAATCCGTCACCCTGCTCAGACATCTCACAAAAGACACGGTGTGTGGTGTAGACAAGTTTACAGAGTTATCTGCGAACACTCCTCGGGCATTTTTCTAAACACGTTTGCCTTACAGATATGTATTCTTCGAACATGCCTGCAGTAGGTTTTGGTATGATCAGACTTGTGCACGTAACGAGTTACAAGTAACTGATTACTTATAATAAATTACATTTTATTGTAACTTGTTGACGCATCGATTCCTCTTTTCCTGTGGTGACTTTCGCTTTAATTCAATCGCTTTTTTTTTTCTGTAATAAGTTCCAAGTAATAAATTCTACGTTTCGGAAAGAGCTAGCATAATAGAGTTGAGATTTTTCTACGTAAAAAATTGCACTCTCTGCCCGTGCGTCACTCTTCTATGTTGCACCAACATTGCGCACTTTTTTTACCCCTAAACGAGTGAAAAAAGATAGCAAGATACCAAAAGGATTAGAATGTGAACGCGCTCAGCGACGTTTCGACTGTGGAGCTGTGGACAGTGCCTCGTTTCCTGTGTACAGGTTGTTATGGTCGGGGTGTGCCGCGGCATAGACGGCTGTGTTCTGCACTGACTTCATATAGCCAAGGCAAAGACCCCCCCCTTCCCCCATTCTTTCTCGAAAAGGTTCACTAGCGCCTGCATGTATAGAACGTACTTTTCTTATCTACGATTCCCCTTTTGATCTTAGATCGGGGTCTCTACTACTCCAGCATGTGTTTGCTTATTTATCCTCATCTCTCTCTCCCTCTCTCTCGTCCCATGTCTATCTCTAGTACTCAAGGAAGTGACGAAATACATTAGGAATAGCTTATTTTGTTATCAATGCGCCTGCGAAGAAGGACACGTGCAACCTCTGGAGTTATAAAATGAAAACTCTTATCTCTGATTGAGAAAATACCCGGCAGGTGGCCGACCGATGCGGACATACCTCACATCGGCTCCGCCAAGTATCGCTACTAAGACCCACCAACGGCATCCAAAGCCACAAAACTAGTACAAATCGATTAACTTGTCTACCCGAACACCGGGAAGACACATTTAAACTACGCAGGCCATTATTTCCCCTTTTACGAGTCTCTGAAGTTTCGTAGTGGTGACCACCTCCCTAATACTAATCCGATAGTTAGCGAGCAAGGTACGGTGACGTGGCGGCTCCCACAAATTTCACAACCCCTCCGCAAGCAAGTATGGATCATCAAAACGCCGAAACCAACTGTACCAGCCCCTCTCTCAACTGGTATACCGTCACGGGGGAACAATACGTCAAGCAAAACTGAACCCACCAGCCAAGCGGCTCGTTCCCCGGCTCCTCGAGCTCGTCATCTCCTGCCCCAAGGAAGCCACGACCCCCATTCCTACCGTTCAGCGATTACAAAGTTGTTTTTCGCCCGAGAGGACTCGACCTTGGCTGCCCCGTTCAACTCTCCCTTGCCGTACAATTCACGTTCAGACTGGAAGTGGATCCGCAACCGCAAAGCGGATCTGCGCGGTCTCGACCGCAAATCGGCTGGAATCGAGCGGTTGGGGCGCGTTTTCGCCAACCGCTTCGGGACCGATTTTTCCCAACCGCTTCCGAGAATCGCGAAGCGGCAACCAATCGCGAGGCGACGCGTACGTAACGTCGGTAGCTTTCGAAACAAGAAGCATTTGCCACTGGTGAGGCGTCCAAGGCGCTGCAGTCCTAGCATTGAAGCAGACAAACCAACGAAGAAACGTGATGTTCACGTCCGTTACTTGAATCCACCGCGAAATAAATTGACCCATAATCTTAACGGGCTTCGCTCCGGTGATTTGGTTTGGGTAAAAGTGTGTTTATTATTCGGGGTGCCAAGCCCGTCGCACTCTGCCTTGTTAGTCTTTGTCCATAGAACATTGGAACCCACCTCCGATCGATCGAAATGGCAGCTTTTGTAACCACTAAGGCAGTCACGTGAACTACTGAAAACTTAGACACCGTGCATGACCACCACGAAGGCGATAGAGATGTTGTGAGCCCAATTTCGTTGCCAACACACTACCGCGGAGCTGGCAAGGTACCTGCGCTAGCTCGACCTGTAACATTTACTACTACCAAAAGGAATAAAGGGAACCTACTCAAGAAAAAAAGTGTAGGTACGAGACGATGCACAGGTAATCCATACAGCGTTTATTTGTGCTTAATGTCAAACAAACAGTAGACTCAATCGACGTGCGAGTGACGAGAGGAGAGTCCGCCACTAAGGAAGCTACGACCGGCTAGCCCCGAACGCATTCCCCCGCGCCATGGTCCAACCGTTCCGCTCACGACTCCTAAAATGGTGAGAGCGAACCATGCGAGGAAAAATGCTGGCTCGCTATCCCGAAAACAAGGTCAGCTATTCATGCGGGAAGGGTCCACTTCAAAAAAAGGGGTCGGGGCCATACTCTTCTCAGTCAGGAAGGCGCGCCTACGACTGGCTGGGCTTTACTTGTGGGTGAAGTCGAGGAAATCGAAGGCGGGTTTTGTGGGTCCATGTCTCTTTTTTTCGCTGTCCGAAACTCGCAATGCGTGCGAACAGCCTGAAGAAAAATTTTCAGAGTGCCAAAATAGCTTACTTTTGGCTTTGGATCGTAAATTAAACTTGATTTTTAATTTTAAAAAGTGTTGCCGAACGCAAGTCTCCAAAGCTGGCGTGTGACCCCGAAAAACCACCAACCGCGTCTCGGTGTGCTCGGTGTGTCAGAATGGGGTCGCTCGCGAACCGCATTCAGAACCGCTTCGCAAACGCACCTCAGCCGCCAGTGTGAATGCGCCATAAGGCTCCGATCGCGATTTCCAAGGCGTGGAAATTAAGTTCGCATCGACCCGGATCAAAATATTGCAATTATAGGCCAGCCATGCAGCAGCTGACAATTTTGCCACACTGACCGTGCTTCACCTTGGCAGCATACTGTACGTGGTCAGAGCTTACAAAACTCTCCCAAACGCCTCGGTGAATGGAGTTATTCATAGCATCCCCCCCCCCCCTCCCCGAAGCTGATTCGAACTACCTGATGGGAATGAGATGCGCTCGGGACGCCCCACTCATTCAAGTTGGAAGAATGGTCAAATTCAGCTCCGCTCTCCTGATTTTTTCAGGTAGAAGACTACCAAGCTATATGTTTTTCGCCGAAGGGAAGCTCCGCTGCCACCCATTCATGAAATCCATACTTTACTGCAACAAATGCCGAAGCACCAAGCATAGACCAGATTATGCCCCATTGCCTACACTCCCTTGTGCGATCGCTTTGGCCAACTTCACTCCCCTGACCATTCTTGTGAACCGAGATGCGCAATATGCGGGGAAGCGGTTCTTACGGGAAGCAAGGAGTGTCGGCACTGAAATCGAAACCCGACAACCATACCCCAATTCTCGCTCTCTTGTGAAAAGAGAAATAAAAAACAACGGCAAAGGAGTGAAAGCAGAGGAAAACAGAAATTTGCACCCAGGAACCGCGGTCAAAGCGGGAGCCGCGGCCGCTCGACACACAAGCTGCAGGTAATCTGGGCCAAGATTGCCTCTGGCTCACCCAATTGAAGCATCACTACAACCCCTTCAGTCAGGGGGGAGCTACTTCTCTAAGAAAACAGTGAGCTCAAAACTCAGATACAAATCCTACAACAAGAAATTCCCAACATAGCCAAGGCTATCAAAATCGTCACTGCAACCATATAAGCCCTCATGAAATACCCGCCAACCCCATCCTCACCCACCTTTTCCGTTTTTCCTGACGAGACGAATGAATCGCCAAAACGAAAAATTCGACGCGCACACCTAACCAAGGAATCCAGGGACAATTGATGGAGACGGATGAGACCGAGAAATCCGCTCTGCAATCTGAATTTGATCTCCAGGCCTAACAGAGCACTCACCTCTTATCACAAATGCAAAAAGCAGATGCAAAATTGTCAAAAGTAAATCCAACAAAGAAACGCAGTACAAACTACTGAAACTCCAAGCCATCCAACACCAAAACCAAATTCAAGCCTAACCCCTCAACTTAGGCCGCTCCGCAGGAATTGCAGGAGCTTCACCAATAAAAAGGTGGAGCTTCGGCAATACTACCAACACTCTACTATTAACCCAGACAGTCATCCTGCTGCAAGAGCCCAATGGGAAGATGAAGCTACCTGGCTTCAAGTTGTATGAAGACCCTACGGGAAGGAGCACAGGCACCCTGGTCACAAACAACATTGCAGCTACCATATCCCAGCCCAGAGATGCCTCGAACAGAGCTTCATCGAAGTCCACCTCAAGTCGACCAAGAAACAGGTAGGAGGTCTCTTCATTCTCAACTGTTATTGTCGATCCAAGGCGAAGACACCTTGATGCCTGGATGTCACATTCACCGAAGCAATTTAACAAGCCACTGCCAAACCAGACCATACATGCCTCATTGTAGGCGACTTCAACGCATCAAAACAGACTTGGGGATACCATTTGAATTCACCCCGGGGCAACGAAATTGTTAGACTCCAAATGGACAAAGTCCTCCCACATCTTAACAACCCTGAAACACCAACCAGACTGCAAACAAGCGCAGCACGGGATAATGCCCTGACCTTGCTTTTGTGCTTTAACCATCCAAACTCAAGATCACCTGGGGTTCCCTGGCCAAATATCTAGGATCAGACCACAATATCATCCAAATTGCAGCCACAGGGACCCAATACAAGACAATCATCGGCAAAGCACCTCACACGGACTGGGACCAATTTCAAAAAGCCCGGACTACCACTCCCCAACGGGACCTAGACTTCAGTGGTTAGGCAACCCAACTCAAAGAAGACATCACCAGCCACACCAGTGAGTTTACCACTACCGTAGGTACCACCGTACATTGACAACCATCTTCTTGGTCTGAGGGAAGCCCGCCGAAGGCTGACCAAGAAACGGAAACGACAAAGGCGCAACAATAAACTACGGAAACGCATCGCAGAACTTAACGCCAAAGCTGCTGCCTACGACAACGACCGGCCCAAAGAAAACTGGCTAAAGATATGTGACGGGGCTAGTGGCCGCCTATCCGTCAAGCAAACATGGAACCTTCTTCAAGACCTGATTGACCCCACCAAAGGGAAATCGGAGGCCAGAAAGCGGATCACCCGCACTATCAACGCCTACAAGGGCACCCATCAAGAGCTTATGGACAACCTGGCCACACTGTACCTCCGATGCGAAACACCCACATCTAAGATATCACACCCGGACTACACCGGCCGTCCCAACTGCACACTGGATGAGCCGGCCTCCATACAAAAACTCAAGGAAGCCCTGGCATCGACTAATAAGAACAGCGCACCAGGAGCCGGCTCCATAACGTACAAGGCCCTGGCAAACTTGGATGATGCCGGCTTCGACTCACACTTTTACCACATGAACCATGAATGGGAACAATGTTCCATCCAACAAGAATGGACGCACGCATCAGTGGCCTTTATCCAAGAGCCAGGCAAACCACTCAACACCGAAAACCTCAAACCCATCTCCCTGACCTCCTGCGTGGGAAAGTTATTGGAGAAAGTTATCTCAGGCCGACTCCAAAACTTCCTCGACTAGATGGGGCAAGTCCCACAGAACATGATTGGCTTCCGCCGGTGGAAGCGGGCGAAGATGATAAAAATACTTTAATTTGCCAGATAATGGCAGTTACTTATTACATGATTACACGAGGCTGATGACGGTCGCGCAACAGACGGGGCTCTTCCAGAGTTGCTTGACCTGTTCTTGGTGTACACTTTGTTTGGAACTCACAAACTAAAAAAAACTTTTGAGGTGGTTGTTTGAATTTTGACTCTCTACTCTTGCGTTTCGACGAAAGTGCTTGAGTCAACCATTCCGAAAACTGTGTCGTAAACTTTCCGAGAAGCTTTTCACTGTGCACTGTGTGACCGGCAGCTGCATCAGTGTATATTATATCCTAAAAAAAGAAGAAAAACATTGAATGAAAATGTGTTATTGCAGCAATTACGTTCTGAGTAGACAAAGCCCCAACGTCTAGGAGGTTAGAAATATCCTCGGGAATTTGATCACATTATATTTCAGAGGCAGCAGTAATAAAGCTCTGACTTAAAAAAAAAAATAGGAATCGCAGGAAATTAGACACCTTAAAACGTATTTGTCGCTCGTATTTTTGTACCTTGTTACATTATTTATAAAATATAAGCTATAAACAAAGAAAAATGTGCCTGCTGTCATTCTATATTTGCAATTATCTCCGTTTCGCGGAAAGTTTCTAAACTGCTGCCGTCACCGGATACGCAGTATTTTTGGTCTATAGTTGAGCACGTGAATTTTTATCTAAAACAAAATTGCCATCCCCAAGGGCAGCCAACCGTGAATGGTGCCTAAAAAATGTTGTCGATTTGACGAAAAACAAGGATTAGAACTACTAAAAAAAGTAGCTTCAATCATCTGATTGAATTTGAGGCGCAAGTGGAAATCGAAGGACGACGACGATGCCCTTTCACATTCGATTAGTTAATAATTTGACGTTACCGTGTACCTAATCATAACTGTCACAAGCGCTGACGTACATCAATATGTTTTCCGCATCATACTTCCAACTATTAGAGGAACAATGAAGGGTATCTGACACATCCCAGCGGAGAACTGGAGATTAATTTAGATCAGCTAGGGGCCTTTCTGTGTGGAGCCGAAATTTCGGTTACAGGGCGCCTTCTCCGCAAGCAGCCCCCTTAACCTAAGCGTTTAGACGACTGCGCTTTGCCGCGGAGCTGCCGAGGCGGGAAACTGTTAGAGTCCAAGAAACAAAAAGGTACTGTCTGTTACCGGATAACGCTGCTCTCCTTCCTATAACGATTGTTTCTTGTTATGGCAATACAGGGTCCCGTTGCGACTTCTTAAGGCCCGTTCACACTCTTGTGTTTGCTTAGGAAGGAGCTCTTGCGATCCCCTTGACTAAGAGAACAGATTGGCATGCCGGCGCAATCTATAAGGTGATTCTGGAACTGCCTTTTACTAAAGAGCGAAGGTTGTGCGGTATTTGCGAGATCAAATGTGCTTACTATCTGTGAGAAATTGTCATTCATAAGATTATCAAAAGTTTCTTTAGTCAAGAAAAAAAGAGTGATGCGAGGAAAGCACGCTAAGTATACATCATTTTCAAGTGTTCTACAGCTAACCCAATAGATGGCGCAAGTCTATTGTCTCGTCGTAACAGATTCTAAGGAGTTTTATGGCGCACGGTTTAAGCAGTCGCAAGTGTGCGAAGCATCCTTTTACTGGGCCAAATGGTCCGTGGGCCCAGCAAGGTGTCACGTTTGACTTACGACATTTGTTTACCCTATTTTGCTGCAGCTAAAAACTGGTTCAGGCATCTGCGTTAAAACGCGACCAACTGCGTAGCAACCGCTTTACGGCTACTAAAGACGAGATAATCTAGTAGTTGCGCCATCTATGGGGTTGTACTGGCCCACTTCGGGTCCGAGTATATTTTGAATATTTGCTTTAAATATTAAAGCATGAAATACTTTTTAACGGAATCTTAAAATCGTGCCCGTTTGCCAGTCCATCCGTCCGTGCATTTCCCACTAAATTTAGCGGGGAAACTAAAGGGGTGTTCAGGTTACGCGACTTCAATTGATGCCACGTGACCTGACTTCACGTGATCTATATTAAATATTCCCGCCAAAGTCGTCGGGGAAATTGATGTCACGTGAGCTGGCGTCCAATGACTTGTGCACAAATTTGGGTTTCCCTCTAAATTTAGCGGACAAATTGATGCCACCAGATCAGTACAACTATTCACTTTCCCTGATACATTTAGCGGAAAATTAGATTTCACGTGACCTGAGGTCCCAAGACCTATACATCAATTTAGTTTCCCCGCGCAATGCCTCGAAGAATTCGATAGAAATAAAGATCCTCACTCCACGAAACGATGGTTTCATGTATTTTAAGCAATTTTTAACCATCGCACCTTTAAGAACTGCTTTTCGTCTAATATAGGACTTTGGAGTAGCCGCCAATTTCTTTACATAATGTTATAAGAAACCGTCTGTCTTATATAGGGCGTAGATTAGAACTTGCAAATGCTGCAACACACTCTATCATGATCGGGAGATATACGTAGACGGAAAGTGGGCCAGGGTTACCCAATAGACAGAGGAGCCAGTGCGTTACCTCGTCGTAAGCAGTCGCGAGTGGTTACAGCGCCGCCCTTGCGTTTCACTACGATCCGTTGGCGAAACTTCAGCTGCCAGAGCAACCATTGGGTTTCAAGAGGAGATGCAGGTCCAAATACGGCAATATTTAAAAAAAAAGAAAGAAAAGTGATTTCGGGTTTTAGAGTGTTTTATTATCGTAAATGTTCATATTTTATGCCTTACAGAAAGTAATGACCGATTATGGACGCGAAATTAGTCATATTCGCATTTGAAGACCTCCCGGCAACCCAGAGAGTTGTAAACATTAAGCCATGGTTGATGTGCGCTGTTCTTCAAATTGTGACGTCACCTGTCATTACAATTTTTTTGAGAAGTAGGCCTAGCTATCTCCTCTCCGTCGCAATCTTTTGTAGACTCAGTTTATCACGAGCAATAATATATAAAAATTATTTCTCTTGCCGAGAAGGAGTTCCACTTACACACATATGAAAATATTCGACGGCGTTTTGTCTTGTTTTCACTTTGGGTGCATCTTCACAGTTTGCGCTCAAGAATTTTTGTTTTCCTTATATCGTCCGATTACAACCAAATTGCATGCACAAGGTCGAGGATACATACTATTAAGGTTTAATTAGCGTGTATATATTTTAGATATATGAAAACTTTTAGAATCTTTAGTTAGCATTTTGAGAATTGTGTTTTTGCGAGTTTTAGTTACTTTAAAATAAGGGACCTCTCGTACACCTTATTTTTGTTGCTCATTGCATTAGCATGCAAAAAGAGCGAATTAGCCTACTTTACTAGGCTCTTTTAAAGTGTGTGGCCGTGCACCAAGTGAACGCAAGAACTTCGTTTTTTCCTTGTGCGTTGCGTCCAGAACATTAATACAAGCTTTATGAAAACAAACACAAAATTTACCAAAGGGAGATCAAGCACAATGAACTGTGAAACATTAATCCAGATATCTCAAACATTAAAGAAAACCGGTTTTTCTTTGCGCATAGTGAGTCACACGAAAACGGAACTCTAGGAACCAGCATTTAGGTTTGCAGACACATCCTACGCGTATCTTCGACAAGAACGAATAAACAGATTTTCCTCATTTAATATATAATCTTTCTTTTTGTGCATTAGGCACGTTCCTTGAGCGTTAGTTTTACGGAAAAATAAGGCATTAGAAGTGGAGGTTGGTCTTACCCCAAAAATACCCATTATTCGAAAGTCACTACGGCTCATGAAACGCCGACACCTGGCACTCGGATGCAATGATACTTGTGTACCCCGTGTATGTGAACAAATCACACACCGTTAAAATTACACAAGTAATCGTGTGCAACTGGGCTTCATAGGTAAGTATTTCATTCGACATATAGTTACTTTGTTCTCTCCTAGAGCAGAGAACAAAGTAAAAAACAAAAATAAAAGCTTAAAAAAACATGAAATGCTTCTTAACAGAAGCCCCAATCCCAAAATTATTTCCATGCTCTCCTCCGTGCATTTCCCAATAAATGTAGCGGAAAAACGAAATTGGTGTTCAGGTCACCTGACGCCAATCGATATCACATGGCCTGACTTCACGTGATCTATATACCACTTACGTTTCCCTCCAATGTCGGCGGGAAAATTGACGTAACGCGTCCTCACGTCACGAGACATCAACATACATCAGCTCATTTTCCCCGCCGAATTTAGCGGTGAAATTGGGAGAACTTGACTTCATGCCTCGCGACCTTAACATAAAGTAACATTCCCCGATACATTTGGTGGGGAAATTGATTTCACGGAACCTGAACACCTTCAGTTTTCCAGCTAAACTTAAGGGGGCGAGGGGGGGGGGGGGGGGGGGGGGGTTTAATGTCATGTTACCTGACGACACGTGCCACATCAAAAAAATTTCCGCATTAAATCTAGCAGAAAAAAATTGCGTCCCGTGGCCTATGCACCAATTTAATTTCCCCTCTAAGTTTAGCGTTAAAGATGTGACCTATGTACCCGGTTTCCCGCTAAATATGCCGGCGATTTGATAAAAATAAAGGTTCTTCACTCCCCGAAACGACCGTTTAATGTCTTCTGATCTATTTTATGTGATCGCACCCTAAAACGTCACTTAAAAGAAAAAACAATGTTTTTTTTTGTTTTTTTTAACAGTCTGGCTGGGACACTTGTGGCAATAAATAAATTTTACGCAAAAGAAAAAAATAGAGCAATATTCTCCGTAGCGCTGCGTCCGTGTTACTTCTTCGTCTGGTCCTCGTCTTTTCGCGCTGTTTTTAATACCAATATTGACGGCGAGAAATTTATTTGAAATTCAACGCGCGATGTCCATGGCGTCATGGGTCATTCTGGAATGACCATCTCAGTCGTGAAGGCGAAGCCGATCTACCTCTCCTCCCCGCGTTCGAAATGCCGAGAGAGAAAACACGTGGAAAGGAGGTGACTGCCAACTAAATCGAGTCTCGCGCCGTCAATATTGCTCTAAAAAAATTGTTTTGTCTTCGCGTAAAATTAATTTCTTGACACGCGTGTCTCATTCAGGCTGTTTTTGAAAAAAAAAAACTTTTTTTCTTTACAGGGGCCTTTTAAGTAGTGCATTGCATGCGGTACTGGACCTTACATACAAAGGTCGCTATATTTATTTTATTTTACTTACGCATCCTGCAGGCCCACTTGCGGACCGCAAGCGGGCTTGCAGGATGTGTAAGTGATAGATAGGGTTAGTGTCAGGTGACAGGTAGGGTTAGGGTCACAGAAATACGAATGTCGTGCGCTATTTGTATACGTGTTTCAGAAAATAACACTCTTTAAACATTTTTGTCCACACAAGCTTCAGAATCAAAAACCCATCTAACTATAAGACGAGGCCCATTGGCAAGGTTGAGCACAATATACGCGCATCATTTTTAAAGAATAGAAAATTACTGGAACATTTTGATCAATAAAATCAGTCGTGTACAAATATGTTTGATCAAGTAGGTTCATCGGACAGTTTTGCAACATCTATAGTCAGACTCTCATTTTTACGTAAGGGCAAATAATTTTTGTGTTTCGTTAAAACAGCTCTGCAAGGAAAAAAACAAATTTGTTTAAAGGGCATAGATGGGACAGAATTTTTTTCTAACTTTTTCCATGCAGAAAAAAAAAAGAAAAAAGAATTCTGCAATATTTACGCCGTTAGACGCAATTTAAGTGCAGAACGTGGAGGTCGCAGCCCGCTAAGCCCCGCCCCGTGCTTACACGGTGCTTACATCTCTCATTGTCTGGAAAGACGATTGACGTGTGGAAGCTTGGTTATAAATTTGTATCTCTGTGCGCTAATAGTATTTTAATAGTTTTTTTTTTGTTTGAGAAGCAAATAATCAAGCCAGAGCCGTTATTGTTTTGAAAGGCATTCTGATATTGCTTGTACCCGCTTTGGTTTGAAATGTTAACAAACATGACTGCCGGTGTCTGCGGAGTGCTGAACGAGCGAAGCTCGTTGAGCACGTCACTTCTTATGAGTGCGAGTGGTTTTGAGTTTACAGAGATATTTAGAGGAAGATATTATCAACCGACGTAGTGTGCAACAAACTGCCACAGGTACGCGCCTCTAGAAGCGCCGTGCGGATGCTTGTTCTCGTAGCGGGACTGGCCTCAGCCTAGCGTCCCAGATCAAGGATTTCGATCGATCTGGCTTGACTTCTTTCTTTGCGTGCGTTGATGCTGAATAAATATATTGATTCCCCTAAAAGCGGCCCCGCTGCTCCGTGAATCGTTCAACCATCGCGATTGCGACCATGATTTCAATACCGAGGAGATACCTACACAAGTAAGAATTTGCGAGCCATTTAGTTCGAGGCAATCGGGCCTTTGGCTCGCATCAAGTTTGTCTAGATATGTTCCTGTCAATGCACCTCTAAAGGCAAGCTTTCAAGTTTTGAAGTACACCTGGTCAATCAAAGGGATTTATTTCTACGTCGCGTTTCAGTTGTGCGTCATGACACTCACCCATCTTCCTCGCACATGCCGAAAAACAAACAAACAAACAAACAATAACAGTAAAGCTAGGAAGACTGCATATTTAGTTTGTTATTGTTTTTAGTTCTCTCGGTCGTTTACTACGCACCTCAATATATGTTGATAGACGTTTGTATTGTACCGTGGCTCGTGCATGATGGAACGCTAGAACGCAGCTTTCATGGTCGCGTCTTTTGAGCGTTGGGGGAGTTCTTAGACGAGGGATGAATAGCAGACGGACGGAGGCGAGAACGGAAGTCGACGCGCAGTTTTTGTGTTCGCGTCTCACGGCTTAGGTCTGTTTCTCTCGGGCAGGGGGCGCTCTAGAGTCCACGAGACCAGAGCCGTTTATTGAGAGAGTTTGGCCATACATTGGTTTGAATAGGCGAGCATCTCGGGCCAACCGCAGGCCGCGAAACAGCCCCTAGCGGTGGTCGCGTGCTCTAAATTTGTGCCACGACTATACTTCGTTTCACCTTATGTGCGAGCGAAGGCAAAACTGGAAGCGCGAGCACGGAAGCTCCGTGCGTTCAGGCTTTGCTCGAGCGCGCGAGCTGGGGAGAAATGCAAAAAGCGCTGGTCTCGCGCTTCTAGCTTTGGCTTCGCTCGCAGGTAAAGTGAAACGAAGTATAATTTGAGCCGTGCCGAGCGGAACTCCGCGTCTCAAGACGCTCGCGCACCCCACCCTTTGCACTGCTTTCTTTCAGCCAGTCTCAGGACGCTGTTCTAGCAGTGCAGACAAAGGCATGGGCACGAGCGCGTGGCTTTGGAAAGTGCCTCCTATGCACGAGGTCTCGTACAAACAATAGCGTTTCGCTGAGCTAGGCTCACGCGCCTGTGCCTTTGTCTTCACTGTCGACATTTGTGAGATGGAGTAGAGGTCTCCTGATTGGTCGACGCTGTGTCACAAATTTAGTTTACGCTCTAAGCGTGGGGGGAATATTCGGCGCTGGCGGCGGCCTTTGCTCCGCCTATTGTCCAAACTCTCCTAATATACGGCTCTGCACGAGACGCGACCACAAAAAAGGTGCTTCCGATAGCGTCCGCGAGACGCGACCATTTAGTACTGACGTGGAGCGGCGTCCTAGCGTCCCATCGTGCAGGATCCACGGGCGTCAACTATACGCCTCGCAAGTGGGCTCATTTTCGTCTTCTGCGCATGAGAAAGGAAGTAGCGGTGACGTCAGAACGCCGAGCCCTGATTGGCTGATCGCGACCCCCCTATCTGAGCGTCGTCTGCTCCTTTGCAACGTCGTCTGCGTCTGTCTTACCTTTTCTGCGACTTTCGGAAGTACAGGTCTTTACGAGCGAGCTCGACTTCGCCTTTCAGAGAGGGCAGACAAAATAACTCGAGCGGTACGTTGTTTTAACAACCAGCAGACGCGCATCAAGGAGAGAAGTCAAAGGACTGACTCGCGAGGTGTCCCGAGGCGCCGAGGTTTGTTTGCTAAGAACCGAGAGTGAGCGTGTTAGTGTCCGCAAGTTCCCTCCCAAGTACTTTTTCCTTCCTTTCGTGTGCGGCGAGTCTCCTCACTCTTTAAAGGGACACTGACAGGGTATTTATGCTCGCCGAGGTTTTTAGTTGTACGTGACATATGAGAGCCCAACTACCCAGAACAAAATTTGCGGCTCGAAATTCGGTTTCTTTCCGCCCGAAAACCGCCGATCAAGAACTGGCCGGTTCAAGTCTCGCTCACTCTCTTTTCCGTGGTCACGGGCCGTTTTCAAAGGTATCGATGCGACCACCAAATTTAATCGAAGTCGTGGGTCATTGAAGGCACACAGTCAATATTAAAAATAGAAAAAAATATGAAACCCATTTTTTGTGGCTTCAAAGAAGCTTCAAATACGTTGATTGAAAAAAAAAGTAGCACAGACAACCGGAAGCTTTCTGTGCGTTCACTCAACATGGCGTCGTTTCGCATATCGTGGGACTCGTTGGTGGGACTATAGCACTAGCGGATGGCAGCGGACGACGGGCGTTGGACCTCTACTTCAGAACTGTCGTTCACGGTACTGGCAAATTCTGTCTTTCTTCGAAAGAGAAATTTCGGACCAATCAAAAGAACTGATAATCATCCCGTACGACATGCCCGACCAGCAAGCCGACTGCACGAAGACGTCGCCGAGCCGTCGTCCCTTCTCCTGGCTGAAGACATCGCTCGCTCAAACGTCAAGCACGAAGTGCGTACTTCGAGTTGAATACGCACGCGTACGGTTACTTTACGAGGTGCGAATGTGCCCTATGCGTGGTGCTGCCCGACTTCAAGCCGGGAGTGTATGTATTGAAGGGAAATCGGCAGCAAACTTCCGAAATACAGTCTAGCAGCTGCATAATTACGCAAGAGAGTGTTCCTTCAATAGCTCAGTGGAAAGACGTCCGATTCACACGCAGAGGGCACGGGTTCGATTCCTGGTGTGGGTGTACCTTTCATTTTTTATTTTATTTTTTGTCAAGCATTCTGCGATGTTTACATTTCTTTTTTTACAATTATCACAGGAAAAAAAATTTGTTCTGGACGATACGTCGCTGAACTAAATGGTATGGATTCCATTTTTGACACCTGCGAACTCCGTGTATATCCCTTTCCACAAAATGCAGGGAGCATATGAATCGGGTAGCGTCCGCTTTCCGAGCTTCGCGTAATGGTTCTACAGGAATTGCAGCCAGCCATTGATTCCGACGCGTTGATCTTTCGGAAACTTGTGCACTCTGGCCACTTTCAGATGCAGGACATTTGAGGCAACTCTTCACGCAGCACCTTGGAGTTTGGAGTATTCTTTTCGGAGCTGATCACGGGAATTCACCACGGCACTCGGGCACTCACTACTAATTGCCAACACTTAAATGGACAAAACAACTCATCTTGAAGTACAAAACAGCGAGCGGAACAAACATAACTGCAAAGGAATACCACGGCGAACGGACGCATTTCGTCTGCTACGTGCGGAAAAGAGGAGAAAAAAAAAAAAAAACGCACGGTCGGGTGTAGCCACGTGACTTCCGCCACTCCCGCTATCCTTTCCACTTCTCCGTTTCGGTTTCGGTTTCGCGCAGTTGCGTTTTTTGGCTTTATTAAAAAAATACGTGACACTGTAGCAAAATATTAATTGGGTAGTCTTCCGACACCATAATGAATCGCCTGACGAAAAAGGAAAAAAAAAAATTGGGGGGTGTCAGTGTCCCTTTAACATAGTCGGCGGGTTGGCGCAGTTAACGTCGTCTGCTTTACGTCTGCTAGTCAAAGCGATGGCTGCTTTACCTTTCCTGCGTCTGTCGGAGATTCACCGCTTTTTCACCGGCGAGAGTCACCGCTGGCTCGGAAAACAAGGAGATGACAAGAGGAAGAGATTGACCTCTTAATCTAAAATTGAGGTCAGCGATCAAAGTATAATAGGGAAGGGTTCACAAGGGTCGTGCGGGCATATTCCACTCAGCACGCCAGCCGGTCGTGGGCAGACGGTCTTGGCCAAGGACCGTCGGAGCACCGCTGCGCCGCTGCTAGGCCTATCTGCCGAGCTCGCTAGGACGGGGTCAGTGGAATCGTGGCCGTTGGAGCATTTCCCGGGTGTTTGTGGATCCAGCGTTCTTGTTGGTCGTGGTCTATTTCAAGAACTTTTTACTTTTTTTCTTGCTGCTTGTAGTCGGGACGCGTGAGAAGAGCACGTACAAAAATAAACGTCCGTTGGTCGTCGCGACCAATTAACTGAGCGACGCTGTCGGCCATGCTGAATTGATCGTAAGAAGTGCGTAAGACAGCTTCGGAGCTGTCGTAGGATTCCGTCGTAACCTGCGCAAAACTTACGATAATTTTGTTTCGTGAATACGAATTTGTTCTCACGTTTTGTCTTACGCACATTTTTGGCGTAAGATCGTTTCGTGAATCTGGCCTCTGCACTTCCGAAAGTCGCAGGAAAGGTAAGACAGACGCAGACGACGTTGCGAGCAGACGACGTTGCAAAGGAGCAGACGACGCTCAGATAGGGGGTTCGATCAGCCAATCAGGGCTCGGCGTTCTGACGTCACCGCTACCCCCTGCGCAAGAAGCAGACGAACTTGCTCTCTGCGTAGCGTTTGTCCATGGGCACTAACCGTTTAAAAGGTCGCCATACGACCTAATAATATCCGATTTTGCTCGCCAGGGGCGCTGTTCGAAACTTGAGAGCTACATGTCTATCGCAGACGACGATAGACGGCAGTGAAACAGTAGACGGCGCCGGAGGCTGCCGTTCGTCTGCTCGCACGACTAGCAGGTGGTGTTATGATAGATTCACACTGGCTGTTGAGATGCCTTTGCGAAGCAGTTGCGAAGGCTGTTCACGAGCGAGCCCGTTCAGACACACCGAGATGCGGTTGGCGGTTTCTCGCCGATAACACGAGATATCTCTTTAGACTTGTGCTCGGCAACCCTGTTTTACAATCAAAAATCCAGTTTAATCCCCGATCCAAAGCAAAAAATGAGCTATTTTGGCACTCTGAAGGCTTTTCTTAAGGCTGTTCGCTCGTATTACGAGTTTCGGGCAGCGAAAAAAGAGCCATGGACCCGCAAAACCGCCTGCGATTTCCGCGACTTCCTACACAAGGAAAGCCCAGCCAGGCGTGCGCGCGCCTTGCTGATTCATAAGAGGATGCTCCCGACCCCTTTTTTGAAGTGGACCCTTCCCGCGTGAATAGGTGACCTTGTTTTCGGGCTCGAGGGCCAGGTTTTGCCCCGCATTGTTCGCTCTTATCATTTTCGGAGTTGTGAGCGGCACTGCTGAACCATGGTGCATGGTAATGTGTTCGGTGCTAGCCGGTCGTGACTTCGTTTCTGGCGGACTCTCCTCTCGTCACTCGCACTTCGATCGAGTCTACTATTTGCTTGACATTAAGCTCAAATAAACACCGTATAGATTACCTCTGCATCGTCTGCTACGAACACATTACTTGAGTACGTTTTCTTTATTCTTTTTGGTAGTAGTAAACATGACAGGTCAAGCTAGCGCAGGTACCCTGCCAGCTCTGCCGTAGTGTGTTTTGGCTACGCAATTGGGCTCATGACATCTCTCTCGGCCTTCGTGGTGGTCATGCACGTTGTCCAAAGCTTTCAGTAGTTCACGCGACTGCCGTAGTGGTTACAAAAGCTGCCATTTCGATCAATCGGGGCGGGTTCGATCTTCTACGGGCAAAGACTAACAAGGCAGAGAGCGACCGGCTTTGGCACTCCGAAAAATAAACGAACTCTTACCCGAACCAAATCACCCGAGTGAAGCCTTTAAGATGGACGTAAACATCACATTTCTTCGTTGATTTGCCTGCTTCAACGCTAGGACTATAGCGCCTTAGACGCCTCACCAGTGACAGATGCCATCTTGTTTCGAAGCACGTCAGAGTCGCGATGCGATTGGTTTCAGCTTCGCGATATGTGAAAGCGGTCGGGAGAAATCGATGCCGAAGCGGTTGGCAAAAACTCGCCCCAACCGCTCGATCATCAGCCGCTTTGCGGTTGAGAACGCGGATGCAGATCCGCTTTGCGGTTGCGGATGCGCTGCGAGTGTGAATGCGTGATTAGACTTCCAGACAAGAAACACCGGAGGGGGCGAAAGGAAGACACTACGCTTATTAGGCTGTTCGGTCCGAGCAGCCAAGCCAGTCCAGTAGTAATGGGCGGGGCCACAGATCTGCGGGCGGGGCTTAGAGCGGGCTGGAACTCCACCTAAGTTCCGCCTAACAGCGTAAATATTAAGCGTAAAATTGTTTTTTTTTTTTGTGTAGAAATTACTTTTAAAAAGTATGTGTCTCATTTGTGCCCCTAAAAACGTTTTTTTCCTTGCAGTGTCCCTTTAATGGAATTAGTCGATATTCCTTCGATCGACTAATTTTTGGGGCTAGGTATACATCGTTATATTGCATATAACGATGTATACCTAGCCCCCAAAAAGGTCGTGATGTTATTGGGCCCGGCGCGAAAGCGGTCCCTCCTTGAAGGTGCTGTGCAACGACTTTTGTACTTTGCGTAAATACCACTTAGAGGGAATCTCTAACGTTCATTATCTATGAAAAAGACGTTAGCTTTTCTCCTCGTGCATCGGTAGTCACATCAAAACAAATACAGATGAAAGAAAAACGAGCAGCGTTTTTTGCGTGAACTCGCAGGGCAGAACAAGTGGCCACGTTGTCTGGAGCCGATTATATTCTGCCAATGTTTATGATAGCCACGCACTGGGGTTGACAAAGCACAGGACACGTGCTGAGTTTAGTCGTTGTTAGGGTTTGACTACTGTCGTCATAGAAGCTATTGGAATCGAATGCCCGAATGTTTGTTGAGCGATTGATCATCGCGAGTCTAAACCGAGTGCTCGCGCAACACTCGGGTCCAATCTATGAGCCGCATTCAAATATTGTTGCTGGGGAAAATTGTGACCTCCAAGCTACGTCAGCAAGTTTTGCAAGGTAAAAATTGAAAGAAAACGCTCGCTTTTATTTTTAAAATTACACCGTAGTAAAGAGGGTTCTTGGTGATTGGCGTTGCGTGCGAGTATGCTTGGGCATGCTCGCACCCAACAAGCAACAATTAGCGATCAGACTGCTGCGGTTCGTGGGTTGCATGGGTGAGCCTGAGTAAACTTTAGTGTAAATTTTCCACGAAAAAAAAACAGCAACCCATGCCATCTATGTTGCAACATGAAAATTCAGTCTGATGTTCCGTTCTTGCATCTGACATTTATTATGCTCGAAAAACAAAATCCATCAAAGTGCAGTTGGGTTGGTTTAGGCTCATTTGTCTGCTCTCTTTTCCTTTCTTATGAATATATTGGCAGATTGTTTTCTATAATATACAGACCATCTTTGACAGCTCCTTCAAGCGACATTGCAGTTTGCCTACTTTTGCAAGCCTTGGTCACAGCTGTGAAAAGCGTTTGTGGGACCATACTATGACACATCATACAGAGTGGTTGGAACAGGTAACGCGTTCACGTTGAAAGAGCTTTGTTTCCTCGCGCATTCACCAGCTGCGTAGCAGTATGATTAATTGGTCACCACCCTGTTCACTTCACAAGGCAGGTCATACATCATGGTGATAGCGGAATCGACGCTCATCTCCATCCGGTGGTTAACGTTCTTTCTTTGAATCTGCGATCGAAGAATCTCCGTGGCTGAACAGAGATCCCAGGCCGCCAGATGCAGCATCCCTATTGAGACACCCCTTTGTAAGGCCTCCGAAGTCCTTAAGTGAATCCTCCACCACGATGCACTTCACTCAGCCAGTTAAACCAATAGCAAAGGCACGCATTGTCGCTTGCGATGGGCATGCAGTCTCAGCGGCAAAAAGGCCTAATTTGTTTCCGCCCATTAGACCGCGTGTCGATTGGCGTATGCTGTGCTGTCGAAGTGAATATCGAACCAACTGCGGCCTGTTTTGCCAAAACACCTGAGACTGGGGGAGAAAATCTTGAAACAACCAAAAGTAGTAGACAGAGGTAAAGAAGTCAGTCTGACGACGTCCCATGCTTGAACAAACTTGTAAACTTACAACAGCTTGCGTGCGCCTTCACTGTGTTTGCGGGCTGTGGCGGCCGCTTATCTTTAAAGAATAGCGGCGTCTAAGAGATGCTCTTCTCCGCAGACTAGTTAATAGTTAAGGCCTACATTTCTACACAGCAGTCGGTGTTTTTCTGGGCCGCACATAAGAACTTTTCCTCTTTCTTGATCAAGCCAGAATGTAACGCTGGCTGCTCTGACAATGAAGGTCCAATCTCAAGACCTTATCTTGCCTAGTTATTCACTGTGACATTGCATTTTTCTCGTGAAAAATGAAAACGTAATATTTGTATGTTTTATTGTTCTGTGAAAACGTTTTCATCATTAGGGCTCGTAGGCTATTCTCTTTTTCTCGTTTCTTGATGTTCTTTAGCTTTGGGTTTTCATTTGCTCATATTAGAAATTTCGAAGATTCAAGCCTACACAGTTCGCCATTGTAATGCCAAAAAACTTAATACAATAACTTTTGATATTGGGTAAAGTGTTTGAAGTATTTTTCAGTTCTATTTTTTTTTTTTTTACTTGAGGTAACTTGATGCGACGCATGTCGTAAAACATTACTCTTGGCTTGCTGTATATTAGAACTGGGAGCTTACCGATGCTACATCTACCTACTAGCTTCTAAATAAAGCTCTAAAACTCGCTAAGTTCATCAACGCACCTCACACTCTAAGGAATACAATTACTTTGATTTCGCCCTCTCTTTTTAGCTTGAAAAGCACTGTGCAAAAATAAGGACAGCTGGTGTTACTATTTGGTAGATTGCGATCTCTATGTCGCGCCATACAAAACGCAAGCACGCAAACGCAAGTATGCGCAGATACAAAATGAAACTCTCATTTGTTGGAGCACAAACTCTAAGATATAATCACATTACTTTCGATCCAAGCCTTTCTTCTAATACACATAATTATATTTTCATATACCAAAGATGTCTTTATAGGAAAGTGAACTGGCGATACAAGCATAGGGTTACTCGATATCAGGGTGGAAATTTACTTACAATTATGAACTCACTCAAAAAGATAATTGGAACTCACAGTCATGTTATGTCAGTCCATGCCATTTCAAAAACCAAGAGACAAATCACATGATCACTGCATATTATATCACAAGGTTTCGCTGCAAGGCCGCTCGACATCATAAAATGAGCGCATTACTCAATCGATATCATGTAGCCGCGTACGTCCGGTTCGCCTACCTCATTTGGTTCTCTCGGATTGGTGACCAACCATCGATAACTGCTTTCACCTGAAACGTTCAATGTAAGATAAATGTGAAACTGTGCCTTTGGTCTGCGTAGAACATTCCAGACTGTGCAAGAAAAATCCGGAATCGGCCAAGCACGTGGGTAAGTCTCTCTTTCATCTCCGTCTCAGGACGTACTACGGTTGCCTTTTAGTCCAGTTGTAGGCAGAATTTCGCCTTAGGAAATACCCATTTACATTTTCTATAATCATTCTACTTATTTTTAATCTTGACGATACCTAAAACCCGGAGCTTCATTAGAAAATTCAGTCCACTTTTCTCACAGTCACGCATTACATGCGAATGACTGTAGAGTGTGTGGCGAGTAAGTTTGAGTGAGTTTACCAATGTGGCGAGATCTTTGACAAAACCGTGGAGAACGCTTGGATGATCCAAGGAGTCGCGTCTTTTTCTTTTGAACTAGGCTAGCTCTAGCTGGATATACATTACCAAGATAAACCTGCGGACCGTTTTCTTTTTACCCGAATTAATCCGATGGCCGCAATTTACTCTGTCAAAATCCCCTCATTTATTTAAGGTAAACATCGCTTGGTAAACTTAGCACTACAACCACGTCCAAATGCCAGCCTTTCATACGAATCACTTGTAGTTACAAGTACCCGTCTTAGTAAACAAGGATGATGCTCCCATTGCTGCCTGACAAAAGGCATCTAGGGCTCGCAAATTCAAGCGTTCGAAGTCGACTGTCTACATCTTCCGTCGGCACTTCCCTCTATCTAATCTGACGGCCAGTGGCGTAGCCAGGAACTTCTTTCCGGGAAAGGGGAAAGGGGGAAGCTGAGCAAAGCCATCTAGAGGAGGAAAGCCAGGGCGCTCCCGCGATTGCGTGTGTCTACGTCACAGCTACTTGGCCTTCGGTGCGGCCGGGGTGTAGTTCCGTTCCGGCTCGGCAGATGGAGCCGGCTTGCCTCAGCTTGTTTCCAGAACGTTTCACGGTGAAGGACTAATGGGAGCAGCTTGTTTCGGCGTGTTCAGAGACGCTTAGTATTGTTTTGGTTGTTTTCTTTGTTCTTATCGATTCAAACGTCGCACAACTTGTGAGTGTTCTGCGTATTGTGCTCGGTGATCAAGTGCTGTTTCCGTCATGCCTGACAAATACTGTGTGCCTCAGTGCAACGGTAATTACAAAATGGTGCCCAAAGTGCACGTGTTCGGCCTTCCTAAACATGAAGCGCTGTGAAACACTTAGATCAACGCCCCCCCCCCCCCCCCCCCCCCCCGAAAACCTCATCGTTTCCCAGATAACGAAAGTGAGGAATTCTCATTTTGAATAGTATATCTCGCATTCGTAGTGGCATAGCGCCATTTGGACGGAATAGCAATACAAGAGTTTTGGGAGGAGGCAATAACGGCGACGTGTAGCGTTTAATGGTAAGTCGCTATTATTTATACGAAGGGTATATATTTTGACAGGTGTGCTAGTTTCACTTCGATGACGACGACGTTCTTCGGGAGGTGTCTCAAGTCGACGAAGTTACCGGGAGGACGGTGACAGCGCCGCTCTCTAAGGTGCGCCTTCGCCCAGGCGCAGTTCCATCAAAGTTCCAGGTGATTTATCAGAACACCATGCGAGAAGAGAAGACCCGGACAGCAAGCAATTGCGTCAAGAGGTTTCTGCATTGGAAAGAGCGCTTGCAGAGTCGATTGATTCATTTCACAATGAGAAAGAAGTGGACCAAATACTGAGCATAAAAGACTTGCCCGACCACTTGAAAAACGTGAAATCAGCATTCTGACAAGCTATTGAGGGCAACAGACACCTCACTCTGCTGCACATTGTTGAGGCTGAGGCCCCTTGGATAAAATACTCGATCGTCGTGAAGCCTGATCTTACACAAACTCTACATTTTGCGAAGACTCAGGTCACAAGTTTGGGCTTCAACCAAGCATCGCTGTCACAGGTTCGGTGAAAAAAGATATCCTGTGCAAACAAATTTATAATTTTGATAGGACCGCCGACCGGAGGATAGGTCCACGCCCTGGTGACGGGATCAAGGGGAGGGGAGAAGGAACAACACAGACTCCTTTCTTTTCCACCAGAAAATGGTTTACTTAAAATCCGATAGACATAAAACAAAACAAACAAAACTCTCAACAGCAAGGCACAACGGACCGCCCCGCAGAGGAAGCGCTCAGGCGCGACTTATCTTATACGATAATATCTATACATGAAAACACTGCGCTGGTTCAAAGAACGTTTTCTGCAATTAAGTTCTTGTACTCAAAGAAGGAAAAAAAAACAATTAAAAGAGGGATAAACTATACAAAGTGATATGGGGGTGAGTGGCGCGAACCTGAGTCCGGTGGGTGATGGGGGTGACACGGCCTCTTGCGATGCCGACCGAACCCGGGAGGTCGAGCTGCGCTTGGGTGCTGTCGGCGTGGCTCCTCGGCACAACACCCACCCACGAACGCACACACACTTGGGCGCCCAAAGCAGCGCTTGGACCAGGGAGCCCAAACTCTTCCCGCGCTCAGACTTTCGTCACTACCGCAGTCCCGCCCAAACTTCGCGTTGCGTTCACCCCCGGCCAAGTCTTCGCGCACACTGCCTCGACTCTGCTCGGAACCAAGCCGCGGTCCTCACTTCTCAAATTCCAGCGGAAGACCCCACTCTCCCTCGCCCAAAAAATGAGTTGTTTTTCTGCAGTTGTAACAACAAAATACATATATGAGAAAAACGCACATCACACTGGCAAGCCCCGCAGTGAGCCTACCCCAGCTAACCATAAAGCGCACCCCCACTCGGACATCAGGAAGCTATTCCCAACATTCCTGCAAGCGAGTCGGCCCATCGCTACCAAGTAACAACCTCGCGAGAAACGTCTTCGGGACGAGGGGGGCCAGGGAGTCATAAAACAGAAAGTGGGCGAGGCCCGAACCCTCCCGCTCAACCAACGAGGGGGCCAGGTGGTCATAAAACAGAAAGCGGACGAGGCCCGAACCCTGCCGCTCAACGCGCCGGGCCAGCCGGGTAGACGGCAAGAACAAAAAGAAAAAAAAACAATACAAAACCAAACACACAAAACGCTCGAGTTCTGTGGCAATCGCAAACAGCAAAAGGGGAGTAGAACTCCTCGAAAGTGTCGAAAATTGGGACAACGATCTCGAATCAAGCTCTGAAAGCTCGCACAAAGATATCTTTGCCACTATTCGTTTTCTGCTTGACAAGCTACCTGTAACGCAAAGCGAAGATTACGCAGCGGTCATCCAACTGCTCGCCGAGCAACTGAAGCTGATTTCTTCCAAGAAAGAGCGAAGGCGTTATTCAGTGGCTTTTATGGTGTTTGCATGCATTCTTTTTAGAATATTGCCTCATGGATACAAGTACATTGGTGGATGTGGAAGCATTGTTTTGCCACACCCTAGGACCATCCGATCGATATGCTCCTCGTTTGGAATGAACCCTGAACAAAAGCAGCAAAATACAAGTTTCCTCAGCTACATGGCAAAGAGGATGTCTGACTTGAACGATGACCAACGTTATGTGACCTTGATGGTGGACGAGGTCCACATCAAACCGTTTCTCGATTATAAAGGAGGCAACAATGTGGGTGTCGCACTTAATTCCACAGAAGTCGCGAACAGTGCGTTCGTGTTTATGGTGCAAAGCATCCAGTGCCAAGTTAAGGAAGTCGCTCACATTGTACCCGTGCACGGAGCCAACACAGAGTTTCTGCAAAAGTAGCTTAGAGACATGATTCGCGAGTTCGAGAAAATCGGCTACCGGGTGATGTGCGTCGTAACGGATAACAATGTAGTGAATCGAAGGGCTATGGCCAGAGTGTCGAACCGCAATTGTTTTCGGTTCGGTTCCAGTTCAGGTTCACGGCTTTCGATCGGTTCTGTTCCGGTTCAGTTCCGGGGAGCAAAAAATAACGGTTCGAACCGGTTCTAACCGGTTCGAACTGGTTCTAACCGGTTCAAACCGGTTTGAACCGCAAAATTGAGAATATATTTTTCGCGTTCTTCTGGCAATAGACACTATTTACGCCGTGAAACGATTAACTATATAGTTTCTTCTATCGTCCGTGCAATTCACGTTTGTTTTCAGCTACGAAAAATGTACAAATCAATTATTTATTTCGACGCAACAGAAGAAGAAAATCTACATTAACGTACATAACGTCGTGTTCATTCGAATCAACATCTCTTTGTTTACCAGAAACATATATTTTACCTGAATCCAAATGTACAACAGTAAAGAGTTTAGCTTGTTGGTACATACCTGTAAATAGATAAGCTTTAAATTTAGAACTATGCTGTCGTTTCTTGTCCTTTCCTTGTGTTTAAGTAAAGTTCTAAATTTCAAGGTAATGTATTTACGCAGTATAAACTGTCGCGAAGTGTGGTAGGTCGCATAAAATACCCGTGATTGGTACAACTTAGTGTCGTAGTATTTAAAGTTAAATCGGGATTGTGACGTTGAACTAAGGAATTAATTACAGCATATAAAATCATGAAATGGGTACCTTGTGGCCATATATATCAGGAAATATGGTTTACAAAATACGTTTCACAATATACATATGTATAAGGACGACACAGCAGAGCTAAAAGCAACGAAAGTTTGAAAATGCTACGAAAGGTTTAGGACAGTTCCTTTCAGTCTATTTTTTATAGAAACCCCGAGTGCCAATCACAATGCGTGTTTTTCTAACCAAACATTGTTTACACTCAGCACCACGATGCATGCGACTAATCATGAAGAAAGGAGTAATCGAAATTGTTCACTCTAATCGCACCTTCGCACTCAGATCGAATCTGGCCCAAAATAGCGCGGGCCCAAGTCAGCATTTTCTTGTACAGGATAAGCTGGCATAGCCTGCCTGTTGAGGTTTGTTCTTAACAAGATATCGGTCAATTTATTTTTTAAATGAGCACCACCCCTGCTAATTGATGATTTTAACGCGATAGCGTTAAGGAGCTCATGTCGCAGAAAAACCGATATCGGTGGCGTGACGGGAAAATCCTGATTGGTTGATAGTCATGACGTCACAGCTAAATGCTTTCGTGCACGAATTTCAAACAACCCACAATGCTCAAGTAAAACTTTACGTCACGCGTGGAATGAAAGTGATTAAAGAAACATGACATTGTAATGCGAATTAAAGGTCGCCGTATGTCTCAATTGATTTCACTTTATCAAGTAATTCCTTTGCCTTAGTGAAAAAACATTTATGAATATTAGGCAATATTCGAACTCACGACTCTTCGGTTGCAGGTCAGACACCCTCCTAACTATAGGTCACAGGAGGCACGATTGCACGGCAAATGAGAAGGTGATGCCAACAAGGCCCGTTAACGCTATCGCGTTCCACTTTTAAAGGCGAAGCTTAAACGTCCTCCAAGATTCTTTTTTGTTAAATAAAACAACGTAGTATTTCAAACTCTACTCGACATGGCAGTCACTTAATTGGACACTTTCTGATGGTTTGCGTGCGTAATCGTCATTGTTCCGCTGCGCGCCCCTGTTTACTTTGTTTTTGTCCAGCTCACAGACACATACAAGTTATGTTCACCACATAAAAGAGGCGATAACAGACTTTTATATGTCTGAGAAGTTATACGTGTCAGGAACACATAGGTATTTAAATTAGCTTCAAAATTAGAAATGTGCGTAAGGCTTTCCCAAATCACTTACAACGTGCATGTCGAGGATAAAAACGCCGGAAAAGATTGGCAGAACACCTTTCAGATAGTTTGGGGGGGCATTGCTTTAGGTAGGTCGGCACTTTATTTATGTTGTCACATATTCAGGTAGTAATTTAATATAATTGTATATTGATCAATAAATTCTACTTCATAAAGTTCACATAACCGCTTGAGACCGACACAGAAGGACGATACTTGAAACTACGCGAGCTGTTGAGTCTGCGTAAACGTGTTTTTTGTTCGCTGATTGGCAGTGTGAAACATTGAGTTGCAGGGTACGCCAAAAAGGACTATGTGCTTTTATGATAGATCGGAAGGCAAATACACGAAATGTTCAAAAAGAGAGATCCTTAATGGTATTTTTCTAAAACATCTCTTACAGAACGCCTTACTGCAAAAAGAGATGCATAAAGATGCGTCTAAGGATATCCCTAATTATAGATAAATAGAGCAAAAAAAAAGATAGACAAAGATTCTTAAAATTCTAATATAAATCACATTTCATCAGCTTGCATGAGCTTGAAACTTCGCGAAATACTGCCTCGTGAGGCTAATGTTCTATTAGGTTTTACCTTCACTTGTTTTGGAACCTCACTTTACAACATTATGCTTCAATAAATAGTCATGCGCTCTAACATTCATTTCTCTAGGCTGTCATATATCATCGCGAGACTGCTATAAATACTGCACAACTTTACAATTAGGACATATATTGCTAGTGTTGCGAACATTGCGTTTCACCAGAAAGCTGAACTGTTTAACATGGTATGCACGTGACTTCATGACACTATATGCTGGTGGTTATTGTGATTTCTTCTTGGTGAGAAAATCGAATTCAATGGTGTAAAATGCATGCGGCAGGAGGTTCAAGCTCAGTGAAAGCCAAGTATTTTTAAAACTACACCCCCCCCCCCTTTCCGCACACACACACACGCACTTCTTTTTCTTTTTACAGCGGAGCTGTTAAGGGGTACTTTCCCCAGTATCGTGTACGTCAGGAGACGCATGATGGCACTAAACTCTGGACAGCTACCGCCATCTATAAGCGACGGCGGCAACCAGACAACCGGTTTGCCGCCGTCGTACATCGACGGCGGCAACCTCTCCAGCCTTTCCACTCTGGCTGGCCGACTTGCGGCCGGCCATTACATCATTCCCACTGGTACAGCTTCGCTGGTCTTCCTTCTTCACCAGAGTGGAAAGGCTGAAATTGTTTTGTTGCTCCGTGAAGCTTAAAGGGGTCATAAAACGATATCGGGTTGGAATGTTCATGACTTTTCAGAGGCGTACTGGTCCTAGTCTGGCCCAAGTTAACTCGCGCAAACCGCCACTGATTCAGAAGCTTACTTGGTCGCGGTGATATTGCGAGGATAAAATGAGACCATTTCTTTGAGTCTTGCCTTCGCAAAAATTGATGTCGTAATTGTGGGATCAAAAGCCACCCGCCTGACGACAGTCGAGCGCGGCTCATGGATTGGATACGAGAACTGCGTGAGCACTCGACTTCGGCTCGTAGCAATCAATGCCTGGACGGAGACTCGGGTATTCGCTCGTGTCCAACCCCTGCGGTGATGAGAATAGCCGAACTCTAACATGCCTTTTCCAGCCTCAGCGCGGGGGTATCCTTAACAAAGCGGCATATGATAGGCCCCAGGCCACGTGGGAGTCATTCTAAGTAGTATTTAGTAAATGTATAGAAATCTTTTTTATGGTTCCGTTAAGCAAAATAGTTAGGTGGTCGAAACTTGGGCAATAACTTGAGAACGACGCTCGTGTGAGACAGAGTGGCTACCAACGTTCGGCAGTCCCTCTAAGGCCACTGGGATATTCTTTTTCAGGTCTCTTTCACGTGCACACATCTAGTTCCATGTAACGTCATATTAATAAGTCACATTTAGTCATTTAAATTCTTCTATTCTCGGGGACATCTTTCAGATGCAGTTCAGCAACAACGAAAAAATCTTTGGGTGCCTCGGTCGTGTAAAATCGGTCGTGCAACATTTTTTTGCACTTTCCGTAAATACTGTTAAGAAGTAACCCCTCACGTTAATAGCTTGCGAAAACATCCATTAGTTTTCCCCTCCGCGCAATAGCAGATACAGAAAAAATAAAGGAAAGAGACAGCTGTAGATTCCCTCCTCAACTCGCAATCTGAACAAGTGGCCACGTGATCCGTGCAACATTTATTTGCACTTTCCGTAAATACTGTTAAGAAGTAACCCCTCACGTTGATAGCTTGCGAAAACATTCATTAGTTTTCCCCTCCGCGCAATAGCAGATACAGAAAAAATAAAGGAAAGAGACAGCTGTAGATTCCCTCCTCAACTCGCAATCTGAACAAGTGGCCACGTGATCCGTGCAACATTTATTTGCACTTTCCGTAAATACTGTTAAGAAGTAACCCCTCACGTTGATAGCTTGCGAAAACATCCATTAGTTTTCCCCTCCGCGCAATAGCAGATACAGAAAAAATAAAGGAAAGAGACAGCTGTAGATTCCCTCCTCAACTCGCAATCTGAACAAGTGGCCACGTGATCCGTGCAACATTTATTTGCACTTTCCGTAAATACTGTTAAGAAGTAACCCCTCACGTTAATAGCTTGCGAAAACATCCATTAGTTTTCCCCTCCGCGCAATAGCAGATACAGAAAAAATAAAGGAAAGAGACAGCTGTAGATTCCCTCCTCAACTCGCAATCTGAACAAGTGGCCACGTGATCCGTGCAACATTTATTTGCACTTTCCGTAAATACTGTTAAGAAGTAACCCCTCACGTTGATAGCTTGCGAAAACATCCATTAGTTTTCCCCTCCGCGCAATAGCAGATACAGAAAAAATAAAGGAAAGAGACAGCTGTAGATCCCCTCCTCAACTCGCAATCTGAACAAGTGGCCACGTGATCCGTGCAACATTTATTTGCACTTTCCGTAAATACTGTTAAGAAGTAACCCCTCACGTTGATAGCTTGCGAAAACATCCATTAGTTTTCCCCTCCGCGCAATAGCAGATGCAGAAAAAATAAAGGAAAGAGACAGCTGTAGATCCCCTCCTCAACTCGCAATCTGAACAAGCGGCCACGTGATCTGACGCTTATTATTGCGCTGGGGTTGGCAAAGAATAAAGCATGTGCTGAGCTTCACATAATGTTAGAGGTCGGCTATTCTCACCTTCGACTGAACACGAGCCGTTACTCGAACGCTTGGCGATGTTGATTGCCCTTGAACCCGAGCACTCGACTCGGAGTTATGAAAATCGCTTGCGTCACGGTGTCACGTGACTTTCGGTGCTAAATCATGATGTCCTGTTACGTCACGCTGTCAACAAGGTTAATGCATCTAGGACTTTCTCAAGATTAAATTGATTTGACGCAGTGAGTGACGTGACGTCACGGGGTCACGTGACATTACTTGGCAGCATGTATTGACACCATGACGTCATGTGACAACGTGACACATGGTTAATCATACTGCCAATACAAAAGCGCCACGAAAACCCACAATTTAACTTACACGCAAATTCTGTAATTGTTGACGATTTGATCAAGAGATAGAAAGACAGCTGCCAATTTTTTATTCCCCTATATTTATTTTGTGATACTAACAAAAACGAAAAAAAAAATCCTTGAACCGTTTTGAACCGGTTACCATTACCTATATTTTTTTTTTCGGTTCGGTTCTAGTTCAGTTCCAAGATGGCGGTGAAGATTTCGGTTCGGTTCAGTTCCAGTTCGGCTAAAAATAACGGTTCGGTTTCGATTCGACACCCTGGCTATTGCTTTTTTTTTTTAAGAACTCGATGGACAGCCACAACACGCCTGGTACAACAACGCGTCATTCGAACGAGTTTTGCTACCCACATCCGTCTGATCCCAAGCCGCTGTTTTTTGTGATCGACACGGTACACATAATCAAGTGCATACGCAATAACTGGCTGAAGCAAGACGATCAATGCTTCTGGTTCCCCGAGCTTCAGGGTAACACGGAAGGCCAGCGGCGCACGCTGTGTGCGTCGTTCAAAACCATCAAAGCCGCCTACGACTTGGAATGCGACCAACTGCTGCGCTCTGACTACAAAGTGTCAGGGAAAGAAAGCCCTTTGCCCGTCGAGCATTGAGAAGCGGAACGTGAAATTTGCTCTCCAGATATTTGACAGCTCTCTTCCCAGTGGGCTTCGTGCCATTGGAGAGGAACACAACCTCAAGTTTTTCAAGGGGACCTCCACTTTCATTGAGATTATACTAACGTGGTGGAAAATCGTGAATGTCAAGACTTCCGGCAAAGGTTGCAGACTAAAAGATCGGTTCCAAGAACCTGTGCGCCCGGCTCCAGACGACGAGTAGGTGGATTTTCTCTATAACATTTTAGACTTGTTGGATGAAAGGCAGAAAAATGCAAACAACAGCAAATTGACCGACAAAACCCATACCGCAATACATCAGTCAACTTACGCGCTTCTCGAAATATGCAGGTACTGCTTCGAAGAGCTCAACGCGTCCTACATCCTCCTCAGAAAATTTGAGACGGGCTGTTTAGTGGACCGTTTCGGAAGGTACCGGCGGCTGACAGGTTCTCAATACCATGTGTCAATACGACAACTTTATGAAGGAGAAAACAAGTTGCGGCTGCAAAACACACTCGCACCGATTGGCAAAGCTTTTGGAACACAGAGAGATAAGAAAGGGAAGGAAATGCAAAAAAAAAACACGAGACGCGCCGCGCCCTAGCTATAACATAGTAGTAACAGAAGATGCCCTTTCAAAAATAAAAGACATGATCCCCGTTCCAGCCTATGAGGCCGGATATGCGGTGTACGCGACGGTGAAGAAGTTAAAGTGCGAGAACTGCAAAAATGCCCTGACAATATACCGCACGATCGCAGCTGCCACCGGCCATGAGTAATACCATCTTATCAAAGTCAGTGAAAGGGGAGGCCTTCTGTGCCCAGCAATGACCGCAGTCAATGCCGTCGCACACAACTACGTTGTTGTGGAGGAAATGTCGATGCGGCTGGACTTCTTAAAGGGGCACTCAAGCAGTTTTTGGAGAAGCTACTTTTTGGTGCGATGGCGTTAAGGAAGTGTCAGTGAATGAGTATCTTCAGTTTTAGAAGGCAGAACCACCTATTAATCACGCAGGAATAAAATACGTGCGGACTTTTTTCTGTACTTGCGAGGACCAATGAAATTATCGTATGTTTGAAAATTTTGGCCGCCTTTGTAAAGTTTCGCTAAAGAAACAATTTTCAGTTCATTTAAATATGTTGTGCATGATAATTTACAAAGACGTAAAATATTTCTAGTTTAGAATACGCGATACTGCAATTATCGTTTCACAAACAAGGGACTACGTTTTCTCCTTGCCTTCCTCCGCGGCGGGTGAATTTCCCGCTCCCCCGGGATGCGTGGAAGCGCAAGTATCTGCGCCCGTTGCAGGTCGGTCGGGCCGGTCGTGTCGGTAGCGGGCCGGCCAGGCCTGGGTGGTGGTCGTCGACGTGGACGGCGTGGTGAAAGCTCATCGTTCCGCGTAAAAGCGCTATCCTTGACTGTGAATTTTCGTCGTGTGTCGCTATGATAACCCAGCACGTACTAAAAGAGAAGATCCACCTACTCGTGCGGCGATGTCGTGGCGGCACTCTCAAGACAGCAGAAACGCCCGTGCCGTCGTGTTTGTTTACTTCGACTACAGTGGTGCTTTCTAAGCATTTGTGTCCTCGAACATCGCCCGGATTTCTTATTTGGCGCATTTCATGCGTGTGCTCAAGTTCAAGGTATTACTGGCGCGTACCGTATAAAGGATGCGAATTTTCACGCGTTTTTATCACCGGAGAGAAGTGATTAGTGTTAGCAATCCTGAACGCTCGCAACGTCTATCTGATCACGAAATCATATTTCTATGTTGCTATATCGCTGCTAAGATTACATTGTCTTTTATAATCGTAGAAAAGGCGTGTGGCGATATTTGTACTATTGCAATGTCGTGTATTAGAGTCGTGATCGTCCAAGACGGCGTACTGCATCTTTTTATTTTCTTTTTTTCCTCCACTGTACCCTGCAAGCCTATCAAGAAAAAATAATAATAAAGCTTTAGGCTATTGACAACTGTCTGTCTATATTCGGTTACGGCATTGAGCAGCAGTACGTCCCCTTTTTAGAGGGGCCGCTGAAACAGCTGACCGCCGCGCATAGAAGCGGTCGCCGTGCTGACGACGCGCTGCGCTTGTTGTAGTGGTTGCAGGTGTGTGTACGCGCGGCGCAGAGCGGTCGTTCCGGTCGCAACAAACGCAGTCGTAGGTACGCGCTCGTTGCACATGTCTGAACCAGCCTTTCCCCCGTTCTCCCGAGGCGAAAGGCAACGTGGCGACATCGTTTGACATCACGTACCAGAGGTAACGCTGCAATGTCAAACGTTGGTTCGGTTACGACTTGCCCCAACCGCAAATCGAAGAATGCCCGAAAAGGTCTGCGTTTCGCCGTCCTCGGAACCCGAACATGACTCCGAAGCGCTGCTATCGTCCACATCGCACGTCGAAGTGGCGTCATAGGAAATCATCCCCAGGTCGGCTGTCCGCCGAAGAATTTCAACCTCTAACGGCGTCAGGTCCTCGGGCGTAGAGAACTCCGCCATGATCGAAGCTCGAATGACAAAGAGTTTCGGCCGATGCGACTACCTCGGGATCACTGCGCGACGGAACGCCGTCCAACGCCATTGGCCCGAGATCCTTTTGATAAGCGTGCGAGGACCAATGAGAGTGGTTTCGTTTTCGGGTGGATCCGAAGTTTGGCGGCCTTCAATTACATTTTTATTAAAGAAATAATCACCGTATGACTATATTTTTTGGTTTTTAGGGATACTTAGAGGGTCTAAATTCAGCTGTCATCATCAAAACACGAACTCAAAAACCACTTGAGTGCCCCTTTAATGATAAGTAACCAACGCCAGCTGGTCATGGACCTCACATTGGACTTGCTGGTGGACGAGGATTGCTCCGACCTCGATGTGTGTGAACAAGGACACACAAGTGAGGTCGTGCTGAAGCATGTGTTGTGGTGCTGTACAAACATTCTACCAAAAAACTTCTGCCGCAAGCTCAACGACAAAGATGTAGAAACAAACAAGAAATCTAGAAAACGAAAACTGGCCACGTTAACAAAAATAAATGATGTGGATATCCTAGCCTGCACAGTGACTACCGTTTTGTTCGAGATATCTGACGCGCCAGTCAATAAACACGCGTATGTGCCGAAAAACTAGAGTACTTGCTACCCTTGAGCGCTGCTCCGCGGCGCGCTTGGGCCTCGCCAAGGCCGAGTAGCGTGACGTCACGCGCGGAGACTTCCGGCCTTCCGCTCTAGGTGGCTTTGAGCTGAGGCGGCTCGGCTGCCCATGACTTAGGGTGCGGAAAGGGGGTAGGGGGTCAAAATGCATGTGTATATTATAGGGTCAGCTGGATTTCAGGGGGGGAGGAAGCTTTAGCCCCATAAACCCCCCCCTTCCCGGCTACGCCACTGCTGAGGGCAGCCTATTTTTGATCTACTTTTCATTCTCTCATTTGGAAAGGATGCGTCCTGGAAACATCACAGTGGCACTCGCCGATTCTCCAAGAGCCTTAGTTTCGGTAACGCTTTGAACAAGTAAAATTTCTTAGAGATTGGCTTAAAACAGCCTCGGCCTAAAAATGGCAACCAAGTTTTCGCTAACAAAAAAAAAAAGAAACAAAACAACAACAAACTTATCTGGGTCTTCCGGAAGTTAAATCTTATAGAAACGTCAGCTATCACACCGATGCTTTTAAGAGGTTGCTGTCCAATTTCTTCTCATCAGATCTGGTTACCTTCATGACTGGTGCAAGCACCGACCGAATCCCAACTAAACAAGCTCCATCCGCTGATCATCGACGTTTTCGCCACGGTTTTGCTTGGATTAACGTAGACTGCAACTTTAGGACGAAGGAGGCGTTACATGGGTAAGCCGTTTAATACGCGTATGTATGGCTACGTTGTCGCTCAGCCAGCAGGAACACTCACCGTCCTCAAAAGGTCCACTTGAACGAGACTCTACTCCGTTTCACGTTCCGACGGCTTAGCCAACGTTCCGATCCGATGTAGCCGACCAAGCAGTGACAGAAGTGTATCGTGACGCCGCCTGCGGTCTTTGTGCGTTTGATGTCACCGGCTCGACAAATCGCACACAAAAGGAAGTCGCCGTTTCCCGCCGCATTCGCCGTGTGTAATTGTAGTATCCGTTGATATCAAAGGCACAAAGGCGACGAGCGCCATCACGATATCTTTTGGCGCCGCCTGATTTGTTCCATAGGATCGCTGTGGCCAGACTTAGTGTGAAACGGTGCGTGTAGGAGCTCATTATTTCTACTGGAGCCTGCTGCCAACCATGATCGGCACATCTGGCGGTGGTGAAGGAGCGGCTGCTGCGATGTACGGAAGCTCGCTCAACAGGACCCGTCGTCGGCTCTGATTTCCGGGTCGCGGCGATTTGACGCACTCGTGTAATGAACAGGGGTCGACGCGGCTCCACAGTAGCTTCAACAACATAACAACAACCAAAAAAACGGTATCTGAGCGAGAATTTAGTAATTGGAATTTAGTTCAGGAGAAAATAAACCGAGAAAAACGAAATAAAGACAGCCGAACGCGTTTGTGTGTGAAACGCATTGTGTTACACGTGGTACACGTGTATCACTGGATAATGTATAGAAAAACGCATTATTAATAATAAAAAAGTGTAACGCGGAATTTTATGAGTTTCATTTTTTCGATTACTATCGGCGACTCCAGCGAGACCGACGCTGCGTAGCGGCAACGCCGAGAAGCTCAGGAAAGGAGGTCGTTTCGACTCAGTCGTCTGCTATCGCTCCTTGGTTCTCGTAGGCAGCATAGAAACAAGCATCGTTTCTAGTAATTATTTTTATGCATCCGCCTTGTCATTCTTACGCACTGATTAGAAGAAACTTTCTACTGTCGCGAAATCGCTTTGCTTTCATATATAACACCGATTTTACGCTGCAGCGCAAAAGGTTTATGGTGTTCCGCGTGCTGAATGACGAAAACGACCTCCATTCGTCCGCCATTTTACCTGATCAGGGCGCCCCCTATAGTTCGCTGGAGTCGCGATATTCGCAATTCCAGCGAACTGCCTGCACTTCACCAGGAGAAGCATAAAAACAGGGATCCAACCGTATTTTCAGTGTTTCGTCTTTGGAGGCGCATCACAGCGGATGAGTCACGTTAGAGGAGCTAAAGCAGCGTCGGTGCCGCATTTCTAGCGCGAAGTCGGTACTATTGACTCCCCTTCGCAGCAGTGCAGAGCAGCGTTTGCTTAAACTTATTCAGTCCGAGTTTGTTGCTCCTTAAACTGACTCTGACAGGGTATTTATGGTGGCTCAGGTTTTTATTTGTACATTACATATGAGAGCCCAACTACCCAGAACACAATTTGCGGCTCGAAATTCGTTTTCTTTCCACCCGAAAACCGCCGATCGAGAACTAGCCGGTTTGAGTCGCGATTACTCTCTTCTCCGTTGTCACGTGCCATTTTCTATAGTTTAGGCACAGCTACCAAAGATAATCAAGGTCATGGGTCATCGAGGGCACATATTGAATACTAAAAATAGGCAAAAATATGATACCCAATTTTTGTGGCTTCTAAAAAACTGCCAGTAGCTTAATTGAAAAAAACAAAGTTGCGCAGCTACCTGATTTTCGGTAACTTTCTCCTCCTCCATATTTCTTCTTCCTCATCAGGCCAGTTTCGCTTTCGGTTTTGAACAATTGCGTATTTTGACGTTTTTTTTTTAAATATACGTGACTCTGTAGCAAAATATTGATTGGGTAGTCTCCAGACACCATAATGGAGCGCCTGGCAAAAAAATTTAAAAAAGATTTTGGGGAGGAGGGAGTGTCCCTTTAAAGGGATACTACAACGAAATTTCGGCGCTCATTTTTTGGTCTATATCTGTTCAAAAGAGCAGTATCACATGGAGCATACCAATATCTTGCTAAAAAAGTCTCGAAAAGGAATTTTAAAAGGAATTAAACGATAAGCAAAGAGCACCTGGTGGTTGTCGCTAACGCCTTGTTTGTAATGCTCGTCTAGGAACCTTGACAGCTAGTGACGGAGGTTGTCTCGGCTCCGGCCACGACGAGAGAAGGGGGGAAGGAGGAACTCCCCTCTTCCCGAGAATCTCTTTTGTGTGTCGCAGAAGTCGCTATTGTCCCCCTACAAGATTATAGAAGATTAACCCGTCACTCAAAATTCGTACAAAAGCAGAAGCTTCGGTGGCTGGAACAACTAGGCCATCCTCTCGGCGTCAGCCTCGCCGTAGATTTGCTCGTCTCGAGACGACCTACGTCACGATTGCGTTGGATGTCACGTGCTCTAAGCTGGGCCTTCTCCGAGCGCTTGCCAGAGTGGGCCGTTTATAACGAAAAATACAGCCACCAGGATGAAAATACAAACGTGCGATTGTCATTTACGAATATTGTTTATCATATTCAACCTATTTTTGAACACAACGGGAATATTTCAAATTTCGTTGAAGTATCCCTTTAAAGGGATACTGAACCGAAATTTGGACTTCGCAAAATAAGGTCGCAGAAGCGTTGAACGGGACGCTACGAACTCCAAAACATCAGTCATACATCGATATCTCAACCGGATGGCCGTACTTTTGAAAAAGAAGGGCGCGATGAAGCGAGGTCTTTGACGTCACTGTCCTCCGGCAGAATTTGAGAATGAGGGGAAGCGGCCTCGCTTCTCTCCTCCTCGCTTTGGTTCACCAGCTGGACGGGATGAAGCGAGGAGGAGAGGGAATGGGAATCGTGACGTGCCTTCTCTCGTCGGCCTTGTCGGCCGTGTTCAATCGCAAACTTCTTTTCCAAAAATACGGTGATCCGTTGGAGATATCGCTGTAGGAGTGATATTTTTGGGTTTTGCAGCGTGCCGCCTATCTATCCAGCCCTGTTTTGTGAGCTCGAAATTTCAGTTCAGTATCCCTTTAAGGGGTATTCACATGGCGGATGCTTTTTGGGGAAGTTGCGCGTAACGGCAGTGATCGGCGGAATTAGTGGCACTCCCTTCCCGATCCCAGCATTCACACGAAGGACGGGGAGGCAAGAGGAATGTCAGTGTTAGTCAGACGGATTTAGCGCTCGCACTCTTAACAAGAGGGTTCGGCACGCGCAGACGATAGAAAAATAAAGGCGTACATAAAACGGCGATACGCGATTATGGCATCAGCGCTGTTAGATGCAGAAGGTGACGAACTGCTTCCTGCTAAAATACACTTCTCGAATGGGTGGATGCATCGCAAAGGACGTGCAATCAAAACCCAGTCGTGTGATGAGCGGCTTGAGGACGGCATTGATGAATTTCGAAGACTTCTTCGGGTGCCTCAGACGACATGCTCTACAGAGCAAACCACTACAAGTTAGGCGATCCCATGCCAACACCGGTATCTGGCCGAGCGAACTCTGTAAATTTGCCAGACACGCGGAAAAAATCTCTACAATTGCAAAATACCGACAACACCAAGCCGGGGAGTGTTTGCGCGGCCCGAGCAAATACTCCCCCATCCCCCTGGTATGTCTACGTCAGCGCGGCTCTGCGCAAAATCGTGACATTGTTACCACGTGATACGCACCCCGAGGAGCGCAGGGGACGTATTTGTCCCCGGTGTGAATGCCTCTTTAATCACGATTATGTTCTTGTTTCATGGTAATATATGTACCATAATTAAGTTTCTTTTGGACCCGTATACTCAATTTTATGGCTGCTCTGGTGATTTTGCAATGACATCTAGTAATAAGATATGCGACTTCAATTTCTTCAGTAGGATGCTCGGGAAGAACTGCGTTTTATTTGTTGAATGAGTCCTCGTTTCAAGCCTTAATTAGATGTTCGTTTTTGATTTCCCAAAAGTGAAGACGAAGGCTTGAGGTTTACGCTTAGATAAGTTTGTGAACCTGACCTCGTGCGACCAAAGCATTAGATTAAGCGATGCGTTCTCACTCAGAACCTAGAAAGTTAGGTTGTATTTGCTCATACAGCGTGTTCTTCTTAGGCTTTAAAGATTTATTTAAAAAAAACGTCAAAGCCACTCTATAGCGGTCTGTGCGTTTGAGGCATACGGTAAAGGGGACAAAGTATAGTAGGTGAATGAGCAGGATAAGTCGTATAATGAACTGAAATATGTTAATTTACTTTTTAATTGTCGAAAAATAATGGTTCCAATTAAAAGCTTGCTGAGTGTGATCGAAAACCACTAAATTGAATTTTAGCACGAATCGTAGCACGCGAAAAGCACGCTGTAACGCCAGATTTACCCCTCGCGAAGCACGAGCAATTGCTTTCGATGTACATGTATTTAAGGCATACGTTCTTTGTGCCTTAAATACATGTCTAAAGATGACCGTCCGGCCTTTGGCTGCAACTCCCACGTTAGTTTTTCATCTTTCGCAAGTCTTCTCTCTCTCTCCAATACATGTGTGTCGACAGCAATTGCTCCTGCTGTACGAGTGGTACATACCAAATCAAGAATTATAACACTTTTAATTTAGGTACAGTTTATATGAAAGAAACAACACTGTAATCGTAAAAAGAAATGCTAAAAATACAAAATTAAACGTCATCTAAAAAAACGTATTTTAATTTTTTAAATATTTTATATGAAAAGCTTTTTATGTGTTCTTGTATATGAATTAAAATTTCTTTGACATACGTGGTTTCGTCATAGCAAGCAGTGATTATAAAACGAAGCAATATTTTTACCTCAATTTAAAATGAAAAGATATGGGCCGTTGTCAAATGTTTTACGTAATTATTATACGCATATATGCTTGTAACGTAACCATGGCATTTATAATATACGTCAAGTACCATTTAGTAAACATGAGGAATGACAGTGGTATGTATAATTTAAAAAAAAAACGTCTATGCGCATGTCCAGTTCACTTATAAAATCTTAAGATTCACCACTTTTTTAAAATAAACTTATTGACACATCCTTTATTTAACAAGCATAAAAACTAAGTTTCACAAACTTCTATGTCAGGCAATAAAGGCGCGAGATAAATGATCTTCAGGAACCTAGCGGGCCAATTGCCAAGTTTTGTTTCTTTCATGCTGCCACGTATACTGGCGAGGCTCATTTAAAACTGCTTTCTTTTTATTTGACGCAGTGACAAATCATACAAATGAACGGGGCAAATGCGTAACAATGCATAGCATTTTTAGTATTATAAGCTCACCGTAACGTTTATGGCGATAAAAAAGTGATTTTAAGTGAGCTTAACATTACTCTTGAGGATTCGCTTTTTTATTTTTGATCACAATCCTAAAACACCCGTCTCTATTTTGAGCCTTCATCCACAAGTGGCAGGATTGAATGTTTTCAGAAGACTAAAAAAATTCCATTCTTTTTTTACTTGGTCACGGTATTGGGCAAGGCGTGCTGGTTCACTTTTAGAGAGTACAATTAGAGGCACTTTCGGGGCCACTACACGAGAAAAACTACCAGCACTTTCAATAGTTTCCAGTTCTGACGACCTAAGGTTCTGGAAGAAGGCTTGTGCTTGAGGACTCTTCCCACGCCATTACACGTACTTTTGCCGTGTCCCGTAGCTTAAAAAAAAATCAATTTGGTCACCTCTAATCTCTCTACCATCTCGTACAAATGAAACCTCATTTTGAAATGACTAGACTCCCCGTCGGAGATGTGGAAACGTTTGGTATATATCGGAATGTTTTCTTCCAGCCACAACTGTTCGAAAAGCGAACAGTGTGTGTGCTGTATTGCGCACGATGTCATCGCGGACAACTCCGCAGCTGTAGATGCGCTCCGTTGTAGCAACGCAGGAGAAGATAGACACGATTTGGGTCTTCCAATCAAAGCATTTATACTGCTTGGGAAAGAACAACGCTCCAGGTTTTCGCAAAATTGAAATGCAATACGATGGTACGAGTTTTGAGATGCGAATTTTCTGAGATTACAAACAAGCCGCTGAGCATGTCGGGTAAATCAATGGGGGAGTACTTTGTTACGCACTTTCTGAGCTCATTGCAAAATGCGTTACTTTACCTTGTTTGTTTAGCAGTTCGCGAGATTCCCGCAAAGCTACTTACATTTATTTGTCTTCCTTCATTGGCAACGATTCCAGGGTTAAACCATATCCTCTTGGACGTACCTTACAGGTCAGCAAAACGCTTTCCTTAGTTGGGTTAGCACACAGGCAAAGTATTTTAATGTCTTCAAGATTGAATTCTTGGTCGCTCCCTTTTAATATTGTTGCCAGGCAAAGAGTAATTGCTCCCTCAATCGGGTTTGGTTAAGTGTGTCTAACAAACTGAGATAAGATACCAGATATGTGGACAGCATAGAACCTGTCAGCGAAGCAAAACGAAAGGGAAAGGCTGCCGCTCTAGTAGGCGGCGGCACATTAGCTTTAACCTTTGTAGCGCCTCCTGGTAATAACATGTTGTCTATAGCTTCTTACTTTCTATCATGTGCACGGATCTTCATATGGTACTTGTTTCTAATGTTCATAGTGACCCTGTCCGTAAAAAATAAACAATCACATCAGCTATCTAAAAAGGGGGTGCGACACTCAAAGGGTTAAAAAGGGGGGGCGGCATGTATACGTTCTTCCGCTCGGCCCGTGGATTGCCCTTTCGTTCCCACTTTCCATCAAAAAAAATAGCGAATGCAGCTTACGAGAACCTTGAAGGTAGTTATATCTCAACAAGAAAAGTAAGAAAGATATAAAAAGGCGAAATCAGGGAAGACGCGCACATCGCAGAAAAGCAAAAGCAAGCGCCGAAGCGGCGCGCTGTTATCAGAACTCGTTGTTTCATCTCATATCATTCTACGAGATTTGGAACGTACGTTTGGTTTCGCAAACATAGAATTGCCAATTGTAAAGACGTAGATTAGGAGGTGTCAACAAGCCTAGCTTAGCTATAGTATAAAGGAAGTTGTTTGAAGAAAGAAAAAAAATTCATGCGCGCTCATTGACGTGCTTGGCGGCCGTCGCTTTGAAATGTTTTTTCCACACAAGTGCTCTACTAATTCACGGAAAACTTTTAAAACTTCCTAGATACATCTTTGTTGATCTCCTAAGACAACGTTTAAATATTATTTAAGACAGTTTCGACTTCTGTAGTTTACTAAGTAAGCAAACTGAACGTGCGGAAGAACCCTTTACCGTAATATAATATAAATACTATCGATGTATACTTTTTTCCAAACTGTGTGTGAACTAGAAAACCAATTAAAACCTTCAAAATATTAAAAGAAAAAACAAACAGATATTTCAATAAAAAAACGAAATGAGAGAGATATGCGTCATAGAACGAAGGTACAGATATGTCTTACTTATGACGAAACCGTATATACCTAAGAAAGTTTATTGGATTTTTAGGAGCACATAAAAACGTTTCAAATAAATAATTGCAAAAAATAAATAAAAATGCTTATTTTCTTAAAATGACGTTACAATTTTGTAGTTTTAACGTTTCTTCTTATGTTTACATGGTTGTTTCTTCTTGATAAACTATACTTAAACTAACGATATTATTATTTTTAAGTGGGCTTAAAGAGAAGCTCTCATTTGACATGTTTCATCAGCCTTAAATAATTGCACATCCAAGGCTAGCTCGATTCAATCTTGGCCCATTATTGGAGAAGATGCGAGATACAGGTATAGTTATTTTCTAAAACAAAAAAAAAGACCACACTTCTAGTTAACTTTAACTCTTCTATATCAAGTATTAAAGCAGTAAAAAAATATAATTGTTGCGAAAAAGATAGGCTAAACGTTGCGATACTCCCAAATATGTAACTCGTGAAAACTGCAAAAATCGCAAGACCTACTTCTGCCCTTTCGAAGCCCAAAATTCAAGAACAAAAAAAAAAAAAAAGATTATGTAGTTCTAATTTGCAGTTTTGTTCTAGTCATAAATGTTTCACCAACATACATTTTTTCCAGAATTATTTGAGGACCGACCATTTTTTCTTGCACGATTGAATATGAAATCACCGTAATATTTGTTTGATCTGTTCTTACAATAAGAATTAAGACCGGTATCATACCGCAATAGTCACGCATTTCCAATCGCAAAAAAACGTATTCACTCCTTTTAGCCATTGCAAATGTATGGCTACTGGACCCTGAAACTCATATCACTTCTCCCTGGTTGAAGAAATGAAACCAAAAATAATGGTTGATGTAGCGTCTGAATTGCCGGTAAGATACACACGGCAGTTTCTAAAAGTGCGCGAAGTTTCTACTCATCCACCGAGATGCTACGCTGAGCAGGCATACGTTTTGTGCACGTAGAACCATTCTGTTGTTCTCCTGGAAGGCATGAATTTGAGCCCACGTATGAAGCTTTAGCAGAAAGCACGTAAGAAGGAAAAAAACTAAAAAAAAACTCACCCTTTTCAATCTCGAGGTGCCGAAACAACAGTAGGGGCTACAAAGATGACTATAGTAGAGCGATGAACTCCTTGGAGCTATCAACGAACGAATCACGCGGACGCTCCGAATCAACTCGGTAAAATCTACGGACAGGAGACAAATGTGCGGTCTATGCTCGAGATCTATACACCAGATTGTGCGTTTGAAAGTCTGAAACATTTTATAAAAAGGAGCTTGCGACACTATCCTATCATTGGTTACAAGGATTGGCGCATGCTTCTCACGCCAGATGGTCTGTGGGTTGTATAAAACGAGAGAGAGGGAGAAGCTCTCCTCTTCTTTTGTGTCTGTTTTACCTTTTTTTTGTTTTTAGAGAACATGTTAGCCGCGCTGGTGGGATGCAAGCTAGGTGTTAAATGTAACATATACCTTGGTGTCTGGTCACAAGGAGCGTAATTGCGACCGAATAATGTATTTGACGATTTTCTTCAGACTTCCCGACCGTTTTTAGTGGAGCAAAACAATGCGGGTTTTGGATACGGTAAAAATGTTCACTCCTCCTATTACAGATAAATACGCAACCAACATTGTCTTCGTGGATGCGGACCAAAGCTGAAAATGCTCTATTAATTGCTACATTTATCTCTCGTTAATATAAACCCGTTTAATAAACCCCCCATTATAGAGACATATTTTCGGGTACAAACTGGGCATATACACGCATTTTTGTGTCATTATTAGGAACGCCTCACATTATGAATGACTATTTGGGAACTGAGGAACTGTTATACCAAACACCCTTTTTTTCCAAATATAAATGACTCAGTATTGTGAATATATATATTAATATCTACTTGCATATGTTTCACTTTCCATCTCCTCAGCATACGTCTTTCGATCTTGCTTAAGACGGGGATATGTAAGGAAAATCTTTGGTGCCTTGCATTAGCGCGCTATGGAGAGATACGGATGGTACGACGAGTTTGTGATGACTAAATTTCTCAAACAATCTCCTAATGAAGATTCTTAATTCTTAATACTTGCTACTAATCCTAACATTAGAAAAATGCCGTGGAAATTATTGCTGTATTTTCTTAATGATGTCAGAGCTTCCCGTACTTTTCTTGTGTTTTCATTTTGTTAATTTATGGTGGAAACTCAGTATTTCATTAAAGCAATCCTGCTGTTTGGCGAGTAATATTTTGTATTTGCTTGATTTTAACCTTTTTTTGTATTGGAAGTGGGCGGGGAGGGGAGGTTGGTTCCGAGCACGTGGATCGGATGCTGGCGCTGCAAGGCACAGAGTCCCAGGGTTTAATCGCCAGCCGTGCTCGCTTAGATCTGGATAAGCATCGTACCGTCGGGGAGTTATATACCGCTATTGCGTGGTACACGTTAAAACACTCCGGACAAGCAGCTTTACTACACCAGAAAAATTGCCAGTGTAGCACAGCTGCTTGTCTGGAGTCATTAACATATGTACCACGTAGTAGCGGTATGGCTACTGGGGTGAACTAATTTTACGATGTCTGAACACTCAAACAAAAACAGTTAGATTGTACTGAAAGGCTTGCGTTTCATCGTGAAAAAATTACCACCCTCTGAATATAATTCTTTATAGGGGGACAGTTGGCTGCAGAATCATAAATGAAGATGAATGCATGATTGTGAAAATATCTGTTAGAATATTTCTTTGCAAAGCAGTGGTCAATCTAATAACCCAAACAAAAGTACCGCCAAATGTTCGAACTTTTGCACCGAGGACACAGTCATACTTTCTTTATATAATTCTCACATGGGAATAAGATTCAAGAGTTATAGTACCGGCATATGATGAATACTATTTTTATCATTGAAGTTTTGTTTAAAAAGAGAATGACAAAGTTATTGAATTTATTGCAGTTGATTCCTCGCATTGGTATGAATATTATGAGAAACTAGTTCTCACAAGTTTTTATTAATTCGGTATCTCCGTGAAATGTATCTCCGCGTCAATAGCAACGGTACAGCACTGCAGCTAGATAATAAATTTAACTAGTCCTATGCTATGCTTTCAGAAGCTCCAGCACGGGTTCATCCCGACTAGGTATTCTCTAGGAACACCAATTGTTGGTGTCTCCTTAACCAGTTCATTCAGCAGGAAAAGGTACTAGGTAGAAGGGCAGTTCGGTATCAGTGGCAAAAAGAGAGGGGACAGCTTTTTGCCAGTCATATATTTTTAGCACGATACCCATAGTCCTTTTCATTATACAGGTCTAAGGTTCCGGAACCTTTTTTTGTTGTCTTACTTCGTGTGGAGGCCCTGCGCGACGGGAGACGTGTGGAGGCCCTGCGCGAGGGGGAGACGTGTGGGGTTTGCTCAGGGATGTTTCCGACCTCTGGGCGGGAGTGCGCGGACGGGGAGACTCCATTTGCGGTGCGAGGTCGGCGTTACTCAGGAAAAGGCCAAGGCGGGCGGGCAGGGTTGCGACTCGCGTTGCATGCTGGGATGACTTTTCGTTTAAGTGTTTTTCTCTGGTAGTCGACCACTGCCACAACCTGGGGTGTGAATGTTTCGAAAGTCGCGTGTCGCTTCCCATGGACAAGTGTAGATCGCTGTCCTAGAAGTTTCTCGGGGACTGTGCTTCGTCTGTCTGCACCTGTCCCTCCAGCCTGTGTTCGGAGTGTCAGGGGTGATTTGTTGTGTCTGATGGCCAGCCTCGTCTGCGCCTTCCACGCCCGGCGCCTTCTCACCCTGGGCTTGGAGCGCCGGATGAGAACGTTGACCCCACGGGAAATTGGGGAGGAACAGGCTGCTGTCAATGGGCGCGTTAAGACCGCACTCCTTTACTCCGACGCTCCGAGTTTCATACTCCGAGCGCAGCAACTAAATGGCGCATGGCTTACAGGGGCGCGACACACCGAGGCTGAGTTCCAAACCTACTGGAATGGGCCCGAGTTACTCAGGCGGATTGTCCTGTGACAACAAAAATAGAGGAACGATGGACGCGGGTAGGTTTTCGAGAAGCACATTTACTCTAGAGTTAGATCGAGTAAGTTTTGGAACACGGCCAGACACTATCGACGAGCCACACAAGCTCCTTCCGACCGCACGGTTATGACGAACCCGGCTTTTCCTGAATACGAGTGGCAGAAGCCGAAATTGTTTTGAAGATAAATTAATTAGGCCCGTGTGGAACGGCAGAGTCTAAAGCAAAATAGACGGCGACGTTATGAAGTTTCTACGAACTTCTTAGTATTCCTGAGAGGTTTGAAGATCCGCTTCGTGCACATATGTGGAAAGTTGCCTTGGCCGATATATTTATTCACCATGCATGCTGTTCCGATTTAAATTAAAGGCAACATTCGTGAATCCCCTCGTCGACGCGGGAAACCCTCAAGTTTGTCAAGGGATTCCGGGGTTCCGTCTCGCGCTGCAAGACGGAAGCTACGCCGATACCAGCTCGCTGTCTTTCGATAGCACGTCAATTCGTTTTTAGGCGGTATGCATGAACAAACTTTTTCCGCAACACTTAACTGATATGTTTCGGCTTTCCAATCAAAGTATCTTGAATCGCTGGGCTAAGCAGCAGCCGTTCCGACTGTCTTCTCTTCTCAACTTCTCTGTCGCTGAGCTGCCGGCACGCTACCATTCGATAGATGAATTCGTTTTCAGGCGAGATGTATGACCAAACTTTTCCCGCAACGCCAACTCATGTTTCGGCTTTCCAATCTAAGTATCTTTATTCGCTGCGGCTGGGCTAAGTATTCTAAGCAGGGCAGCCGTCGACTGTCTTTCCATCACAACGTTTCTGTCGCCGAGCTATCCGCACGATCATTCGATAGATCAATTCGTTTTTAGGCAAGACGCACGAACAAACCTTTTCCTCAACGCTCACTGATGTTTCGGCTTTCAAATTGAAGTATCTTTACTCGCTGGGCTAAGTAATATAAAGGGGGCAGAGCGGTACGAATGTCTCCTCATCTCGACAACTTTTCTGTCGCTGTGCTATCGGCACGCCACCGTTTGATAGATGAATTTCTTTTTCAGGCGAGATGCACAAACACACCTTTTTTGGAAAGCTAATTGCTTTCTTAATTTTCAAATCAAATCGTTTTTACTTGCTGGATTAAGCACTAATAAACTGAAAAGGGGCAGCGGTCCGGCTACGCCTTTCGTCTCGACGGTCTCAACAAGAGCCCAGCCATCTTGTTTGTTTACTTGACGTCACGGAGCGCGAAGAAGTTACTTGCGCTCCGAGAAATTCTCGGTGCACGAAGAGCTGCTCGAGTGTCAGCCTCCGATGGCACTCCTGTCTATTCAAAGAAAGGAGCCCCAAACTTTCGCGCTCCGGAGCACGGACTTACCGCGCCCAATCAGAGCACAGGCGAGACAAAGGGGGTGGTCCTTCGTTCTGTACCACTGGAGAGAAATAAGCCGCTCTCTAACGGCGGCCAAGTCCGGGCTCGGGTTGTCGATGTTCGAATTCTTGTAACTCGTATGCTAAATTTCCCCTTATTAAACTGTTGCAAAAAAGTATCTGCGTAAAGAGTTCTCTTACCTAACCTGCTACACAGCCGCCACCGTCCAACGCAAGCCATCCTCCTCCACACCATCGAGGAGGAACCACCGTTTCCAATTTATCCAGAACCTTAGTACAGGATTAGTGGACCGTGCGTAAGTACTTTGCGTGCTAAAAGCAAAATTGCAGATCCAGAACGTGCATGCACAGAGCAAAAAAAAAAAAAAAATGCTGGCTTCACGCAAACGCGAACAAGTTTTGGATTATTGGAAGCAAAAGCGAAATGGGATCAGGAAAGAATAGGCAAAACACAGAAAGACGAATAAGGGCGCTCTGTGTCTCCTCTTTTGTCCTTGCCTTTTAGAGCGCAGCTCTTAGGCGCCCGTTTTCGGCTTGAGCGGCGTCGGCGTCGCCGTCGGCGTCGGCGTAACCACGCGGTGCATTATGGGACGCGTGACGTCACTGATGACGTCATCGGCATCCGCATCGTCATCGTCACTGATGACGTCATCACTGACGTCACGTTTTTTCTCTATAGCCTCCTATTATAGACAGGTTTAGTATAGCGTTACTGGCTCTCACGCACGCCATACGCAATAGTATAGCGTTCGCTAAAACTACCCGCTCTGACCGATTTTAGTTATGCGTTCCACAAAAGTTGCCTTGTGTACATCTCGCATGATCTTGATTCAATTTGCGAGAGCCGTAAAGTTCCACGTGCTTACAGCGTCACCACGCCTCCCAAAATAAATATTAAAAATAAAAAACGCTTTTAATCATTTTTTTTTTTTTCAAATTAAGTCGCGCCACAGCTGTTTGGTTAAGCGCGCTTTTTGCGGGGTAGGTAGGCCCGGAGGCTACGAGACGAGTAGTACGCAGCTAAATTCGATAACGGAGCCTCCGTCAATCGTACTGTGGAAACAGGACCTTTTATCAATGCTATCGCGGGAAGAAATCTATGACCTACTGATGCCCAGTGCATAGCGACGGCGATTGTTTGCAGAGTCGTTCGTCCGTAGGCGACGAACTGCTCGAGAGGGCGTTTAGCAGACCGCAACGTTCACGCATATTGCGAGCTGTGAACATTTGCACTATGGGCTCCTCAGCTGCAAGGTGATCTGACTCGACTGCGGTAGGACCCATAAAGAATTGCCGAGCTGAACACCACGTACTTTCCCGTAGCAATGAACTTCGCGAACACCACGTCGCCCACGTTGCGCCAGTTGAGGTATCCGCATTCTGTAAACCAGTGCTCTCGCGGGCCCCGAGATATGAGCTTCCCGCAAAGTCCGCTAGCCCGCAGCGCAAACTCCCCAGCATTCCGTGCGTAAGCGTACGCTAGCCCTTCTAGTGCGTTATGCACATCCGCACTCCCAACCCGCAATTAGTTTGCTTACGCAAGACTTTAGCGTACGTTCCACTAAAACTGCATAAATGATCACCAACTCCCTCAAACATTTTTCTTAATGGGCCTCGTCGGTTCCTCGCGTGACGTTCTCAACAGGGGCCTAATGAGAGCCCAGAAATGTAGATGGCAGCTCTCAGGACAGGCAGCGTGGGTGGTAGAAGTATTCGCGTTCGCTTCAAGATCACCTACGATATGACGTTCTTGCGTGAAGTTCAGTTCGGTGCTTCCTTACGGAACCGGATAATATGATGGATCCAATTCGGCGTACAGCTGCAGGGTTGTCGCTGATAAGCATATTCACTACCTGAGTTGTGCGTAAGGTCTAATCTTGGTTTCTATTTTTTTGTTTAGCTTCGCTTTTTATTGTTGGGACAACGATCCGAAACATCTTTAATGTAAGGTCATTCTTTTGTACTGCACATGAGTGGATCGTTCAGTTTTTTTTTTTAAGAACAGCGTCGAAAAGGAAACAAAAAAAGAAGAGGCGTAGCTTACTTTCACTCGTAACCTCCATACTCTGCCGAAAGGCGCGGTTAACCAGTTAGCTGCGGCTTGGCCTGGACTAAGTTTACTAGACATTTGTTTTCCAGTTTCCCTTTGAGACACTTGCTGGCCCTGGGAAGAATGCGGAAATAAAGGAACACATGCATGCGAGCGAGCTATTTTGCCATGCTTAAGGCTCTGTTAAGGTGCGTTTATACTCCAACGTAATGTCGACGAGGGCAACGTAACGTGGCGTAGCGCAGCCTATACACAGATACTGATTGGTCGCAGAGATCGAGTTCCTGCTCGCCGGCCAATGAAACATGCACGTTCTGCGCTACGGTGCGTTCGCAGCGCTCAACGTCGGAGTATTGCAGTGCCTTTAGGCAACAGACAAAAGTGATCGGGCTCAGCAGATCGTGGCCCGTGGGTAGCATACACTGTTAGCAAAAATAACACGCCCAGACGTGTAAACCGTTGTCCCATAACGGACACGTCAAAACGTGTTCGTTTTACACGCAACCATGTGTATTATTCGTCTACACATGATGTGCCGTGTAAACTTAAAGGGATACTACAACGAAATTTCGGCGCTCATTTTTTGGTCTATATCTGTTCAAAAGAGCAGTATCACATGGAACATACCAATATCTTGTTAAAAAAGTCTCGAAAAGGAATTTTAAAACGAATTAAACGATTAGCAAAGAGCACCTGGTGGATGTCGCTAACGCCTCGTTTGTAATGCTCGTCAGGAACCTTGACAGCTAGTGACGGAGGTTGTCTCGCCTCCGGCCACGACGAGAGAAGGGGGGAAGGAGGAACTCCACTCTTCCCGAGAATCCCTTTTGTGTGTCGCAGAAGTCGCTATTGTCCCCCTACAAGATTATAGAAGATTAACCCGTCACTCAAAATTCGTACAAAAGTAGCCGTTTCGGTGGCTGGAACGACTAGGCCATCCTCTCGGCGTCAGCCTCGCCGTAGCTTTGCTCGTCTCGAGACGACCTACGTCACGATTGCGTTGGATGTCACGTGCTCAAAGCTGGGCCTTCTCCGAGCGCTTGCCAGAGTGGGCCGTTTATAACGAAAAATACAGCCACCAGGATCAAAATACAAACGTGCGATTGTCATTTACGGATATTGTGGATCATATTCAACCTATTTTTGAACACGACGGGAATATTTCAAATTTCGTTGAAGTATCCCTTTAACACGCTACACCGTGTCTGTCTTCCGCGAAACACGGTTGAGCGTGTTCCTTATGAAACATGGCGGCCAGCAGCCGAAAACAGGCGAGAGACGAGCCCAGCGAGCCGCGCGCCTTTCAGCCAAATTGTAAGCACACAGGACGCGTTTGTTCTCGTTCGATGTCTTTTATACACAGTAAAAAGTCTTTAAGCGGCGGACGTAGCTACGTGCAAAGGTACGTACGTGCGTCTTTGGCGGTCGGGGGCGTCGGTAGCTACGACGGAACTGCAAGACAGAAAAACGAATGCCGAACTTACATGAATAAATAACTCGAGAAAACTATTTAGAATCGGGCGGTAACTTGCACCACTTAGTGAGATATCTAGCGGCCTGTGAAAAAAAAAAAAACAACATGAGTCTGTAAATACGCTGAGAACGATCACGAGTAGACAGCAACCCTACATACATCGCAGACAACACGAGTACCACGTATTACAAAGCACCGACACTGACATATACACAAACACAACAACGACACTGCGCCCGCCACTTCCTACTCAACATCCTTTCTCTCCCAGCGGCGTATATAAGCTTGACATGAGCGGGTGAGCTCTTTGGTCGCTGACCGTTACAGATTTATAGAAGAAGACACAAAACACGGCTCAATGGACTGCCGTCTGTAAGAACTGTTTGCATTTAAAAGTATGAAGGCGAGATCTATAATGTTAGTCCGCTGCGAAAAACAGCGATGTATTAACAATAAATCTTAAACCGGCCATGAAAAAGTTCAAATTTTTGTTATTTTCATGCTCGACCAGTGTTATGAGCAGTCCGACTAGCTTGAATCAGATAGAAAAACAAATTATTGGGATTTTATCATTATATATTCAATAATCAATGGAAATGATCCATGCGCAAACCATTTTTTATATATTCTTTTGAAGGACATCCGCCCAACACTTCACTTCCGCTAGTTGCAGTACGCGTACGGGAGCAGACGCCTTCACTTTTGGGGCGTTTCGATGGAGTTTGTTGTCGTATGTTGTGCCGGTGTGGAGTGGAGCGGTGGGGCTTGGGGGTTTGTGACCGTTGTTATTTGTGATAACTAATGTGGCGCTAATGCGTTTTTTTTTTTCTACCGCCATTATCCCGAACTTTGAAAATTGACGTGCCCGTGGCACTGCATTATGCTGAATCGCGAGCTCCTTCTTTGAACATGGTTAAAATTCGCGCACAAAAAGACAAGGACAAACAAGGAAGGAACACAGAACACAGACAGGCTCCTTCTTTGTTGACGTCGTTTTTCTGGTAGCACTCGTGGATACTGCAAGCGTTTAAACGGTGTGCACCGTCTCGCCTACATCCCCGGTGACGTACTCGACCTGTTGAAACTTATTGCTTCCGTCATTTTGGAGTACGCAAGGGAGTTATCTCGCTGCTCTGGTTCCGGTTATAGAAGCAAGGCAAAACGCTCGTAATTCCCGCCCTCAGTACTCGGTGGACATCTTCTAATTTTTGACACCGGATAACTGGATGAACGAGGATTTACATTTACTAAAGAGGTCACTCTCGCCGCTTCTTCACCGTTGAGCAGCAGGGTCAGCTGGCGACAAGTCGCGGATGAAAGGCTTGAACATCAACAGCCCAAGTGCACTCTGTGCCGATGTGGGCGATGCGGGTTTCTGTCAACCGGTAGCCCAGCCCAAACCGTGACCATTTCAGCTCTTCGTCATGACACGGTGTTGCAGAGAGCAGGATAAAATACAGCTACACGGACCACCGAAGCAAACGCACTGTTATCGTAAATCTTGGCTTGTGATAGCGCCTTTGTATATCATCTTATTCGTTTTTCTGGAGACGCAAACGACGGGCATAACAAAATCGTTTGCATATTCCGCATACCTCGCAAAATCATTTACCCAGTCACCTTGCGAAAAACGCGAAACACGGAGTCCGCACCGTCCTGACTTCCCCTGTCTTTTACCTGCTTTAGAGCAGTTTGTACCTGCTAGTAGGTATGTCTACTGAAACTGAAACTTGAAACTAGGGGCAGTGCCAGAAAGAAAAGGGACAAAGTTGGGAAAGCTTGCTCGCTCTCCCCAATTTCTCAACCCTCAAGTGATTGTACCATAATAAATGCACCAACGCCTCTTCCCAAAATAAAGAAAAAGCACTATGTTCACTACGTAAAAAATGGTGTCAGTTCATGCATCTGTGGGGAGGTAGGAAATCTTGCACTAATTTATTCACACCGCATGATGAGCGCAACAAAATAACACGAGATTTACAGGAAAATATAGGTGGTGACTTAAGTTTCCCTGAAATTCTGCAATAACCGGTCGTTCGCAGGACCCATTCATCTACTCGAGCGGTGTGCGTCGCTGTGGAAACAGGTCGCTGTGCAATAGCAGTCCAACAACACGAAGCATTAAAACGGCGGATTTAGGACAACAATCCGTAGTCCATTGTTCAAATAAAACGACGTAATTTTGTTGAAAACGCCCGCACCTTTTTACTCACGGTACGCGTCGGGAATCTTCCACATTTTGAAACGGAACGAACGAAGTTTTACTTTTAAAAACGCTCACTGCGTCCTCCCGGACCAGCTGGTCCGCATCAGCTGACGACTGTGGGGTCTTGTCAGCCCCCCCTCTGGTCGACAACCGGACGCCGGCGCGTGAGGACTCGTTTTCGATCTCCACCTTGGCAAGGACGGTGCCTTTGAAGTTTGGTGCCCGAGTGCCTTCTCCATCGGGACCCATCTAAAGCGCCGTTCACACTCTTGCGACCGAGTAAGACCGAGAGAGACCAAACCGGTTTTTAAGCCTCTTGCAATCTCTTAGAACCAGCTCCGCTGCAGCGGAGCTGGTCCTAAGAGATCGCAAGAGGCTTAAAAACCGGTCTGGTGGTTTCTCTCGGTCTAACTCGGTCGCAAGAGTGTGAACGGGCCTTTAGAGATATTGGCTGTGTCGGCGGTGGGCATCCTAGGACCCCCCTCCCAAACAGCGTCGGCGCCCGAGGCCCTGCACGTGCTGCGGCAGAACCAGACGCGGAGCTCCGGCGAAAGACCGCCCACGATGGGAGACATTAGGCTCCCGCTTGTCTGGTGCGCGGCGACCGCGGGAACGAGGGAAGCTGGGACGACGGACGATGGGAGATGGGAGAGGGGACTCTTGCGCGGGGAACGGTCCACGACGGACGTTCGCGCTGGGTGGCGACCGCGACGTCGGCTCGGGCGACGGCCCGGTGACATGGTCCGGATTTAGACCCCGGATTCGACTCTCGACGGCGACGTCCACAGGATTCGGTGTGGACTAGCACCGCAGGGACGATCGGCATGTAGCAAACAGTGGCGGCGCACTCCCTCCAGGCTTCCTCGATCACCTGTCCCGATCCCGAAACCCCCCCAGCAGAATGTGAGTTGAATAAACCCCTTCTGCGGAGAGCTATGCGTTGCTGTGTCACGTTCATCCGGAGACAGGGGCCCGGGGAATCGGACGAGAACCCTACAAGACGACGGGACTGAACCCGCTGAACCTCAACCCCACAACAACCAATTTGAGCTCCGTGTTAGTGTGGGTTTCTACCTACAAGCACCGCACCACACACCACGAACGTTTCGGCTCTTTGTCGCATCGCCGTGTTGCACCAAACAGAACGAGATTGCCGAAGTCAACGCAGCGCTGTCGTGAACCTTGGCTTGTGGTTGCGCACTCGTGGACTTGCGACTCCCTTCGCATTCAAAACACACACGACGATTACGAATGATACTTTCCGTCTTGCGAGAACATCACAGGGGCACTTCTCCGGTCACGTCTTCGCTATGCGCTCGCAAACTGCGGAGCTTATCGCGTCCCATCAAACCAAAACAATAGTGGCGCCACGCGTTGTTGCCAGATTTTCTCCGTTCAAACAAAAACTACGGAAGCAAACCGGCTCTAGCTTCCAGCGTACATCGGTGTTGCGCCGTGGCCAGATTTTCTCTGTCAGTTCTAGCGTAAAGATGACCTACAGATGCAGCAACACTGGTGTAAAGTTTTAATATGGCGGCCACTACGGAGCGCCATAAATTGTGAGGAAGGTGCACGGGAAGCGGCGGTGGCGGCACCTTCCCCCCCCCCCCCCCCTCCCTCGTTTCTGGTGTTACACGGCCGTTTCGCTTGCAGTTGAAGGGTTGAAGCCAAAACGAAACCAACTGCAATGTCACGTGTTCAGATCGAGAACACGCTTTTTATATCCATTTTAACTGTTTAGAACGAGTAATTAGACCCATGAATTTATTTGTGGTGTGTAAGAAGCTATTATCAAGACGCCTAAAATAAATACAAACATGGGCGACATGAGGGAAGTCGCATTGCCATTGACCAGAATCAATGGCAGCGGGGCGAAATGCATGATGAGCGCGAGCTTCGTCCCGTCCCGCGACAGGGCGTAATTGCTTTTGGTGCATACCTGTCTCCGAAACATGTTTCTTTTCGCGGAATGTGTCTCCACGGTCCTTTCTAGGTGTGTCCCCAAGCATTCTGGTACTTCGATAGCCGGCAATACTGCGGTCGTCGCCGGGAGTGATGCGTGTTTTCGAGGTCGGCTACACGGTTATGCGGGTATGACCGAACCAAAACACGTTTTTTATAACCTCGCATGATTTTCGAACGAATTATTCATTACTCAACATGTACATTTATGGCAATTTCTGTAAATAGCGTTTTCTTCACCCCAAATATTCACCAAATACACGAGACTTGCTAACAGTGTACGCTTCACCCTGGACCTCTACGCGCTATAGAGTCAAAAAAGCTTAAATATAACTGTCTATTGACGTATCCGATTAACTGATGACGAATTAATGTCGTTCCGGGCGCATTGTGCTTGAGCATATACTCATGGATCTCTGAAGGAGTAGCAGAGTACACCGGTTTGCTTCTGCTGTCCAATGAAGATTCTAGGATACTAGGTATACCAAATAAGGTCGCCTATGCGCCAAGAAATTGATAGAGAGAGGAGATGAGAGCGCGCGGTTACGTCAGAACGCCGAGCCCTGATTCGAATGACTAGTGGGTAGACCTAAAGCTAGCTTGTCTCCACTGCAGTCGTCCACCGCGTTCGAATGCAAGAGCCAAACGCCAGTCACTTGAGCACCCGAGTTGTAACGCGTTCGACGAGTGCAGTGGAGACAAAGGTTGCCTTTGTCTTTATTGCACTCGTGGAACGCGTTCAACCGCGAAAGCCAAATGCCAGACCCCGGCGTTCTGTATTCTAAAGCATTCTACCAGTGTAGTGGAGACGCAGGCGGCTAGCTCTAGGTCTACCCCCTAATCATTCGAATCAGGGCTCGGCGTTTTGACGCTCCTGCGCGGTCTCGTCTTCTCCTTTCTCTTACTTTCTCGCCGCATAGCCACTGACAGCTCAAGAAACACAGATCGTGGCTAGTTTCACGCATCTCATTATCCTGCCGTAATCAATTAAACTGTTGAATTTATCCGACAAGGACGTCCAAGAACGAATCATGACGCAAGAAATGCGAACATAATAAGGATGTGCAAAGGACGTTGTATTGACTGCTTATTCTTGCATGGTTATGTCAGCATGCAAATGCAACGATGTCGTCTGCGACTTATTGGTATGTTCGATGCTGTAGTACCAACAGGACCATTGATCGTCCTTTTATGCTCGCTCTTTCGCCTACGACACAAAGGAGCTAGCGTCAATTGGCTGGTCCTCACTGTTCTTCGATTACAAACTCCAAAAGGTTCGTTCAACTTCGTTGGCAACCACTTTCTGTGGCACGATGATGCTACCGTAGTCGAATTTCAATACGCGTAACTAAGGTTTAGGACATTTTTACGTGCTTGACTGCTCAAATATGCGGGAAAAATGATACATATTTCCCTTCCTTCTGCCTGCCCCCTTTCCTGCCACACCGTGATCACATTTTTTTCAATTACGAGGTTTAAAAGCTTTATTGTTCTCTTGCATTTACAGACGACCATTAGTAAAGTATTGTTCACAGATGCCAAAAAAAAAAAAAAGCTTTTTCAGTCATTGTTAAGCTCGGGTTGGTTCATCTATTGTCCTTAAAACGTGTGTTTTCATGTACGACAATTTCGGAAGCAGTTTAATTTTTGTACATATAACAGTAGGGATGGCGCTTTTTTGAGTTCTCGAAATTTCAGATACCGAAGTACATAATAAAATATTTGTACGTGCAAGTTGTTACATAAACCTCTTTCTCGAACCATGTCCGTGAACTCTCCAGTTTTTCACAAAAAGAGTATCCGATTTATCATAAAAAAACGTTTGTGGGAACCACGTGTTCCCCGTATCCCTGTTTAAGCCTAGCTCAGGCAGGCCGTGCGGCGCCGCCATGTCGGGGCGCGTCTCGGACGCCAGGCAAGACCGTACCCTTGTGGACGGATCTTCCTTGCACTTCTCGGGTGACTTGACACCGGCACACCCTTGGGACCTTGATACTTGGACGCGTCAGCCCCTCCCGGGGAAGAGCCTATACTTTTGATAATCCGGGCGCGTCCATTTCTGGAGAGTATATAAGCCGTCCCAAAAACAACGGCTGGGGACTCTCGTTGAGATACGCTCTGCTCGACGGAGCCCTGCTTTCTTGTCGTGGTCCTCCTCGTTTCGTGATCCTGCCTATTGCGGCAGCGCGGAGTCCGAGTAAGTATTCTGGCAGCGCCGGTATATCGGACTTTGTTGGCCTTCGGGAAAACGTGTTGGCATTGAAGTCAATAATTACGTCATCCAAGGAAGGAACCTATTGTGTTCCTACGTGGTACCCTCGAAAGAGGAAACTCACATCTGTCGCTTCAACGTGAGGCCAGTGCAGCGAATGGAAACAAAGCAGCACTCACCCTTTTGCAATGACAGCGAACCAGGCAAATTTTTGGGCTTGGATTTCATAGACGGTAGGAGAGGAAAATGCCCAAACTCCGACGCCACGCAACTGCTCTGTGGCCGCATCAGCTACGCATGGACACAATGAGCAAGTGTGCTTTTAGCCGAGTTTTCTCAACGGGGTTGACTCACAATGCCCGGAATCCAACCGTGGCACTCCTTAGAGCGCGCCAACCTTCATCGCTGAGCCAAACCCACCTTCACTTTCGAAGTCAAGATGGATCCGATCGAACAAAAGACGATGACGCAACTACAGCCTCCTACGACGTCGATGTCTTTACCTCAGACTTGCCGACACTTTCCCCGCATGGAGGTAATACTGACGCCGTCTACGAGCTGCAGCACAACACAGTTTCTACAAGCGCAGCACACCACACGACGGGCCAACACGAAGGGAACAGCCCGCCAGCCGCACATGCGGAGAACGACTCGCAGCGCAGATGAAACGCGCTCGGCGCAAACCCCCTGCTGCTAGAAAGCGCAGAACGGGTGATCGAGAGCTTGACGGAAGCACTGCAAGCAATAGCCAGGCCCCCGCCGCCGACATGGCCACCGGTAAGAATTCCTATCCCGACATAATGAGGGTACGGAGACCGGCTGAGCTCGACAGACTTCCTCGAGGACCTGAAAAAGCATACAGGTCATGGGAATGTCAGAAAACGAGATACTTGAACGCATCTTGCCAATCTCGTCGGTGGACCAAGCGGCGCGGTGGCTCCGTCTAATCGGAAGTCAGCTGTTGTCGATCAAACAGTTCCGCAAGGGATTTCGCCAAGAATTCCTGCATGCGCACTACGAACACTGGATAAAGAGAGCGCTCTAACAACGTATCCAACATCCAGACGAATCACTGTTGGAGTGCGTAAGGGCGATGCAAGACCTATTTGAGCTGACAGAATCGTCAGGGGGCAATGCTGAGTGGGTAGAGCGAGTCATTCGACAATCGCAGACGACGTTTGAGGCGTATCTCCAAGGCAGTCGCTTTCGCGACTTGAACGAGCTGGCCTTGGAGGCTCGGCGGTTCAGATATTCTGGAAACACGGGCGTATCGTCCCCTACCAGCAGCAACAGCGGAACTTCAGCCGCGCTGCACGTGGAACGGGAACGCGGCGTCCCGAAACAGAAGACACGAAGCCGCTCGTTCTCCTTTGAACGGCAAGCAGCAGAAATCGAGCCGCAGTTCAACAGGCGAGTTGGGAACACAGAGCGATGCCACGAGAGGAAACTCGGACAATCGTCCATACACACAAGACGAAAGGCGCGGCGCGCAATAAAATTCGAGACAGGACTGAAGAAGGGTACCGCAACCACGTTGCTTTCGCTGCAACAGCGCCAACCACCTGGTTCGCCAATGCCCAGAACGGCAGAACCCTGGTTTTCAACAGTCGGAAAACGAGCAAAGCCGCCTATAACCAAACCAATTGTCGGTCGTACGTTCAATGCACTGCTGGACACAGGAGCCAGCGCCTAGCTTTTCAGTGATGAAATGTTGACCCACCTCTGGCTAAACTCAGTGCGTCTGTGGGATTGAAACACGGCCTTCCGATTAGCGTGTTGTCTATCGTCCAATCAAGTGGCACAGTGCGGTTGGTTGCGAGATGGGAGAATTGACGGCAATACTTCGTTGATCTCCCCAGTCTTTTCGTTTTGATTATCCTGCGCAAAACTTTTCACCTCAACAGGGGTTTCGTGATCATCGCGAGTAGCGGTGGCTACAGAGAGGGCACCTTCGTAGCTGTAAAACCCTTATGTGAACACCCAACGCCAATAAAATATGGCAAATTGCTAGGCAATTGTGGTGCTTACAGGAAACGTTCAAACATCAAAAACTTTAACGATACTTTGGATTTCCAGATGCCGGACGCCCACGTTAACGGGATTATTCATCAGATATTTTAACGCGTACCATATGTGCAGGTGATAGTTGCTGCTATAGCCGGTGGCAGGTTAAGAGTCAAGTGGAAGCTCCTCCCACCTCTCTCCCCTTTTGCAGAGCGAACGCTGGAGAGAAGGTTACCTCCTTTCCAGCGTTCACTTTGCTGAAGTGAGAGGAGGTAAGAGGAGCATCCACCTCACTCTTAACCTGCAACCGACTATAAAAGAAAGCGATACTACCGCTAATCAGGCTGTTAAACCTGACGATCTTCCAAAACCTTCCATACTCTCGAGCTCCATTCCCTCAGTGCGCGCAGGTGGTCGAGCTCTTCCTCGCCTTTCCTCTGGTCTCATGACATCCTCGTTAACCAATCGGCGTCGAGCACCTCATTCCTCTTGTCCCACTCGGCGACTCATCAGTGTCGTGCCTCGCGGCCACGCTTTCATCTGGGCTTGACAAAGTGCCGAACACCTAACCAACGAACATTTCACGTTAAAAGCACTAGTTAATGGGGCAGGCAGAGGCAGCCGAAGCGAGGCAGCTGAATCATAAAAACCGGGTATCAACCAGTGATAAGGCGAAACACCGAAGGTTCGGTTTGAGACTGTTTCGGAAGATTCCGAAATTGTTGGACGAAATTTCGGTCGTTTCGAAGGTTCGGCAGTTACGTCGCTATCCAGCCAACATGGCGTTGTTCCTTTTGGTTTTGTGGACATTGTGAGCGCTTAAAGACTTTAAACCTTGATACAGACAAACTTCAATTAGTTTGCGGATGATTTTCTGAGTTATAGCAATACATACCAGGTTGCCCGCGGTATGCGGGGGATCTTCGTAGATCCTACAGTCCCATGCTGTGGCTTGCGGGCTCGTCGACCCATTGAGCGTGTTCTTGATCCTTGCTCGTAGTGGCAGCCAAACTGACGGTATATGCTCAAAGGGACCCTGAAAGAAAAAAAAACAGTTCTTTTAAACAGTCTGGTTGGGACACGCGTGTTAAAAAATATATTGTACGCGAAAAAGAAATTTAGAGCAATATTGACGGCGAGAGATGTATTTCAAATTCTGCGCGCAAAGGAATGGTCATTCGCTCAACGAGATGGTAATTGGCTCTTTCCACCTCAACGTGAAGGTGAAACCAATCCACCTCTCCTCCACGCGCCCGAAATGCCGAGAGAGAAAACAACTGGAAAGAAGGTGACTACCGACTAAATCGCGACTCGCGCCGTCAGTATTGCTCTATTTTTTTTTTTTTTTTGCGTAAAAAATATTTTTTACGCGTGCCCCAACCACGCTGTCTAAAAAAAAAAACTTTTTTTTTTATTTTCAGGGGCCCTTTAAAAAGCAAGATTCTATGGTAGCATGTGCCTGTCCAAGTGTCAGAGCTGTGAGTGCAGTGTGTAAGCAACCTGAACATTTCGGGTCATGAATCACGGTTGACTGATCAGTGATTTCATTGCTATTCAGGAAACATGTTGCGGCAGCAGCTAGCGCCATGCACCGGGCGGCCGCCTCATGGCACAGCGTGCAGCGGGCACGAGACAGTTGGAATGGCGGCAGGCCGATCTCCGCTGCGGGCCACGTTTGCTCCGTCCTTTTGTGTATGTATTTCTGTAAATATAAACCTGTAACGACTGGCGACGAGGAGAAACGTGAGTGGACAGTCTTGTTCTGTACCGGGAGAGACGACGTAGCGCCGGCGCCATGCCGAAGTTGGAAGCATTTACTGGAGAGGGTGGGGACGCGTGGCAAGAGTACGTTGAAGTTTTGCAGCAACACTTCATCGCTCACAGCGTTCCGGTGCACAAATACCGTGCAGTGTTCCTGAGTTCGTGCGGAAGACCGACGTATTTCCTGCTCCGGAGGTTGGCGGCACCCAGACGCCCAAGGGAAGTTCCACTCAGCGAAAGTTTATGGCTGCTCACGGATCATTATGCACCAAAACCGTCCGTGATTGTCCAACGCTACCACTTATATTGCCGAACGCAGAACGAAGATAAAGCAATTAAGGATTTCGTCGTCGAGCTACGTAAGCTGGCGGATCCATGTGAGTTCAGTCGGGAGCTGACCAACAATCTAAGAGACAGTCTCGTCCACGGCATTCGGAACGACCTCATGAGAAGACGCCTTTTGGAGGAGGCTGAATTGATATTGGACCGAGCCGTCCAGATTGTTTCGAGCATGGAAGCAGCGGCCAAGGGAGCGGAACTGATGACTGGCCAGGCGGCAGAGGCGGCTCTGGATCGAGTACCGAGTGCCAGGGAGGCGGCCGACGACTGTCATTGTTCCGGTGGGCGGCACCATGAGTCTGCGTGCAGATTCCGAAGGCTACATTGCTTTTCTTGCCAGAAGAAAGGACATGCGGCTAGGAAGTGCCCGTCCAAGCAGAAAACAAAGAATTCGGAGAACACCACTGTCTCTGGCAGACAGTATGGCGGCAAACGGGCGGGAAACAAGGCCCGACGAACCGTGATGGCGGTGGAGACAGCGTCCGACGACGAGACTGGAGGGACAGACGTCGACAGCCTGTGGTTACTGGAACACGGGTCGGCGGAGGATGCTGCTGCAGTTGCGCAAACCGAAGTCACGTGTGGTGGTCGGGCATCAATGAGGATATCGCGGCCAGAGTGGGCAGATGTACGGTCTGCCAAGTGCATCGAAAGGCTCCACGGGCAGTGCAGCAGACACCGTGGCCACTCCCGGAGCGTCCGTGGTCACGTCTCGATGTGGATTTCGGGGGACCTTTTCAAGGCGTCTACTTCTTGGTGTTGGTGGACGCGTTCTCCAAGTGGGTGGAAGTACTCCGCGTGCCGTCACCATCGGCAGAGGCTACAGTAAAATGCCTGAGGCCCATCTTCGCAAGTCATGGGTTGCTGGATCTGATCGGGAGTGATAATGGTCCGGCATTCACAAGCGCCCAAAACAAGTTGTCCCTAGATCGTAACGAGGTGAGGCCAATACTTATCCCTCCATACCATCCAGCATCCAAGGGCGCCGCAGAAAGGGTGGTACAGACTGTAAAAGAGAACTCAAGAAGTCTGAGCCTGGGGATTTTGAGTGTCGGATCGCCAGGGTGCTGTTCACGTACCGGACAACACCACATTGTCTTACCGGACGCACGGCGTCCGGTAAGACTATGTGGTGTAGCAGAGCTGCTCACGGGTCGGCGCTTGAAGACAGCATTGAACTTATTGCGGCCGGATCTTCGAGGCAAGGTGCAGTTCCCACAGTTGCAGCAAAAAGGTATACAGTGAGCGGTCAGCACGAGCAGAGCCGGTGCCCCGGCCAGGGGATGCTGTTTGGGCCAGGAATTTCAGGCCGGGACCTCGTTGGGTGCCTGCGATTGCTGGGGCGACCACCAGCGCATCGTCAGCCGAGGTTCAGCTGACAGATGGTTCAGTTTGGAACCGTCATGTAGACCACCTGCGGCATCGGGTCACGAAAGCTGAACTAATGGATGACGAATTGGGACAGGAACTGCCGCAGTTTGTCGGGAAGCAGCTAGAGGCTGCAGACGGGGTAGCTCCACAGGTGCAAATGGAGCTGGCGAACGACTTCCAGCTCGGCATCCGAGCAAAACCAGGGGTGTCTGTCAGCCCAGAAGGAAACTGTCGCCCAGAGGTTCCTGTAGCGCAACAATACGCAGCACTGAGGAAATCTACGAGAGTCCGTAGGGCGCCGCAGCGGTATTCGCCATAACCATGGACTTGTGGGGGAAGGTTGTTGTGGCAGCAGCTGTCGCCATGCAGCGGGCGGCCGCAAACACGCTGTCAGTGGGCTTCAGCGGAGCACTCTGTGTGAAAGGTGCCTAACTGTGATGCACGAGCAACAAAGGACTTTGGGCAAGCAATGGATTAGTATCTTTCTGAAGGACTAGGTCACATATCCACTGCAGCACGTGACAGTAAATAAAGCAAACCTCTTTATTCTGCACCACCGTACCTAACCTGTGCGAATGATCTAGCTATAAAGAAATTCATATGATTTAAAAATATTTCAAGACTTTTTGGCGGGATTTGAACCTACGACCCTTCCCTTGCGAGCCAGACTCGCCACTGACTAGGCCACGCAAGGCACGGTTGTATGGTGAATGAGAAGGGGATGCGAACTTGGCCCGATAACGCTATCGCTTTCCACTCTTAAAGGCGAAGCTTAAGCGTCCATCACATTTTTATTAATTTTACCCTTCAATTCAGATGAACACCACCTTGGAAACTTCTGCATTTTAATCGTCTTGAACGGAATATAACGCTGAATACCACCTGTTACAAGGTCAATAAATGTGTTGGAGGCTAAGTTTGTTATCACTGAAGACCAATCTATGTTCGTAAAATGATGGTAAACACCTGTATAATTTCCCAATTTAAAGTCAAATGACACCTGGTTGTATCCGGGGTTAAGCTGAAACAGAAATCTTTCGGGTTCTATAAACGGATCGTGCCAAATATACTTTGGAGCCACCGAAGCGTCAATTTTCGAAATTACAAACCTCAGAGTCGTTATTAAGACATAGGACCAACACATTACCCGCATGATGTTTTAAACCGTTTGTTTGTAAAAGGCAGTGAGAGCCTAGGAAGTCAAATAAGACACGGCCTTTTCTGCCGTGACGTATCGTGACTAGTGTTACCAGCACACAGACATCCCCAGTGAATAGCGGGAATATTAGAATCTCCCCAAAGAACGCAGTACCGGCACCGATCAAGCTTTGCTTTAAGCGAACTAAAACAGTGTATACACTGCGACGCACAGAATCCTGGCGGAAAGTGAGTCTCCAATTAGCAAATTTGTCCAATCTTTCATCGGCAACTCAACTTACATGCATCCGGAATAATCTTTAAGAACGTCTTGGCGGCGGAAAGAAAAAAAAGGATATCTTTAACACTCAAAAAAGTTTGCCGGACTTAACAGGGTACCTGTCGTTGCAATGTACATTATAGTTTTCTCCGGAATACTCAGAGGATGAATTGTTTTGGTGTAACCACGTTTTCGTCCGACAATAAAGGTCGTAGCTACTTGCATTCACGGTAGCTGAAAAGATATCTGATTTAGTTCGAAGACCGCGAACATTCTGATAGTACACGGTTGTACTTTTGTGTGAGAGACTATATTCAAATACCTATCAAGTATGAGGCATCAAAGTGGTCAGTCGGTTCAGACCTCAATGCTCTGAAGAAGGGCCGAAAGAAGGGCCGCTAATTAAATCAAAGCAGTCAAACTCCACAGAGACATGGGAAGATGCTTAGCTCTCGTACTTGGAGGGTACGCTCGCTCACTGAACTGACTTGCCTTGCAGAGCTTCCTCAGTGACTTCACATACATCAGATGTCGTTTGCTGTGGGGTACGGCCTTGAGATGAAAAAAGCACGCTTCCTAGGTGGACGAGGCACAACGCTCAGCCCACTCTCCACTTGGGACCACTCGAGAGTGTCCAGCCTTTCTTTACGATGAGTCAGAGCGTATCTTTAAACGTCCGCTTTGGCCGGCGGGTTGGCAACAAGGGTACCTTTTCGGGTTGAGGTCCCGATATATTCTCCGGGTTTTGTTGTAACACCGGTGCAGTGGCCTCCGCCTCCTGCTGTCGAACAATTATGCCGCTTTACAACTGACGAAAACGACTTCGAAGAAGGGCCACGCGCGGTCTCAGGAACGCGAGAAAGAAATATCCACCGCAAGGCATTTTTTTTCGCTAGCTGCACGTGGAGGGATTCGTTATCGACCGTCGGGAACTTGACGTCGAGCAAAAACCATCAATCTCGTTCAGAAGATTGAGAATGGATAAACATAAATTATCTAAACCTCCTAAAAAAAAGTGAAGCAAATGTTTTATTTTAGCAGCTTTTTTAAAAAAATTAAACGTGCGACATTTCGATAAAATGCTTGAACCACATCTGAAAGGGAAGTTTTTTTTTTGATAATATCTTAACTGTATTTATTTTTTTTATTTCCCGAATGCTAGAATATCGAAAGTCGGCGTAATCCCTACTACATTTTATTATCAAGTGTGCAATGACAGGGCTCACTTGCTCTAAAAAGAAATAAAGAAGTTTATTTTGCTCGCTCACCTCAGAATTGACAATGTTTTTTCCCCCACTGCCTTAGACCGGAGTGAGTAATGTCCTATTGAGTGCCAAGCCATCCCAGGTTTTCGGGGATTTGGTTCTTACGACCTTAATTAGTAATTTAAACCTAAATGAATAACTGAAATATATATATATATTTACGGAACTATATTTAAGTCCGTGAAGACGGTAACGAAGATATTGACTCATTTAATTGATCACACACACGTATACATCTTAGCTCCGGTAAGATTCAGTCGTAATACGTTCAGTCGTAATACGTAAAGGTTCAGTCGTAATACGAAGTTTTCATTCATTTGTTCTCGTTTAGAAGGCGGCGTTGGTCGGGGAAACACAGAGACTTCATCCACAAGGCGAACGTGACCGGTACCTGGAAGAAAGTAAAACAAAAGATTAACATCTTGATCCAGCAACAGTTTATTCTAGTCATTGACAGATAGAAACACACCGCGTTGCTTGACACAATCAAGCGTCATTGCTTCGAGATACGTCCTTGTGCCGTTTTTATGAGCCAATGCCGCAATACCATTGATTGCAGAGCTATCATAAAATGCTCGGGGATCACCATGTCTTGCGTTTGGTTAAGCTGTCAACGACTATAGAACAAAGAAAATCTCTAATTTGCTGTTCTTTGCTTGTACCCTCATACATAACGCTCAGAAACTGCAGAAGGGCTAGGCTCAAGAGCCGGAACATCAAGGATTATGGAATAACTTAGGCTCATAACATAAACTTTACAACCCTTCCCCAGGGGGCTACGACACATTAGGGTGCGGATTTGAGTGCTTCAGCACATAATTTGTTTGTGAATTTCTAGTGGCGTCAGAATATTGCGGTCTAAAAGTAATTTTATTACTGTACCATCTAACCCGATTTAAATTTGTATTATAGCATAAAAGAGAAGAGCTGAGAATATAAAACAGTCATCTTTGGGACGCGATGACATCTTACCCAGGCAAGCAGAAGTCCAAACATGGCCAATGAAGCAATCCTGTATCCAAACGTTCCGACCAAGTACCCAGCGATAGGAGGCATGATCATGGCACTGTATAAAAATATATACGTAGATCGATGTTTCTTGAGGTCATTCACTAACCGATTCAATAGTATGTATTAAAACCTTAATGATATAACATTTTTTACTCGCAGGTACCCTCTAAACTTTCCGCAATCACCTGTTGGCATCACTTCACGGTTTAGATCGTGTCGTTATGACTGGGGGACGACGCTTGAGTGGTGGATACTATCCAAATCTTAAAACCGAGAGCGACGAAAGTTAAGTCAAGCATTTTTATTCGAATAGCTTCCAAGCTCTTTTCTAACACTCAAGTCTTTGAAGTTATTTTGTTCGATGTCTAGAAAAGACATTGAAGAGCTGTTACGCTTTTTCTTTTACTACACTATGGGTGTTTGATGATTCTTAAAAACTATCACCTTTACTATTTAACCATCTTATAATGGCAATACATAGGAAAAGTGTACGAATAGCAAAAAAAAAGAAAAAAGAAACCATCGCAGAGAAAAGGTTTTTTTTGCGAAAATACAGATTTAAAAATATTTTATTTTAAGACGTTGATGCACATTGTCCTCTGTTAAACACTCCTGTTGGTCAAGGAATATAACTCAAGGAGTACAACCGAAAACTTTTATATAACAAGACTATCACCCGGCTAATTTGGTTCGTTTTTAAAACCTTCAACATTATAAAGCACTCTCAGCCTAAAAAAAAAAAGAAACGAGAAGAAAAAAAGCTCGGGATATAAGTTTACTTGTCTTTTTTTCTGTTTTGTCTTTAAACATTTTTCACACATAATGCAGTGCCTAATGTGATCCTAATTGCTCAAACGAGGTATTAAGCTATCAAAGCTTACACTATTCTCATTTAAAACGCGCAGTAAAGCTGAACAGTGTTTTTGCTTCGTGATGGTTTATAAAAACGCAAATTGAAAAGGCGTGTATTTCAAAGTGAGCGGCGCAAAGATGACAATAGTCCAAATGCGCCCCCCTCCAAACACACACAAAAAATAATATCAAACTCTAATGCTTACCCAAACACTGCAAACGTAAACACTGAGCTTGAAACAAAACCATTCGAGTGAATGTTGTACGGATATCCCCTAAGCCTGAAAAGGAAGAAAATATTTGAGTTTCATGCACCCGATACAAACCTCCAGAGCGGTTTTCTAACTTACACCACGAGTTTCAGAGCACGACTGTATCCACAAATGAAAAGGGCGGACATTCCAAGACCTGTGAAAACTTGAGACAGGTGGACCACCCACAGTTCCCTGTGACGACGAAACACAAATCCGTTGAGTTACAGCACTACGTTTATCCAAGCGACATGTTTCTTAACATTCCAGCACGTATTGACTATTCCATTTTCGATATAGCCGAGTTTTTTAGATGGTGTACTGGAATGACGAGATAGTAGCCTCGCGACGCTGACTCGCTATCATCACGCCTGGACTATCACTTCCTGTAAGCAGTAGAATGACCTATACAAGCCTTCGGCGCACTCAAAAGACCAATTTCTGGCCTTCCCTTGATCAGTTTAGCCAACAGGAAACACCTTGTTTTCTTCCAATGGGCGTGCCAGCCTCTTGGAGGGGGTAGCAAAAAGGGGCAGGCACTGTGTGTCAGTGAGATCGCGCTCAGTAGAGCATAATACCGGAAAGGATGACCACACTTGTTTGTTAAACTGCACAAAAGGAAATAGTAATAATTTGTGTTTCGAGGATATTGAAATGTGGTCTACCCTCGAGGACATCTGAGGGCGTGTACGAGCATTTCGCCAAGAGTGCTCCGCGTCTAAAGCGTTCTGAAAGATGGTCCCTCGATTCCCGCCTGACGACGTCATGAAAGCGTTATGCTGTTGCCTGTCGAGATTCTTGCGGTGGCACAGCAGGAGAGGGGGATGCGGCAGTCGCCTGTACTGCGGCAGGTGCGCTCTGTACGCAGACAATCTAAAAAATACCTAAGCTGCGATGAGTTGGAATACCGCCACGTCAGCGACACTTGCGTCCGCACATCTTTTCTGCCATAATTTATTCAACCAACCACAAGGATCGCGACATCAGCGCGGCCCTGGTACACGGGCGCCTGTGACAGAATTCGTTGCCACTTAAGGACCATTTTCGAAACGTGGGTTGGTTTTGCCCGTAAACACACCACTCAAAGGAGGGTTCTAGGGAACCGCTTTTGCACATCCGATACGGTACGGTGGACTCTCCGGTACGGACTGCGCATACGCTACCGCAGAAGACTCCCGTATGCCTAGCTTGTACCGGAGGGCCCATCGTACCCTACCGGATGTGTAAAAACGGTTGCCTAAAATTCTCTAAAGACGCGCTCCAGAAACCATAGAATATGATATAAACATTCAACTATTGCCTCTTACGCACCGTTTCAGCTGGATAAATGGAGCCGGCCCTATTATGAGAAAAGCAAGCACAGCAAAAATATTTCCCACAAATTGGTAGAAGGCTTCCCCCTGTAATATATGAAAAGCAACGAAAAACAAACAGATGTGCGTTAGAAGTTTCGGGTTGCTTGGGGACACACAGACATCAAGCCTGACGCAACGCTAGAGTGCACATTCGCAAGGCGTAGATGATTATGGACTGCTTAATTTAATGTTTTATGTGTAATATGCACAATATCTGTTAACAAACACGCACACATAGTGGTTAGGCGGTACTAACCTGCAGCGTCCGATTAAAAAGGTTCCTCACTGCGCTTCTAGTCATTCATTCGTAACAATCTTAGAGTGTACATGGGCACTGCCATGAGTCCCGTCACTTTGCTAAGACGCTTGATGTAACCAAATTAGAAAAAAAAAAAAAAACACACACACACAGTCATGCCATCTTTCGGGTTTGTTTGCAAACACACATCGTCCCGAAGAAGTGAGAGTTTTAGAAATGCCTTGACTAACATGTATTGCTTCACACAACTATAGTCCTCCTGCCGTTTTGCTGTTGGGTATTTTTTCTATGTGTGTTTTTTTAAACCCACTCCCCTCTGTAACGCCTTTGGCCCTGAGGATAAAATAAATAAATAAATAAATAAACGAAATAAGTGCACAATGGCCGATTTTTAGCTTGACGAGCTTGCCACCTGAGTATAATCTCGGAATTCTTCCTTTTAACATCTGTTTAACCGAAGGATCGAGGGTCGACCCTTGAAGGCACACAACTAAAAGAATAGTGTAACAGATTCTTGTCACAAATTGTAAACATCAACGCCGATTTTTTTTTTTACTTTTCTTTTCAGACGCGCAGCTTTACGAGTTTTTATGAAAATCTTTTAGCTGGTCACAACAACCCTCCATTCGTGTATACTCTAGCTTCGACTCCTCACAAACGCGCACATGCATTGGTTTTATTTGAAAACCAGACAGTCAAATTTTATTACGACAGAGGTGGCACAGTTTTGAAAAACAGTTTCCTTGTTATGTTTAGCATTTACATGGTACGAGTGATTAACTTGGAAAACGTTTTGTGAACACCAACACCTATTTATGACGCGTAACGAAAACAGGAGTTGAGATGTGAGCCGGCCGCACTGAGGGAAACCGGTATTCGATGAAGTTAGAGCAGTCTGGTGAAATGATACAATAATTGCTGAGATATGACTTACATTAAGAAAGCATAAGATCCCGGCGATGGCTCCACCGATCGAGTAGCTCCCAAATTGCACCGTGTATAATTCACCTGTTTGCGTGCTGGATATGTTAAACTGAAAACAACAAAGTAACATTTAACTTTTAAGTGAGTTCCACCTCTTAGAAGAGTGATGGAATACTGTAAACGACTTATTTTTCCAGGGCTCAATATTTCGCAATTTAGGTCAAAGCCGAAGTTCTGGAATAATTCGCGGGTTCAAATTTTTGCGACGCTGTGCGATTTAAATGTATATTCCAATGTGTTTACATTTTACCGAAATTGTTCGTGGCGCATATCTTTCGCGAATTGAAAACAATTCGCGAATTTCGCGAAAATTTGCTCTTTGCGAAAATTAACTCGTGTACAGTATTAAAGGGACACTGACACCCCCGAAATTTGTTTTCCTTTTTTGTCAGGCGATTCATTATGGTGTCGGAATACTACCCAATTAATATTTTGCTACAGAGTCACGTATTTTTTTAATAAAGCCAAAAAACGCAACTGCTCAAAACCGAAACCGAAACTCCCGCACCGCACGGAGAAGGGGAGAGGATAGAGTGACTGGCGGAAGTCACGTGACTACACCCGACCGTGCGTTTTTTGTGTTTTTTTTTTTTTTCTCTCCGCACGTAGCAGACGAAATGCGTTCGTTCGCCATGATATTGCTTTGCAGTTATGTTTGTTCCGCTGGCTATTCTGTACTTCAAGATGAGTTGTTTTGTACATTTAAGTGTTGGCAATCAGTAGTGAGTGCCCGAGTTCCGTAGTGTGGTGAATTCCCGTGATCGGCTCCGAAAAGAATACTCTCAAGATGTTGCGTGAAGAGTTGCCTCACATGTCTTGCATCTGAAAGTGACATTGTGCGGCAGAGTGCACGAGTTTCCGAAAGATCAACGGGTCGGGGTCAATGGCTGGCTGCAATTCCTGTAGTTACGCGAAGCTCGGAAAGTGTACGCTACCCGATACATATGCTCCTTGCATTTTGTGGTAAGTGACTAGTTCGCAGGTGTCAAAAATTGAATCCCATACCATTTAGTTCAGCGACGTATCATCCACAAAAATTGTTTTTTTCAGTGATAATTGTTGAAAAAAGAACTGTAAACATCGCAAAATGCTTGATCAAAAAAAAAAAAAAAAAGAAAAAAGTGGCGCACCCACACCAGGAATCGAACCCGCGCCCGCTGCGTGTGAATCGGATGCCTCTCCACTGAGCTACTGAAGGAACTCGTTCATGCGTACTAATGGAGCCGGTAGGCTGTATGTCGGAAGTTTGCTGCCGATTTCCCTTCCTTACATCACTGAATATATGCACTCCCGGCTTGAAGTCCGGCAGCACCACGCAGACGCTACATTTGCACCTCGTAAATAAGCCGTACGCGTGCGTATTCAACTCGAAGTACGCACTTCGTGCTTGACGTTTGAGCGAGCGATGTCTTCAGCAACGAGAAGGGACGACGGCTCGGCGACGTCTTCGTGCAATCGGCTTGCTGGTCGGGCGTGCCGTACGGGATGAATATCAGTTCTTTTGATCGGTCCAAAATTTCTCTTTCGAAGCAAGACAGAATTCGCCGGTACCGTGAACGACAGTTCTGAAGTAGAGGTCCAACGCCCGTCGTCCGCTGCCATCCGCTAGTCCAACGATACGCGAAGCGACGCCATGTTGAGATTTATGCAGTGAACGCACAGAATGCTTCCGGTTGTCTATGCTACCTTTTTTTTTTCAATCAACGTATTTGCAGTTTTTTGGAAGCCACAAAAAATGGTCTTCATATTTGTTTCTATTTTTAATATTGACTGTGTGCCTTCAATGACCCACGACTTTGATTAAATTTGGTGGTCGCTTCGAAACCTTAGAAAATGGCCCGTGACCACGAAAAAGAGAGTGAGCGCGACTCAAACCGGCCAGTTCTCGATCGGCGGTTTTCGGGCGGAAAGAAACCGAATTTCGAGTCGCAAATTCTGTTCTGGGTAGTTGGGCTCCCATATGTCACGTACAACTAAAAACGTCGGCGAGCATAAATACCCTGTCAGTGTCCCTTTAATAGCTAAGCTAAAAAGATGAAGAGAGTCACATTACATATTCACGTCTAATGAAAATTTGTGCATTTGTGATAGATTGAAGGTAAACGTTTATTTCGTTCGAAAGCTGAACCGCAACTTTGAACAGTAATAATTTCTCGAAAACAATATTTGTTTCAAGAAGCTGTCGCAACTTAGAAAGGCTACCCTTGGAGTATATGTAAGAAGTACACTAGACTTAACCTGACCGCTTTCAACAACACAATGATCAGACTCTCACACACTGTAGAAATCTAACTGTAGGCTTGAATTTGTAGTAAAATAAACGCTAATGCGTTTACTGTGCGACCAAAGGCAGTCTCACATACAACCGTTGTCATGTTGCAGTATGAGAAGGTTTTGCACGCTTACTGTCCTGCTATGCAATTCGACTCGTTTTTCCCTTAACCAGTTTAGCTAATATGAAGTGTTACAGCCGCTGCCAGCTTAACAGACGCAAAGCATGAGAAGAGCCGACAATATTATTCTCAATCCGTAGCTCATAAAATCTTGGGGGACGCTGAAAGGGGTACTCCGGCCGTTTATTGAGCTATCCAAACAAATTGCATTTTCTGAATACCCGGACGTTAGTCTTTACGGTATGGCATTTATTGTCTCGAAATTCAAAATAGCTATTGAGAAAACCGTAAATGAAGATGATGCCGAAACCAACATTCAAATTTCTGCGCGCTCTCCAGTGCTGTGACGTCACAAATCGTACAGCCTTTCAGGTCGCACAGGTGGTCTTATACAGAGTATGTCGAGCGTTTTTTGCGTGCTACTCAGTGAATGATCTTCCAAGCATTTTTGTTCCACCATCAGACGATTTGTAATCAGTTCGGAACGTGGTTTACTGCCCACTTTGTACCATTTATGTCGTCACACTTCAGTGTTGCCAGTAGGGGCTCTCGGCTTAAGGAACACGATTAGAACGAAATTGAGAAATTCAACAACTTCGGGAATTGCCTTTTTTTTTCACACACTACTTGGGGGACTGGTACAGCTGTGTCTATCGATGTGTTGAGCCAATATTGAGGAAAATCAGCGACCTTAAACTTCACTTTTAAAGGGCCACTGAAAAGAATATATTTTTGAACAGTTTGGTTGGAACACGCGTGACAAAAAATAAATTTTACGGTAAAAAAAAAAAAAAAAAAAATTTAGAGCAATATTCACGGCGCGAGATTCATTTGAAATTCTGCGCGCAAAGTCCGTGACGTCACGGGATGGTCATACACTCTTTCCACCTCGGCGAGATGGTCATTCACTCTCTTCACCTCAACGTGATGGCCAAGCCGATCTATTTCTCCTCCACGCGCCCGAAATGCCGATGTCACATGTAACTACCGACTAAATCGCGTATCGCGCAGTCAAGAATGCTGTAAAACTTTTTTTTTTCGCGTAAAATATTTTTTTTTTTTGGCACGCTTTTCCCAATTAGACTTAAAATAATGTTACTTTTCAGTTGTCTTTAAAGAGTGGAACGCTTTAGCGCTTTCGGACCCCGTTCGCAAAACCTTCTAATAGAGGTGCAGTCGCTCCCAAGCTGTACAAGCGTGTGTGCACGCTTTGTCTAGTCGGTAGGGTCACGAGTCACTTGACGTCATAAGATGTGACACGTGACGTCAGACGTGGCTGTGACATTATTACCCTATTGACCCAATAAATTTCGCGGAACATTTTGGCAAAAATATTTGGCTAAATTTGGCGGGAAATTGACTTGACGTCACTTTGACGTCTCATGTGACGTCACACGTAGCTGCGCGCGTTGCATTATGAAATTTCTTGGTCCCACCGACGCCATATTTTCAGCGACATGAGCTCTAAAACGCCATCGCTTTAAAATTCGGCATATAGTCGATGAAAACTCCGAGGGACAAGTCACAAGGCAAGAGGTGGGAACAGAATAGGTCACGCTTTGCGTTTTTCAGGCTGTCAGGGACCTCCCGGTGCAGAAACTGAGTGAAAGGATGAGATGAGAGCGCGCGAGGATGGCAGAGTACCGAGCTCTGGTTGGAATAATTAGTCTGCAGACTCAAAGTTAGCTTTCTTTGTCTCCACTCACAGTTCGAACACGTTCTAAAAGTGCGTAGAGAAAAAGGCAGCTACCTAGCTTTCCGTCTACCCACCTTAGTTTCGAATCGCCCAGTTGCATCGCATCGAATACTCATACAGCCAGAGGGGCAACAAGTAAGCGCCCACGCCCTAGCCACCGAAATCGACAGTCATTCAAGTCGCTGGACCATGGCTCCAATGGCTCTTCTTATTTGTTTAACTCACTAAACTAACATCATTGATTGGTGTTCCAAGTGGCTCGCGGTGCAGCATTCACTGGAGTACCTCCAGAAAGGTAGGGCGCGAAATGAATGTAATGGCGTACACTTCTCCGCATTGTAGAGACCAAAGCAATCATACCAATGTGTACATACTCAAACGCTTTCAACAGCTCTCAGTGTCTTCGACAGTGAAAGCTGCTAACTAGACTAAGAGAAGGAAGTCACACCTCCGCAACGCTCGGCGCCAGTGTGGGTTCGTTGAAACCCAGTATAATCCAGCAGAGCATGGGCGCTACCAGGTAGGCGACAAATTCCACATCACGAAACAGGTTACGGTACTTCACTTCCGATAGTTTCGCATCATCTTCGGACGTGGAGGATCCTCCTGTCAACATGCATTAATAATGTACATTTATTTCACAACGACGGCTTCCGTGGGTTAGATATTTCCTCTAATGAAGCTGCTGATTCTTAACGATAAAACTTACTTCCGAGTTCGTTGAGACTTGATCCGAGTTTCACGGTCATCGGGAAAGATACGATAGTGATGAAGCCCAATACAAAGAACGGAAGAGGAAAAGCCCAGAGCTGTAAGTTTTAATAACGGTAAATGAGTGAACATATTGTTTCACGCAAACATCACCGACAGCGTCGTATTTTAATTTGTTTTTCCGTCGATGCTTTGGCTTATTCTCGAAGTGTCATCAAGAAACATCACCAGAGCCGTGGGGTCGCGATCCTAATGTTTATACGTCAAAAAACGAGTGGACGCAGGCGTCCCTCTCGTCGCGGCGCCCAAAGTCAAGCTAGCTTTAGTGCACGTCGACTTGCCGGCTGCAGAGCATAGCAAGCTGGTAGTTCAGGCGTGTGCCGTGTTCACATCTGCTGCTGTGTCACTGTTAGTTTAGAAGTGACCCGCAGCACTGTAGTGTAGTGAGGTCGGTGGCCGAGTGTTTTAGTGCACCGCAAATCTGGAACACGTGGAGCGAAATCTCGCGCGGTAAAACCAAAGTGCCCTGCGTATATTACTATTCCTGCCACTTTCGATCTGCGTGAATATCAAACTGGCTTGCGGTAATGCATTACTACTGCGTGATGGACGTTAAAGATCGCAGGCTAGCAAGTCGTGCTGCTGTACTTAAAGGGGCACTCAAGCGGTTTTTGGGGAAGCTACTTTTTGGTGCGATGGCGTTAAGGAAGTGTCAGTGAATGAGTATCTTCAGTTTTAGAAGGCAGAACCGCCTATTAATCACGCAGGAATAAAATACGTGGGGACTCTTTTCTGTTCCTGCGCCGACCAATGAAATTATCGTATGTTTGAAACTTTTGGCGGCCTTTCTTTCCCCGCTGCGTTGGAAACAACCGCAGCGACAGACCAATCGCAGGTCGAGGAGAACTGGCTGCGCGCGTTGCATGCCGGTCGTGGGCGAACATGGCGTCGGTGGTGATCGTTGGCGTGGTCCGCGTGGTGGAAGCTCATCGTTCCGCGTAAAAGTGCTATCCTTGACTGTGAATTTTCGTCGTGTGTCGCTATGATAACCCAGCACGTACTAGAAGGGAAGATCCACCTACTCGTGCGGCGATATCGTGGCGGCACTCTCAAGACAGCAGAAACGCCCGTGCCGTCGTGTTTGTTTACTTCGACTACAGTGGTGCTTTCTAAGCATTTGTGTCCTCGAACATCGCCCGGACTTCTTGTTTGGCGCATTTCATGCGTGTGCTCAACTTCAAGGTATTACTGGCGCGTACCGTATAAAGGATGCGAAGTTTCACGCGTTTTCATCACCGGAGAGAAGTGATTAGTGTTAGCAATCCTGAACGCTCGCACCGTCTATCTGATCACGAAATCATATTTCTACGTTGCTATATCGCTGCTAAGATTACATCGTCTTTTATAATCGTAGAAAAAGCGTGTGGCGATATTTGTACTATTGGCAAAGTCGTGTGTTAGAGTCGTGATCGTCCAAGACGGCTTACTGAATCTTTTTCTTTCATCTACTGTACCCTGCAAGCCTATCATGAAAACAAAATAAAAATAAAGCTTTAGGCTATAGAAAACTATATGTCTATTTTCTGTTACGGCATTGAGTGGCAGTGCGTCCCCTTTTTAGAGGCGCCGCTGAAACAGCTGACGGCGGCGTAGAAGCGGTCGCCGTGCTGACGACCCGCTGCGCTTGTTGCAGGTGTGTGTACGCGCGACGCAGAGCGGTCGTTCCGGTTGCAACGGACGCAGTCGTAGGTAACGCGCCCGTTGCACATGTCTGAACCAGCCTCCTCCCGAGGCGAAAGTCAACGTGGCGACATCGTTTGACATCACGTACCAGAGGTTACGCTGCGATGCCAAACGTTGCTTTGGTTACGACTTGCCCCAACCGCAAATCGAAGAACGCCCGAAAAGGCCTGCGTTTCGTCGTCCTCGGAACCCGAACACGACTCCGAAGCGCTGCTATCGTCCACATCGCACGTCGGAGTGGCGTCATAGGAAATCACCTCCAGGTCGGCTGTCCGCCGAAGAATTTCAACCTCTAACGGCGTCAGGTCCTCGAGCGTAGAGAACTCCGCTATGATCGAGGCTCGAATGACAAAGAAGTTCGGGCGGTGCGGCTCCCTCGGGATCACTGCGCGACGGAACGTCGTCCAACGCCATTGGCCCGAGATTCTTTTGATAAGCGTGCGATGACCAATGAGAGTGGTTTCGTTTTCGAATGAATCCGCGGTTTGGCGGCCTTCAATTAAATTTTTATTAAAGAAATAATCACCGTATGGCTATATTTTTTGGTTTTTAGGGATACTTAGGGCGTCTAGATTCAGTTGTCATCATCAAAACACGAACTCAAAAACCACTTGAGTGCCCCTTTAAATTTTATATTTTTAGCGTAAACCAGTGTCGCCAATCTCAAAAGCACACCAATATCGGTGTATGTAAACACTTAATGTTTACTATGTTGTCTTTTGATTTTTAGGTCACAGCCGGCAATCGAATCGACAAACTAAACAAGAAAAGTTGAGAGAGGCGCTCCAGGCACTATAGACAAAGTAAACCTGAACATGAATATTGATATACACAAAGAATGCAACACCCAATAACAACAGCTTATACATTTTAGTATACGGTCATGTTTGGTTAATACTGGTTCCGTTTATGAAGACACATTTTTCGTGGTCAAATTGGGTAAATGCGTGCATTTTTGTCTCGGAATTATAAACGTGTCATATCATGGACCACTTTTTCGGAGAACGAAGGTGTCCACATTTTAACGGCGAAAATAGATCATCATGAACATTCGCATTACCATTACCATCCACAACCGCGCATCACCTGCAAGGGCCATGCGTGGTTCATACTCGAGCTCGCGGGGCAATGCTGCTCCGGGGCTCGGCCAGTGAAGTCGTTGCTTTTGGACGTTATACTGCGTCTCCCTTATAAATGAAATTGGGAATTGGCAGTGGCAACAGTGATGTTACGGTAGAAAAGCTCCCGGTTTGATGTCAAATCATAAGTGATGCGGCCCCCCTTTTTATTTGAAACATCCCGAGCCCCAGAGCAGCATTGACCCGCGAGATCCAGCATGAGCCACGCATCGCCCATGCAGGCGATGCGCGGTTGTTAATGGTATTGTGCATGTTGTTGATGATGAATTTGAGCCCTGTTACAACATTAACAAAACATCACTGTATAAGGTTTTGGGGTCGGAGCACACAAAATATGTTTTATAAAAGAGAAAGAAGACTCACATCAATCAAGGCCCCTCCGATTGGAGAACCCACCATGTTCCCAGTTCCCCACAGGATTTCCAAAAGTGCCTGCGTAAAATTCACTAGATTAAAATCTATTTTAGTTATTAGTATACGTCTCTTTTCTTGTTGGTTTTGAGTTTATTGACCAGTGTGCTAGTCACCTTAGCTGAGGAGGTTGTTCTTATCGAGTTCATGATCCTGTTTTTTGTTTTTGCAAAAATATTTTTTTTTTCGTGCAGACTGGTAGACTCCAGTTATTTTTATGGTGTTTCTTTTTTATAATAAAGCATGGTGCTTGTTGCATTTTTGTACATCATGTTGCTTTGATAAAGAAGAGTACTACTAGTGACTGGGGCATGAAGTATACGTAATCTCAGATTAATGGAATTTTCGGTATTGAATATTCTACCTCATTACGGATGCCTCTAATGCACGAATTACAAAGCACAACACTCGACGTCAACTATTTTTACCTCTATTGTCAAGTCAAGCACAGCTTCCACAGCGCTGCAGTTACATGCGTGGACAAAGTTATTTCACAAGCATATGCAGTACAAAAATACTGTTTTTTTTTTTGTTTCAGACAGAACGCTCGAGGCACGTTTAATAGCCACTTATGTTTAAGATCTGCTTTTTTATACGGTGTGGCATAATGCTCCGTTTTTCGCCACCAACGGGTCAATGTTGCATTCCCAGTAATTTTTTTTTTTTTTTGCCATTTGCGTTTTTTTTTTTATTGTGGCCGTTTTCAGTCAGCTATATTTTGGGGTTTTTAAAAAACATTTGTAGAGCCTTCAGGTTTCTTATTATTTCTCTTTGAAACACTAAGAATTCTCAAGCATTAGGAAAAGCACGAGGCGCACGAAACTCTGCGGAGAATGTTCAGAAGGCAATTATCCGCAACAGCTACTCTGGGATGAAGCAGCGCCAGCTTTCTGAGCAACTCAAAGTACCACCATGAACAATTTCTTAAATTCTCAAGAGAAAGAGGTTCAGATGAGGTGTGTTCACTCGGTACCCTCCAGGACCATCCAGGCCGACGTCCCGCATGGTCGATAGGAACATTGTTCGGACGAGCCGCACGAACCCTGGTTTATCGGATTATCGGCCATGAATTTTTCCAAAGGTTTTCTCAAAAATTTGGTTTTCCGGTGTTTCCATGGATAGTAAGATGCCGTCTGCGAGATGCCGGACTAAATGCATGTAGGCCAACTCAGAAGCCAAGAGAAAGGAAAAAGAACTGGACATCCAGGATGAAACGGGGCGATAGAGCACCTCAACTGGACTCCTGACCAAAGGAAGAAAGTTGTCTGGTCGGAAGAATTTTAAGTTTATGCTGTTTGGTAGTAATATAATTGAATACATACGTTGTCTAAGAGATGTCAGATTTTATACCCGCTATCAGCTGCCTACAGTGACGCTCTGTAGAAGGAACGTGGTGGTATGTGGTTGTTTCTCTGCTGGAGGACAGCCACGTTAACCTTTTTGTCTTTATAAATACACCAATTTTATTTATTTCTGCTCGTCGTGTTGGTCCCCTTCACCGGACTCAGTAATGACGAAGAAAATCGACGAGAGAACCCCAAAGAATCCTTTAGGACGTCATGCTTTCCTGAGCCGTGGCTACATATTTGAACAGGACAACAGCCCGAAGCACTGGACCAGGCTTGTGGGTGATCGGTTAACGGAAAAAAAAGATTGCACTTGATGGAGTGGCCGTGTCAGTGTACTGACATAAATTCAATCGAACACCTTTAGGAATATTTGGGACGTCGTTTGAAGAAAAATAAAACAAGCAACATCGAGCCGAATTTTGACCAGCTGCAACAGAAATGGGCGAATTAACCTGGACCAGATGGTCTTCTACATTTTGCTGGATTTGATGGCTTATCGATGCCGAGTTATGATCAATCTTACATTTGTGACGCGTATTTCTGTGTCTACGAAAGAAGTAAAGAAACCGAAATTGAACAATCTCCATTCTCGTTTCTGGGCCTCCGAAAACGGAGGTGACGTGGGGAGTGACGTCAAGTGTGAATAGTCGGTATCGGTAGTATTTAGGAGATCGAGACTCTTAACCGCGGTGGGTTATAGCAGCGCAGTTACGCGGTCGTTTCGCCGAATCTGTCAACATGGACGGCAATGCCGCTCTCGCGAGCGAGTTCGAGCTTCCGTTCACTGACCGGACACCAACGGAACGGGAGTACGTGTGTGGCGGACCCGACGGAGACCGCCCAGCCGCCAATGAGCGGCCCGCACGCCGAAGGACGGACGCGAGGGACATGCCGAGGGGAAAGCGGTAGCGATCCGGCCGTTCCGGGATCCGGTTCCTCCGCGGACGACCTCTTTTCGTCGTCAAAGAACACGAACAGCAACCCACACGTGAAAACTAGCGTCGCCCGAACGAATACTGGTCTTTAGTCGACCGTTAGAACAGCCATCTACAGCTACCATTTTGCAGATTCCTTCGAGTACTGTGTTCTTTTTTTTAATTTTATTTTGGTTGCCCATAGTTGCTCGTTGCCCGTTTCGCGTCCAGCGTAGCAAAGAAAAAAAACAATTATGCTGCTTTATTTATGGTTTAGTAATCATTTCCGGTCCGATTTATACTTTTCGTGGTTATTCAAGCGGAAATTAGAACAGTATTCCTCAAAATCGCGAACCAAAACGTGACCGAGGGCACGTTTCTCGTTTCGCCCAATCGCTGACGCGTCTTTTGTGACGTCGCGCTTCTTGGCCCCGCATCGGTCACGTGAGCTCCGCTTCTCCTGGCTTCTCCCGCAACTCTCGGGGCGTCGCCCCAGTCGATCCCGGTGCGATTATTACCGCGTCTGTTTAATTGATTTGCGCGGCACACAAGCGCCGGTTTCGGCTGAAATTTGGGCAACGTGGCCTGAGACGTGCCTGGAACCCAGTCTACGAAGTACCCGTAATATGCGCGAGCCCATGATTTTCGCGAATTTCCCAGATTGAAAAATTAGCGAAGTTTAGGGGCACGCGAAAATTTCGGTCCTTAAGAGTTTCTATGCCGGCGTCTGAAATTCGCGAAATTTAGTTGCCGTGATTATGTCCTCTTTGACCGAATCGCGTAAAATAGGGGCAGCGAAAATAAACGGTTTTACAGTGTTAGTAAGCTTAAGTGTATGTCTAGAATTTTGGGTTTACACGGTGTCCTATTTTGTCACAACAAGCAGATTATCGACGATGCCCTGTTTTGGTGCTGCTACTAGTTTTACAAGAAATATATAGTAAAAATATTTTTTTTTTATATTTTTGTAGAAATATATTTGTACCATATTATTACGTTAATATATTGTCCCACTGCAATTTTTATAAATGTCTAGGAGCTCCAAAAAAAGAAGCCACGTAAAATTGAAATATGATATATTTTTGTTCACTACTGTACATGGGCGTACCAACCGGGGGGGGGGGGGGGGGGGGCAAGGGGGGCGCTTGCCCTCCCCCTCCCCAGTTTTCAAAGTGTGGGGGGGGGCAAGGCATGTCTTTTGCCCCCTCTGAAACAGCCGCCACTGGGCAGGGCAAACACTCACCGGCGGCGCCCAAAGGATACCAAGGCCAACGCCCCCCGGCCCTGGGGGGGGGGGGGGGGGGGTCTGGTTTGCCCCCCCCCCCTCCCCCAATCAAGAACAAGTTGGTACGCCACTGCTACTGTACATATATCAAGCTCTTAAAGATTCGTTTTCGTATTTTCCTGGCCGTGGTAGCGCGGTTGACGTTTAAGACAAGGGAATCACCCAGGACAGCGCAAAGTTAGGGTATGCGCAACGCACTTGCCATGATCAGACCTGCGCCTTTCTGAAACCGAGTGGTGAATAGCGCGAACATGGCGACCAGGTAGAGAGTATTTGTGAAGCCACCGAGAATGACGAGTAGGAACGAGAGCCCCAGGAAGACATTTCCAGCAGGAGCCCAGAACAAACATCTAAGTAAGAAAAGGAGAGCATGTTTTCAGTGGTCATGGAGGTTGCACGTAAGACGCGGATAACAGCCAACTTGTGTGTTCAACCACGAAGGTTATTGCAACAAGCGGGACATTTTTGTGAATTTGTCGATAGCATAAATACAAGTGGCAAAAGTGACGAAGCAAGAACTATTAAAGAAGTTTCACGTGTACACCCCGGAGAACAAAACTTTGTTTTCCAGATTCTCCTTATCTGCTATAAATATACAATATGAAAACAGAATTCAAGTTATTATGAAAGTTTAGAAAATATTTAGATATCTCAACGTATCTCTCTAACAAAAGAAAAATAAAAAAATCAAAGTTTTCAAAAGTTTTAAAAATTGCATTTCACCTAAAGAGATTTATAAACAGTCAATGACAACTTATGGGTATAAATATCATGCTACAACACATATACATGATTAGCTAAAATGTTTTAACGCCAGCAATCACATCCTGGGTTTTCTAAGTAATCAGTGATTACAACTGTGGCTTAGCGTTTGTTGAAACGGTCTTACTAGAATCATGGGGCGGCTTTCTCAAAGAATAAATTAATGTTTTTTTTTGTTTTTTTTTTCAAGAGTCTCGTGAAAATCTTTTTCAGATCTTGTCTGGGGCGCTTGCTCGCGTTGAGAAGTCTTTTTGGTTTGTATAGGCTGCCTTAGATAAGACCGACATATTCTATTTCCAGCAAATCAACCTAATAAAAAGACATGTTCTTTGTGCCGAAATGTTTCTGCGCGAGTCCCATCGTTCGTTTGCCCTTGCAAAAACTTTAAATGAAATGTAGAGTGCTAGTTCACAGATCCCCAAAAGATCCTACATGTAAACTGCCTCACAATAACCCAGAGTACAAATCACCGTGGTCTTCTATTCATTTTCACCAATGAGATAAGCGATTTGTTCTATTCTATAATGGCTAAAGAGTCTCAATGGCACAAATGACGGACGTTGTTTTCAAACTCAAATAGGCTAGTTATTGAAGTATGCTATATATTGCCCTCATCACTGACTGGACCAACTAAGGAAAACACAAAATATGGTGTTCCCGTTGTACACTTAGGAACTTTATCAAGACAGACTTTTTTTTAACGCTTTGAAAATGACGTAACTTGCTTAATTTAACGGAGTTTTACGTACGCGTAACGCTTAGTGCAATTGTTTATTCACATTGCATGAACGCACTCGTTGCCCTTTCGAAAACTCACCAGGAGCGGAAAGAATGGCTGAACGAGCGAGAGCGCGCCGGCAATCCAGAACTCGCAGTACACCAACGGGATGAGCCAGTCGTCTTTCTTCAGAGTCTGGAGAATCCCTCCTGGAGGGTCTTGAGACTGTTCTTTGCTAGATGCTTGGGATGACGGACCATACCATGGATATCTTCTCTTCGCTACAGTTGTCTCGTCGCCGTCAGCGAACCCGCGCTCTCCTTGATCCACGCAGGCGATCTCCTTCGCGTGATTTTCTGCAGTTGCTGACTTCCTCGACAGCAAAGGCGTCGCCATGACTTAGACCTTCCTCGGTTGATTCAACTGGATTGTGCCGGCGTGTTGTCTATGGAAGCAAACATGGCCAACTTTTTGGGACATTCAGTGTAGTAAGAAAGTTTTCCATGTAATATCAAAATTCGAATATATACATTCTTTGATACCCAGGCAACTATATACATTCATTAGAACATTACAATCTTCTGTAAATGACGCAGATACAATTTTGTGAATGTGGCTCATAGTATTCAATGAGAAAATATTTTTTGAGCCGTGGAATAAAAACTCTAGGCGTCCAAACGTTTAATTACTTCATATTGATATTTTATGACTGCCATCTAAAATATTTCCGGGGACCATTGCGATGTTTGTTGCTGTTCAGTTTAAATTCTAATCTTAATGCGTGCAGAGGCGTTGACGTCTAAAAAGGTTGGGGATGTATCCCCGCCCCCCTCCCCCCCCCCCCCCCCCCCCCAAACGCAAAAATCCCGTGACCAAAACATGAGATAGAGAGAAACAATAACTTCCCTCTAGGCTATTAAGTTGTATCCAAGCTTGCCCTTTATCTCTCTCTTTTGTGCTCGTTAGGCGACCGTTAATTACCCCGGTTTATAATCATCATCAATGTTCCGCAGTGATCCGGCTGACGGCGAGAAAATATCGTTGGGTGTTTCGAGGTACGTGCAGTATTGACATTTCTTAACCCCCCCCCCCCCCCCCCCTTCCCCCCCCAAAAAAAAAATGCGTGGTGCGGTTTATTATGTTTGCGATTCTTGCTTCGTGGCCTATTCAAAGTGTCATTGTTCATGGGGCGTTAGCTAAGGGATCGGGAGTAGCCAAGTCCTGCGTGTCTTATGGTGCCGGCGACTAGACGGCGAGCAAGGGCTTCAAAACGCCTCGTTGAAGCGTCGCAACGCGTAGAGAGACACGACAATCAAAGGGCGGCGTAGATAGAGAACGTGCAGGCAGCACGCGGTGAAGAGGCAACCAAGCGCACTTCATCATTGGTTGAGATCAGGGAGGGGGGATCAAAAGCACGTGGGCGCATTGGCTCGTAAACAAACGCACGAACTGCACAGAGAGAAGACAAAGTTCCACGCGGTGTAAGATATACAGACTCTGTTGTGCCTAATAAGCTAGCGTACTCACGTCAAAAAATAAGCACGTGTTACGCACAGCTCACAGGCTGCACAAAGCGGTTTTCACAAGACGTGGTTGTCAACAGAAAAAACAAAACATAAGAACAATGATTCATTATCTGGAAACACGTTGTTTTTTATACATAAAATGGCAAAGAATATTTCTTAAATACACACAGAAGTGCCTCATTTCAACGCACAAATTGGGAAAACTCTAACGCTCCGCAAGTAGCCGAACTTGTTTTAAGGGCGGTTATTGAGGAGTAGGCACGTGTGAGAGAAAAACAATTGCGGCCATGCAATTATTTGCATGGCCGCAATGAGAGATGAGATGAGAGGCCGTGGAGCTGCTTGTGTTGAAAAGAGTGGCATCGCTGCGGTCAGCTTGTATGACACTTCCGTAACATCATTGGGGGTCTGCGTGTATCCACCAAGCAGACGCGGAGGGTGGCGTCCTATTCTATACGATAACGTTTGTTAATAAAAACATTTTGCTAGGTGGCGCTAGCCACTACCCGGTTTAGGGTACTCAGCTGTACTCATGCCTTCATTCATCCTTGTTATTTTGTCGCAAAAGTTGGTCTGCACTGCATTTCCTCTGTGACTACCGTCTGGACGTTTTAAGGCAGCTATAGGTTTATTTATTTTTTTTTCGAGGCGTTATAAATGTTTAAGAACTATTGCCCCTATAGCCCAGCTCAACCACAAGCCGAAAGTTTAAGTTCAAAATGTATAAGTGCATTCACAATATTTTAGGAATATGCAATTTAAAAAAAAGTAAATAGCTTTCGTAAATATTAGCACTAATAAATGTTACTTACTTTGGGAGTTTTTGCGACTGGTATCACGAATGTATGGCAGTTTGCACATAGATAACTTGCAAATAAAATATATTTATGACAGCAAACTCTGACAGCCTCCCGATATCGTATAAAAGAACCCAACGCGGGTTTTTCATAGAGTGAGAAATAACTAACGATGCAATTTCCAGGCAGGTGGTACTCAGCAAGAGCAGCTTTCGCTTCTGCTTCCTGGTTTGTATGTTTGCATTCGTATTTTACGAACTCGCATAGAGACGGTGAGGTTCCATGTGAAACGCGCATATCACACAGCCCTGAGGCTTTAATGAGGGGTCGGTAAATGATAGCATCAGGAGCAGTATACGTAACCGCTAAAAACAGACAGAAAAATGTTCTTTTTTTTTTGGGGGGGGGGGATATATTATATTGAATATTCTTATTTCGAACAGATGACATCTAGGGGCGCGTAGCTATGTTTTCTGACGCATCGAACTCTGCCTATTGTTCTTGCAAAAATATTTTTTTCCCCTTCTTGCATGCACACGGAGTTCGATATCATCGCCAACGAGAGTAACAGTGTTATATGATTTCTGAAATCTTAATCACTGTCATCGACATCAATGTAACAGTCATATATTGTTGTACCATTGTGAAAAAATGATACTGTTCGAAATGATGCGTTGTGCCTGAGTTTTTCTAAAGACAACAAGGATATAAAACGAATATATCCTAAATAAAATTCTGTCGTGCCTCAGATGACACAAAACAGGCCATTGTCCTTTTTTTATTTTCTCTTTACAGTCTCCGCTGCCTCTTTTGTGCTTAGCATATTTGCATTCTCTTATCATTATAAATTAATATTAATACAATATTTCTGCTATCACCGTTTTTATTTAATGGACATTTCGGGAAAACACTTCTCGGGACGTTTGAGGACGGAATGCACACGAAGTGTTTCCATGCATCTCGACGTCACCAACTCTTTCGGGGCTCTTATTACTCTCATCTCGTCTCCTACTTGTGATTTTACATATACGCGTGAACGGCATTAACTGACAATTATTCGTCTCAGGCATTTTGGCAATGAAAATGATAGAAAACTGGTAAAGAGAGGTGCTTTTGATATGTTTTAAGTTTCACAAGAGAAAGCTATACATACGATTATGGACGGGATGGGAATTATGTTAGCGCATTTCTTGGTTAGAAAATTGAATTGGTACCTTTTTAATAATCAATTTCGAATTCCGTCTCGAACTGCAGCCTGGCTTTTTGGGATCTCATTTTGTCCACGATTAATCATAAATAAGGTCGTACTAGATCTGTCCCTCATTTGAGTTATTCTTTATGTGCGGCGCAATCTGAAACTGAAATGTACGGATGGAAAACTCGACAGAACGTAGGGTGCAAAGAACGCTTTACTCACGCTAAGCGAAAGCTGACAACCACCTCAGCGTGAATCAATTTATCAACATGAAATAGAAATGTTTTTCTTCTTTCTTAAGGAAAGCTGTTGCAACCGACTACTGATAATATGACAGCATCCGGAATACAAGGTATGAACTCAATTCGCATCATAAAGTTCTACTCAGACAGCAGAATTCAGAGCGACCATGTGCGATAATGGCAGCTGAGTCACGAAAGTAGGTAGTACTGCGATGTGGTGTAATTTACAGCTTGATGTCGTGTTGCGCCAAGTACAACGAACTTCAAATAGAGTACCTTACAGCAAATTAAGAATTAGTTTAGCATCATTAACTCGTTCCAAGTACCCGCGTTTGAAATTGTCAAAACTAGCATGAGGCTATTGTAATATTCTTATAGTGCATCGTTTGTAATGCAAACTTTTACATTACAATGATATCTAGAAATTAATTGTAAGAACATTTATTGATATATATATGTTTTTAATTAATTAGATAATTAATTATATCGTTTCGTTCCTAAATATAAACTAACATTCAGTGGATGTTAACTTTAATTGGGCCTCGGTGTACACCCAACTGAAAGTGCTACTTTCTATTTCAAATTCCTTGACTAGTCGTACAATCGTGTACCCCTTTGAACATACAAAAAATGAAATCGCTCTTAGATTTCTTTTTTTTAGTGCGACTAGTATGTCACTCCTTTGCGAGGAATCAACACACCTAGTAAAAATAAACCTGTGTTAATACAGTAGACTCCCGTTAAGGCGAACTCGCTTAAGCGGAATTCTCGGATATGCCGAACAAAATAAGAACATTTGGTTGATTTCCCATAGACGCAATGCAAAAAAACATCATTTAACGCGAACCGCTTTGCGCGCGCATTTTGGATAACTCGAACTTTCACAGGTCCCCTTCGTGATGGCACTGCACCGACGGCGACGCCGCGCATTGCGCCGGCCGAGGTGTATGCCAGATGTACCGTAAAAACCCGCATATAATACGAGTTTGTTTTCCTAATTTTCAGCTTCGATGAGGCGCGATCTAACGCTGTTTGACGTAGTTTCGATTTCGAAGCAGTATGGCGCTCAAAACAGCTATCATCACCATTCAACTCACAATGTCCGAGGCGCCACCATTTGTACACAGTCGGGCTCGGCAATGGCGTCAGCGCGAAAACAATCGTCGGTCGCCTAGAAAAGAGAAGTTCTTTTGGTTGCGGAAGACAATTCGCCGTAAATGAGGGCAGAATTCGCGGATGGAGACGACACAAGCAAGCTCTGTTCGCGTGCAACGGAACGAGAAGAAGCTTTAGGAGCCCAAAGAATGGCGCGTTCGCTGACGTCGAGGCAAGTCTCAGCGACTTTGTAAAAGAGCAACGTGAATGGCACCTTGCCGTAACTTTGTAAAAGAGCAGTGTGAACGGCACCTCGCCATAAACATCGAGCTGCTGCATGAGAACTTTGGCGAGCTGACATTGGGTTACTCGCTTTGAATAATGCGCCGCGCCGTGTTTTCATTGCGTCGGCGCACGCTTGTCGCTCAAATGGAAGTTTCCCTTTTACCTAGTTAAGGTTCGTTCGCAACAATGGGCCAATGCACTACTTATTTTCTGAGTCTAGACCACGACAAAAGCCGCTGTTCCGGTTTTCAGGTTGGACTACACCATTTGGGCTTCATAGAGGGAGGGAGGGGTTATGTTTTTATGAGTAAAAGATGTGAATGTGTATTTCTGCATAGGATGAAAACGGCAGCCGAAGGTTTTATGGTTGTTTGGCTATTTTAGAGTAGCGCCGCGTATTGAAGCAACCCTTGTTTTCAAGACTTGTTGTGGGACACTTAGTACATGCCAATAGGCCATGTGCAAAATGTAGAGCGCCATCTAGTAGCGCGCCGAGAACTACACCCACCATGTTGTTAGTGGCGAGAAAACGAAACAAGAGACCCGACCGGCAAAGACTCCATGTAAACAAGCGACCCCACTTCGTACGAGAGATGCGATGCCAACGATTGCTGCCTTCCGCTGCGGATGCAGTAATAAACATTTGATTCGTGCGTGACGTGAACGCAAACGTGAACAGGGTTCACCTTTTTTTCCTTTTTTTTATTTGTTACCTGAGAGCTTTTGACAAAAACAATCGGTGACAACGCGAAGAAACATGCGCACGTTATCGCGCGGCGTGAAGCCATTTACAACTCTTGAACTGGGCCCTAATCATTTCCCGAAGTTGTACCAAATTTGTTTATGACCTTCTTTTTTTTTATATGCGTTGTAGTGTCGGCCTGCCTTTTTCTTGATGAGCAGGAAGCTCAATGCATGCGGACGAGACCAAGGCTGTTAAGCGAGGCAAAAAGATGGCAGTTCTAATAATCTACGCCACCAACCATAATTGAAGATGCGTATGGTTAACAGTGGTATGGTTAGGTTCATCGCAGTGGCTTAAACTTCGATGTCGGCGGCGGCAAAAACTGACGTTGCGGACGTCGAATATGAGGCAACACGGGCGGTGCCAACTTCATTTTACAACCTCCTTTTCTTTTTTTTTTCTTTTTGTCACAGCCGAGGGAGAAATTGTGTTTTGAGCAAAGAAGCTTGGGGGTAGTTTTGAGAAAGTCACTGCAGTTATTCTGTCAGGGTTGAACAAATCTTTATTAATAGCGCAACATCCGCCCACTGTGCTTGAGGTCAATGCTATCTGAAACCAATTTTAGCCCTTTGCAACGCTTGAAAAAATATTGCCCAGGGCACAATTTCTTTTAGAATAACACAAAGCGTTCCATTGAAAAACCCTCCGCCAGTAACAACTAAAAGAAACTACTTTTGAGTCATATATTTGCGTGGAGCAGTATACCGCTAAACAGTACGACTTCAAGCGTATTCGCATTGAAAAAAGAATTAAAAGTGTTCTCAAAGATGAAAGGCATGACGGCCTAGTCCTTTCTGAGGCCTGTGCACACGCTGGTGACAACAAGCTTCCAGCAGCGAAGGCGTAGGACTTGGTCCGCTGCTTCGACGAGGTTGTCGCCAGAGTGCACAGGCCTCCGAGAGTTGTGTCAGACAGTTGCGGTAGGTTGTTTAAACTGTTCGTACCACATAATATAGTCAGAAGGCGGAAAATAGTTGCTGCGCCATCGCACATTTCCCGTACGGCTGTATCCGATGCATCCACTGTGCTTTGGTACCGACAACGCTTGCCAACATTAAAATGGCGACGCTCTCAGTGTTGTCAGACCACAAAGCAATTTCGCATAAGGCCTATAGCGAGGCCTCCAATACCAAATGCAGCGTGAGAAATATCTCCCGTACCGGTGATTTTTTTTATGAATTTAGTCTACGCTTTTGTCCGAATATATATATATATATTTTTTTTAAAAACAAATATTAAAAAGAGTGAAATAAAACTCCGAAATTCGGTGCCTTGGGAACCTAACGAAAATAAATTCAATAAACCCCTAATTCCCAGAGAAAAATAAACTCCCAAAAATACCTTCCGAAATTCCCAAAAAATAAACTACGAAAACATGGAACCCTACCTATAGGCCATTTCATGACAGCATTCTCTTTGCTCACACATTTGTCTGTTGGGCTGTGCAACACTTTGTGGGCATGCGCAGTAGCCCTCTTCTGTGTTATATCCGACACGCAGTGCGCTTACGTACACAACCCAGTCACTCGAAATATATTTTCGTCCGTGTGATGAGCGCAGGTAAGCCGTATTCGTGTCTCCAGCTTGTTGCTCGCCATTCTGCGGCGGAAACGAGACGCGCTCTAGTGAGGGTCCTCCGGTTCTCCTGCTCAGCGGGCTCAGCTTGACTGCTCGCGACTATGGCTCGCGAATTGCCATTTCTGAATGCAAACAACACTCTGCATTGTCCCAATGTAGTGCTGCAAACGGTATGTGATCTTACCTTATTAGAGAGTTTTAATATTGCGTATAGAAGCAAACGCAAGCGTTGTGCGTTTGCTTCTTCACATGCTCGTCGTCGCCATGCTCCGACCGCAAGTGGCGTGCTCCACATGCTCGTCGTCGCCATGCTCCGACCGCAATTTTGGGCTCCGCGCACGCGCAGTAGGCAACGCCAACTTTAACGCAAACACACAATGCTTGCGTTCGCTCATATACGCAATGCTAAACTTCACTACTGTTTCACCGGTTTCCAACGCCAACGATAGGTTCTGCAGTGAGAAGACTTACAAGCGGGTAGGCGTTCTTTTGAACTGGAAAGGATGAGATAGGCTAAACGATGGTGGGCAAAAAGTTAATGAAAGTAAATGTTCTAGGAAGTTTGCCAATAAAAAAAATCGTTCCGGATGGATTGGCGGTGACTTTGGAAGTTTTGCCGATTGTCCAATGTCGCAATGTTCACAGCACCATATATGATTTTGCCGCAATTAATGTAATTTTACATGGATTTCTCAACCTATAACGCTTCCTGACACAAAGATACGATTTACACAACAAGCAAAGAACGGAACAGAGGGTGCAAACACAGAGTAGATGACTACCACAAAAACAAATATACCTTATTACAATAATATATAATAACATCACAATCACGACAGGTTCAGCGAGACTCAAACAAGACTCTGAGAGGTCTGGCAAATCCAGTCACAGAAAAAAATATCGAGATGACTTGCAATGCCATCATATGTTTTACACATACGAACCATGGCGTCCAGGATATTTAACGTACAAGGAGAGCAAAAAGACGTTGTTAAGCGGGTCGCTGTCCGAGGAACTCGTAAAGATATTTGTGAGAGCAGTTCTGAACAGTCGGCCTCGCCATGAAGAACTATGAAAAGGAAAACCAGATCTGCCTTTTCTCGACAGTGATATAAGCTGTTCATATGTAGGACGTCCAATACACTATTACTGTGTGATAGAGATGTTTCATCGCGCAGGTATCGATATCTATAAATATATAAAAATGTGTTTCGCACACGCTCTAGCCTTAGGAGGGTAGTTTTACAACTACCATTCCATACGGGAGATGCGTGTTCGAGATGAGATCTTGTCAAAGAGCGGTACAGGGTTACAAACGTTGCGGGGTTTCTAAATACTTTAGTCGCTCGACAAACAACACCAAGCGCGCGCAAGGCGCAGGTACTTATACGAGCCACATGGCTATCAAATCTCAAGGAGGACTAAAAAACACTCTCATGTCCCGCACTTCACACGACACAATATGGCTGAGCGAACACTGTAGGGGAAACACGTTGTTTGCGTTTTGCGACTATAGGACATGACCTTGGTTTTCGCGCTGTTTAGTAGAAGCAGTATTGCGGAAATGTAGGCCCCCAATAAAAGCCACAATAAAAAAAAAATAGGCCATTTAACAGTACTAGTCTTTCCAGAAAGGTATCATTTTGTTTTCTATTTAGCATATGAAAAACTCTGACATCGTTACAAGATAGGCAAACAGTCAAACAAAGGATGTAATGTGAAGTCCTATGCGTCACACGTTGCTAAAAAAAAACAAAAAACGCACGCTTCTGCTGTCCGACTCGGATTCCGTCTTTGGGTTTTTGTAGTAAGTACAGCGTTTCTTAATTTATACGCTCTGTGAACATATTCTAAACTCATCACCCCTGGCAATATTTTATCAAATATGGATTGATTCTGTTAATCTTGTGTCGGGAATAATTTTATGGCAGTTAATTATCTAAATACTCACAATGCCATTAAAATGCCCGCAATTCATTATTTCACATGAACACTACCTGAGCGAGAAAAGGCAGCAAGAACACGCAAATCAGCACTTATGTTTTCAACAAATACGTGATTCTATGATACCTCTAATGTACATAAAAGACCCTGTCTTTCATACACCTTAGAGCTAGGGATACTCCTTAGAGGGTCAAGTGACACTGAACTCTCCAATATATTTCAAGGTGTCTGGATCGGACACCTATGTCACAAAATAAAGTTTCCGGGAACAATTTCATTAGCTTAATAATCACGCTGTGAGACGCATCTTGAGTTATGAAATAACAAAAAATGAACACCTATACTGAGAAATTAAATCCGAAATAGAGGTTAGTTTGGGTTTCGTTCTAGAATTAAAATGTGCCTTATGACGTAAATATTACGCTAAACACTGTTTTTATTTTTAGGATGAAGAGGTGACCTGCGCTCATAACACCCTAGCTTCCTCGTATAAGCAGAAATGATTTGGTCGCCCAGTGAAGCCAGCACACTAGACAGGCTCAGCAACTGGCATACCGGCACGCATCTCCGACCCTCACTATAATTGCCATTTTGGAAAAAGAGTGGCGCCACCTATAGTAAATTGGAGTCGCGGATACCGGACATGCATGGGAGGGGGAAAGGATGCATAGGGACGGGCACGTGATAGGCCAAGGAAATGTGCTATACGAGCCGCCCGGTTATTCTATGAGTTGCTGTGACTGAGGTAATTCGTAGTGTGGAAAAATAATTTGTTGGCCTAGTTGGTTAAACATCACGAAAATAGAAAGCACTAAAGGCAAGGACAAGTGGAAGACTACAGAGGACAAGCGCTTGCTCTCACCTGACGTTTTCATTCGGAAAGGACAAAGACGAAAACCTAAAAACCCTAACATCAAAAGCGAGACATTTTTTTGAGAAAGTATCTGAAAAGACTGAGGAATAAAGAAAGGTAAAAGAAAGAAAATTAGTAAAAATAAAAGGAAGAAAAGAAAAAAGGTGTACATGATTAGAGTAGCAGAGTGATAAATAAAAATAATAAAAGAGAAGAGAAAGGAAGGGTTAAAGATAATTAAAGAAAAAATTAAGGAAAATATTTCATGTACTTTAATTCTTTTGATGACGAAGTCACAGATGGAGCACAGATGCAGGCGACTCCTTTAATCACAAAGACTTCGGCCTGAAAAATCTCGCGAGTTCGCTTATCGGGACACCTTTTCAAAATCCTTGTGCTGGACAGCAGCGGGGCGCATCCACAGTCCCAACACGTATAGCGATCGAGATGCCCCGACGGAGAGGATTTGAGAGATAGCGCTAGCTCTATGAGCCTTACGTTAATGCATCTTCCGGACTGTCCCACATAAACCTTCCTACAGGTGAACGGGATCTCATACCCTACTCCGCTGCAACTAGTTGACGAATTTGTGGCAGTGTCTAACGCCGTATTCGTCAGGCTTTTTGCGCTGGGTGTTGACTCTGGGACAGAGCTTTGTTAGCTTGTCAGGGGCTGAAAACACAACCGGTACATCGTATTTGTAGGCAATTCTCTAGATGTTATAAGAGATACGATGGATGTAAGGGACGACCGCCGGTCTGTATCGTTTAGATAATAAGGACAGACAAGCAAATCCGTGTGGCCATGGCTGCTGGTGGTAAGGATAGCGCGTGTCCTGTTTATTCGCACCTGAAGCAAGCTCCCCCGTGCTGCCCGGTAGTGCTAGGCCGATGGCCGATCCACTTTCCTTTCTTAAAGAAAAGAAATCAATAAAACCTTGATACATATATACATTACACAAACACATACAAAAAAAAACTCTCCCTCGTGTTGAAAGTTCTCAACATAGGTTAGACGATTCGGAGGACATACTCGTCGGGATGATCTTCGGGGCGAAGGCAACGATGATGGGATCTCCGGATGCTGACTGATGGTGTTACCAAGCCCGCTGCCAGGAGGAGCCAGCCGTGGTGGAACAGTTTCGTCTGCAGTGTTGTACCCGCCAGAACCACTTTCATCTACAAGACAGGCCAATTGTTGAATTTTTGAAAGATGTTGATGATTGCGGCGCATTTCTCGTCCCCTTTCCGTGCAAACTCGGTAGGATCTTGGCGCTTCGCTGCCTACCAACCGAGCTTTAGTGTCCCATGATTTGAGGCCTCTGACTAACACAATCTCCTTCTTCCAGGGGGGGGGGGGGGTAGTTGGTATAAGTTCATGGCATGATATAAGTTCGTGGCATGATATAAGTTCTGAGCATGCTTGCGCACGGTGCGAGCGGGCCGGTTTGTGAAGTCTGGAAGAAGAGTACCCGGCCTGCGTCCTCTGCAGTGCACTCGAGTGGCCGTCGCTCTATAGTTAAGTAAACCTAGCCAAGAATCTTCGCCGGAGTGTAGACATTTTTGTAGGAGCCTCTTCATCACTGAAACGCCTTTCTCGGCGTAACCGTTGAACCTGGGAAAGTAAGAACTGGAGGTCACATGCACGAAGTCAAAACGCGCAGCCGAAGTTGTGAACTCTCGTGCAGTGAATTGTGGTCCCCCATCTCTGCGTACTTTGATAGGCATTCCGTGTGTTGAAAAAAGGCTTGACAGGACGTCAATTACTGTTTTGGACGTCGTGTCTGGCAGCTCAGCGAATTCCGGATAATTTGAGTAGGAGTCGTAGACTAATAGAGAGGCCTTGCCTGCCTACTGACACAGGTCTGCTCTAACTCTCACCCATGGCTGCCTAGGTGTTTCACGCAGCATTAGTGGTTCATCTGGGTGTTGATACGCAAAATGTTTACAGCTAGAATACTTGCTTATCCACGCATCAGTGCCAGCTGTCATTCCTGGCCAAAACATCAATTGCTGTGCACGAGATCTGCATTTCCCCATTCCCAGATGTCCGTTATGTACACGGTGTAGAATCTCGCGTCTTAGACTCTGTAGTACGAAAACCTTAGTGCCCTTCAGCAATGCCATCAGTCACTGAAATGTCTGATAGGAATGGCTTAAACTTGCCTTGCAGTGGTGCTTTATTTATAAAGGCTTTGATGACGTCTTGCAGTTCACCCATTTTTTGCCGTTTCCTTGATGAGTCCTATCATAGTCATGTCGCTGACAAGAGAGGATAGAACAGCTGCTGCGTGAACCTCGACATCGTCTGTAGCTTAATCTGTGCTTTTTGTTTTTAGCCGGGACAGCGCATCTGCCAGTGCAAGTTGCTTGCCGGGTACAAACTGTAATGTAAAATCGTATCGCATCAGTCGTAAACAAAATCACTGAAATCGGGGTGGCATGTCCCCAATAGCTTTTTTTGCTATTGCTAGTAGCGGACGATGGTCCGTTTTGATGGTGATGGACTGACTGTACACAAACTGGTGGAACTTTTTCATCTATAGACGATGCCAAAAAAAATATTTTTTTTTCCAATTTCAGAGTATCTGTTTTTACTGTCTGTCAGTACCCGCGATGCATAGCCTATTGGGCGCTATTCTTTCTCGTGCTGCTGGAACAAGGCAGCCCCTAGTGATACTTTTGATGCGTCTGTTGACAGTTTAATTGGTGTGAAGGGGTCAAAATAGCTAATACTGGAGATTCTGTCAGCATTCGCTTTAATGCTAACCACTCACCCGTATGGGCACTGCTCCATTCGAAGACTGAGTCGTCTTTGATTATGGCTGTAAGCAGAGTTGTTCTGTCGAATAAAATAGGAAAAAACTTTCCGAAGTAATTAACTGCTCCCAAAAGGCGTTAACCTTATTTTTGTTCGTGGGCAATGGGAGGTCCTGAAGGCACTGCATGAGTTCAGGGTCTGGTTTGATTTCCCTCCAGCTTATGTCGTCGCAAAAGGTAGCGTATCGCTTGGACACAAAACTGGTATTTCTCAGCATTCAGTTTTTATTCCGTTTGATCTTGCAGCTCTCAGAGCTGCTCTTAGTCGCAAATCATGCTCTTCGCGTGAAGAGCCCCAAACAAGAACATCGTCAATAAAAACTCTGACACCTAAGAGATCGTCATATATTTGGCTCATGGTTTTTTGAAAAACCTCGGGGGCTGAAGCAATGCCGAAAGGAAGTAATAGATAACGATAGCGCCGAAAGGGGTGTCGCAAATGTAGAAATGTGGGATGTTTAGCTGGGAAGTGGAATTTAATGAAACCCGTTATTCGCATCTAACTTGGTGAGATATTTTGAGTCTGTCAATTCTGGTTCGATATCTTTTCGACGTGGCAACTGAAAGTGCTCACCTTTCAAGGCGGCATTTACGTGCTTGGGCTCCATAAAAAACAGAGATATGCTCGTTTTTCTTTCTTACTACAACCAAAGGTCAGTGGGCTTCTGGGCCTTGATGATTATGTGCCTGAGACCATCCCCTCAAGCTCATTCTTTAAGGGGTCCCTGAGAGCATGTGGAAAACGTCGGGCTGGTATAACTACTGGTTGTGAGTCCTCTTTGAGTACCAACTTGTACTACCTCTTGGTTATACCGAGGCCCTGGAACAATCCTGGAAATTCAGACATCACTTGCTGCTTGAGACCGCTGTGGTAACTTATCGAGTACACTCAGTTAACTAACCCAAACTGTTCACAGGCTTCAAGGCCGAGAAAGGCCTGCTTCCCTTTCTTCATGAAAAAGAAGATAAGTCGACCTCTTCGTTCGTGAATCTGAACTTCGATAGAAACGTCTCCAAGGTGCTCCAGCGGTGATCCTCCTTAAGATCGCAAAGAGGTGGAACTCTGCACCGGTGTCGTTGAAAGACGTAGTGCCTTTACCATTGAGAGTTGTAGCAAAATTTTTTAAGCACAGGTGTCAACTTTTGAACGAGTCACGTTTTATTGTCGTTTTTCTGCTCACGGTTAGATGTCGAAATCAACGGTGTCCCAGTCCGAGCTCGTTGATAGATCTAGCACGTTTTCAACAGATTTCTTTGAGCGTTTGCGTACCTTGGCGAAGTGATTCCTCTTTCCACACTGTTTGCCAATCTTGCCATATGTTAGGCATGTGCGGGGCTCATGAACATAGTTGCAGTACCTGCACTCTCTCCTCGCTTCGCGCTTTTTGTTACAACTGGCGGGCGTGGCATTTTGTTACAGTTGCTCGAAGGCGGTCTTCTGGCGCTCGGATATTTCGGCGGACTTGCAGAAATCAACTGCCTTGACAAGGGTCAGATTCTTTTCGCGCAGAATCCTTACCCGAAGTTTTTTTTTTTGTTGTTGTTGTTGTTGTTGGAAGTACCGTATATAATTTGGTCACGCAGAATGGAATTAGAAAAATCTCCCAAGTTGCGGGTGCTTGCCTTCGCCTTCAGGTCAAGGAAGAAAGTCTCGAAACGTTCTCCAGGATTCTGGTCTCTGGTTCCGAATATGTATCGCGCGTAGGTTTCGTTGACCCTCGGAAGGCAATATTCTTCTAACCACGACCAACTCTATACTTACGACCACGGCATCTGAGCGCTCCCTATGGGAGAGCCTGCTCCCGGCTAAGGGCTGAGTTTTAGCACCGCGTAGTGAGAGGCGTTCTCACTAGGCGGCACAAAAACTCGGTCCTCCTACCTCATTGGGTTATTCTGTTATCCGTGGGTGCGTGCCAGCGGATCGTGCTTTCTGGTTTCAACCCTATTCACGCTGCAACATCTCTTCCTCTATGTAAAGGATACTGAAGGAATCCAATTCGTTAATTAGTTTGCTTTTACTGCGGAGGTGTTAAAGGCTAGTTTCCCCAGAACCGTGTCCACCAGCAAAGAAAGGATGACACCGAACTCTGGACATCTACCGCCACCTATGAGTGACAGTAGCAACCAGACAACCGGCTGCTTGCCGCCGTCGCTCATAGATGGCGGTAGCTGTCCAGAGTTCGGTGTCATCATCTAGAAGCGACGGCGACGTGCGCAGCAGCGCGAATGGTTCCGCCACCGCTGCAAGGCCGCTATCGCCTAAAGCAAATTATTTTATTTGGGTAGTTCCTCGCCTCGGTAATCTAGGGCTTAAAGGGACACTGACAGGGTGTTTATGCTCGCCGAGGTTTTTATTTGTACGTGACCTGCGATAGCTCAACAACCCAGAACATAATTTGCGGCTCAAAATTCGTTTCTCGATCGGCATTTTCGTTCCACCCGAAAACCGCCGATCGAGAACTAGCCGGTTTGAGTCCCGCTCAATCTCTTCTCCGTGGCCGCGTGCCGTTTTCTATGGTTTAGGCACACACACCAAAAATAGGGGGTCCCAAGTCACCAGGCTCGATCTTAAATGGACCGTAAAAATCGACGCCTGCACGTAGTGATCTAAACTTTTCGTTAGAGGTGTATTTCACACGGTCGATTTTTAAAGCGGAGTTGTTAAGGGCTACTTTCCCCAGGGTTGTGTCCGTCAGCAAACAAATGATGAAAGAAAACTCTGGACAGCTACCACCATCTATGAGCGACGGTGGCAACCAGACAATCGGCTTGCCGGATGTCTGGTTGCCGCCGTCACTCATAGATGGCGCAACCTTTCCATCCTTTCCACTCCGGCTTACCGACTTGCGGCCGGCCATTACTTCATTCCCACCATAGTACAGCTTCGCTGGTCTTCCTTCTCCACCAGTGTGGGAAGGCTGAAAGTTTTTTCTTGAAAATTAGAAAGCGTAGCTCCCTTTTTGTAAAAAAAAAGGCCCAAGAAACTTGCCAGGGTCAAGTGCGGGCGGCGACGCAGACGACCAAGCCGTGTTGCGGGGTGTGTTGGTGGGCGTATTGATAGATCATAGATGGCGCCACCTCTTTATCGAGCATAGAGAAACTGCATAGGCTCTGCTTGCAGAGCCAAAGTATCGCGTTCCTTTTCCTTTCGCCGACAATTCCGTATTGGCGGATAAGTGGCCACGTGTACCGAGCTGGATCCGACCTTCGTGCGGGAAAGCGACCTTGCAGGCGCTGAGTTTCGGGCGGATCATGTTTCTCGCTTTGCGTTTGCGAAATATACGTCTTACCCTAAAACAGAACGAACTCGAAGATTCCTTGACCATTCAAATTTATGTGTAGCCACTGAATACAGCATAATCGCGTTGTTTTATAACGCGAGCGATGTTTTAAAACGTGTTTTCAAAGTCTGGGAAGAAGGCGACACGGAGTACGATCGCGTAGCTCGCGTCTGCGTTGCTCGAGGAGTAGTAACACGCGAGTTGCACATCCGGGCAGTTCGGATCAGACAACAACGCGTACCTATGGCTTGCGAAAGGACGACGTTTTCGTCGGCTGCTAGATTCTACCGAAAGCACACAGAGAACCAGTAGACAAATGACGGGACGACGCGCATGCACGGGTTCTCGCCGCAAAATCTTCTCTGCTCCGCACTCCGCAGCGGGCCACCTTGCAGCGACGCCATCCCGCATTCGGGGCTCCGTGAGCGGAGCTAATTAGTTACTCTAATCAAGACTGCTCTCGACCACCGAGGTTTATTAAAATGAACATAATCTTTTCGTATATACCTTTGGTCCAAAAATAAAGGCGGACAATAAAATTAAAACATAAAGTAAAAAAAAAGCATTTGCACAACGACGGCGCTTTTGCTGCCTTCCAACGGATTTCGTCTGCGTGTCGTCTGCTTTCTTTCGCTAGTCGGCTACATCTTCGGACGCTGCTCCCGACGCCGTCTATTAATACGCGCCCCAAACAGACCCCGCAACTCGACTTGGTCGTCTGCTTCGCCGCCCGCCTTTGACCCTGGCAAGTTTCTTGGCTCTCTTTTTTTTCCTATTTTTTACAGAAAGGGTGCTACGCTTTTTAATTTTACTAGAAAAAACCGACCTGTGAAATACACCTTTGGCAAAAAGTTTCGATTGCTACGCGCAGGCGTCGATATTTACGGTCTATTTGGGTCGGGCCTCGTGACTAGGCGCGCCTTATATATTTAAGGCGCCTTTAAAGTGACTTGGGACGCCTTATATATGGCGGCGGACGACGGGCGTACCCAAGTGAAAATGTTTGCAAGTGGTACCACTTGCAAACATTTATTAGGGGTTTATTGAAGAGGTACCACTAGAAAGTGGTGCCACTCGCAAGTGGTACCACTTGTTAGTGGTACCACTTGAAAATGGTACGTGTTCAATAAACCACTTGCAAGTTGTGCCACTTGCCAGTGGTACCACTTGCTAGTGGTACCACTTGCTAGTGGTACCACTTCCTAGTGGTACCACTTGCGAGGAGTACCATTGTCATATAGATGCACAAAACAAAGCCAGATGTTAGTCTTTCTTACTTTTATTTTGCAGTTGAGAGTGCTTGTAGAGCAGAAGTACTTGGGCTGATGAAGATTAAAGATCTTCAAAACCCAGGTGCCTCAGAGCTTTTCGGGAGTCCTGGATCTTTTGTGACAGGACTGTCGACATGTTAGTGATGACTTTCTGAACAGGCACCTTGTTCTAGTGTCTCCAATGTTGCACTGTTTCTGCAAAGACAACAGAAAAATACTAATCTAATAACAGCTTATGGGGATACAGTCATATGATTGAACAGATTGAACTCATTTACCTATGACGAGGCCAACTTTGAAGAGACTCAGTTCCTACCGGACTACCACATTTTGTTTTTGTTTGTCCTTCGGTGCCACCTCGCCCCCATAAGTCGTTCGGGCAAGTCCCACGCGATTCCAAATTGCTGGCGCCATGTCTTTGGCTACCATGGTTGGTTTGGTCTGCTTCATTATTTTTTTCTGCTTGATAGGAGCCGACGGTGGTGCCCCGATTGGTCGCAACGGCCGGAACTGCCAAGTCCCGTAGAATAGTCTTATAATCCGACAATGGTTCTTCGGGCGGTTGATAACGCTGGCGGAACCGATGACGCTCAAGGTCCATGTTGCTCGACTTTTCATAGTGCGCGCTGAGGGTGTCGACAGTTTCCAATTGGTAGACGTCTCTCGTCGGAGTTCTACAGGTTTTCCCGCTCATTTTAATCTAAGCGACCGACAATTTAATCCAAGTGCCACCCAATTTAATCCAAGTGCCACCCAATTTAATCCAAGCACCACATGATTTAATCCTTGCACTACCCAATTTAATCCCGGGGTCACTCAATTTAATCCACAATATGTATATGCACTTACTGTCTTCTTGAACGACCTCAAGGAAGCCTAGATGACGATGTCTAGGACGACCTCAAATACGACGTCTGGGATGACCTCAAGGACGACGTCTAGGAAGACCTCGAGGACGACGTTAAGGACGACCTCAGGGACGACGTCTAGGACGACATCGAGGACAATGGCGTGGATGACCTCAAGGACGACTTCTAGGACGACCTGGAGGACGACCTTGAGGACGACGTCTAGGACGACCTCAAGAATGACTTTAGGACGACCTCGAGGACCACTTTTCGGACAACCTCAAAAACAACGTCTAGGACGACCTCAAGGACGACATCTAGGACGACCTCAAAGACGACTTTTAAAACAACCTGAAGAATGACACCTAGAGGACGACGTCCTCTAGGTGTCGTCCTCGCGGATGTCTTAGAAGTCGTCCTAGGCGTTGTCTTTGAGGTCGTACTAGACGTAGTCCTAGAGGTCGTCCTAAACGTCGTCCTTAAGGTCGTTTTTGAGGTCGTCCTACATGTTGTCTTTGAGCTCGTCCTAGACGTTGTCCTAGAGGTCGTTCTAAACGTTGTCCAAGGCGTCATCCTGAAGGTTGTTCTTGAGGTCGTCCTACACGTTGTCTTTGAGGTCATCCTAGACGTCGTCTTAGAGGTCGTCCTAAACGTCGTCCTAAACGTTATCCTTAAGGTCGTTCTTGAGGTCGTCCTACACGTTGTCCTTGAGGTCATGTCAGACGTAGTCTTAAGGCCTGTCCAAACAGGATACTACAAAACTCACGACTCCGGCAAATCGTGCGGCGCTCCGCTTCCGGCCGTCGGGGGGAAACCTCCCCCCGCTAAAGCTCCCGGGGGGAAGCTTCCCCCCGCTAATCTCCCCCTCGCTTCCTCCACGGCGGCCTTGCTCTGCTCATCACGTGGGTCCGGAGAGCCACTCACACGCTCTGTTGGCTCTCGGTCAATCGCTCAAGGCCTCTGCCGTTTTTCAAGTCCCGAAAACGGGAAAGGGAACGACACGAAGGTGAGGAGGCGAAGGCTTTTCGCGCGAGGCGAACGCGGACCAGGCTCCTTCTATTTTCAAACATGGGGCGTCGGTGGTGATCGTCGACGTGGACGGCGTGGTGGAAGCTCATCGTTCCTCGTAAAAGCGCTATCCTTGACTGTGAATTTTCGTTGTGTGTCGTCATGATAACCCAGCACGTACTAGAAGGGAAGATCCACCTACTCGTGCGGCGATCTCGTGGCGGCACTCTCAAGACAGCAGGAACGCCCGTGCCGTCCTGTTTGTTTACTTCGACTACAGTGGTGCTTTCTTAGCATTTGTGTCCTCGAACATCACCCGGATTTCTTTTTTTGGCGCATTCCATGCGTGTGCTCAAGTTCAAGGTATTACTGGTGCGTACCATATAAAGGATGCGAATTTTCACGCGTTTTCATCACCCGAAAAAGGTGATTAGGGTTAGCAATCCTGAACGCTCGCAACGTCTGTCAAATTATATTTCTACGTTGCTATATTGCTGCTAAGATTACATCGTTTTTTATAATCGTAGAAAAGGCGTGTGGCGAGATCTGTACTGTTGGCAAAGTCGTGTATTAAAGTCGTGATCGTGCAAGACGGCGTACTGCATCTTTTTTTTCTTTTTTAATGCACTATACCCTGCAAGCGTATCCTGAAAAAAAAATAAAGCTTGAGGTCATAGAAGACGGTCTGTCTATTTTCTGTTACGCAAGTGAGTGGCTGCGCGTCCCCTTCTGTTTAGAGGCACCGCTGAAACAGCTGACGGCAACGGAGAGGCGGTCGCCGTGCTGCCGACCCGCTGCGCTTGTTGCAGTGGTAGCACAGAGTGTACGCGCGGCGCAGAGCGGTCGTTCCGGTCGCTCCGGTCACAACGGACGCATTCGTGGATAACGGGTTCGTTTCAGATGTCTGAACCAGCCTTCACAAAGCTATTCTAGGCGCACAGCAGATCTTCGAGACTGTACGCCATAGCCGAAACCTCGGGCGCCTCGGGCTGCCCAGTGAGAACCCCGCGTCGGGCACAGGAACCGTCCGCCATGTTTGTAAGCGTAGCTGGGTTGCTTACTATTGGCTAGGAGCAAGAGCTGAAGTTCGTTTCTTATTGGCTGTTGATTCGTGTGGTTCCACGCGGTTGCATGTGTGTGTACACGTCGCGCACAGTTGTCGTTGAAGTCGCAGGGGTTGCATTCGTTGGTAAGCATAGTGGTCGCTCCGAACGCAAGTGTGTGAACGGGCCTTTAAAAGGATGGACGCCCGAAGCCGGACCTCCTTGGCCTTCGAGCCGAGGCGACGGCGGTAGGCGAGGGCGTTGGCGAGGTCAGCCAGACGCACGTGGCGTGTGACGTCAAATCTGACGAGCACCGACGTCAGAGAAAAGTGGAGGAGGCGAGGAGAGAAGATCGTGATCGTGAAAAGTTTCACGACTCCTGCAAACATTTTCACGACTCCGACAAATCGTAAAAATTGAAGCGTCCGCTTCAATTTTCACGATTTGTCGGAGTCGTGCGTTTTGTAGTGTCCTGTTTGGACAGCCCTGTAGAGGTCGTCCTAAACGTCGTCCTTAAAGGGGTACGGAAACAAGAAATTGAAATATTCAAATTTCGTTCGGAAATGAGTCAAGCATGACGGATAATAACCGTAAATGATAATCGCACATTTGTATTTTGAACGATTGGCTATATTTTTCGTTCCAAACGGTGCACTCGAGCAAGCGCTCGAAGAGAAGCGAACGGAGAGCGCGATGCGTCATGGGATATCGGGCGCAAACAAAAACAGAAAGAAAAGATTCCCCGCATTCGCGACGTAGCAAGGCTGGCGGGGTTATGAGCTTTGCCCTTGGTGGCGTTGTCAGCGTTGTGGTGGTGTCAATAGCGTCAACGCGTTACAACCGAGCCGTTCGTAGTACACGTGGGGTGACGAGCGCGTGGCTGGCCCAAGGAGCACGTAGCTTCCACAGCACTGTCAGCTTAGGGCTGAACGGGGTGGGGAAAGCAACTTTTGTCCGCGTTTTGAGCGACTGGCTAATCTTCTAGGGGGAGAATGGCAGTATCCGGGTGCACAAACGAGGGTCCGAGAAAGAGGGGAGTCCACCCTTTCCGTCTTCTTTGACTGTTTGGTTCAATGCGTGATTTGTGAGTTGAGGAGGAAAGCTAAGAAGGAAAATGTTGAAATGTCAAAGAGCGGCGCTGCTCCGAAGGAATCTGCTACGTCACGACTAAGTACAAGTTCCCCAATGTTGCTAGATTACTTCCTAAATAGGCTCCGCATGCGTCCACCAGGTGCACATTGAAATATCGTTTATTTAGCTTTAAAATTAGTTTTCTTGTGCCTTTCAACGGAAGACTGGTGTTTTTGAGGTTAGGGTGTAACATGCAACTCATTCAAGCTAGAAAAGAAGCGCTGTAATTTCGTTTCCCTACCCCTTTAAAGGGATACTACAACGAAATTTCGGCGCTCATTTTTTTGGTCTATATGTGTTCAAAGGAGCAGTGTCACATCGAACATACCAATATCTTGTTAAAAAAGTCTCGAAAAAGAATTTTAAAACGAATTAAACGATTAGCAAAGAGCACCTGATGGATGTCGCTAAAGCCTCGTTTGAAATGCCCATCTAGGAACCTTGACAGCTAGTGACGGAGGTTGTCTCGCCTCCGGCCACGACGAGAGAAGAGAGGACGGAGGAACTCCCCTTTTCCCGAGAATGCCTTTTGTGTGTCGCAGAAGTCGCTATTGTCCCCCTACAAGATTATAGAAGATTAACTCGTCACTCAAAATTCGTACAAAAGCAGCCGCTTCGGTGGCTGGAACGACTAGGCCATCCTCTCGACATCAGCCTTGCCGTAGCATTGCTCGTCCCGAGACCAATCGTTGCCCGAGACGACCTACGTCACACTCCGCTGGGCCTTTTCCGAGCGCTTGCCAGAGTTTGCCGTTTATAACGAAAAATACAGCCACCAGGCTCAAAATACAAACGTGCGATTGTCATTTACGGATATTGTGGATCATATTCAACCTATTTTTAAACACGACGGGAATATTTCAAATTTCGTTGAAGTATCCCTTTAAGGTCGTTTTTGAGGTCGTCCTAGACGTTGTCCTCTAGGTCGCCCTAGAGGTCGTCCTAAACGTTGTCCTAGGCGTCGTCCTAGAGGTCATTTCTGAGGTCATCCTACACGTTGTCCTTGAGGTCATCCTAGACGCCGTCCCTGAGGTCGTCCTAGGCGTCGACCTTGAAGTTGTCCTTGAGGTTGTCTTAGACATTGTCTTAGGCGTCGTCCTAGGCGTCGTCTTCAAGGTCGTTTTGAGGTCGTCCTAAACGTTGTCCTGGAGGTCGTCATTGAGGTCGTGCTAGACGTCTTCCTTGAGGTCGTTCTAGGCGTCGTCCTCGAGATCTACCTTTAGGTCGTCCTAGACGTCGTCCTTAAAGTCGTCTTAGACGTCGTCCTAGGTGTCGTCCTCGAAGGCATTCTTGAGGTCGTCCTAGACGTTGCCCTTGAGGTAGTCCTAGACGTCGTTCCTGACGTTGTTTTCGGCGTCGTCCTCGAAGTCATCCTAGACTGCAGCAAAGGGGAAAGTTGGGCCAGTTGGTTCATGATTCTTTAAATAAAAGCGCCGATTAAGACAAGGACAAAGAAGTGGCGCCTTGTGTTGTTTCACTTATTTGTCCTTGTCTTATTCGGCGCTTTTATTTAAAGAATCATCCTAGACGTCGTCCCTGAGGTCGTCCTAAACGTCGTCCTCTAGGCGGCGTCCTCGAGGTCGTCCTAAAATTCGTCCTTAAGGCCGTCCTAGACGTCGTTAAAATAGCTTCGCTGGTCCTCCATCTCCCCGTGAAGTCAAAGGGCTTGAAGAAAAAATTAACGGAGTCATTAACGTTCTTAGATATGTGGCAGGTGCCAGATGGGGAGGCTCGACTGATGGACTACTGCTATTGCATACAGCTCTAGTACGCCAGACTATCGCATATTCCATTCCTGTTTTACATGGCCTCTCACCAACACTGGAGAAACGCTTGACGTATACATGATTGCGCGAAGTTTGCGCGTGTGCCTTGTACTCCCCCGCGCAACATCTAGTGACCTCATCATTGCTGAGGCCAAGGAACCTCCAGTACCTGTTCTCCGGGAACAAGAAACATGCCGTCACTATCTTCGGTTGGCTTCACACTCACATGCCCGACTCTTGTGCCAAAAGATACTTCGACGGACGGAGTCTAACTTTCACCGTCTCCTCGTCGCACTACCCGTCGCAGCACCCCATCAAGCGTATTGGCTTCCAAGTCTAATCAACCCTCCGTGGACAATTCCGCCACTGGAGATACAGACCGAAATTCCTGGTCTTGGATCAAAATCTTCGGTAGCCCCCATGGTGGCGAAGACGATGTCCCTCTCCCATTTAGAGGCACGCTACAAAGACGACATTCATATTTACACAGACGGGTCAACATCTAACAGGGGGTCAACATCTGCTTACTCAATCCCGATGTTAGACACATTTAAATGTTTTCGATTGTCACATCATACATGCTCGACCTCAGCGGAGCTACATGCAATACTTTCAGCATCATCATTCATTGAAACATTTGTTACACCATCAAACAGGGTTATTCTAACGGACTCAACATCATCCCTAGAGTTATTACAGGGCATGCACCTTCGTACTTCCCAGGCGACCCTTCTATATTGGGTGCAACTCACGTTAGCGCAAGCTCGACTCCACGGACATAACGTCAGACTACAATGGATACCGAGCCACTGCCAAATCGCCGGAAACGAAGAGGCTGATCACCTGGCAGCTCAAGCTCACGATGGTGACGCAATGAAAGCGACATCCTTTACCTCTGGAGATGCAAAATTCATCCTTCGTCACTTACGCCATCTACGTTGTCGGCAGTGCTGGCTAAAGGACACTTCAACAGAGACTCTCCTACCATATATTGACCCGGATTTTGAGCTTCCGCCGCACACCGGGATGAAAAGGAAGTACGACGCATTGATCCATCGACTCAGACTTGAAGTGGCCTTTACTAACAGCTTTTTATTTCGAGTTAAACGCCGTGATTCGCCAAGATGTGACTGTGGAGAACCATATCAGGATGTACAACATATCCTCCTGGACTGTGAACGCTTTCGACATAAAAGGCGCCGGATGGAGATTCGCCTTCAAATATTAGATGATAGACCCGTCTCTGACCAAGTTGTTGGGGCCCTGGCCGACGCGTAAAAAACAAGACAGAGCAATGATATCATTCATGACTTTCTAAAGGACACTAGAATGGTGTATGATTATTAAGTGTGAACGTGCGTCAATTTCAACGGGAATGACTATGTATGTAATTTAGCAAATCGGTGCACGACTCCCAAATGGTCGTTTTATTCGCAATTGTAATTAAACTTGTTTGTAAAGTATTTTTTTTTCTTACGGTTATACTTTATGTATTTTATCTTTATTATTTTCCTTTTATGTTCTTCCTTTCATCCATGTATATTTTCTCTCTCTTTCTCGTTATGGAGTAGCCGGTGTCATTTAAAGAATACCAACATCTCCATAATAAAGAACTTATCTCTCTCTCTCTCGGAATCAAAGATCGTTTACCTCGGAAGTATCGCGGACACCAAAGGGAGCTCTCGGACGAGAAGGGCTCACTGGAAAGACGTCTGGTCCGACGCCATCCTCTGGTGTCCGGGGTAATTGAAGTGAAGTATAAAGTAACTCAAAAGTAACTAGAAGCAATCGAAAATGCAATCAAATCATCAATATAGCTAATGATTATTAAATTGGCTGTATAATGACCCAAAGTAATCAAAATACTGGGCCAATAGCAGCTCAAACCATTTTAAAGGATAATCATAATTCAAATTTAGCTCATAAGAACGCAATTGGTTCAATATTAGCTCAAAGTATTCAAGAATCATCAAACTGTCAATTAAGCCTAATTATTATTCGTTGGGTCAATAGTAACTCGAAATAATCAAGAGTAATTGAAATGAAAATTGAGCTCATGATAGATAAATTGGTGGCGCAATAACTCCAAGTACTTAAAATTGTCACCAATATGTTAATTTTGCGGATTTAAAGTCCATTTGAATAAAAGTAAACAAAAAAAATTAATCTTCATGTCAATTATGCCCACAATAAATCAATTGGTTGAAAATTAGCAGAAAATAATCAAGCGTCCTTACAATGTCAATTAAGCCGAATTAAGATTAACTGGGACGAAAGAGTAATAAAATTGTGAATCGAGCTCTTAAAGGACCACTTGGTTGAATGTGACCTCAAAGTAATCAGAAGAGTTAACAAATTGTGGAACAGGACAAATCCATCGGGTTAAGGTAACTCAAAGTAATCGGAAGAGTAATCATAATATACATTAGGCTCATAATGAATAAGTTTGTATGAAGTTAAGCTCAACGTAATCAAAAGAGTCATCCCAATGTCATTTCGGTCGAATTCAAGTCCACTGGGTTAAAAATAACTCAAAGTAATCAAAAGAGAACTAATGTCAACTGAGTTCAATATAGATCAATTGGAGCAATAATAACACGAAGTAATCAAAAGAGTAATCATAAATTGAAATTGTACTTATATCATCTGAACTGTAGCAGTGTTAAGTTGAGTAATAAGAAAGGTTAAACAAAACGTCCATTCAGCTAAAATAAATTCGAGCGTGCCACAATAACTCGAAGTTACAAAAAGAGTAATCAACATAGCAATTAAGCCTCGTCAATAGTGGGACTCGTAGCTCCAAGTAATCACAATAGTAATCAAACGATCAGTTGCCCCTCCCCCCCCCCCAAAAAAAAAAAAAATCTAATTGTATAAACAGTTATTCTAAGTTATCAAATGTGTAAGCAAAACACGACCACCGAAGACATTATGTGCATACATATTGTGTGGATTAAATTGACTGACCCCGGGATTAAATTGGGTAGCGCAAGGATTAAATTATGTGGCGCTTGAATTAAATTTGGTGGCATTTGGATTAAATTGGCCGTCGCTTGGATTAAAATGAGCGGGAAAACCTGAAGCGGCTGCCGCTGACGTCATTGCTGGCGACGGCACAGCGACACCGCGGGATGAAGGCAATGCGTCGAAGACCGGTTGACCCTCCACTCCCAGGCTTGGGCGCAGCAGGTATCGACAACATTCCGAGGGCAGTGCGTGAGCACCACATGTCCCCATGAAACATTCGAAGAGCGAAATCCATCGCTCCCAGGGAATTTCCGACTTCCCTGGTTCACTCAAAACGTCTTGAGGAAGTTTGATGCCGAATCCGCCGTCCATTCCGTCGTCAAAAGAATGTGGAGTCCTCGGTGGACCCAGCGGGTCGGGAAGGAACGTCCATTCACCTGTGCTGCTCTCATGAGACACTTTATTCAAAAATGATGATGATGAAGAAGAAGTAAGTGAATGAACGCACAGCAAAGCAAGACGAAGATATCCGAATATATGAAAATATAACAATGAAGACACAACACCCCCAACGGGTACACGCAGTACACGTGGCAAATGGCGGCTTAAGAAACGCTGGGCGTGACTCGTTATCTTCTTGGTTCGTGATTGGTTCTCCGGTGGTTGTGTCGGATAATGTCGTATTCTCGTTGGCTGTGAAGGGATGACGAGACGCTCCTGACTCGCCATGCCCTGCATGCGTTTCTTGAGCTCGAGCTCAAGAAACATCTTGTTGCAAATTTTGCAATTTAAAGAAAATACCCCCCGGAAGTGCATTACTGTTCGCGGGAAAAAATTTCCAAAATTTATAAGGGCTTAGTGAATCTCGTGTGAAAGATTTCTCCTCGCGTGTTTTGAGAATATTGTACCCATGCAAAAATTAGCATATCAATATGCATAGACCTCTATCACACTGTATACATGTGTGTAATCTTGTCAAAATATTGGAATTTGGCGTTTTGTAACAAGAACATACTTAAGACACCTGAAACGTTTTTTCAGATTGAGCAACCGCTTTCACTTATTTTATTAGTGATATGCGTCATTTTGCAAACTGGTACCACTTGCAACCAAGCGGTACCGCTTGAAGCTCATGTGGCACTATTTGCAGCCCAAGCGGTACCACTTGAGGCCCAAGTGGCACCACTTGAAGCCCAAGTGGTACCACTTGGTTTGCAAGTGGCAACACTTGACTTACAAGTGGTGTCACTTAACTTGCAAGTGGTACCACTTGACTTGCAAGTGGTACCACTTGAAAGCAAGAGCTACCACTTGAAATACCACTTTATATTTTCACCTGGGTAGGATCTCTACTTCAGAACTGATGTTCGCCGTACCCGCGGTTCTGCCTGCCTAGCTTCGAAAGAGAACTTTTTTCCGATTAACATAATTAGGATTTATTCCGTATCCGTATTCCGCCCGACCACACAAAGCTGACTTGCACGGAGACGTAGCCAAGTCGTCGACCCTTCTGGCTGAAAACATCGCTCACCTTTCGATAACGCATTGGTAAGTGTGAGAATCGGCCCCGCCATCGCCGTGAATCTACGCGGGAACGGGACTGCGTTTCGCTTTCTTTTCTGTGCGTGTTTGCGTTTGCACGTGTGCCCCTGTGTGTGGGGGGACTGGCGGCGCTCGCGCGGGCTGGCGCAGGGGACATTTTAGAAATAAAGAAGAGGACAAAAAAAAAAAAAGAGCACGTGGTGTGACCTTCTGCATGGATTCGGAAAAAAGCTTCGCTTGTAAATAGTCGTTTTTCCTTTTCCTCTCTCCGCGGAGTCCTGGCTGTTTTACTTTTCCGTCAGCGACCATCAGCTGCCTCCGTCGTCGGGTGCCGAGGCAATCTCCAAGAAAGAACATCATTACTGTAAGAGCTTAAAAAAAAAAAAAAAAAAAAACGTGCAAACGTCAAGCGCGAAGTGCTTGACTTTTGATTTTTTCGGGCAACGTGCGACGTGCGTGTTTTTCGTCTGCTTCGCGCTGCCTTAAAAACGAAGGAAAAAAAGAAAAAGAAAAAGCAGGCGGGTGTAGCCACGTGACTTCGGGCGAACTCTCCTCCTCTACATTTTTGTTCCTCCCCAGTCCAGTTTCAATTTCAAGGAACTGAGTATTTTTTTTCTTTAATAAATATATAGGTGACGCTGTAATAAAATATTTATTGGGTTGACTTCTGACACCAGAATAAATCACCTGGTAAAAAAAAAAAGAGTAGAGGAAAGAGAGGGGGGGGGGGGAGAGGGGTGTCGGTGTCTCTCTAATGCAACAACAAAAGAAAACCAATAGTATGATTTTTCTTCTAGGACGCTACACGGCCTTTTAATTTTTTTTTGCTTGGAAATTAAACTAAAGACTGTTCTTTCTGGTGAATTGGTTACGTGCGTGATCGAAAGAGTCACTGTGGTCGGCCTTCCACGAATGGCCGAATGCTGACTATGACGTAAGCAAAGGATTTCTCATCGACGGAAATAAGAGGAATAGAAGAACTTCTATTTTGACGGTGTTGGCAGTGTTGGTTTCAGAGAGCTGTAATTTTAAGCTTCCACCATGCACACTACAAACACCGTCGAACTTGTTATTCGCAAGGTAATGAGTCACGAGAGGGAACCATAGGAGGGCGTCACCACGGCATCTCGCCGCTAATAGACCTTTCCAAAAAAGGACACTTGGCAGGTCCATTTCAGTGTTCGTGCGTATGGTGCGTGATTTGCTCGCTTTCCGAAGCGACGAACGTGCGCGTTCTGGACTGTGATTTAACACGTGTGGACTGTGATTTTTGTAAACCGTGGAAACGTCTATAGACCTATTGCTAAATTACCCAAGCATCAAGGAGAATGATGGGAATGTATGGACACGCGCCACACGCGCTCGCCTTCCCCGTATAAAAGATTCAAAGTAAAACACCAAAATAAAGCGTTGACAAGCGCGCGTGCAAATGCCATTTGTTTTAGACATTTGCTTTAGAAAAGCTAGTACTGCTGACGCCAGCACGTGCAGCGCGTGTAACTACACTCGGAGCATGCTCCCTGGCGCTTGGGAATTAGTCGTGCTCGGCGCAGTTTCTTTTTTTTATGACAAATGCACAAACAGAAGCGCATACGGAGGCAATCAGCGGTTTTCTGTGATAAAGTAATAACGAATTCGGGTGGTCAATCGTCGGTGACTAATTTGGCTGGAAAACCGGCAACAGTGTTCGCGTGGTCAGTTTCCGGCCGGCGCGCACTGTTCGGATGGGGGTTCTTCGGCAAGGACCGGCAACTTTCCGGCGCTTTTCCGCCCGAGTTTCGAACGGCCGGCCGAGCGGGCGCCAGACTGTATCCGGTGGGGTTACCTCCGAAAAGGGAGAGAAGGTCAGTGAGAAAAAAAACAAGCGAAAGAACGAAACTGATCTAAAGTCACTACAGCAGCCAATACTCGAGTCTATCCAAGCCGTTGGAGCAATTCCACAAGGAAAATGGAGGACATAGGAGATGGCGGTGACGGTGGCGACAGCCTCTCGAGTGGTGTCTTAAGTCCCGTTCACACTCTTACGACCGAGAGAGACCAGACCGGTTTTTAAGCCTCTTGCGATCTCTTAGGACCAGCTCCGCTGCAGCGCATCCAGTCCTAAGACGTCGCAAAAGGCTTAAAAACCGGTCTGGTCTCTCTCGGTCGTACTCGGTCGCATATATGTGAACGGCGCTTTATGGGCAAGCGGTGAAGTAAACTGGTACCGTCAGGCGTTTCACGCTCGGTTGGTGAGGGTCACGTGGTGTGCCGCCGGCGCTTTTCTGGTTGCCGGTGCCGCCGGCTTGGTCACGCCGGTGATTGAGCACCTGAGTTTGCCATTAAACAGGTTATCTGGTTGCAGACTGCTAGCGCCACCTGATGAGAGCATAGCAAGGCGATCGCAACAGCTGTGCCTCTAGAGTGAGCCCTCACATGTGAGGCGAAGTAGAGCTTACAACGTAGCCCCCTGTTTAGAAGGCACAGCTCTCGGTTCTGTTTGACCTGAAATAAGTGATACAACATTGGTCATATCGCTCTTTACCATTTTCGTCGAAGGGCAATTGAAATAACCTGCAACGTTTCGCAGTGTGTGTCAGTAATACTTATTACGTTTCATGTTCCTACGGGTTCTATACTGCACGCCAAAAGATATTTACGCACGTACATACAGGATCGAAGAATTATGAACAAATATCAACAGTCTTTGTTTAATCAGTTCAAGCAAGACAGGGCGACGGGTTTTAAGCAGCGATGGGAGTGCTGTCTTAGTGGGTGCAGTGATGTGATTGGCCTAAGCCATTTTGGCGCACGTTTCGGAGCAACCAAAACAGTGTTTTGGAGCAGCAAATGTGGCCTTTGGAGCAACCAAAACAGTGTTTTCGAGCAGCAAAAGCGGCTTTTGGAGCAACCAAGACAGTGTTTCGGAGCAGCAAGATAGAATTTTGAAGCAGATATTCTTAGGAAAATAAAAATATTCGTTTTAAGTGCTGTACAAACGAAGGGCACTTTGTGTTCTGTTGTGTTCTGATGTGACGTGTTGTGACGGAACTCGCTGCTTCTGTTTTTACTGCTCAGACATCCCACAAGCTTAATAATAATTGGGGTGGTGTAGATATTTATACAGCGAGTCGTTGGTCAACCATTTTAAAGTTGCGATGAGGCACTCGCTGTAGATGAGCAATTTAGCCAGTGCAGTACAACCGCTAGCCTGGGGTCTTTAACGTGCACCACGCAGGAGTGATACACGACCGCACGCCGGTACGATGCTCATCCCATAGAGTTATTATAATGTACGCTAGAGGTTCAACTGGCGCTAGTGTCTATGCGACTTCCGGGAGGCAAATTGAAGCAGACAGCAACCAGTCTACTTTTGCGGTGCGCCTGTGCATTCCTATGGGAAAACGCGCATGGATTTTGTCTTTTCGCCGGAAAATAGCATGAATAACTTTTATTATTTCGGTTGTACCGGATAGTACGTACTTTTAATGATATTGTGAAAGTGTAATTGCTTTAATTACAGCTTTTTTTCTTTACCATTGAACGATGTTACTTCGCTATATTTCAGGCCCCAACCTCTGTTCCATGGTAGGTATGTAAAAACGAGAGACGATTCTGAGCTAAATAACGATCGAAAGGGATGTAGAGTGTGTTCAAGGTTCGCTAGCATTCCGGTGGCGCTTATATATTTGTAATATGCCCGTCCTGTCACTCATGAATACGACTCCGTCGTGCATTTCCACGATCGGTTAAAGAACATTCAAATGTAAAAAAATAAAGTACGTGGGCTACGAAAGGTGTGTCTTTTTGTTATTTCCTATGTCAGGCAGTTTTTATCGGGCACCTGTTTTTGGCTTCTCCCTATTTGCAAAGATTTGGAGCGTGCGGGTAATGCTTAAATTTGAACCCAGAAGAATCATCTTCGCACATATTCATGAGTAGAAACAATCAAGCAGTACTTATTTATTGAAAATCGGACTATATTACGTGGCTTTCAATTTATTTTGATCGTCTGCATGCACAAGGAGTCACTTATCCTGTGTTACTGCGTAGTTCTTGCCTTCTCTCTTAGTTTTCCAGATGCCTCTCGTTCGTTTGGCACGTATATCCTCCATGCTAGAAAGCGCCGACACCGTGTTCGCGCTATCAGTGTCCGACAGTGCACATAAATACATGTATGAAGCCGTTTTAGCACCGTTTTTCATGCCACGAATTTAAAATAAAAACGCCGTAACTGACCAATTATTTCGTCCGCGTGACTGAGAAATGTTCCAATGTGTCTAATACGCACGAATAATTCGTAATATGTGCTCTTATAATCGAGCGCAGAGAGAAAATGCACTCGCTTTTTCCCATAGAAATGCATTACCGGAAGTCAATTTCGGACTGGTTGCTGTCTGCTTCAATTTGCAGCAGCACACTAGCGCCAGTTGAACCTCTAGCGTACATTATAATAACTCTATGGCTCATTCAGATCGAAACGGGGAGGGATGGAGATTGCTCCCAGGATCCCTAGGTTCTGCAGCACGAGCTTTCGCTCCACGTGCTCCGAGCTGGTGTGCGCTAGCCCACTCGGCCACCAATCCCCCCCCCCCCCCCCCCCCCCCACAAGTGTACAGTGCTGTAGGCATTGCCAAGCAATTTCAATAAACCGCTTGCCACCGTTTTACTCATTCCCGACGTGCCAGGCTTTCGTCAAAAGTAAGCAAACGTAAAACAATGAATTGGAAGCGTCCCAGCTGGTGCCCCAGTCACGCAATCATGTTCGCATGCACGTGAGGCCAACTTCGGCAGACTTGCTGTTGAGCATGCTTCGTCGCGCGAGTGCAGACAACGGCTGTCCGATCGAAACCGAAACCATGCCCCTCAGCTCCGTCACTAACTTATCCCCAAAATTGTACACAAAATGTAACTTTCCAGCATGCGACAAAAATAGTCCAGTGGCGCGTGCTTGCCAGGCCGGCAAACAAGGTACAAGCTAAACACACAAAAAATAAAGAACCTGAGTGCATCGATGCAAGACACTGCGAGCCAGCCTCAAAACGTTCTTGGAGCGCGTTGTGCAACGACTGAAATCAAGACAAACAAGCACGCTGTGGGCGTTCAGTGTGCAGACATTGCCTTCTTTGCTTTAGCTCACTTCTCCTCACCAACTTCCTTTTACGGCAGATTTTTCACGTACCGAGGTCCCTCTTAAAAGAAGGCCCACCGAGAGAAATCTAGATAATCAGTACTCTGACAGAGCAGTCTTTGAATTAAAGATGGATTGTTGTAGTAACGTATATGATTTAAACAAGAACAGGAATGTTGATGAACATGCGGCGGTACTTAGTTCCATTTTAGAAAGTACCATATCTGCAGTGATGTGGGGACGGCAACATTCGACGTCGCGCGACCACGGTGACTGAAAGGCAGTGACCAAATATAGTTATCCCACAGCCATCTTCAGCTCACAAAGTAACTCCTGCTGCGCAAAAACGTGGTTTCGTTTCACAGCATGACGGCATGGCTGGTACCCGGCACGCTAGCGTCGGAGCGTATGCACACATCCGCGTCTATCGCTGAAAATATAAAAAAAAAAAGAGACGAGAGGCGAGACCCACAAAACGAGAGCGCGAAACGCCGGGAATACCATGCAAGACCCGGTGAACAATAGACCTTTTGGCGAATATGTGCTGCCACCTAGAAAAGCGACTGGGTTCGAGACTAAGTGGCTAGCAAACAACGCGCGTGCAAGGCCTCTCCCACCCGTTCCACACCCAAAACGTCTGCCACATACAGTTGCCCCTGTTAAGCCGCTGTTACCTACATACGGCTCCCCAAACTTACCTTTGTCCCCTTCGTGAGTTATCTTCTGCCCCGATGTCAACACAAAGAAACCATCTTGCCTCTCTGCTCGGCCAGAAGGAAGAGGGAGAGGGTACTAGAACCATTTACTCTCGACCCGATGTTTCTACAAAAGGTCCATGATGCACGGTACTTTGTGTCAGGCGGCCGCTTGCGCCACATAACACACGCCTGCTCAATTACAGTACTCAGTTTAGTTTCGGTTTTGAAAGGCGACCTAAATTGGTCCTTTGGCGCAGGCTTGGCGCAGATTACCTACATTTTGGCGAAATGTAGCAGGATGTAGCAGGGTTAGCCCCTTGGCGCAGTTTGGCGCAATTGGCGCAGCAATCACATCACTGGGGTGCCATTTTTACTCTTACTAACGCACGACCAATGTCGCGTTATACCAATCGCAATTCTGAATGCTTAATCTGATCCCGGAAGGTTCCATGATTGCCATTTTGAGTGTACTGCAGTGTCTTATATTCACGCTGGGTCTTCCGAGTGCCCACATGTACGGGGAAATCTAAACATCCCCGTGCGTTTTCTTGCCACGCAGAGCAGTTCCAGTCAATCAATGCAATTTTTGTGGAATCTAGTTGCTAATAAAGCTAAATGCAAACACGCAGATAGCTTATTCGGACCCTCCTGTGGAATGAGAAAATAATAATTGGCAATCAAAAATAACCTCTTACGGAATATTCGCTCTGAGTTAATTATAGCAACAGACGTATCTCTGTCATTAGAGGTACAGCAGCCGTGATTACAAACTGTGTACATGCATTTGAACAGTCAGTATACCCTGCCATCTCGTGAATGAGTAATTTATATAATTGGCGATTAGATCGCACCTTTTACTAGGGATGAAAAATTTTCGGCAATTTTGATACATGAAAAAAGAAAAGAAAAACAAACTATGAAAATAACAAGATTTTTAGGAAGGTTTGTAAACATTAAAAAACTTGTCTGAGCAGGAATAATCCAGCAATAATCTAAACAATAGTGACCAAACAAAATGACAGCAAGGTTTTTTGTTTTTGTTTTTGTGAATTTTTGCGGTGTGATATCATATTGTATTAATTGTTTTAGTATTAACGCGATGATCAACAGCGCACATGGAGACAATAGCACAGTAGAAGAAAACCGCCAGGACAAGCTCTGACTCATAACTCAATATATAGAACACAAAAGAGAGGAAGAAAGATGCTACACATCAAAAGGGAACATGTCCTTGGCCTGAGAGGCGTACAACACCCGCAAAACAACCAAGCCCAAGAACCATTTCATATATGCGAGTTAAAAATTAAACATCATTTTCGGATGATGCCACAGATGCTTGACTCCCGCAGCGTTCCCCCAAACCCATTATAATAAAAGCTTCATAGACCTCCCTTGTAATTTTGTTCCTATATCTAGCAATAATAGTTGTGTTAGCCAGGGTTGGCCTGCAGGAACAAACTTGGTGATTTAAGGGCAAGTGACCACCGACCGTGGACTGGACGGACGTACGGGTTATGTTCCCGAAACTATTCATTAATACAGCACCCCGTTTATCCTACACGTGTCTTTCAACACGAAAGGAGGATGCTATACCCCGTGCCCGATGAGCAAGGTACAAACGGTAGAGCATGTTTTTAATGTCAAAGCATTAACTGTACTATGGAGCGAACCGGCGTTATCAGCTTTTGTATCCACGCCAAACGGCACCTAAATTCCCCTGTCCGAATGGAGCGAAGCGAATCGTCTGTAGCAGCGATTTGATGGATAGGCTCCCATTGGCTGGCGCGCGTCATAGTTTCAAGCAACGCCACCCCACGGCGCTGCGGGCCCCGCGCCGGTAAAAGGAACACGGTGGCGCGCGCTCGGCCACTTCTGCTCCTCTCGACGCCGACAAACATGGCGTCGCCTCAGGCGTCTACATCGTCGACGGCCCCAACCTCGACGGTACCAAAACCGGCACGTCCTCGCAAGTACACCGCAGACGAACTATGGGAGCGGAATAACGCAGCGCAACGAGCGAGGAGGAAGGCAGCGAAATCCACCATCGTTGGCAAGTCTCTGAATACACGGCGGGCGGAACGTGCAGCGGCGCAACGCGCAAGGAGAGAGAAAAAAAGCCTTTGGAAAGTGTGAGGCGCTAGCGTATCGCGATTCAAAGCGTCTCAGGTGGCAAGAGGACGAGGTCTTTCGACAACGCGAGGCGGAAGCAATGCGTCGGAGGTGGCATGCTTTGGCATTCACAACTCTTAAGAAGTGCTTAGGTTTCCTCAAAGTTTTTGTTGCAATTTTGTCTGGATACTTTGTCTAATTTTAAGTGAACCTTCGAACAAATTTTAGCCGTTTTGGGGGGGCTACTGGTACCCCATACCCTTGCGCAAGATGTTTCAGATTGTGTGAAACCTTGTGTATGTACGTAGGGAACCACTACCATCAGTGGCGTACCAACTTGTTTTTGAGTGGGGGAGGCAGACCAAACTCCCCCCCCCCCAAGGGCCGGGAGGCGGTGCCCTTCTTAGCCCTTGGGCGCCGACGGCCTGTGTTTGCCCTGCCCAGTGGCGGCTGTTTCAGGGCGGGGGGGGCAAAACGCATGTCTTGCCCCCCCCCCCCACTCTGAGAACTGGGGGGGGGGGGGGCAAGCGCCCCCCTTGCCCCCCCGGTCGGTACGTCCATGACTACCACTCCACCTCTCTCCCGATTGCGCGTACAGTTTCGTCCCCCTTCTACTTTCCTTACCTAGGTTCTCACGACTTTACCCACCGCCTACCAAAAAAGCCCTGATGACAGGAGGTGCTCAAATTCGGCTTTGAAATTATCATAAATGGAATGAAAAGTTGAGTTTTCTTAAGGCTGATGCAGGACAGGAAAGAGCCCTTCTTCACAATTTTTGAGCGAGCATATGTGTAATGTTAGATGCATTTCTTTGATTGGGGGGAGAAGGACCAGCACAGATGGTTGGCGTGCAGTGACAGTGAAAGTTTTGAAGACTAACCAATTTGGTAACAATTAACTTTCTTTTCAAAACTCACGTGGCGTCTATACAAAGTGCTTTGTGGAACTCCCAAACTTCTATATCGATTCTACTGTTATAGGGTAGACTGCGTACTTGAACTAGGGTAGACTTTTATATGGTAGACAAGAGTTAAAGGGACAATGAAGGCGATTTTATTTAATTTTTTTAAATTGTGTTTTTAGGCTTCTTGGGAGCCTGGCACGCTGCCCAATTTTTTGTAGACATTTGTGACGCGTATTTCTGTGCCTACAAAAGAACTGAAGAAACCGAAACTGAACTATCTCCATTCTCATTTCTGGGCCTCCGAAAACGGAGGTGACGTAGGGAGTGACGTCAAGTGTGAATAGTCGGTATCGGTAGCTTTTAGGAGATCGAGGCGCGATCGTTTCTTCGGATCTGTCAACAAGGACGACGATGCCGCTCTCGCGAGCGAGTTCGGTTCGGGCTTCCGTTCAGTGACCTAACACCAACTGAACGGGAGTACGTGTGTGGCGTTCTTCGCTATCACCCGAGGCCGACGGTGACCGCCCAGCTGGCAACGATCGGCCCGCTGGCTCCGAGCAGCAGAGCTGTGAGCAACATTCGCACGGGCGAGACGCGAGCGGCGCGCTGCCGAAGGACAGGCCCTGCCCCTGTCCGACAGGGACGCGGGGGAAATACCGAGGGGAAAGCGGTAGCGACTCGGGAACCGGTTCCTCCGCGGGGGACGCTCCCCAAGAAGGAGAAAATAAACAGCACCATTTTTGCTTTCACCGGAGTCGGACGTCCACTCATTTCGTCGTCTAAGAACAAGAACGATTACTGGTCTTCAGTCGACCGTTTGAACAGCCATCTACGGCGCACAAATTTGGCATGACAACCACTTTGCAGAATCCTTCGAGTACCGTGCTCCCAAAGGAAACACGACATCAACGTCTCTAGCGTGCTCCGCGCTGCATTCTTTTTTTTTTATTTATTTCGTTTGCCCATAGTTGCTCGTTGCCCGTTTCGCGTCCAGCGTAGCAAAGAAAAAAATAACTACGCTGTTTTATTTACGGTTTAGTAATCATCTCCGGTCCGATTTATACTTTTCATGGTTATTCAAGCTGAAATTATAACAGTATTCCTAAAAACGGCAAACCAAAACGTGACCGAGGACACGTCACTCGTTCCGACCAATCGCTGACGCGTCTTTTGTGACGTCGCGCTTCTTGGCCCCGCGGCGGTCACGTGAGCTCCGCTTCTCCTGGATTCTCCCGCAACTCTCGGGGCGTCGCCCCAGTCGATCCCGGTACGATTATTACCGCGACTGTTTAATTGATTTGAGCGGCACACAAGCGCCGGTTTCGGCTGAAATTTGGGCAACGTGGCCTGAGACGTGCCTGGAAGCCAGTTCAATCGCCAAAAAATATCCGAAATTGCCTTCATTGTCCCTTTAACTGCGCACCTGATCTTGTCCTTAGCCCTACCCCTGTGACAAAAGTGTTTAGATATGTTGAGACTTTCTACTTTTTTTTTAACAACCGTAAGGAAAATGATGAAGAGCCTAGGGAAGATCTATTACAGTTTCTGAAGGTAAAACTCTCACTGCACATCAATGCCGAAGGCGCCATGGTTGCCAAATTGATTAGTTTGTAACGCTTTCACTCTCACTGCGCACAACCCATCGGTGCTAGTCCTTCAGTTCTGGTGCGCAGTCTACTTTTGTAGAGCCTATGAAAGTCTACCCTAGTTCAAGTACACAGTGTACCCTATGAAAATAGAATCGATGTATAACTTAAGCAGTTCCACAATGCACTTTGTATTGACGCCACTTAAGTTTTGAAAAGATAGTTCATCATTAGACTCGATGCATGACTTTATATATGCAATAAACGTGCCATGGGGATCTGAGCAGAAGAGGTCTTGAACATCAATGTCAAATACGCCATAATTGCCAAATTAATTAGTTTTCAAATCTTCCACAATATCCTCCAAGTAGCGTACCAGGTACGGGTCATGTATCCGCAAACGAAACAGGTGCTTTTGTAGACGTGAAGACACTTCATCATCTCGTCATAATTGCACGGAAGGGGCAAGCATCCTTGTAGAACTTGGTACTAAAAGAGACATCAAGATGCAATCATTAGTAACTTTTTTTTTTATTTTCCCAGCAAGCTGTGTCAACGACTGGCGCTCACATATTTGCGCCGCCTCACTCCGAACCTTCTTAATTCCGCTCGCACTGGATGAAATATTGACACTGCAACAAATGCTTTTCTATTGTACATTCTCTCCGTCAAGAGTAGAAATGACCCCTTTATGTCTGCCTCCAAAACTCGTATTTGATTATCAATGAAAAAGTTGACCATTGGTTTTGGATCATGGAACTGTACACTGCGTGCCCCAACCAAAGTGGTTACACTCACTACCTTGCTAGGGTTTATTTCTTGCAAATCAGGCTCCTCTGTAGTCATCTTTATTATTATTTTCACTAAACTGCGGAGGAGTAGAAACCTCTGTCAGGCAGAAATGCCTTTTGTCTCAACCTCCCTACCGGGCTTGGCCCGTGAAAATTCTAATAAACTTCAAACTCAAACTAACCCCAAGCATCTCGTGAACCTCGCTGCCCGAGTAGGCTGCCTACACGTCTGTCTGTCTCAGGGTGAAGACATCCATTGTTGCTTTGAATGTGCCAGCGCGTGATGCTTTGGCGTACTCAGTGGGTGACTTGGGCAGTAAAATGGCGACTATGCATTAGCCAAAGCTACGCGCTCGAGCTGAGTGACACCGGATTGCGCGATCTTCAAAATGCATAAAAAAACGATTGAGCGGAAAAATGGCTGAGATGTCACCATTCAAGGAAAAGCGCGCGTGTGTATGAAGGCACTTTATGCCAGAGGTGTTTGCTGCGCCAGGGTAGCATCATGGCACTACAGGCAAGGTACGCGTCGGTCTGAACTTTGGGGACTAATCTCCGAATTCATAGATGTGACGTCATCTAAGGCTGAACTTTGACTTGCTCAAGTACACCTTAACACCAAGTTCGATTTGAAAACGCCCAAGCTGGATTTGCGTTTTATAGACGCTCCGTCGAACTTAGCCCCGTTCAAGTCGCGAGCGCTCGCGGTGCTCCCCACATAGGAGCAAAATTAGGCCGCGATTTCTTTTTTTTTTTTTAACTGCTTTGCTTTAAAAAAAAAAGAAGTTGATTATTTACATTTTCTTCATGGCATGTCTTTACGAAACGCAAATCGTGAAAGATGCTGAGGCGCAGGTTTAGAAACTAACTTTGTACGCGTTTTCTAGTCAAATACGTGTTTCGGTCTGGCAACGTTGGCTCATTTGAGCGATGGCTTATGGCGCTTATTTCTTATCGTTTCGCTCGTCGGGGTCCCTCGCTTCTGGCTACATTTTTTTTTTTATTTTCCCAGCAAGCTTGTGTCAACGACTGGCGCTCACATTTTGCGCCGCCTCACTCCGAACCTTCTTAATTCCGCTCGCACTGGATGAAATATTGACACTGCAACCAATGCTTTCTATTGTACATTCTCTCCGTCAAGAGTAGAAATGACCCCTTTATGTCTGCCTCCAAAACTCGTATTTGATTATCAATGAAAAAGTTGACCATTGGTTTTGGATCATGGAACTGTACACTGCGTGCCCCAACCAAAGTGGTTACACTCACTACCTTGCTAGGGTTTATTTCTTGCAAATCAGGCTCCTCTGTAGTCATCTTTATTATTATTTTCACTAAACTGCGGAGGAGTAGAAACCTCTGTCAGGCAGAAATGCCTTTTGTCTCAACCTCCCTACCGGGCTTGGCCCGTGAAAATTCTAATAAACTTCAAACTCAAACTAACCCCAAGCATCTCGTGAACCTCGCTGCCCGAGTAGGCTGCCTACACGTCTGTCTGTCTCAGGGTGAAGACATCCATTGTTGCTTTGAATGTGCCAGCGCGTGATGCTTTGGCGTACTCAGTGGGTGACTTGGGCAGTAAAATGGCGACTATGCATTAGCCAAAGCTACGCGCTCGAGCTGAGTGACACCGGATTGCGCGATCTTCAAAATGCATAAAAAAACGATTGAGCGGAAAAATGGCTGAGATGTCACCATTCAAGGAAAAGCGCGCGTGTGTATGAACGCACTTTATGCCAGAGGTGTTTGCTGCGCCAGGGTAGCATCATGGCACTACAGGCAAGGTACGCGTCGGTCTGAACTTTGGGGACTAATCTCCGAATTCATAGATGTGACGTCATCTAAGGCCGAACTTCGACTTGCTCAAGTACACCTTAACACCAAGTTCGATTTGAAAACGCCCAAGCTGGATTTGCGTTTTATAGACGCTCCCTCGAACTTAGCCCCATTCAAGTCGCGAGCGCTGGCGGTGCTCCCCACATAGGAGCAAAATTAGGCCGCGATTTCTTTTTTTTTTTTTAACTGCTTTGCTTTAAAAAAAAAAAGAAGTTGATTATTTACATTTTCTTCGTGGCATGTCTTTACGAAACGCAAATCGTGAAAGATGCTGAGGCGCAGGTTTAGAAACTAACTTTGTACGCGTTTTCTAGTCAAATACGTGTTTCGGTCAGGCAACGTTGGCACATTTGAGCGATGGCTTATGGCGCTTATTTCTTATCGTTTCGCTCGTCGGGGTCCCTCGCTTCTGGCTACATTTGGCGTCATGTGAGCTTCGACGTTTCCTGCATTATTAATACTCAGGAGAAGCTTGAACGACGAATCACCGAAGACGAGAAAGAAATGCTTATCTGGATTCAAAACGCAGGAAAAGGTAATCTAGTGAGTGCCCGAGTCCGGTGACCTTACAAACACAAATTTGCCCAGTTTATTGAAATCCTTGCGACTTCTTAACGATACCTTGCGACTTTCTTCCCTATCCACTTTCTAACAACGTACGCGTATGCATTGTGTATACGCCTTATTCAGACACGGGTCTATACATTGCATTGGTTAAGACATTTATCAAAATTGGGTTCATTATTATCGCCCGCGTTTTATATACCTTTTATCAATGGTATTGTTAAGACTTTGTATAGTCTTTGTTAAGATGAAATTCTGTACACTGCAGTTGTCACAATGTGTATAAAAATTGGATTCATTTTTATCGCCAGCTTTTTCTATACTTTTTATCAATGCTAGTGTTCAGACTTTGTATGCATGGCCATTGTTTAGTCGAAAGTATTTACATTGAAGTTGTTACTATATGTATCAAGATTGGAAACATTTCTATAACCCACGTTTTATATACTTTCGATCAGTGGTAGTGTGGAGACATTGTATTTTCTTTGTTGAGACAAAAGACCTATACACTGCAGTTGTTCCAATATGTGTACGTATAATATGTTATACGTATGTGTTATACGTATAATATACGTATAATCTATAAAGTTAAATAACTTGACTATGCGTGTAAAATGTGAAGAAGTGAGCTTCTTGACACTTTTTATGGACACGAACATTATAAATACTCATTGGCTAGAACGATGTTATTTTTACCGAAATGAACACACATTTCACAAGATTGAGGCTTACATTGAGACCACATGGGACCACTGTACGGCGTAAAGAGGAACGCCACAAAGATGTGGACGCAAATTTGAAAAAGACCAGGGTAGACGCTGTTATTGATGTGCAATAATTCTATTTTTGTTTTGACATTATAGATTGTTTTTTAACCTTTTTAACATTTTCAGATTTCTGTTCTTTCCAACACATACAAAGTGTGTTCTTGTTAGCTGCAACAAATCTTCAAATAAAAGGAAGTAAAATTATATGAATGCGTTTTTCACACGCGTGTTTATATGGCTCGGCGGACATTAGGCGGAAATATAAGCATCAATTTATTTCAGACTAATTAACTAAAATTAGTGATTTAACTTCAAGTTTATATCACAAACTTGAAGGCGGTCGTATGCAAAGTGCTCTTCCATTTTGAAAAATTCGTGTAACCATCCCGTGTTCCGAGACGTTTGCTCCAGAATTTTCTACTTAATCCGACTTTTTTCCCACTCAATCCTGCAAACCTATTTACATTAGCAGGATAAAAGTTCAACATTTGGGGAACAATATCGCCGAACACACGCTGGTTCCGCGAATTATAAAAAATAAAAGTCTTGGCATACGACAGCCTCAAATTTTGTAATATAAACATATTTCCGAACTACAGTAACTAAAAAGTTAAATACCGAATTTTAGTTGATTAATCTGATAATAGTGATGGTTATATTCCCATCAAATGTCCGCCCAGCCATCTAAACAAGTAGTGAAAACCGCATTCATATAACTCCCCCCCCCCCCTTTATTTAAACATTTGGAGCAGCTAAACAGAAACATTCTTTTTTGTAACGTTTGCGGGGACCCCAGATTCTGGATGAACAACACTGTGGGGAAAAGAGCGTTCTTCCACACGGCGACTTCTATCATGGCGTGACCCTCCATGTCAGTCGAAATCGATTTCAAGACACGGCGATATTTCAGACGGTTGCCTCTGGCGGTTGGGGTCCTCCTCTCTCTCTCGACAAGAGAGGCGAAGGAAAGAAGGGCAAAAATGATAGGACCAGAAGGGAAACGAGGACGAGCCTGTGCGCACGCCATTTTGACTATTGAACGAAAGTTGTTCGTAGCGGAGAAAATAAAAGTGTTATAGTTGTTGTACTCAACGTAACTCCTCATCTGCCAGCTAGAGGCAACAGTTGCAACAGAAAAATTCCTGCTGGAAAACCGGGATTACAGCACTGCGATGTGCCAATGTGCCAATAAATCTGTTTGATGTGTAAAAAAGATATGCGTCAAAAACAGGTAAGTTTGAAGGGCTCCTGGAGCGTTATGACTTTGAAAATGAAAAAAGCCACCATCCACCGCTTGAGCAACCATTGTAGTTCTAAATGTTATAAAAGATTTTATCATAGTTTAATTATTTCCTCAGCGGCATTTGAAGCACCATAACTCAAAGCACAAAAAAGTGCTACGTTTGATATATAATATCTAAACAAACAAATTTTACAGAACTTTGAATTCTTTTTCTGCATATTACCAATTATAAGCACTACATCTGTAGCTAATTTCATTGCCATGGCACTTGTAATTAAACACATATTTCTGCTGAAAATGTCAATTTTAGGGCAATATTTGGAGGGATGAAAAAAAAAAGTAGTGCAAATACCAAAAACGTATATCGTTACATTCTGCTCCGACATCATCTTATCAAAACTGTTCTATTGGAACCGTGTTATCTTTAATGGATCGTTCATAAAATATGAACCAGCGGAGCAAGTGAGGGTCCGCGCCATCATATTCGCAACGCTACAAATGCGCATGAACAGTTTAAACCAATACATACATAATATCAAATAAAAGAGGATTGCATTGTCTTTCGAATGACATCAATCCCACAAAACAGTATTTAAAAGGAGATGAGTAATGACCTGCCAAAAAGTACCTAAACTGCCACATTCAGTGGGACCGTGGCCTTAAGGGACACAGAGTGTAAAAGCTGTTGTTTTTGCGCTTCAACCTTGATCTGGAGTGTCTTGGTGTCACATACGATGGAGGAAATTACTTAAACATGGAGTCATAGTAGCCCCAATTAACCCACTGCTTTGGAACGTTCCTCTTTTTTGAAAAAAAAAATTGATCTTTTCAGCAAATATGTTCTGGATCAATAGTTGTTTGTTTCAAGTTTGGTTGTGTTCTGTTCTCAATAGTTTTAGCTGTAACCTTGGAACATAGAGGGAGATGGGACAATAAATAAACGTTTAACTTGCACTATTCCTTATAGAATTCAAGTATTCACTACCGAAAAACCAAGCTTATCTTTTCGCTATCTGGATCATGGAACTAAAAAGCTATTGGATTCAATCTGGATTTCCGGGTCTCAGAAATTATTCCTTTGACTGCAATCTGGCTTTCAGGTTTTCAGAAACAATTACAGTTAGGTTTCCAGCTCTATAATCCAGATAGTGAAGGGTTATACTGGGGTTTCCGGAAGGGTTACTTTCACTTGAATGGGTACGCAAGCCATACCGGACAGCAAAAAAAAAAAAAAAAAAATGGTGAATATTGTTTTACTGCAATGCAAGCAACACATGGTAACAAGGAGCACACTTCCACAAGCGCCCGAGCTTCGTACTTTTTTACCGCTGCCGTGCTGTTTTTCTTTTTTGTGGACCGAGCGATATGCGAACTTCGTGAGAAACAAATGAAACTCAATTCATTAGCCCGCATAAACAGTGCATAGAAAGCTTGAACCCCGCAAGAATGATGCGCTAGCGGTGGTGAGAGAATGAGGAAGCTCGAGAAGATGACGTCACCTGTATCAAAATATACAACCGGGAAACAGACTTTCTATGTGAGCTTACGTCCACCCGAGACTGTGAATCGTCGAACCGGAAAATTGGATCCTGGGTGCCTGCATAATTTATATTAATGCAAAAAGCTACCAGCAAGCCGCATAGCAATGCTGCCTTCCTTGGTGACTATTGTTTTTAAAGAAATAAATGCAGCGGGCTTTCTCCCTCCCATAGTGTTTTTTTTTTATTTGACGAATACAAGCTTAGGAGGGCTCCAGCACAGAAATGCTACGCGCCTCTTGTGTTATCGTTCGATGCAGATAACATAATGCTAGCAAACTTACTCGTTCTATCACCACCACTAGCGTCACATCCCCTACCGAAAAACCCCGTATAACTTTTCGCTATCTGGATTATGGAACTGGAAATCTTCCTGGTTACTATCCGGAATTAAGTTTTCCAAAATTATTCCTTAGCTTACAATCTGGATTTCAGTTTTCCAGAAACAATTCCAGTTGAATTTTCAGTTCCATAATCCAGATAGTGAAAAGTTACAAAGGATTTCTCAGTGGGGTTTTCATTAATCTTCAGCTTTCTTTAATGTGGAGTTCATTTATCCGAGCCGAAAAACTGAGCGTCAGTTTCTCTCACAATCCTGGGATTTAGTAGACTGCAATTGTTATTCCTCTTCCTGCTTTCTCAACGAAGCCCCATGAAAATAGGCATATTATGGCTAGTTTTTGTTTTTACACAGTTATTACCTTCCATTTCGACACTCGTTGCAAACATTAGCTTAACAGGTTTGTTAATACTTAAATAAACTGAATCATGTTTTTTTTTCACTGAGTATGTTCAAGAAAAGAAAATGAACGTTTATTTCCCCAAAAATCATCGTGCTTTTTTTTTATCCCACGCATTCCTACCCTTTACATATTGATACTTTACGGAGTATACTGAGCATAAAGTTCTGCAATGTAGAAATGGGGTTAAGAAAAGTTCAGCTTATGTACGCTTTTTAACTCAAGGCAAAATGACTAGGAACGACTTAAGCAAAACGAATAAAAAAAGGCTAAGCCAACCAAAAGGGCATACTTCTTGTGGGTGGAACTGCTTAATAGTTATAAGTGACTTGCAGCGGGCAATACGCGAAGATGAGTATGGAAACGGACAGTTCAGGAGTTGTCTTAGACCTACACATTTTGTTTTTACTTATGGTGTTTTTTAGACAAGACTCTTGGAGACAGCGCCTTTGTTTTCTTTATTTTTTTCTTTTGTACTTCCCTTACGAAGGGTATAATCTCAGGTCTAAGTGATCTAACACGGTGTAATATTACAAGCGACGAACACAAGTTCACAGAGTGGTAAGCATTTACAAAAGAAAATCAAAAGAAAGCTACGCACGTTTAACGTAATATTGGGGCTTATAAAATATACAATGTCTATAATGTAGCAGCTAGAAAAAAACGCATTATTATCTGGAGGGGAAAGAACAAGCAAATAATACATTTCAGTTCTTATGCCGTTTTGATATTTGTGCTTTCATTGCAACAATATTAAAATAAAATGTGAAGCGAAGTAACTATAAAAACAAAGTACATAAAACGTCCCTGACTTTTAAGTGACTGACTTAACTTAATGTTACGAAACTCCTAAAAAGTAGGAAGGCTCTACATTCAAGTCCGTTCTTCACATTATGAACTTTCGTGAATTATGGGCGAAAAACAGCGATTTCAACCATAACACAAGCAGGACCGGCAACTGAAAGAAAAATAAAATTGTAATTAGTAATCTAGCTAGCATATAACGAAACATGCACGGCAGCGTACCGAATGCGATGAAAAGCATCTGCTGCACCTTCACAACCCGGCAATGCTCATTTAGGTCTATATAATCCTAACTAGTCACATGATAGAATAAATGAGTTTATATTTCCTTAATCGCGTTGCCCTCGTTAGAATAGCTTCGTCAAGCCACACTGGAAAACAATCGAAGCTGATAGGAACTACTTAGAAAGGAACCTGAATGAAAAAGAAAACGCTATTGCAGTTTTTTTATAAATAAAATATTTTTTTCTAGGTATTTCTAGAACATTAAGTCTTCTATAAAAATATCGAATGACACTCTCTCTGGAACTAACAGGAGCTCCGCTGTCGATTTAAAGTAGCTTCTGCCATAAAAACAAAACAAAAAACACAGATATTGTGACTTCGATAAATATTAAGGAGAGAAAAATATATTATTGATGCTGCCACGTTAAGACTACTTAGAAGCTATCTGTCGCGCTTATGCAGCTTAGGCAATTGCGGCCTAATGTGTTTGGTGCGTTCTTAGCAACAATGGTACACAGCACAGGCATTGCCAACTAGGTTAGAACACGTTAATAATTTGAATCTCACCCAGGCCACTAATAATCCAAACATCGCCATCGTTGCATTGCTGTAGCCAAATGTATCAACCAAGTAGCCAGCGACAGGAGGTGCCACCATGGATCTGTCGGAAGAGCAGAGCCGGGCGGTTGGTGCTCGAGGTTTAATTAGTTATAAACGCCCCTAAAAAATACGTCGTTATTTGAGAATTTAGTCATCGCCCGCTTAAGAGACGCATTGTTTGGAGAGTCCCAGGCACACATTTAATTGTTGCTCTGTAGCAAGTGCAATCGCGATATTAGCTGATAAAAGCGCGAAAAAAAAAAAAAAATCACGGAGCAACAAACGTAAACGTAACAAACCACGACCCGCGTTTCTTCAGGTGCGTTTCGGTATGAAAGGTGGCTTAAGATGCGTTATAGAAAAATGACAACAAAGAGAGATACGCGATTCCCAACTAAAAATGGTAAGGTGTATAGAAGTGAAACTTGCCCAAAAACCGCGAAGGTGAACACGGAACTTGATACAAAGCCGCTGGAGCGAATGCTATCCGGGTATCCTCGAATTCTGAAAAAAAAAGAAGGCGGAGGATTACATGTGAGTCCGTAAAAAAATATGAGCACTCTTCCTACAACTTACTCCACCAGTTTCAGCCCGCGGCAGTATCCGCAAATGAACTGAGCGGACATCCCTAGTCCCATCAGAACCTGTGAAATGTAGACCACCCAAAGGTTTCTGCACCGACGGGAGGAAAAAAAAAATCAGGGATGGATTGTAAAATAGAAAATACAGTACGATATGTAGTTTTTTGTGTGTCTTTCTTAACAGCAACATTACTGCAGCAGAAAATGGGAGGCCAGAGACAAAAGAGGGTGGTCTAGGGAATAACCTGGCCAGGGTCTATACCCCATTCCTCAACTTTAATGCCCGACAATATAACGCATAGCCAAGACGAATTAGAGCGTGCTGGTAATGTTACAAAGATACACATAATTTTACAAGACGCAAACAAAAAAAAGTCAGCTAGTGATTAGATATGAAACGAAGCAGGAGCAAACCTAACAAAAACAACGTACGTAAAAAGAGTACTTAAAGCACTTTTCCTCGCACGCCAGGAAGAAAGCAAACGAACAGATTACTGCGATAACATATGGACGTCTTCCATGTGCGTAAAGACAACTATACGTAATCCGAACTTGTGTAACTTGTGTCTCGTTACGTCATTATTAAAAAGAAATTAATATTTTCTAAATATAGTCTAGATTTATTCAAAAGCTCAAGAGCAAAATTTTCATTTCGACATTTCTTAAATTACGGCACAAAAACTCCTTCGGTAAAATTTAAAACAAATGTATATTTTTGTACTTGCGACGCCAATAGACTCCCGAGGCGCCTGTAGCGTTCGTTTTTGTGTAAATAATGCAGAATAAAGTAGGCGAATTCAGGTTAAGGTTTTTTCTTCTCCAACATGTACATCTTTGAGAAGTTCCTCGGAAAATACTGCCCCGCGCTTAACCCGGAACACGAATCATTTTTCGTTCATTTAATGATTTCAACCTACGAGATTTTTGGCCAGTATCTAGCTCCCTAGACCTCTTGTAAAATCGCAGTGATCCTAGCGGTGTAGTACTCAGCAAAGCATCTGGGGAATCGAATCATCATGGTTTAGGTATCAATTTGCCAACCTCAGTTGACGATATTCCGTAACTACCAAATACAGTGCATGTATTTTCAAACATGCACTTTCCTTAAATGTATAATACTATAGCTGCTACCTATCGATACGAAACGAATGCTGGGATGCGTTTGTTAGGGACACCCGACGTATCAGAGTTTGTGCTCAGGTAAACAGAGGAAGAAGTGTACTTCGCCGATCAGCCTGTTTCATCATCTCACTATCCTAGGTTTCTTAAATGATCCGTGACCCGGCAGAGGCATGCTGCACTCTGGAGTCGTAACGAGGCTTCCGGAAAGGTATGGGACGCGGTCAGCCGTTCTCTTACTCCTCGCTAAGTCTAGGCAGGTCCCAACGGACGCTGGAGTTTCGTGTTTCAACGGGGCCTCCCACGAAGATTAATGGGTGCAATGCGAGTGAGCGCTGACCTTATTTTCATACCGTGCTGAGGTACACTAGTTCGCCTGCGGAACAATAAATATCAAAACTATGCCTCTCCTCTCCATGGCCAAAGAGGCCCCGTAATGCAACGCCCGCAGTGTTACATGCAGGGAATTTTGGAAGTAGTCTATCGACATGCTGTCTCAGCGGCAAAAAGTAACAAAAAAAAAACGGTTCTAATTTTGACACTGAGGCTGCATTGCCCTTGAGGAGTGATAAACAATTTCCCTTTTCATTGGTCGAACTGATTAAGGGAAATTTATACAGATTGGATCATGCTGACAAAGACTGGTAAGCGCAAAATGTGCGAGAGCCCTTCTAGGAAAGAAGAAAGGGCGTCTGAACGGCACCGCCAACCGAAGATTCGTTTTCATTTCTGACACACGCCTTGAGATGGCGCTACATGACCGGAAAGGCTGCGAAGAGCGCGAGCTCACTCGCGCTCCGCGCGAAGGAGCTCGCTCCTGCGTGCTCGCTACCGCCGACCCTGGAGAGCTCTGGCGGTAAAGCACGTGGCTAACATTGTCAAGGGAGTGAGTTCAAATCCTTCCGGGGGACTGAAGTCGTTTCATAGGATTTCCTATGGTCGTAACGCGTTTCTGTGTCGCTTAAGCTGGCTGCTACAGCCAAACTTTACAAAGCTCGATGGAAATCGGCGGCAAAAAATATAATCTGGGTTAAAACATTAATTGAGGTTTCGTGCGAGCGTCGAGGGCACTATATATGCATGCCCTACGGAGAGCAAAGTGCCGTCGTAAACAGAAGTTCTAATCTGGCGAGAACTAGTTGCTCATCTCATGACATCAAAATTTTACGGTTTTACGGAGATGCGGGTAAAAAACTGCCGATAGTTTGGAAAAATGTGATTTTCGGTTTTATTACCTTTGATTTGTCGTAAGTATGTATAAAAGAGGCCGGTTATGGTCGCGAAATTGGTCGAATACGCATTTGAATGCCGCCCGGCAACCCAGAACGCCGTAAATTTCAATTACAATCAGTATGCGGACGAGGTGGTGGAAGTTTGCCATGCTGGTTTTAACCCAAAACTGCGGCAGAAAAAGGAAGCATTTCTTTACAGTGGAAATGAAAGTATCAGGGACAGTCAACGTCTCTAACTCAGCTGGGAATTTTATTCAACCACAATCCATATATAGAGAACGATAACCGCCATAGAACTACCGAATACTCCGTTTTTCGATGTCGCGTGCACAACCCTCACCCACATCAAACACACACAAAAAAAGACTAAGTGAAACATTCGACAAAGCACAACCACCTTTCGGTTTAACGCTGTTGTCACAGTTACTTTCTTTTCAACTGTAAAAAAAGAAAAATATTTGTTTTGTTTGCTTAGTTTTGCGGTTTAAAATCATAATGATAAATTTAAGTCATTTTTCTTGCGCGGCTCTTCAAATTGTGAAGTTGCCCGCCATCACATTAATGGTGAAACGTAAGCCTAGAGGCCTCCTTTCTATTTCACTTTTCTCTAGCTGCATATTTCACGGAAAATGTTTAACAAAATATTACGTTTGCCCCCGCGAAAAGAGTGTCACAACACATCTTTGGTAAAATCCGAACGCGTGTTTCCCATTATATATATATATATATATATATATCTTCACAGTTTGCGCAAAAGACATTTTGTCCTTAATATCGTCCTATCACAACCAAATGTGGCATGCATATACTTTAGAATATGTAGAACGGAACTATCAAGATTTAGGTAGAATGTATATTTTGTATGAGTATTTATGAAAACAATGTAAGAAACCTTTGTTAGCCTTTTTAAAATTGCGTTCTGGCGATTTTGAATAATTTTAAAGGAAGATAAGTCTCTCAAAACAGCTCATGTTACTAGATTCTTTGAAGTGTGCTCTCATGCCCGACGTGTACGCAAGAAAATGTTTTTTTCGGCTTGTTCACTGCATCCGCAACATAAAAAAGCAAACTGTATAAAAATAACGTTAGATTGATGAAAATGACATCAAGTACTCCAACCTATGAACATTTTATTCTGTTATTATACATAATGAAACAAAATGTTTTCCCCAGGCGCATTTCTCTTAAAGGGTAACTCCACTCAAAAGTCGAACCAAAGTAAATTACTGATATCGATTTACGAAAACTAAATACGGTCAGTGCCAATATGTTAGACAAATGGAAAACCGCGATCCAATCCAAAACCAATATTAAGAATGCTACCACCAGCTTCTCTGCAGGCGTTCAGCGGGTTGGCTGTTTGTCAAGCAACCTTCTGCCCTGATGTCTATTTCGTTTTCAAGGAAGTTTCTTGTCTCCTCTACCCCTTCCTTTGACAGTGTTTTTTCTGCTGCCTTCCGAACTGTCCGAGAGGGCGATTTATGCTTGTTATGTTTTGTTTTAGCGGCTACAGTTTGCTACTGCTCTTCAGCGATCGCGCACTAAGTTTATTGACTCCCTGCTCGCTCAAGCGCGTACGTGGTGCCGAAGATGGCATTCATTGTCGAAAATTGCTTAGTCCGTTCCTGCTCAGGGCAAGCTTGCGATTAACTTCTACAAGTCTTCTGCAACGTGCATTGCACACCACCAAGATTGAGATTGTAGTTTTTCTCAGAAGATTAGTGGCGGCTCTTAATGAGCCTGCGTTCATCGTGGCAAACTCGCTTGTCGGCTGGCAACTTTATGAATGTGTTTGAAGGGAGTACGGAAATGAAATGACGTGGCCGCGAGCTCTCTACCTCTCGCTTCGAAATCGGTCAGCGAGGAGCTCAAAGCGTACCACGCTTGTGACGTCAAGGGCCTTTGCACGGCCAAGGTTAGTTGTGAGCATTGACGCTTGGCGGCGCCAACGCGTGACAATCTCGACTAGTAGTAATTTCTTAGGAATGTACGCCCTATGTCCTATACATAGCTTTCCCGTAACGTCATTCGCGGTTATGCCGGTATTTTATATCTGCGGTGTGCTACGGTTTATCGTATAGTTTGACACTGCAGAAGTAGGAACTCCAGAGAACCAGGAAGTCGAAATAACCGTCAGTACCCAGCGATTACAATATCTGCAAGCCGGGATTATAAGGTATTTAGTGGGTACAATATTTAGCGCGTAATTCACAGCACATCCGGGGGGGGGGGGGGGGGGGGGCGTGTGGTTTACTGTTGTGCCAAATACTCCAGAAACGTATTTAAGATAGAATGCGAAAAACCCATTTTGAAAATGTATTTAGAGTAGTATTCAAGTTACATTTAGTGCGAACTATCTTGAGTAGAGCACACGTACTTTGAAAAGTAATTGAATTATATTCTAACGTACTTCGCGATTCTTGCAACCAGGTAATATAAGAATAAGTGAGAAAAGGTGCTCTATTTGTGATGACTTCTTTGAAAATCACATTTTGCTGAGATTGTTATGACCATCAAGAATCACCTTAGATGCAGCACTTGAAGTTCAGTCTGAAATAATTCGGGATACGCCACATAATGCGTGAAGAAATATTAATGGAAAACAAAAACGGGACTTATGTAATATAGACATGGAACGTGCCGTGCTCTAGTTTGACGGCAGTCTCGGCTCATGACGCCTTTCGCAATAAGTTCACGATATGCCTCGCCGCGATTCTGGGGGCATAACAGCCGATCTAGAAGTTGATTAGGCAGCCAGACTTATTGATTAGTACGGGAGTGAACGACACACGTGCACGCTCAGGAGAAACATCTACTCCAGGAGAGCAGCCTCTGACGCAGGTTAATAATAATATAATAATAATAATAATCGTTTATTTCTTTAGTGCCCCAGAACAACCGCGAGGTTTTCATGTGGTGGCACATACACACACACAAAAAAAAGACTCAATGAGACATTGTTCTAGGCATGGTACAGCAGTATGTCAAGATCACGCTTGAAGGAAGCAAAGTGACAAAAAATATCAAAAGATGATGACGCTAAGTCGTTCACTGAAATTTGCATGCGAATTAACGGTGTCAGTGTGTCCTTCGAGGACGGGTAGAATGCAGAGTGCTTTCTACAGACGCGAGCAGGTGCGTGAGAATGTACAGAGCTTAGCATGTCTGCATTACATTGACCATGGATCACTTTGTGTAAAAATATAATATCACGTGAGAGTCTACGTGTCAATAAATTTTGTAAGCTTGAAGTGGTAAGAATATATTCGTAATCATAATAACACCTTCTATTAAAATGCCTGTCGTACACAATGCGAACAAACCGTTTCTGTACGGATTCAATTCGTGACGCATCAGAGGCCGTCAGTGAGTTCCATATCACACCACCAAACTCAAGTTTAGTACGTACTAGACAAGAAAATAAGCGAACAATGCATAAAGGATTCTTGAACTCACGAGATAAGCGCGATAACAAACCCAGCATTCGCTTGGAAGAGGAGACAATCTGTGTGACATGATAAGTAAAACAAAAAGTGTGGCATCAGAAAAGATCTCAAGGTCACGAACCACAGTGACTCGCGCTATTGTGGCAGACTGGAGTACGTAAGTGTAAGATAATATATCGCGTTTTTGAGACATGGACAGAACTTTTGTTTTGCTTGGATTAAGATGCAAAAACTTTTCAGAGCACCACTATTATACACGTAGCATATCGGCTTGTAGAAGACTGCAGTCGTAGGATGACCGTACATTCATAAAGATCTTGATGTCGACAGCAAACATTAGTAAGTGTGAATTTCGTACGCACACTTCCAGGTCGTTTACGAAGACGAGAAATAGAAGAGGCCCCAAGTTCGATCCTTGAGGGCTCCCAGATGTTGGTTTAAAAGTATCAAAATAGCTGTCTGAAATCCTAACAGTGCTCTGACGTTCAGTCAAATACGTCCTGAACCAAGTCAAGAGTCCCGGTGATACTCCGTACAAGGATAATTTATACAAAAGAAAAACAAGGTTCACTTCGTCAAAAGCCATAGTCATTTCGATATACACAGTATCGACCTGACCACGGGAATGAACTATAGGAACTGTATATTCAAGAAACGAACACAGATTCGTTCCACAGAGCGACCCTTTGAAAAGCCGTGCTGTAAATTGCTAAATTTCCGTCGGAAATAATAGGAAACATGTGAGTAAATAACCAATCGCGAATAATCGCTCATACCAGAAGCTATTGTGGACTGGAATGGCCTTCCCGATGACATCGTCACCATCACCGATAATGCGAAATTTAGAACTGTACAAACCAACCACTCCCCTCTATAATGCTCCTTGGGGCCTTGAGGGTAATTGTAAATAAATTGTAAATAAATAAGAGCGAGTACTTTTTACTCCAAGTTAAAAGCGAGAAGAAGCCCCTAAACCTTAAACCTGTAAAAAAAAAAAAATATATATATATATATATATATATATACATTAGGAAGGTCAAGAGGGAAACACAGGAAAGTGTCCACAAGTTCGCCTCTAAATTTTCTTTCCCAGCCCCCTTCTGCACCAGATCAAACCATTCTTGACGCACTGAGGGCAAAACGGTCAAGATTCCAGAATCAGAATCCACTAAAGTAGGTGACAGGTTTAGAGTTGAGGGGAAATTCCTCCCTCCCCATTCCACTCTGGCAGAGCGAGTGCCGGAGAGGAGGCGATCCCCTCTCCAGCGTTCGCTCTGCTAAAGTGGAAAGGGGGCGGGAGTGTCAGCTGAACACTTAAAGGGACACTGACACCCCCCAAAAATATTTTTTTTCAGTTTTTGCCAGGCGCTTCATTACGGTGTCTGAGGACTACCTAATTAATATTTTGCAACAGGGTAGCGTATTTTTTTAATAAGGCCAAAAGACGCAACTGCTCGAAACCGAAACCGAAACCCGCGCACGGAGGTCGGAGAAGTGGAGCGGAAGTCACGTGGCTACAGCCGACCGTGCGGTTTTTTTTTTTTTTTTTTTTTGCGTAGGAGACGACATGCGGCGTAGCGGGAACTGCTTGCCGTGCGATACTTTTGCTGTTATGTTTGTTCCGCTCGCTGTTCTGTACTCCAAGATGAGTTGTCTTGTACATCGAGGAGTTGGAGATGATTATACTCTGTTTCATACTTAGTGTGCAACGCTGTCAAAGCTACTGGCGCGAGCATGGGGCTTGATCTCGTTGATCATTTCCACGCGTTCTCGCGCAAACAAAACCATTGATGAAGCCACGCGCTCGCGCCAGTAGCTTTGACAGCGTTGCATGCTAAGTATGAAACAGAGTATAGTGAGTGCCCGTGGTGAATTTCCATGATCGGCTCCGAAAAGAATACACCCAAGATGTTCCGTAAGAGCTGGCTCACATGTCCTGCGTCCGAAAAAATATGGCAATGGGCGCGTTCAGTAGTGGCCCCGGAGTCAAGGAGTCACTGACTCCTTCCACTGGACGGCCAAAAGTCACTTCCGGTGCACGTAACTCAGGGGCTTCGGAGTCAAGCTCCCAAGCACCGAGTCCGGAGACGGTGCAAGTAGAGTCAAAGGAGCTAAAGATGACGTAATTTCCTGACTGGTGACGATTTCCGGCGAGAAAATCCAAAGAGCTCTGTCTCGAGTCACTCCGTTCGGGGGCAAGGGAGGCGCTACTGAACGCGCCCACTGTGCGACAGAGTTTCCGAAAGATCGACGGGATCGGGACCAATGGCTGGCTGCAATTCTTGTAGAACATTTACGGGCACCTCGGAAAGCGGACGCTACCTGATTTATATGCTCCTTGCATTTTGTGGAAAATGATTACACTTGAGTTCGCAGGTGCCAAAAAGGAAATCCCATACCATTGATTCAGCGACGTGCCGTTCACAACATTTGTTTGTTATTTTTTAGTTTGTTTTTTCAGTGATAATTGTAAAAAAAAAGAAATGTAAACATCGAAAAATCTTTGAAAAAGAAAAAAAAAAGGCTTTTGCTGGGGATCGAACCCGGTCCTGCCGCGTGTGAACCGGACGTCTTTCCCACTAAGCTACTTTTTTTTTTCTTTTTTTTTTTATAACAAGAACTTTATTTACAATAAATACGCAAAGCAATTTTACACTCAGCCCTTTTGCACACTGTTCACCGATGTCTGAGGAGGAACGCCAGCTGAAAAGTTCCATCCGTTCGAACGCCTGCTCAGGCAGTACCTGACGAAGGACGCACGTGGTCTGTGTTCTCGTACCATGGGAACTCCTCACAGCACCTCCGGCTGCTCACGCCGCTCTTCGCGCGTGCTCATACGTGCTCCCGCACACACCATGCGCGCCACGCTCAGCAAATAGTAAGGATGAAAGAAAAGAAAAAAATTACGAAAGGAAAGGGAAAAAAAGAAAAAGGAAACGAAAAGAAAAGGGGCTTCCCACGCGCACCGCTCCCCTCACACAACAACCGACCCCTGACCGCCAGAGGACAGCCGACAGCCCCGGCCACCCAGAAGCCGGCGCCCCGGGCTATGGCCTCCGGACTCGAGTTGTCTCCTCAGGCCCTGCCACTCGTCTGCCCCTCCCGCCGCCCCCATGCCAGTCACCGAGACCACCCAGTCCAGTTTAGCCAAGAAGTAGTCCCAGGTTGGACACGCATCCAAGTGGCACTGCACCATTGCTGTGCGCGACTGCCAGATTGCGTGTAGTCCCAGCAACACCAACACGCTCGTCACCTCCGTCCTTTCTCCGTCACCGAGAAGGAAGTACTTGAAAGTACCCCACTCAACGTCAAAGGTCGACCTAAGGCGGAAGCACGTCCTCATCTCGTCCCAGAACAAGTAGGCGTTCGAGCACTCGACGAGGACGTGCTGGATGGTCTCGGTGTTCCCGCAGAGGTCGCAGTTCAGAGACCAGGGCACGAAGACTCCCTTCCCATGCAGCCACGACTTGACGGGGAGCACCTCCATGTGCATGCGGACGAAGAAGTCCTTTGTCGCCGTGGGAGCGGAGAGCCGCTGCACGAACCTGAAGAGACGCGCCGCTCCGTCGGGAACTGGTGGCGGCCGGTACAGCGGTGGCGGGAAAGTCGCTGAAACCGTGTCCCAGTATAGTTTCCTCTTGGTGACGGTTGTCAAGTAATCCCAGGAAAACAGGGCCGAGAAGAACGTTATGGCCTCTGCGATTTCGCTGTAAAAGCGCAGTGCCGCCGCTTTCGCCGTACGACCACTCGTGCTCACCATCCACCTCCCCAAGTAAGGGAAACCGAGGTGGTGCAGCGCGCTCAGGAGCGTGGGCTCCTTTGCGTCCCGGAATAGAAGGAACCGCTGCACGTTAAGCTTGATGATGATGTTAACTAGGCCGAGGCCTCCGCTTTCCTGGTGTAGGAGCAGGTTGTCGCGTCGCGTCCGCTCCCATGACGACCTCCAAACGAAAGTGGCCCAGCTTCTGTGGATCTTCTTGGCAGTCACCCCCGGCAGCAGAGGGCCTGAGCCCTGTAGAACACGGCCGGGTAAGTCACGGTGTTGCAGACTTGAACGCGGTTGAAGACGGATATATATCTAGGCTGCCACGGCGATAGCTTCGCAACCATGGAGTTGGCGGCCCTTTTCCACACTGCCGTCGCCGATTGCCCCGTGTCGATAGGGGCGCCAAGGTAGTTTCCGATCGAGGTGCTCCAGCCTATCCCTGCGAATCTTGGGGGAGTTGTGGCCCAACACCCAAGCCACGCGCCAATGGACTTCTCTGGGTTAATCTCCGCGCCCGATGCGGCGGTGTAGACCTCCTCATGCTGCAGGACGGCCTCCACTTGTTTCTTTGACGAGCAGATGTAGGCCACGTCGTCTGCGTATGCCAAGACGCTGACGTCCTTCCCGCCTCTCAGTTGCAGTCCCCCGATGCTCTGGTCTTCACTGATGGCGCGGCATAGTGGTTCAAGTTGCAATGCGAAAAGGATTGGCGAAAGGGGGCACCCCTGCCGAACCGATCTTCCTATAGGGATGCGCGCACCCTTGACTCCGTTGATGAGCAGCCGCGTACCGATTTCGCGATAGCACAAAGCTATCCACTCTCGCAGCCTCTCTCCCACGCCGAAGTGATCCAGCGCCGCCAGGAGAAACTTGTGGGAGACCCTGTCGAACGCCTGGCGGAGGTCGAGCTGCATCACAGCGAGAGGCTGGTGTCCCTCCGCGGTCGCTTCGCAGACGGTGCGCATGAGGTGAAGGTTCCTCGCGATCGAGCGGCCGCGGATCCCGTAACTCTGATGGGGCCCTATGATCTTTCTGAGCCCGATGTCCAGTCGTCTCGCCAGGATTTTCGCCAGAATTTTGTAATCACAACAGAGTAAGCTAATTGGTCGGACGTCAGTCGTCTCAGAGATGGGGCCCCTCTTGGTTTTCTTGGGAATCAAAACCGTAAAGCTTTCCCTCATTGACAGAGGTAGTAGCTTTCGTGACTCTATGTCATTAAACACCTCAGCGAGGATGGGGCTAAGCGCGTCCGAAAACATTTTATAAAACTCTGCTCCGATGCCATCCGGGCCAGGCGCCTTGTTACGGGAGAGCTTTTTAATGGCCTGCTGAACTTCGGATGGCCTAATGGGGCAGTTCATAACGTCGGTGGTCTCGTCAGGTACGGTGGGTGATCCACGTAGGACAGACACGAAGGCGTCCTCGTCCAGCTCCTCCTCCCGAAAAAGCTTACCGTAGGCCTCCTCAAACATGGCGGCGATCTCTTCTTGCGAGGTCGCGACGCCCCTCTCGCCACGCACCTCCCTCAGGGCGTTTTCCCTCACTCTCCGTCTCTCGTGCGTGCGGAAAATCTTGGATGGCTGCATCTCTCCCTCGAGTGCTTCCACGCTGCTCCTCACCTGCGCCCCTTTTGGGGCATCTCTTCGCTGGGGGGATCTCTTTCCTTAGTAATAATTTAGCCGGTAAACTGTAAGTTTGAAAGTTTGCTGCCGATTTTTCTCCAGCAAAAGCACTCCCGGGTCGAAGTCGGGAAGCACCACGCATTGGCGACATTCGCACCTAGTAAAGAAGTCGTACGCGTGCATATTCAACTCGAAGTAGACACGCCGTGCTTGACGTTTGCGCGAGCGATGTCTTCAGCCACGAGAAGGGAGTGACGCCTCGGCGACGTCTTCGTGCAAATCGGCTTGGTGGTCGAGCGTGTCGTACGGGATGAATACCAATTCTTTTGATCAGTCCCGAATTTCTCGTTTAAAGGCAGACAGAATACGCCGGTACCGCGAACGACAGTTCTGAAGTAGAGGTCCCACGCCCGTCGTCTGCTGCCATCGCCTTCCCCGCGAGTCGCACGATACGCGAAACGACGCACGCACAGAATGCTTCCGGTTCACTGTGGAACTTTTTTTTTTTTCTTCAATCAACGTATTTGCAGCTTTTTAGAAGCCACAAAAAATGGGTTTCATATTTTTTTTCTATTTTAATATTAAGTGTGTGCCTTCAGTGACCAACGATTTTTATTAAATTTGGTGGTCGCGTCGAAACCTTAGAAAACGGCCCGTGATCACGGAAAAGAGAGTGAGCGAGACTCGAACCGGCCAGTTCTTGATCGGCGGTTTTCAGGCGGAAAGAAACCGAATTTCGAGTCGCAAATTGTGTTCTGGGTAGTTAGGCTCTCATATGTCACGTACAACTAAAAACCTCGGCGACCATAAACACCCTGTCAGTGTCCCTTTAAGTTGTCACCGACTATAGTTTATAAATTACTCCACCTGGTGGAAAACTGGTTTTGAGAATTTTGAGGACGAAATTGAAAGGAAAGATTGTGGGAGCCGAGGGTGAAAGACGAAGCAGAGGGCACGTGACAGGTGGTCGGCGGAGAAGACACGAGCTGGCGCGAGACAGTGCGTGCTACGCGAGGCTAAAGCTGGGCAGGAACATCGGGGCCTGGCTGCCTGGCCTGGCCCATGGCGAACCCCGGAGCGGTCCACCAGTGAGGTCTGGAGCAAGACCGGTGGAAACGGCGAACCCTGGCCATCTGGTCTAGGCTATGACGATCCCGGGGTGGTTCCGCAGCGAGACTTGGGCAGTGATGGGCCGGGACAGCCAGCCTACGCAGCGCGGGCGTGGGAAAGGCGATCCGCAGGCCTGGACACGGACTGCGACTGTGAGCTCTGCACGACGGGCGACAACAAGGGTAGGCGGGCCTGGACTACCGGCTCTCGACGACGAGCAACCGAGAGGTACAGTAAACCCATTCGCTGTCTTCTCGTTCTAATGTCACTCCCTGGGTGACGGGCGGAGCGCATACCTATCGGGCGGCGTATTATTAGTAGAGGGACCTCCATAAAAGAACCCCACAAGCTTTGAGGACGAAAATGAAAGGAAAGCTTCTGAACGAGCTTTGGAGCAGACGTTAGGCCACAATAGGCACACAAGGAGCTTTGGTGAAGCTCAATCTTGGTCACTGCAGCTCAATAAAGCCAGTAGAGTCCAGCGTCTTTGGCCGAGGGAGTGCCTGCGCTCGTAGAAAAACGTGTGCGCGCATTTTCATCTTGGAAGCCTCTGAACCTGCGATTTTCCAAAATGGTTTATTGCGATCGTCTGGAGCGTAAGCGTCACAATCCTCCGCCGACGGAACTATACTCTAGCTCCAGACAGAAGGTGAGGTCTTAGTATGCAATCTTGATGACGTCACGAGCACTTTGCTTGCTCCAAGCGTGAAGTACCATTCAAAGACAGCTTGGGAAAAAAATAAGGTGGACAAGAGGACACATAGTGGCGGGCGTACTCTGAGCTATCCAGTAGGTCTTTGCTTGGCATTTGGAAGCTCCGTTTTGCTCGTGCCTTCTTTCCTGTTTTGTGTTCGGTTGCTTGGCTCCAAGTTTGCAATCGGTTCACTTTGCCCTGGAGTCTGACGATGCCTAGTTCCGTCGATTATTCCAGCAAATGTGTTTTCTAAAGTTTCAAAATGTATTTGAGATACCGAATACAGGATGGTGAGGAATGTATTTAAGATAGAGTAGCAAATACTCTAGGCTAAAAATGTATTTGCAAGATATCGAAATACCACCAAATGTATTTGAAGTACAGTATCTTGAGTAGACTATTTAAGATAGGGTCAGGTGTGGTATAATTAGCGTGGAAGAGGCCCCGCATTCTCAGGTTAAGCTCGTACATATCGTCTGGTAAGAACGGCGATCTTGATGGCGTGAAATCCACGTCCGTTCAAGCCCAAGTTGTCAATACATTTTGGCTGTACTTCCGGGCGCTGAGGCGGGAGGCATTCAACGCCATAACCACATCGACACCCCCAAAAATCCCGGGTTGTATTGAAAAATCGTTTTCTCCGTTTTTAAACTAATTGTGCGTTTACGAGTGGAAGAATGGTGTTTCTATGTGCTGACACAAAATAGTTTCTGGCTGAACAAAGAAATAAGAGCTAAAATTTCGTTTCCGTACCCCTTTATTGTAGCATCTTAGCCGACTGATCGGAACTGCCCTTGAGACTAGGCCAGTCGCACGTTTTGCGGTACCGCGTTACGAGTTTTGTGCCACATGATGACCATAAAGCTGATCACAAGGGTCGCCATTATGGTGGAGCCGGTAGTTCCGGTTTCGCCCTAGATCCCCGAAACAAAACTTTGAGAAAGGATACCTACAAAACTACAAAAGGCCTAAAAAAAATTGTCGCCTCCTAATTTAGGGACACTTCCTTCACTGAAAATCATCGTAACCGTTGAATCGAGAAAATGTACCGGAGTTACCCTTTAAGTTAAATATAGTCCCGCTTTGCTGGGCCCCGCGTCTTTTTTAAATCAATCCTTCGCTATGCACATGCATTTTATAGACTGCTTCAGCGTAGAGTCAATTAGACGCTATTGAATGACGAAAATAATCCCTGGAGAAGGGGAACAAGAAGGAGAAAGGACAAACACAAATCTCCAAACACAGCTAGGTGACCGGTGCGCGACCGAAAAAATCCGCCTGGTCCGGGTATCGACCCCGGGACCTCTCCATTACAGGTGGAGCGCTCTACCAACTGAGCTAACCGGAAGTTAGACGTCAGTAGAGCAAACGGGTTTTATCAGCCGCCACCAGTCTAACACCAACAAGAGTGAAGCTTGCAATTTTTGCGATTATTTTCGTCATTCTTGTCCAGCTCGCTTGCACCTTTGCATTTAATTGCATTATAATTATAACCTTAAAAATTGCAAGCTTCACCTTTGTTGGTCTTAGACTGGTGGCGGCTGATAAAACCCGTTTGCTCTACTGACGTCTAACCCCTGGTTAGACGTCAGTTAGCTGAGTTGGTAGAGCGCTCCACCTGTAATGGAGAGGTCCCGGGTTCGATACACGGACCAGGCGGATTTTTTCGGTCGCGCACCGGTCACCTAGCTGTGTTTGGAGATTTGTGTTTGTCCTTTGTCCTTCTTGTTCCCCTTCTCCAGGGATTATTTTCGTCATTCTTTTCCAGCTCGCTTGCACCTTTGCATTTCATTGCATTATAATTATAACACTATTGAATGTTGTTCAATTAATATGACATAACTTCCACAGACTGACACTCAACACAAGCAGACGTGGCGCTTGTTTTGTTTTTTTCACTTTTTCTCTGAAGTGTTTGCTCATGTTTGACGGCATATACGTGAAATATAATGAAGGTAGGAATTGTCGAATCTTACCGAGCGTGCCGAATGAATGGCGCAGGCCCAACCAGTAAGTAGCCCATTGCAGAGAATGATGTTCCCAGAACTACGTAGAACAATTCCAGCTGCAGGTTTAAAATAAAGCAAAATGAGTGGGAAGCAGGAACTTTTAGAATGTTGTAAGAATTAATGTTTTGATTAAATTTGCAGATTTAGAAAGGACCAATCTGAGCTAGGAGTTGAAGACTGTAGGAAGAACGTCAGCCACATTTCACGATCAGACAATGTAATACTAATAATAATAATAATATTAATAATAATAATAATTATTATTATTATTATTATTATTATTATTATTATTATAATAATAATAATAATAATAATAATAATAATAATAATAATAGTTTATTGCTACCAGCAAAGCAAAGTTAAGTATTGCGGATGCATCAAAGCCAACAGGAGGCTTGTGCGACGCCATCCTCCAATAAAAAAAAAACAAGATATGTGGCTGTGTATCTACGGAAAATAGAATAATATAAAACAGATAAAAAAGAAATGTAAACACAATTCCATGAATAATAATAATAATAATAATAAGAAGAAGAAGAAGAAGAAGAATAACAGTAATAATAATAATAATTAAAATATATTAAATACTGCTAAATATAATGAATAATTTATAATACTGACAATCATAAGTAATAATAATACATATTTGTTTTTCTGATTAGCAGTATGTGGGTGTGCTGTATAAAATACATGGTTCAGGTACGCTCATTATTGCAATTTTTTGAAAACCAATGTTGAATTTGGCCGCCAGTTCATCGCATAGTATCCCCGTTTTCCCCAGACATGTACGTAACGCGTTTCTAGTAACGAGTTACTTCTACCTAGTAACGTTTTTGGTAACGAGTAACGTTTTTAGTTACTTTTTTTAGAAAAGTAACGAGTAACGTGTGGAGTTTCCTTAAGGCCAAATAACGAGTACCGGTGTTTCGTTACCATTGAGGAGTAACGTGTGCAACAGCGTTTATACAGTCGTTTTAATTCTAACCAAAGTATGCGTCTATTGCCACAAAGACCGATGGGCAACCCGAAATGCAACTAGCAACGTTTATCGCTGAATACGTCGGTCGAACTGCACAGCTGGTAATGTCCTTCACCCAGAAAACACAGTAAAGCTCGTTGGTTGAACCTTCTAGAATCGTGTAAGGAAACCCGGAAGTTGACAACGCGTGAAGGCACAGAACCCATTGTCAACCTCGGACTTCAGAAACAGAGAGAACGAAAGAGAGGGGGGAATCCTAGATTCGCCAGCTCTTCCTGAAGCACAACACTGACGTTCATTCGAGTGCGTCAGTAGAACAACTCTTCAGCGTCGCCGGAGATGTATTCTCCATAAAGCGGGGAAACATAATTAATGAAAATTTCGAGAGACAGGTACAGCATAAGTGAATAGACTAGTGAAAAGAAAACAATAAACCATGGAACAAAAGCAGTTGTGGATTTGGTCGTCAAAAGTAACGAGAAAAGTAACTCGCTACTTTTGAGTTAAAGAAACGCGTTCCTTTTGAGAATTGGACACGAGTAACGTATTTAGTTACTTTTTGAGGGAGTAACGAGTAACGTTATTCATATACTTTTGGGGGTAACGTGTGCATGTCTGGTTTTACCTTCCTAAATGTGGCTTTTGGGTTCGTAAAGACGTTCGCGACACTCATACGATATATTACATGAACAAAAATGTGCGCATTTTCTGCTTGGCTGTTGCGTAGGATGCGCGCATCTTTGTGAAGTGTTTGTCCTAAAGTGTTTTTAGCAGCAAGCCAAACTTTTGCTCTGGATTTTACAGCTGTTCCGCGTGTTTTTCCAGCCTTTTCTCGTAGACACGGTGTTTTCCTTTTTTTTCTATTTCGTTTTTTCACTACTACTTATATTGTTGGGGGTTGAAACTCTGTCAAGCGGCAATACTCTGCTTTTTATTCAGTCCTGTCTATCGTTATTGCTGTGGCATATAAAATTCAGTTCGATGAAATATATACTGGTGCATCGATAATCAAATACCATGTGAAGTGCGGCGGATAATTAATTGCCTGTAAGTAGCCCGCTTATTATAATCATTAAAATCACTATATTAAATATTTAGCATCCTTTTTTTTTTCTTTTTTTTTTGGGGGGGGGGGGGGGCTATTTTAAGTGGCGAAAAATGACAATAAAATGTTTGGAAATGCAAACGCGGTATGCTGAAATAGACGACGGAGTCGATCCAACAGTTAGGTTGCGTGCTTTTATCGAGGGGTGGAGCCATAAGCCTTTCGAAAGAAGGTAGATAGCCTAGATTGTAGAGAGGATCCATCTCAAACCATGGGGAGAGCGTTTGCAATTTAATGGCAGACGCCTCCCGTGCCGACTGGTCGCAAGTGCGCGTGCGCTGCCTTGTCGCCTGGTGAGGAGAACTGCAGCAGGAAAGGCAGAGACGCTAGCAGACGATCGTCGCGTTCGTCCCCTCCTCGCAACTCGTATTGCAAGCGCGGCCCATAAAACACGTGACACGATCGAATTGTTCGACAACACTCTAAAAGTACGACACCGAAGACAAGCGAGGGACGCAATGACTGCGAGTTTGTACAACCGCGTTTACTGGTTTATTGTACTTGCGGCTTTACCCTTAATTTGGATATACTTAGTTTGAGACGAGGGTTAACTACTGAAAGGTAATCTTTGATTTCATTACCTTCCATCGTTATGGTTTCTTTTTTTTTTTAATGACCATTTGCGCGTCACGCGTGGGTAGGTCAGATAGCGTGAGTCTGGAATCGACTCTGCTCTCTGCTCCAGGGACCAGTGTACAAGATTTTAAGCATTTCGTTTTCTCATCTCGCAGGCTTACAGCTATAGCTCGTAATTTCATGATGTAACACCATCCGGTAAATGAGCCCAACGACCAATATTTCTGCTTGCGAGGCACGGACCGCAGTTTTTTCGGCTCATTTTACTGAGTATAGTCCGGTCCAAACCAGCTTGCAAAACGACTCCTGAAGAAAAACCGGGAAGGGGGTGTGACGTCGAATGTGACGTCACCGGTGACTTGTTCCGGGTCCCTCAATTCCGGCAGACGGCTTGATTTGGACCGTCCTTAGGGGATGGTCTAAACTGGGATACGGTCCATTCGTCACATGCGCACTCGTCACAGGACGATTGGTCACAGGACGATTCGTCATACAGGAACATTCGTCATAGGATGACTCGTCACGCGGCCAACCGGTCCCACAATAGTTCGTCCCCCCAAATATGTATTGTTCAATTTGGTTCGGGCGGACAAAGTGGCTCACCTCATATCTTAATATTTCTTTGGTTTCTGAAAGGCGAAGAATTTGTAAAAAATGTTTTAGCTTCTGGTTCGGTCCCGAACATTGAATTTGGTTCGGCCTGACAAAGTGGGTCACCTCTTATCTTAGCATGTCTTTCGCTTCTCAAGGTCGAATAATTTGTAAAAGACGTTTTAGCTTCTGGGTCCGTCCCGAACGGTGAATGCGGAGGCCATATAAGAACGACTATTTTTGAACTCAGACTACATTAAAAAGGATGGAGGTGATCGCAACAGAGAGAGGTGGAGCCATGCTGCTGCACGAGGGGTACTCGTAGACATGCAGCAGAAAGAATTCCGGTACTTATTGGTTTTGCCGAAGAGGTGTATGCAAGGCCAAAGTAAGAACTGATTTGGCTGCCAGTCGGATTATTGCTCGTTCAAGCCAGCAACTGAGATAAACCTGCTGAAGACTCGTAATATGATGAAAGGAAAAGCGGATGAGTATTGCAAGATTAGTTTTTCTAACCATTGGTTTATGTCACAGTGGGAAGTCGTGAAACTTCTCATCAGGGAATGTGGGCAGTTGTTGAAATTTACAATTTACTATCGTCCCCTGCCCAATCGATGTGACCAGTTGCCCGCATGACGAGTCATCCTGTGACGAATGTTCCTATGTGATGAATCGTCCTGTGACCAATCGTCCTGTGACGAGTGCGCATGTGACGAATCGTCCTCATCCCATCTAAACTAACCCTAAAAACGGGCGAAAACGGCTCCAGGAAAACTCCGGGGGGAAAGGAGTGACGTCAACGGTCATGTGAACGTGACGATTAGCGGGTCCTTCTTTCCGGGTCAAAAGTTGAAGATATTGAACTTTTTCCGGCCTCGGAGAGCGCCGGAGTGCCCCTCCTCGCCCTCCTCGCAAACCTTGAGAGGGGGGGGGGGGTTAGAGGGAAGAGGGGCGCTAATCGCTTCTTGGGAACCCAACAGAAGGACAAAAGGAGGCTTAAAAAGCATTTGCTTTTGTTGTATTCTCCCCATTGAACGCACTTAAAAATCCCACAAATTGTGCCTTTTCTCCCTCTCCCGCCAGTCGTTGCCTATTTCCATTTTCCTCTGAACCTTTTCGTCTCCGGCGTCCTGGCGCGCTGTCCCTTAACTTCTCGTCCATACACGCTTATTGGCTAAAATAGCAGGCGGAAGTTATAAAAAGAAAAGGTTTCCACATAGGAGGCCGGAGAAGGTAGGATTTTCGCAGAAGCCAATCAGAAGAAGTGGTCCACCCACCTCGCCCTCCTCGCGAACCTTGCGCGGGAGCGGTGGAAGTGTGGGGTGGGTTGAGGGGGGGGAGGTGAGGGGGCGTTAATCGCTTCTCGGGAACACTACAAAAGGACAAGGGAGAGCTTAGGAAGCAGTTGCTTTCGTTGCATGCCCCCCCTCAAAGTCACTCAAAAATCTCCCAAAGGGTGCCGTTTCTCCCTCCCTTCCCTCCCTCCTCCCCCCCCCCCCCCCCCGCCACACACACACACATAGAGACAAATGTGCGTTTTTTTCCTTTCCCGCTTAACTGGCTCCCCTTCCCCACGTCGCCGGTGTGCTGGCTGCCTCTCAAGATGGTTCAGGCGATTCTGCATACATTCAGTCTCTCCGGGCCCGCGGAAGTTAATAACAAACAAACAAAAACGGGTTTCATTCTCCGCATTATTCCGGGCGACGTTTTGCGTGCTGGTTTGGACCGCCATTATGGGGTTGGTATAATATGCACACGCTGCTTACATCAAAAGCGCACATTATGCCAGCGATTATTCCTCCTACTGCATAGCTGGCAAACTGCGCCGTGAACACTTCGCCAGTACCCGTGCTTGTCAGATTAAACTGAAAAAAAAAGAGAATTGTGTGTCATCAGAGTTGCACCCCGGTGAATGAATGAAGATTATTCACTTTCCTTGAGGGCGTTTCCAGATAAGATCGAACAACCATGTCCGGTGACCATTTTTAATTTCGATGAAAAAAATATATTTCTGGCTTTATACCCAGAAGAATAAAAGCAATCCTTGTTTCCGGAAAAAAAATTTTGTCTTTGCGAAAAAAAATTGTAAGCACCCCCTCAGTCGCGTGCGCGTTTTGCGGATCACGCGATGTTAACATTCCGGGCGGCTTCCCCAAAAAAACTGTTCTGACTACGGGTCTTGAAATATTCACTGACATATAAGGCATAGAAAGTATTGCCAAAAAAGTATTAATCACCGAGTATTAGGGTAGTTATTTTGAGAAAAAAATTCGCAAACACGGCACATTGCGCAATAACGCTCTCGATTAAAGAATATTTTTCTCCGTATCTATAAAAGCTAAGGTCTTCCAACTTTACCAGTGTGTTAGCCTGCATATAGTTCATCTTTGCGTGAAATATTGTTCTCCTGGTTAGCGGGAGAAATTTACAAGAATTGCTCACACAAGGGCATTTAACTAAACATTCATTATTTTGAAAATCATTAAAAAAGGCCATCTTTCATTTTCTTTAAACTCTCTGAAATTAACGTTTATAATATGTACTAACAGAGTCTGTAAAAACATGACGCAATATTTGTGTGGCTTTTAAGTTATAAAGCGAGAAACATGGCCAAATTGACGCTAACGCGGTTGCCATAAATGGGGCATTTATATGCCCGTTCTTCACAATTTCATTATTATTAAAAAGCGTAAAAATGCTACGGGGTGGTCAGGAAAAGACAAATTGACAGCACAGAGGTGGACGGTAGTTTTGAAGAGAAAATTCCTAATACATTTCCGTACAACCAACCCAAAATGCCCATTGACCTGAGCGATCGAGGTGCGCCACCCTGTAACATGCTTCGCGATACCTGTTTCAACAGCCGGCGTATGGCGTTTCCGTCTACGCGACAGAAAGGAAGCAACTGGAGCGACTTTGCAAACAGATCTGCCTACAACCTTGGCGGTAACAAGATATAGGAGGTAGGGCGCGGCAGAACCTGAACCTGCGCCGCCTGTGAGCGCCAATAGATCCGCCGCAGTAGAGGGCCGCACAACGCGTAGAAAATAAAAGATACTTAAAAGCAAAAAAAAACTCGGATTGCCTGAGATTGTTTGTATTGGGCGTTTTCAGATAGGATCGAACCACCATGTCCGGTCGACATTTTTTTTTTATTTTTAGCTAAGGATATATGTTTTACTTGTTGTGCAAGCGCAAAAACATATTCAAAAGTTTTTTGGGGAAGAGAAACTTTCTCTTGAGGAAAACAATATCACAAAGTCGCTGTCGGTAAACGCTCTTGTTTTTGCGACTTTCGTGAAACCGTCCTTTTGGATACTGTAAACGACTAAATTTTCGCGAGGACCTAATTTTCGTGAATTTTGCGAATCGCCTGCGATTCGCGAAAAATACGTCCCGCGAACACTTCGGGCAATATGTGAACGCTACGGAAGCTACACTTGATTCGCGAAAATTAGAACCCGCGAATAATTTCAAATTTTCAGCTTTGGCCCGATTCGCGAAAATTTAAGCCCGCGAAAATTAAGTCGTTTACAGTATTCATTAAAGAAAAACGGTTGTAGTCTTAGGTTTGATATCTTCTGTGAAGAGACTCTACATAAAATAAAAGGAGGTAAACATGTATTATCCAGTACGAAGCAATTTAGAGCTTTATGGATACGGATCTTAAAAGACTTGAAATTCAAATTTTTTAAATGATTTGAACGCGTCTGTTCTATATTTGCATAAATTGTCATTGAAATTGAAAACGATAACCTTTCTAAAATAAATACACTGAAATTCAGACAGGTTACCGATTTTGCAATAATTGGAAAATCAGTTTAAAATGAAGGCCATCTCAATTTTTCTTCCACTTTTCACAGATCAAGGCTCATAATCTGTCTCATCAGGCCCTTCAAAAATTCTTTGCAATATTTTGTTTTTCATTATTATTTCACAAGGCTTTAAATATACAGAATTGACGTAACGGGAGTGGAGAAAGATAGGACGTTGCCGATTTCAAACAAGGGCAAGCAAGGGGTCGAAAAATGTAGGAAGTCTGTGAAGAGAAAGCACTGTGACCGGAATTCGTGAAAAATTAGAATTCCTATAAAAGATTACAGGTGAGTTTGAAGCACAAGTCAACAATTTAAACAGAGCTTGTCGCGTTAATTCTTTCTGCCGGACGCTGACCTGAGCCGGTCACGGCGCTCTCCTGGCACTCCGAAAAGGAACATTTTTTTTCCCAGTTTGCCTGTAGCGATCACTGTTCGTTTCTTCTCAGTGGCACCGCAAGCTCGCGACCTCAATCTGCTTTTCGCAGCCAGAGGGGACTTTACTTTTAAAGATATATCTTTTCTGCGGCTACTGTTCTTGCTAAAACAGCTGTGGTTGCGAAGTGTCGGACCGCGTACACTGCCACAAGTGACAAGAATTAATTCCACGCACAACGGAACAAGAGTCCCAGTCCTTTGCTTTCATGTCCCTGAACGCTTTGACGTCAGCTTTCGGGAGGTGGATTAGTTTCACGTTCTGCAGTTTATTGTTCAGTGGGGCAACCATCTCTGACGCCGACTTAATCACCGATATGGTGGGCCGTAGGAGGCTGTACAACGTTGTCTGGTGCTTGACACGACCCCCGATTCAATCACATGCACTATTGCCATGTCAAGCTGCGGAAACAAAAATACACCTCGCTGATGTGTATTTGTGGCTCTGTAGCTCGTGTAGTTGGTACTCGTTCTTAAAGTGGCTTGTTGCACCATTACTTACGTAGGTCACATGGGCATACCCAAATAGGATTTCACGATTCTCCAAACCATTGTCTTATAAATTAAGTTACAGACAATCTCATTCAATCGCAATTATTTTTCCTTTTTAATTTATCTTTATTTTCTACGCGTTGTGCGGCCCTCCACGGCGGCGGATCTATTGGCGCTCACAGGCGGCGCAGGTTCAGGTTCTGCCGCGCCCTACTTCCTATATCATGTTACCGTTAAGGTTTGTAGGCTGATCTATTTGCAATGTCGTTTCGGCTGCTTCCTTTACGTCGCGTAGACGGAGACGCTATACGCCGGCTGTTGAAACAGGCACCGCGAAGCATGTTACAGGGTGGCGCATCTCGATCGCTCCGGCCTTTTTGGGTCGGTTGTACAAACATGTATTAGGCATTTTCCCTTCAAAACTACTGTCCACCTCTGTGCTGTCAATTTGTCTTTTCCTGACCACCCTGTAGCATTTCTAAACGTTTTAATATTAATGACATTATGAAGAACGGGTATGTGCACGCCCCATTTATGGCAACCGCGTTAGCGTCGATTTGGTCGTGTTTCTCGCTTTATAACTTAAAAGCCACACAAATATTGCATCATGTTTTCGCACACTCTGTTAGTACATATTATGAACGTTAATTTCAGAGAGTTTAAAGAAAATTAAAAATGGCCTTTTTTTAAAATGATTTTCAAAATAATGCATTTTTAGTTAAATGCCCCTGTGTGAGCAATTCTTGTAAAGGTCTCCCGCTAACCAGGACAACAATATTTCACGCAAAGATTAACTATATACAGGGCAACTCACTGGCAAAGTTGGAAGACCTTAGCTTTTATAGATACGAAGAAAAACATTCTTTAATCCAGAGCGTTATTGCGCAATGTGCCGTGTTTGCGATTTGTTTTCTCATAATAACTACCCTAATACTCGGTGATTAATACTTTTTGTCAATCCTTCCTATGCCTTAATTGTCAGTGAATATTTCAAGGCCCGTAGCCAAAACAATTTTTTTGGGAGAAGCCACCCGAAATGTCAGCATCGCGCGATACGCAAAACGCGCACGTGACTGAAAGGGTGCTACAATTTTTTTTCGCAAAGACAAAAATATTTTTCCGAAAACAAGGATTGGTTTTATACTTCTGGGCATAAAGCCAGCAAAATATATTTTTTTAGTCAAAATTAAAAATGGTCACCGGACATGGTTGTTCGATCTTATCTGAAAACGTCCTTGAGACTAAACGGAGATCCATGAAATATGATATTTAGAAAAGACTGCAAAGTAAAGTAACAGGTGAAGCGCTTCTGATTTGAGAAGAGGCTGTCTGCGCTACGATATTTGCAACACATTTCATTAGGTTTGAGATTTTTTTTTTCATTTAATATTTAAACTAGAATACGAGAACTAGTCATACTTACTCGGTATATCTTCCCGGCTTGCAGAAACAACTTAATTGAAAACAATACATTTTCTCTGGCTTACATCCTTCCCTGGTCTCAACATACAATATAAATTAACCTAGAACTCCTCAAATATACTGCCTATGTTGGTGTACACACGACAGAACAATCAAGCGATAATTTGAAATTTTTACGTATGTGTTAGCCTGCATGTATATCCCGACGTGTGCTCGTAAAAAATCTCAGGCTTGCAGCCATACTGGACAGTTCAAATTGCCCACATAGTGCGCAGACACCAATGACATATTAAGCGAAAACACATACATGCTCTCCAAACCAAGCTGAAATTTATTGTACTTGCGTAATATAGATCTCACTGGCAAAGCAAATACCCAGTGTTTAACGTCTAAGAAAGAGCCATTCTTTTTTAGAGCGCAGCTCTTAGGCGCTCGTGGAAATGGAGCGTGCTGGTTAAGTTACGGTGTTTGAGGAGAATAACATAAAGGACGAAAACAGGACGAAACGTTTCTCTCGTTCGCGTGTTTTGCGGCGTCGGCGTTACCGGTGGAGGAGGGGAGGGTACAGAGGAGGACGAGGGGCCCTCCTCCTCTCCTCCTCCTTCTAGAAATGTCGCCGGCAGCCACATTTGCACATATATATATTTCTCTATCAAAATATTTAGCACGGTAAATGGCAAAATCAAAATACCCAAGAGCTGCGCTCTAATTTCGCACTACAGAGATTTGCAAACAACTTTCATTTTTTTTTTGTATGGCAACTGCACCAGATTGTAAATGTTAACTCTAGTGATGCATATGTAGCATGTTGAAGCAAGATACCTTTAAGAAAAAAAAAAGATGCGGATTACGATGAAAAAACAGATACGTGTAAATAGCAGCGTACATTTAAGGGAATGAAAAGACATACATACATCTCTGAGACTAGGCTCCAAGGTGGGTTCGTTGAAGCCTAGCATAACCCAACTCAGCATGAGTGATATCATGGCCGCCAAAAACTCTGGATCTCGAAAGAATTTGTTGTAATTGAGATGAGGTAGATCTGCACACTCGTCGGACGCTGATTCTCCTGTTGGGAAATAAAACAAAGGTACAGAAGGTTTCCACAGAGCTATTGTTGTGATCACTACACCCTCTATAGAGGTCCCCAGCGTGTATGCGATAGACCGAGGTGTCTTAGAAACGCAAGTGAATAGTGACTTTTTGATTAGTTTTAAACGACAAGTGACCTGAAGCTCTAACCACCCGAGCGTGATTCCTCTCAACAGCGCTGTTGGTTAAGTCGACTTAAGCAAGAGAGTGATTAATGCCGAGAGTGCATCTCGATGCGGTATACAGGAGGTGACCAATAATTGTGCCTGGAGCGCTTACCTCCAACGCTGTTAAGTTTTGAACTCATATTCAAAATCACAGGAAATAGCAGTATTGTGATGGTGCCCAGCACGAAGAAGGGAAGGGGAAAGGCCCAGACCTGTTTGCGGTAGGGAACATATCGAATATAGGAATTAAGGAAGAAAAGCAAAGCTATTATAACAACTCACACCGAGAGATGGCCGTGTTGGTCTACTTACGTCAATGAGTGCTCCACCGATGGCGGAACCCACCATGTTGCCTGATCCCCAGAGGAACTCTAGAAACGCCTGATTTGAAGTTAATAAGAAGAAAAGTTTGAGCGCATAAGTGAACCCGAAAATGTTTTCAACAAAAGTCACTGTCCTTGATTCAAAATTTAAATATTCTATGTTTAAAAATATACAAGTCTTGAACCAAACAATTCAATTATTTCAAGTTTAATACCGTCTCGACCTATTAGTGTAGCAAAATGTCTTAATAATGTCAGAGCTATAAACATTAGAAAAACTTAAATAAAGTTTAGATCACTTGTTTTTTAAATGAAAAATTATCCTACCTTAAGACTAATGTAACGAAACAAATTACTAGGGATCGTCCCATTATGTATTGAGAACAAAATAAAATGTAACATTATTTTTTCAGCTTTACTGATTTTCGCTCAAAACACCTTTTTAAAACTTAATTTCCAGATATCTGACAGCTTCAGGATTACCTTTCCCGTCCGAAAGCATTTATCAATCGCCAAAAACCTCGCAGTTTATCAGCGGGTGTGACTTGGACGGTTGTATTAATTTTTCTCGGGTAACGTTCGTGACAGTTTTTGCAGTGCACTAATCTGCCGCGCATAAAATAACGCGAAATCGTCACAGAAGCTGTCTTCCAACATTGAAATCAGGATGCGTATATTTCTGTCAGATTCGTTACCTTGATAAGGGGTTTCAAGTGAAAGCTTAGAGGTTTCGATGAAAGATCACTGTACCCCAACGGTTGCAGCCCTAAGTATCTTTGTTACACCGCATCTCACAAGAGCACTATAGCGGCTGATAAAGTGAAAACGGCAAGACGAGTTTCGTTACTCCTGCCTCCGCGCCAGCTTCGTACCTTCAAAAACGCTTCGCCGTCCTATGAGCCTCGAGCGTGCATGCGCTGCCAAAGCGCCGTGAACGGCAACGAGAACGTGCTGAATCCCGGCCGTTCGACGAGGAGCCTGCCCAGGCAGCACACAGCATTGCGCCAATATTGGTGTGGGATCGGAGACATCGGGCCAATATTATTTTGATACTGCCGATATTGGCGCTGGATCGTAAAGATCGGGCCAGTATTGCCGTGCTGTTGCCGATGTCGGCGGAATATCAATTGGGTCGGCCAACGCCACGCCGATATAGAGAATCCAGCGCCGTTTTCCGGCAATGTGTCCGGTCTGAACCGGCTATATCGGCCGGTATTAGGAATTCTTGACCGTTTCTAAAAAGATATTGAATCGCGGCGGCCGCCGCTGTTGCCACGGGCCGCACCGAGGGCGCGCCGGGCAATCAGCGGCTGGAACTGGGTTTTTCCGTACAAACAAACAAACAAAAAAACGCTTTTTGTAGTAACTTTTATTTGAGATTAGTACAAAACGGGGGGAGCATGATGTTTTCTAAAATCTCTAGTTTACAAGGTTTGCGGCACAATTAATATTGTTTTTATACAACCATGTCTCAGCGGTGATTTCAGGTGGCGCATCCCGACCTAGGCGCATCCTAACTTCGGCAGTTATTCGCGGCGCGTCCGTTTGGGGGTCGGGGGTGGCACGCTTGAAGCCCCTTCCACCCTGTCTGTTTCGGAGCCAAAATGGCCGATTAAAGCCAAAATAGAAGTAAAGCGCAGTTCCTCGAGTGGCCGGTGCGGGAGAAATGGCGGCGTTGCGATCGCTATTAGCTCGGTTCTCAAGTACTGATCGATGCTACTTTTTCAGAGCCGTCTCTATGGCAGTTTCCCGACTGATCGGTTAATTCTATAGTAACGTTGGCTTGGCCCAAGTCCGCTGAGCGCTGACACCGCAGCGGCCGCGGCCATGTTAACCGATATTCGGCCATCTCTGCCCAGAACTGGAATGATATCGCCGATTCTGGCCTACTTTTAGAACGATCGGTAACCGATATTGGCCCAATACTGGGCCGTGGTACAAAACATGAAACAGGGCCAATATTGTGCGCAATATTCCCCCGTCGCTGGCCTAGTGTTGGCGTGCTGCCAGGGTGCCTCTCTCTCCCTGTCAGTGACTGTGGCCGTAGTTCCGCCCTATGCGTCGCCAGAGCTATAATCATACCGATGATTGTGATGTAGACAATATTTTCATACCTGACGCGATAAAACGTGGGTACAATCATAGTAACGCCTTAATCCTCCGATGGGGGTCTTTCTCCACCACTCATTCAGTTGTCACTTTATTCTCACTACAATGGGCCTGCCTGGTACGCTGGAGGTCACAATCCTAAAATCTCCAGCGGGGTGGTCTTTCTCTTTACCCACAGCGATGTCTCATTCATTCAATGACGTTGCCCTGTTGCTGCAGTGGACCGTGACAACTCGGCTAGTGTAGAGGGCTTTGAAGAAGCTTGCCGTTGGTTTGTGTCCGGGTCGCAGGAGCTTGCACAGTCCAGGACATTATGTGCCACAATTTAATTGTAAACACCACTCGCCCAGAGCACTCTTTTACTGTCAGGTTTGTCAAACCGTTCTCGTAGAGCAGTGTCCATGCCGGCATCGCGGTTCTCGAACAGCATGCCACTTTTCAAAGTGTTTTCATGAATCTGAATTTCCACGTGAATGTTGTTGTAGTGTGGCACATGCACGTCTAGCATCGACTTTGTTTGGGCGTCCTTAAAGGGACACTGACAGGGTACTTATGCATGCCGATGTTTTTTTATTTGAACAATGTCTATGAGAACCTAACTAAAAGAGAACAGGATTATCGGCTCGAAATTCGTAGTCTTTCCGCCCGAAAACCGCCCGTCGAGAGTTGTTCGGTTTTAGGCGAGCTGACTCTCTTTTCCGCAGTCACGTGCCGTTTAAACTGACGCATACAAAGTATACTGTAAACGACTTAATTTTCGCGGGCTTAAATTTTCGCGAATCGGGCCAAAGCTGAAAATTTGAAATTATTCGCGGATTCTAATTTTCGCGAATCGAGTGTACCTTCTGTAGCGTTCACATATTGCCCGAATTGTTCGCGGGACGTATTTTTCGCGAATTGTAGGCAATTCGCGAAATTCGCGAAAATTAGGTCCTCGCGAAAATTTAGTCGTTTACAGTATTTAAAGTCATGGGTCTACGGCCCACATTCAATATTGAAAGTAGAAAAAAAAATACATGACCCCAATTTTTTGTGGCTTTCAAAAAGCTGCATATACGTTGGTCGAAAAATAGTGTTCCACAGATCACAGAAAATAGATGTGCACGTCATTCGCAATATGGCGACATTCCGCGGACTGGACGACTTAATGGCGGTGCACAACGGACAAACGTTGTGACGGATGTGAAGCCGCTACTTCGGAACTGTGGTTCGTGCTACCGGCCAATCGATCATCAAGCACAGAACAGCGAGGGGGCGGGATATAAGTGAGAAACGATCGCACAACAAACGGTTCAAGCAACGTCCTCGTTGCGGTCGTCTGCTTCACACGCCCGAGAAGCGGAGGAACGAAAAATAAAATGGGTAGGGAGCGATAGCCACGTGACTTCCAGCGACTCACAACTCCCAGCCTCCGTGCACATGTTTCGGTTTCGGCTTCGAGCAGTTGCGTTTTTGTTTTACTTTATTACAAATATACCATATTCTTTAGCAAAATCTTGATTGGTAGTCTTCTGGCACTATACTAAATCAGCTGGCAAAAAAAAAAAAAAGTTTTTTTAGGTTTTTTTTTTGTTTTATTCTCCTAATGAATTTCATAGTTTGTACATTTCTACCTTCTATCCGTAACCGTCGGTGGTTATAGACGGGGCTGAAACCGTACTTGTGCTCGAGACTGGTATAGGTAAGTCTGTCAGCAGGTATAAATCACGATAAGATTCATGTACTTTAACAACCTCTTGGCACCACGACAAGTGTTTACATGCCAAGTGCGTTCGTCGCAAATGATCTTGCTGGTCACCACCCGAGTCTCAAATTGAACGAGCCTCTATCATCCCGGACGTCCTAATTTTCAGGCGCCCCGTATAAGCTTAGGGCCTGGCGCCCGATTTCGCGTTGCTCTGTACAAGCCTGTGCATATTTCTGGGAACAGATATTACACCAGTTAGAAATAACAATTCTCGCGTCCGGACCTTGCGACTTCTGACGAACTTATGACCTTGTACAGCCCAATAGTTGCAGTGAAGCTGCTATTGAAATTTCAGAGACTAGCGAAGTGTTGCTTTCAAATTTAAGCCAAGCTCTACCACTTCCTAGTTGAACGTTTCCACTTGCTGCTGATATTGTACACTAATGCCTTAATATTTAATATATTGTCTACATAGTAGTTTCAGTAGCTTCCTCAAAGCAACCGTCGTATACAAGCAGACATCCGACCTAAGTGTGCTGCCGATAATCAATGCATTCCCGTGACTCTAAGGGCCGGTTGCACCAACGTCGCTTACCTTAACCCAAAGCGGCTCTTTCCCAAGTCAGCTTAGCGCCCTAAACCGAGCTCCGATAAGCACGGGTTTAAATTCCGGTTGCACCAACGTTAATCCGGCTTTACAGAGGCGCCCCTAGCTAAACGCTGGACTTGCCTAGGGAATGTAGGGACAAACAGAGCGAACTAGGGAACGCTCAGGGGGACGAATATCTCGTGATGTATACAAAAAACCTGCTGTAGTAGCCGTCGTCGGCGTCTGCTTTTCGCTGTATTTCTTCGGTGAGTAACGAATTAAAGGTCTCCAAATTCAATCATTTTTTTCGCTTAACTTTCAAAAACAGGAGTGGAGTCAACGCTTTAAATAAACACGAATGCTCTTTACATCTGTGATTGCGTGTTTAATATCGGTTGATAACAGAATATTTTGACAGTGACAATAGTTTTTGTGCTCACATTTTGAGATAAAAGAGCCATCGGGGGCCCCAAATCTCACCGAACACGAGAAGGACGCTCTACTCGCTACATCGCAGAAGACAAAACATCATCGAGAATAAGTAGGCAGGTAAGATGACTACTAAAATCAAGTCATGCCTGAGACCGATGAAGTTCAAAACAGTGACGAACTCGCCATGGCAGCTGCGAAAATGCCCGGAAATCGTCGAATAGAAGTCGTCGAGTTGTCGTCGCCACGAATAGAGGTTGTCATCGCCACGAATGAAAGATATAAAGCAAAATATTCCTAAAAGCGCGATCACCAGAAAAGTTACGATTATGGCACGATACAGTTTTCTGAAGCCAAGATTCTACTCGCGAGACAAGGAAAATTCACTGAAGATTGTCTCGAAACTCAGAAACCGAAAAAGATTGACTTTTCGCTGTTTTATAATTTAAAAGCGCCGCAATCTGATGCAAACGGCAGAAGTGTCGACAATCAGCTGATCTCCGAGATCATGTACTGCCACTATTCAACGCGCTGATCGGATTGAAGGATATACGTTGCAAGTAGAAATAAACAAGCTGGTAAATAACAATACGTTAAAGTTACGCGAAAATCAGTAAGGTATACATACGAATAAGCTCGTTGACAGAATAACCAACGGGAAGACAGACGTGAGCCCTACAGCTCCGTACGTATCTCGGTTAGGGCTAACACGCACTGAGAGTGGAGAGCCAGCTTGAAAACAGGGGTCGATAAACACTTCACGCGAAAATATTTTGCATACTTTTCACAATCGAAGGTCATTCTGTCGAGACTCTCACGCTGTTGTAGCCTAAAACACTTTGTACAACGAATTTCGTCCACCGCGTCGGCCGCCACAAACCAGCCGCCATGTTTTAAATCCAGAATTAAGAAACAACCAAAAGCAAAGCGCCCAATGTTGAGCGCTTACGATAAGCGTAGTTTAGTGCTACTTTTAGCGATAAGCGATTTTGGTGCAACCGAACGAAACCGAAACTTAGCTTAGGTTCCCGGCTAAGCTCCACTTTGCGCTAAGCGGCGTTGGTGCAACCGGCCCTAAGTGTTCAAATCATCGCAGCTAGTTTCTTTATTCGGGGAACGTATTTGTTTCAGACTTTCACATCCCATCTTCTTCGCTTGGCCTACTTTCTCGCGAAGATTCAACCACCGTGATATCCTCTTGGTATACACCTTGTGAGAATCCTCTAAACCTTCCTCCGGTAGACCTCGTTTCCAACCATGCACGCCCCAAAAACTGCCATGGTATGTCAGGTTGCACTTACCACGATATACCCTGTGTTTTTTCGGAAGCGCGTTGTGAAGACGGCGAACATGCTGACGAGGTACAATGTGTTTGTACAGCCTCCAATAGACACCAATGCAATAGATAGTCCAAGGAAAATGTTACCGCCTGGCGCCCAGTACAAACATCTGAAAATGACCAAGACATGAATGATACGTTTCTCCCTAGAAGTGCATATGTGTTTCTGGTCTTGGCGATACGTGTCATGAAATACAAATGGTGTTTGCCGTCAGAAGCAAATGAATGCATGAACGCAGTGTCCGCGTTCAAACTCCGTTGAAAGCACTTTTAACTTTGCATCAGAAAGAGCTATTGTATGAAGCTTTGATATCTTATTTGAGCCCTGACAGGTAGATTCAAACTAATAGTGAGGTTTCATGGCGGTGCGAATTTTGTTTTGGTTGTGAGCGTGATATTTGACTTTTTTCGGTAAATGTCTTATATATTAAAACTTGTTGTTCAGTAACGCATCACAGGATTAAACGTTTTTCGTCCTTCTTTCAGTCTCACTCATGATCACTGTAACCTCGTGAAATAAAGACATCAACCACCCAAGCCCCATATCAGGCGGCGCCAGCTATGAAATTATTGTAGTGGTGGCGTCTACTTATAGAACATATCTCAACTGAAAACACCAGAATTGTTCCTGTGACCGAAATATACTCACCCAAATGCTATAGTAAACAGAAAAAACCCGCCTTGACCCAACAGATAACAAGTTACCGGAGAAGTAGCAGCCATCTGAAATAGAAGAAGAGAAGTATTTTTCAACGTGATATATTGAAACTCGGGAGCATATGTGGACAGAAATGTCGCCGAGAATTATCTTTATCGGCATGATGTCTGCTCGATATACGAGAACCTATCTCCAGTTTTTTTTTAGGAATATCCCGATTTTAAATATAAAAAAAAGAATAGCGAGATTACTAATTAAATGTTTATTTGCAATATTAGTCTTCATTTTACTTTGCAGGCGTGAATGAAAGGAAAGGAAAACCTTAACAATGATTTAAAAGTAAACGCTTGACAAAGATCTGTCTGGTTGGGAGTAATTAATTATTACAAAATTCGAACACCAACCAAGCCCTTCTATAGGGACCCTAAAATGATGCTCATATGGCGTTTATGCTTTTGTATCAATTGCAAGACAATGCTAAAAGACAGAGCTACAGATAGAAATGTTTTATATTAGCTTTTTATAATCATAATTGGCATTTTTGGCCGAGACGAAAATGCACAGGAACTGACAAATCATCTGAGAATTCAATAATTATACGATTTTACCAAGAATAAGTAGACGATAATTTCGTTTCAAGAATTGATGGGCGCATGTTGTGCACTGTTGGTGATGCGGAGGGTCAAATATACTCTTCAATTCGAAAACCGGCCGTGCGTTTTACATTATCGCAAGCTTATGAACATTCAAGCTCTTTTACCAAATTAAATCTTGCCTTGTGTCCGGAATTTGTTGGACTCCATCACGTAGCTGAGAACACACTGGGAGTTTGGTTGAGCTCGTAAAACTCTAAGTAGGTAGTTTTATTGCCCTTTAGAGCGCTGAAACACAGTCTCTTATGACGCATATTTCAGGCCACAAAAAAAAGGAAATAAGACTGCAGAAAATAGATAATGTGTCGAAGCGCGTAGCGCTGTGTAGCATGCTCCGCCAAATATCCGAGACCGCCATACCTTTGGCAGACACTCTGCGCATGTATTGAACTCGAGCGTTTCAAATTTATTTGTTGTGAACTGGGGTACAAAAAAGTATTGGACGATAACTACCTCAAAGTTTGGGATAGACACTTGTAAAATGACATATGCTTTGCACTGCGAGCGGTGCCGAGAGTTTAGCGACAGTTACGATTACAAGAGGGGGGTTTGCCAAAGGGTTCATTGTACCTGTAAGAGTGGGCGTGAGATTACTTACAAATTTGTCCCCGAACAGAGATCCAAGGAACATAGAAAGCTTCAACGCTGAAAAAACAAATCCGTACTTCCAGGCTTCCAGACCTTTTGACGAAGCCTGGAAGTATGCAACAAAAAAGCCATCACCTTTCACTTCAAAACAATAGTTTTCTCCAATAAGACTTCCCAAAGGGAAATTTTCCGGACAAGAACCATAAAAGTAAAGATTGGCCTTGGGACTAACCCACGCTACATTTGTTCTTTTATTGATTACTACGAGTACCAAAGACCAAACTAGCACGAGAAACGGGGACCATGTTTTCAAGGTGTGGCATAATGGGGCACAGATTGCGGCGGCAGTAGATGGGTAGACAATGTTGTGCCTTTATACTTCATTTCACCTCAAGTCGGAGCGCAGCCGAGGCTACAATAACACAGGAAGGAATTTAAAACGCGTCAAAAGTGCATCTTCAGGGCGATGTCGTCTTCATGCGTTTGATATCCCCGGCTAAAACCAATCGACAAAATAAAATAAAAAAAAGGTCCAGCAATTTACCACCTTCACCGCCCGTGATTGGTTGAGTCGCGGTGATGACAAAAGTACAAAGAGGACGAGCGCCGTGACTGTGCACTTTTGGCGCTGCTTGATTTCGATTGGCTCCATCAGATTGTCGCTTCAACTGCTGTTGCACTTGAAGCAGAGTGAAGAGAATGTCTTTAATGCACTCGGATCGAAATTAAAGTTATTGTCATCGACAGTTTAAGAAACGCAGAGAGTGTCGTGTCGCGAACATCTTATTATTGGCCAATATAAACGGGTAAGGACGAATTGTGAGGAGAGACTATCCGGGGAGCAAGTCGTCTGCTTCTTGCACACGAGTTGTGGTGACGTCAGAACGACGCCGAACTCTGATTGGCTTTGCTTGAAAGGATAGTGAGTAGACCTTAATGCTAGGTGCCTTGAAATCTACCCACTTCGTTTTCAATCAACCAATAAGGGCTCGGCATTCTTACATCATCGCAAACCTTGTGCAAAAATCAGACAAACCTGCTCTCCGTATAGCCTAGTAACGCTCATTGACATGTGAAGATTCGTTGCCATGCCAACGCGTCTCCGACTGGTGTGTTTAGTGCAGGGTGTAAGATAGACAGGTGGGGAAACGGCCCATAGAAGCCTACCGCAGCGCCGTGACCGGATTGTGTACTCGTCTGCTTGCGGGTACCCCCGATTTGCGACAGATGGCGCTGCGGCGAGAGGAAAAAAATTGGAATCAGATTTGCATGGAACTCTATGAGAGAGTGCGCAAAATAAACCGAGAGCACGACAGTCCTCCATTGAAAATCCACGAGAAACAATCTCCGTCAGTTTAGCCGGTCGCCACCGGTCGCCCACCCGGAGTGAGAGTTGGCGGTGCTCCACATAGATGGCGCCACAGAAAAAGAGAAAACCGAGGGGTACACAATCCGGTCGCTCATTTGGCTCTCGTTTACCCACCTGTCTATCTTACACCCTGGTTTAGTGTTCAATCCGACCCATACGTCAAAAGGGACTCCGAAGTGGCAAAAAATGGCTTCAAAAAAGCCGGAGTGTCGTGCTGTCGGATGTCGCGATCCTGGCGATTGGTCGTAGAAAATGCTGGCGAAAAGATCGAGCGAACGCGAGTGTCGCTAACGACGCGGCGTCCAAACTCCTGGCTAGCCATAGGTTCCGTGGGCTGCCAAACTGGAGGGCGACCAGCAACAAAACAGGCGCCTGCCACATCCATCACCGCTGCTGGGACACCGCCGCCAGGATCAGGGCCGTCGACAGCATGACACTTCTGTGGCGTCATGAGGCGGAAATCGAGGGAACACGTTTTTTGGCACTGTTAACACACCAGTCAGACATGCGTTTCAGGCACCATAGTCACAATGCAGGCACACTAATAAAGAACACAAAACCGCATTGGCCGGATTCGAACGTATAAAAGATTAAGGTCCCACCAAAAACCTCTTAACGATATTTTTTAATTGCGTCACAAACAAATATGAAAATAATACGAACAGCGACTTCGAATTGCCATTCGTCTCTCGCATTGTAAGTGTTAGGGGTGATCTATCATGTATATTAGTTAAGAGGCTATGAGTAGTACCACCTTTTTGGTATGAATTCTTCAGAATCAACTGCGACAGCTACAATGATTCTTTGGTGACAAGTTTGAATCAATCTGTTCGATCAGTTGAAAGCTATGATAAGAGAATTACTTGCCATCTCTCAGTGCGTAAGATGACCCCTAAGTGGTGAACAGTAGGTTAGCGGAAAACTCGTTTTATGTACCAAACATTAAAAAAACAATCCGTGTAGTTAAGATCGCAGGGCTGCCATATACACAAAAGTGTACATCCAGCAATATAGAGATCAATGTCTTACTACACAAAAATAAAACGCACTGCTAAGTTCAGGGATTAAAAAAATGAAAGCCGTTTACAACTCCTTGTAACGCCGAATTAGAGCGCAACTCTTGAGGAGGAGGAGGGGAAGGTACGGAGAGGGGGCTATGCCCCTCCTCCTCTCCTGCTCGCCCCGCTTTAAAATAGTAGGTGGCCTTCCTATAACTCGTCTAAACTTCAGTTGGAGCGAAATCAAAAGCTAAGAGACACACAAACTAAAATATCACTGTTACGCCGTACCTATAGAGTCACTGAATGTTCCCAGAGTACCAAATTCCATTCAGTCCGCTTACCGGAAGTCAATCCAGCAGAACCCAGTTCTGACTGGCTGGTTTAACCCGTGGCTGAAGATATCAGTCGGCCATTTGGTGGATCAGCTCAAAACAACAAAACTTATATACCGGGTGGCTCAAGGAGACGGCAGGCTCTTTAAATCGACCGCAAAATTCGGTTTCTTAACCTATCGCGCTACGACTTTGTGCAGCGCTGCCCTCAGATGGTGCATTTTTTTTTGTAAAATTTGCAAAGAGCAAACTTACCTGAGGAAAAAGTAAAGAAAGAAAAAGGCTTAGCTCCTATGGAAACGCAGCGACGCCACCGGTCTTCAAAGAGCAAGGCGCCGTTTCGCACAGGACACAAGAGATGGCGCAACGAACGCCGCCAACGAACGAGCATACGGCGTCGAGAGCCAGCGTCTTTAGCAGACAATCTTTTCGACTCAAAAGCAGCGCGCGTTCCGCAGGCGGCGACAGTCGCAGAAACAATTACAGGCGCGGTAACAACAAGCAACTGCAGTTCCTTGTCAGCTAAATACGCCGGCTCTCGGCGTCGTCTGCCCGTTCGTTGGCAGCAGTTGGCGTCGTGACCGCTTGCGCCCTCTCTTGTCTCCCGTGCGAAACGGCGCCGTGTTGTTTGCAGACCGGTGGCGTCGCTGCGTTTCCATAGGAGCTAAGCCTTTTTCTTTCTTTACATTTTCCTCAGGTAAGATTGCTCTTTGCAAATTTTACAAAAAAAATGCACCATCTCTGGGCAGCGCTGCACAAAGTCGTAGCGCGATAGGTTAAGAAACCGAATTTTGCGGTCGATTTAAAGAGCCTGCCGTCTCCTTGAGCCACCCGGTAGAATGTTTCTGCGTTATCCACTTCTACTGGCGGGTACGCACGGGTGGGAGGTCTGTACATCAAACACTTAAGACCAAACGGAAGGTGCGTTAATTCTTTCTAGATTTCTTTCTTTTTTTTTAAATTAAGATGCCGCTAATCTGGTTCGCCAAAGAAGATTGCCGGCTCGTTTCCTCGCTCCGGTTGCGCTGGTGAAGCGTTTTTCAAACTCTACGCCTCGAACGCTAAGCCTAACACTCGGCTTCGATCTGTTTCGAGGCGAGAGAGAGAGAGACAAGACAGGGAGGAGCAAGTCACGCACCGCTCGGAATTAACGAAGGAAAGAACTTTAATAAAAGTAAACCAGTGTCGCCACAGGCCAAGAACTTGGTCTGAATAGCTCACTTGAGAACGATCGCTACAGTGTAAGCGCTTCGCTTCGACCGCACAGGACAGCGCTATAATGGGTATCGCGACTGCTGCGCCGCAAATCGGTTCTGAAGCGAAGCCTGGGAGTTTCGGTACTCTGAGAACATTCAGTGACTCTAGCTGTACCTTCTGCGTTCTGTAGACCCTTTGCCAAAGTGCGCGCAATCGCCGGTCCGCCATTGCTTGATCACGTACTCTGAGCCAACGTTATTAGATTAGCTCAGTTAGGGAACTGCTACAAGACGCTGCTTGCACCGAACAGTCCCCCCCCCCCCTCCCTCCCCAAACTCACAACGAGTCGCCTACCGTCGCTCGACGCGCCGGACGGCTGCTATGATAAATGCAGTGTATTCTATAGCATACATTCCTTTCAAAACAGAGCGTCTAGGTGGCGTTCAAGGTCTGCCCTATAGAACACGGAGTTATGAAACGAAAATATAGATGGCGCTTCAAACGACGGGAGGCGCACTGAAGTGAGTGAGGGAAGTAAAAATTCTACAGGAGTTCCATAACTAAGGTAATTTAGTAACGTTCCTCTGAGTATGTATTAAACACGAGCGCTGCGTCATGGTTCGCCGAGGACCCGGATCCAATCACGCGCTTCATGAGTAAGCAATGGTGACCACCAATGTTGCTTGATGAACCTTTGAAAAGGTCTATTTCAAGTTGTAGATGAGAGCTTCCTACAAGCAGCGACATTCTTTGAAGCGCCGACTGCGTGACGGTGCAGGTTTCAGGAAGCGAGTGGCGGCGCACAGCAGAGGTTACAACTGAATGCCGCCATTTTGTTCCAGCGGAATGTGCTTTGTTATATATATTGGTTGTCGGTTACGTGTAAAAGAAGTATCAAGGGAATTAAGGTCTATTGAATAAGCCGCAAATAATACGCTCAAATAAAGACAATGAAAGCCGTGATGTTGCGATTTTGTTGGCGTGAATTAATTGACGACACGCACTCTAAAAAAATAAGGAAGTGGAAGGGAGTCAAACGGCCTTTCAAGACCCCATGAAAGATAGCCCCCCATTCTCGCGAACCTTCTTTCTCAAAACGAGAAAAAGGGTTCGTGGAGAGAGTGGAAGGCGAGCCCTAGGTATAGTACGCTGCAACTCGAGGAGAACAGGAGATGAACCCTTCTCTCTTTCCACATCAGCAGAGAAAAGGCTGAAGTCCGCTCTCCTGCTCTCCAGCATTCGTTCTGCTAATGTGGAAAGAGGGAGGGACTCACTTTCCTGCTGTTCTGGAGTTGCAACGGACTACAACTCCCGTCACGACGGCCGCTCCTCATTGGCCGCTGGCTGCCCTCCCGCCACTAGGCGGCTTGAGACCCCGATCCAAAGCTTTGCGATCTGCAGCTCTTGCCGAAGACGCCGTTTACGGAGTATCTGGTGTTTCCGATCATCAAACTTGCTTCAAAGAAGGGGTGAATTTGTTTGTTTCCCGACTCCGCGTGCATGAACTTTCGCGGGCCGAACGTGTTTGTCGGTCCGCACGTCAACTCTCGAAGCCTCAGGCTCTGGCCTCTCCTTTAGCTACTACAAGACAGAAAACATACAAAACAAAAACGTAAACGCACTAATTTTCTTTTTCGTTCACCAGGAGCAGAGGGCTGAGGGGATAATAGAAGACCGACAAGCAAAACTATCTTAGTTTTCATACCTTGGAGTAGCGCCTTGACACCAAAAAGAGTTTTTTTTTTTTTTCGTGTGTGTTTTGAGAACGTTTGCGCTCTAGAAATTCAAGCTGTGCGTAATTTGTTTTTGAGTGCCGCGTTAAGTTTTTGTTTGTTTTAAGTTGATATATATGTATAAAAAAACTCAGTATCGTCCTTCGCTTCATCACAAAGAGTCTGTTGACGGGGTATGGACCTGTCATCCGGTCCAATCCAATATAAATTGATTTCCTTAGAAATTTTGCGTTTTTTTTTTGTTTTTTTTTTTGTTTCGCTCGAACCTGTGACACTCAACCAGAACAAAACACTCAGTCAATATATTGCAATTTTTTTAACTTTTTATTAAATTTCTGTTTATTCACGAGCACTACAAACGCAGAACACGACGAGCAAACATTAATTTTAACGGTACGATGTTCACCTAGCACTGAAAGTTTCATACAGAGGCTAAATTTTCTGGACGAAGTGACAAACTGAAAATTGAGCTATCGAAGCAAGTCATTATTTTTTATCAAGCTTATGAGCAGCAATATGCAACGTTAACTGGCTGGTTGATTTGTAAACTAATTGCAATTATAATTCATCACTTTTTTCGAGTAACAGGCGCAAGTCTGATTTCGGGAGTTCCTGTGTACATTGATGCCGTGAAGAAGTCGGGGCTTGATCCAGCCCTCTATTCGCCTATTTATGTTGAATAAGACGCGTTCGCCAATATGAAAGCTACACAGCTATTTATGGGCACACAGAAGAATGTACAAAGTGCTCAAATATACTAGGAGATCCAGAGTGCGGTAACTGGAAAGCGCTCGCGGTAATCAATTTTCATGTACATTTGAATATTTTGTTTTGTTTTTTTCCTTTTATTGAAGGTGCCACAAGATCTGCTAGCTCATTTCACTGACAAAGGCAAGCTCTGGTCTGCTGCTGCGCAGGTGACAGTTGAAGAGGTCTCCGTTGACGTGGCAGACGTCGCGGGAGTCGCCAAAGTATAAGGACCATTTTGATGTTGAGCACGTGCCACATTTTAGAACATCTGAACAATATTCATGCGCGCAATGTAGTTTCCCTGAAGGTCCCAGAGAATCTAACTTTTCACTTGAAATTTCAACATGTTATCTGTTTCTGTTGTTTCTTTCGCTCCGCAGTTTACAGCAAAATAGCAGCGTCTCTTGGAGCAGAAGCATCGTTGACCGCGCGCTTGGATTGGAGCCTGAAAGAGCTCTTCTTCTGTTCCAACCTCAGCATGTCCTCAACGTCGTTACAACCCGAAGCGGTGCAAGCATTTTACGGCCCACTTCCGTACTCCAAAACAAATAAGTTATGATGGCGAAACTGATAGGCTCCATTTTCAATTAAACTTTCCTCTTGTGTATGTACCTATAGTAATTATGTTATAAAGACGTTAATTTTACTACTTGGCTTTTATTCACATTTCTTTCAGAAGCTGGGAATACAGAGAGCATGAACTGACGCCTACACACAAAGAAACCTGGACTCATACTTTCCCGCAAGGCACTTGGGAGAGATAATCGCTGCAACCTTCGGAGTGAACTCTGTGATCAACGAGGCGGTATATACGTCTTTGCCTAAAAAGAGTCGGTGCAGCGACACTGAGCATGATGTAAGCACGTGAAACGTCCTGTTCAATGTCGCTGTGCATTTTCTTTTTTTTTTTTCAGGTCGGAACATATTTACAGTTAATTCATTCGCCAAGCTCCATATGTAGATGGCAACGATTGGCGACCACAAGTGCTTTACGGGAAAGTAGACGCACTGGACATTTTGGGGTGTTTATGAGTCTGTCAGCTGAATACGCAGTATTCTCAGAAAATAAAGGATATCATCCAAACCCTTGTCACATAAAGACACCCATAAAGTTCAGATCGACATGAAGCCCGCTGACATCGAACCTACCGTATCAACTTTCACGAGCGGCTTGATAACCGAGTGGTACAACTTATTAAACACGTAATGTACGTGTTACTAAAAAAAAATAAGTTTTTTTTTGGCATTATTTTAAAACTTCAGTGCTTTTTTTTTGTGTGCAGTTTTTGATACGTATTTTAGCTGTTTAATAAGATATATCGCACCTTAATCAAGCCCCTCGTAAAAGTTAGGGCCGTCTGTTCGACGTCAATGCGCTGTACGTCGAAATTAAGTTTTGGGGTGCAATATATGGGACAAAAGGGTGCAAGACAACACCTTTCATTTTTTAGAGTGAGGAAGTTACAAACATTACATATGTATAGGGGTTATGTGACTCCCATGGCGTTAAAGTGCACCACTGGAACGGGGAATCATGAGAGTCCTTGGGTGTCGTAATGAGCGCTGAATACCGCCCGTAATATGGGGAGTCATTTCAACTCCATATTCTTACAAAGTGCGATAAACAGCACCCATATTAAGCAAACTCGTGTGAACATCTGGGAGTAACGAATGGAGTCAAGCAACACCCCTAATTAGGGGCATCACTTGAAGCCCTAGATGTAACATAGGAATTTGAACAGCACCGTTAGTAACGAGTGTCTGATCAGTCCGGGGTAATCGACTGGGATGCTAGATGACCCCCATAAATGGGGAGTACTTGCTCCCGATTCGGTGGCATCACATGACTCCCCAAGGAGCTATATGGGGCATCGGTTGACTCTCCCAAAGTGAGTACCCGGGTACAGACTTGTACATAATCCGTTACAAGTAACGAAATTACTTGTAATCCCTTACATTTATCAGTAATTTAGTAACGGAATAATTACATATTTTCTAGAGTAATTTTCAAGTAATTTCCTTACATTTTTACGTAACGGATTCCTTGTAATCCGTTACATTTTGTTTCAGGACCCCCCCCCCCCCCTCTTTTTAAAGAAAGGGTTGTTTTTATTCTGGTAAAGTTGAGCGCAGTGACACCGCAAAGGGAGGCTTGGCACTCTTCAGTTCCGCAAAGCCTTTTTTTTTTTTTTTGCAACACTAAGCCCCTGAATCTATTTTTTTAGACCCTAACAACAATGTCAAAAAAATCCAAATGAACATTTCTAAAAATATAAGAAAAAAAAAGGGGGGGGGGGGGAGTTATATCCGCTTTTTTTAGTCCCTTTGTTTTTCTTTGCGATCGAAGGCGGGGCAAGGCGGACACCCAGTGATTGTGTGCCTCTCTGAGAAACTCGAGGTGGTAAGTGCACAGACAAGAATTAACAATCTCCTTCTCGGTTATAGTGACTACGACCATTTTCATAATGTCACAACACGAGACCACGCTCCGACTGCCCTAAAATCCACTAAAAGAGATGTGATAATATGTGAAGGTGTTATTGCCACAGGCATCCTCGTTCGTTGCTGCACCCTTATCATCTTCTCTTAGAAAACAGGATGTATTTTTTTGTCTGCTTCTTTCACCTTATTTGACCCTGTTTTAGGAGCTACTTACTCTTTTGTAGTCCAACTTCTAGGGTTGGCCCATTTCATTTGTGAATTCCAGCCACGTTATCTGCATCTCAGTCACCATTTTTGTGAGTCCGCTTTTTGCGAGCACTTCGGGAATCGGAAATGGTAATAGTCTTCCTTTTTTCTTCTCCCTGTCTTTACCCCAGCAGGACGCATCTTATCTCAAGCAGATATTTTTACAAATAAAACATAATGGTGGCTGACGTAGACTTGATATTCTGGGCTTGAGGAGAGAGTGAAACTCGTGAGTGGGGCCATAGTGCGGCTTACTTAGTTCTCTGCCCATCGCTGCCCGTGGCATCAGCACATGAGGGAATGATGTTTTAGCGAACAGCGACATTTGAGCGAATCGACATTTTAGCGAATAACGGGGGCGCGTGTTAACCCATCCGCCGCGCTGCGCTTACGCCGCTTCGCGGCGAGAGTCTGCGGCGGCTCGTTACAAAAATGTAAACCCATTTGGCCCACCCGAAAACGCCGCCTCGCGGCGTCCGACTATTCGCTAAAGTGTCATTCGGTGAAACGTGGGCGTTCGCTAAAACGTCATTCGATCAAGTGAGTGCCTCCCGACATCAGCAGACGTCTATCTGGAGAACACCGGAGTAAACTGCAGTCGGTTTGTGCTCCGTGCGTTTTTGAACGGCATCAAGAAAGGTACACACGGCAAACGTGCGTTTACATTTCATTGTTTTAACCGACGTTCTAATTAATTGCTGTTATGAGTGTATTTTTTTTTCTTTCGATTACTTATATTTATATACTGGAAACCTTTTTTTATTCACCAACGTCTCAACCGAGGCTCGACCTGTTCAGAACCAAAGGAAGAAGAATATCGATAATACCTTACTGTTACAACTGTGTTTTGCTATTGTCTGGCAGTATATGCCGGTATACTAAGATGGACATAAATTAATTCTTATTCTAGTTTTGGCCAGATGTATGGTGACTTCTACAGCTTCGCGATTTCGACAATGGAGAATTTCAGTAGATTGGTGCGATGACTCCGATAACGATACCCGATACTCCGCCGCCGCACATGCGCATTCATCATAACGTTACCGGGGGTATGGAGGTATCGGAACGATCTACTAAAGCTCTCGAATATCAGGCAACGGCTGCTACGACGAAGCTTTGCTCTATCTTCGAAGTAAATACTTCCATTGCTTCGTTGAAGAAGCTCAATGCAGAGCATAAAGCATTCGTGAGGAATAATATGCCACTTCCATACAGTGGCTCAGTTCAAAGGGTGTTCAGCGTAACAGTCGATATCTTCAGTAAGAAATAGTGCGAAATGTCTGACGAGACTTTCGAGAGTCAACTGTTGCTCAAAATACTCAAGGACATTAAATGGAACAGGTTGCAACAATAAGAACTTAAATAACCCTTTTCCCTTTGTTTCTTAATTGTAGACAATATTGTTGAAAGTAACGCCACGATAGTAACGGATTACTTTTGGGGGTAACGGTCCCTTACTTTTATGGGAGAGTAATTGTAATTTTAATAAATTACAATTTAGCCTTGAGTAATTGTAACTGTAATTCCTTACTATTTTTCAGTAACGTGTACAAGTCTGCCCGGGTATACCCATTTTCTTAGAGTGTAGTCTTCTAGCGTCCATTGCGCTTTGACAGCATAGGCATTCCTTCTCCCTCTTTCTCCTCCCTTGCGAACACTATTTTATCTAATTTTATTTTTGTGCCGCACTTTGCGAAGGATGTCGTTATTTACGCGTGTCAAGGGGCTCTAAAGAGTGGCAACGCTTCCTGGTTATCGCTGTACGTCCACACAATTAAGATTTGCAAATATTAAAAAAAAAGGACTTTATCAATCAACCCCTTTCGAAATCACGTACCGACTATTAAAAGTTCGGAACCACTGCACAATGGCGGAGCAACTGGCATCGTGGAACGTGCGGGTCATTCCATAAGATAGCGAACGTCAGAGCTCGGTCAACGCTAGGAGCCGACGAGTCAATCAAATAGCGTCGAAAGTTCAACGTCACTGCGCTCATCACCTTTTATGCGTGTGTGTTTTGCTTTCTAATCTAACCAAATGCATTGAGATTGCCGTGACATGGCGATTTTAGTCCGCCATTGTGCAGGGATTCCACAGCTGCCAACAGAGGGCAATCTTTCGAAAGGGTTCTATAAACCAAGAATGGGCTCTAGATTTGGCAAACGCAAAGATTGAGCCGCAAGTTAATGAAAGCCACAAAAGTGTGGCGTCATCATCGCAGACTCCAATCGGCGCGATCTGAAAAGACTGCGGCCCCCACTTCGTGTTAGGCGAGTCCAGGGCCTCTTGCTCTGCGACTATCACATCACCAAGGTTGCATACCGCGCCCACCACGTACGCTGCAGCGTGTCCTTATACACCAACTGAACTCTCTCACGTCACGCGTCTGCTGTGGCGCTGCTTTCAGTACTGCGCATGCGTGCAAGCTTCATCTTACCCGAATCTGTTTTCTGCACAACGCGCAGAAAACAGATTCAACAAATATGTTGGTGGGTAGATTGGGATAAAAAAATGAGATAAGAAAAGGCGCTGTCGACCGGAACGGTTCAATTTGATATAGAAAGACGTCAGCATCTGTGTGGACGCTGTGAATAGATAAAGTATCTTAAGCGTAACAAGGCCTCGCACGAAATGAGAGCGTTTTGTTACGTGATGGCACACGAATTGCCTCATGGGTATTTCAGGCGACATCGAAAGATTTGATCAAGCGGCGAGTCAGCTCGCAACGCTAGACACGCTGCTCGGCAAGTGATAGATAGTAAAAGAAAAGAAAAAAAAATTCAGATAAGTGCTGCACAAAATTCTCGCGAGACACAGGCAACACCACCTAGAATAATCAAAGCCTCCGCATCGCCTCCTTTCCCTTCATGAAACATCATCACAGTCGGATCGCACTCACTCGGCTATTGGGCCCGAGTCCAACCTTCGATTTGCTGAATCAACACAAGCCCCGGTTGAACACTGACGCACAGCATTCGTGCCCAATCTCAGGCCTTGATCAATCTGACTGTGATGAAGGTGCAGAGGCCTTCTGGTTATCTGAGTGGTGTTGCTCAAAGCCGGAAGCAGCCGTCGCTTTCTACTTCTCCATCACATGTATACTCTGTTCCACACTTAAGTACGAGCGCAGCCGACGCTCTGGGCCGCCAAAAAGTGCATCGTGAAGACGCTCGTGCGCTCCAGCGCTTTTTTCTATTCTTTTGTGCCGGATTGGTTTCGCCGGTGGAAGCAAACGCACAAAGACGTGGAGCGTCGTGATGATGTACTTTATGTCGCTGGTCAATTGACTGCATCGGATCTTAGCACCGGCCCTGCACTCGGAATCAGGATAGTGAAATGCAGTATAGCCAACACTTCCCATGTTAATCGCCACCCGCGCGAATAGCATTTTGAAGCAACCACAGTCAGATCAAGCGGAGTTGGACGATAGTGCTACGCGGAGCGCAAGTTCGTCTGGTTCTTTTTCCAGGCGTTACGATGACGTCAGAACGCCGAAGTCTGATTGGCTCTGATAGAAGGATGCTGAGCAGACCTTAAGGCAAGCTGCCTTGAGGTCTACTCACCTATCTTTCCATCAGAGTCAAACAGAGCTCGGCGCCGTTTTGACATCACCCCAACCCCTGCAAAAGCAGCGGACAAACTTGCGGTCCGCATACGTCGGCGTTCGGCTTGTTCTCGTGTGACGTGAATGCGTCGAAGGACTCCCGGTGTCGGGATAAGGCCATAATTGCTGAGCTGGAGCCATCCGAGTATGATGACGTTACGTGGAGACGAAGGCGGTTGTTCACAGGCTTTGCATCGTCTACGTGGTGTCGGTGTATACGCTCGCTCACCTTCGTGTGTGTGTTACGCTTTTTTGTGGTCAAATGGTTTAGAATTTACTCACGAGTACAGGAAAGAAAGGCTGGAAGAGCGAGAAGGCTGCCGAAATCCAGAACTCGCAGTACACCAGCGGTAAGAGCCACGCGTCCCTCTTCAGCCTCTGCAGACATCCCTCTGAAGCACCCTGCGATGACTGTGCAGGCTCGACTTTCGTCGAGGATCCGTACCAAGGAAACGTCCGCTTCGTGGCACTCTTTTCCCCGGAGAAGACGTTGTTCTGGAGGCGCTCGAAGGAGGCGTTGTCGAAGACCTGCCGCTCTTCGCGTCCTGGCATGTTTGAGACCACGGGCGCACTCATGATGAACGGCAATGCTTGAACGTCGCCGGTGCTCGCGTTGATCTGGTCCCTTATCTTGAACGAGAAAGGAAACAAAATAATGTTGTAAGTCAGCGTACGAAGACAATCATATAGGTTTAGTTTTTTTTTTTTTTAATAGCCTTGAAGCTGCTAGGATTGTTTGTCTTTGGGGAGGGGAAAGGGGCCGATAATTTATCGTATCGATGAGGCCCACCGATAGCCTGCAATGAAGGCTAGATGTTATGGTCAGCATGCGTGTTTGCGAATGCGTCTCATACTTATCATATCATTGATAGAGAATAAAAGACCTTCCTGTAATTATTACTTGTAATTTAGATTATGGCAGCGATTTTTATTTGTATAGTACTTGCTGCATACATTTTATTACTACCGTCGAATTCAATACGTATTTCTTTGCCAAAAATAAAAAAAATACGAAACTCATGACGTATGTAAATGTGGTCGGCTACAACTATCGTTTTATCTTCGTCATTATATAGTCTGCCCCCCGCCCCCCCCCCCCCAAAAAAAAAAAAAAAACACAAAACAATGTAGTGTTTTTGTTTTTTTTTTCGCGTCAAAAATAAACTACGTTTCGCCCAATGCTCATTCTCCGCCCAAATGTATCGCTAGCGGTCCAAACCAGAATGTAAAGTTTAAAAACTAACCATTACCTTATTAAAAAGTTATACGTGATTTTCTCAAAATTTCAACGGGAAAATGGGTCCCATTGTTTCCCGTTTTTTGCAGCCGGCGCCATAGAGCTTCATATAATCGAGAGCTCTTTCAGCTTCCATTTGCCGTCAAAAATTTCAGAAAATTATGCATACTTTTTAAATAAAATAACGGCTAGTGCTCAAGCACTAACTGTTATTTTCTCTGGTTCGTACTGTCAGCGCTACCGCTGGGCTGAGAATGAGCAGCTGGGCGATCCAATATTTATATTTGCAATACAAAAAACGAATTTTTTTTTTTTTTGGGGGGGGGGGGGATTTTTTGTATTTTTTGTTTAGCGCCAAAACGGAGACATATTTTAGCAGCACTTCAACGGGAATATATTACACAGGCTATTTTACTCCCAATGGCCTGCCTATATACGTCGAGATTACGTCGTCCACCATACTGGCGTGTACCACGCCCGGGTCGCACGCCCAAGCGTGTAGCTTTTGCTTCACTCAAACATACTGCGAAATAGAGTACAGTGTTCTGTACACCGTCACGTCTTATCTGAAACTTCTCGCCTAAGCGCGAAACTAGCTTCGGTCAAAATTGAATGGCTCCTTAACACAGCGATTAGGCGATTGTGTTTCATGAGTCACAACCAACCCTCCACAGATGACAACAGCAGTACAACTGCTCGCCACTTTACTCTGTCCCAAGGGTACGAGAGAGTTCATGTTTCGTTGTTGATTATGGCTGCAGCCGCGCGCGTTCACGTCCATGCGGTGATGAGCGTTTTCCTCATTTTCACTGACAAGTGTACAGCCATGTGGGTTCCCAATAAACTTCTTTTCAGCCTGCGCTTCCAAGAAAGTTCACCAAATGCAGGCAGATAACAGGGGCCCTATCTGCACGGTGGGGCCAATTGCGGTACCAAGGTATCGGGACATCGCCGCCTGCTGCGATTAGTCAGCACCGCGCCGCTGACCAATCCCAGGAGGATGTCCCGGTCCTTTGGTCCCACTTGGTCCCACTGTGTAGATTAGGGCCCCAGTTCTCCGTTTCACTTTAAGTCCTACCGCAGGGGCGGAGCTCATCGCCGCTGTGTGCCTGCTCTGACCAACGAAACCTAAAGTGAATGTGCCGCGGTCCTTCGCTCTTTAAAGCGGTAGCTTTATAGGCCCAACCACGTTCAAGGTGGCGTAATCAAGGTCACGAAACGCCCGTGGCTGCGGCGATGGTGGCTGAAGCGCCCGTGGATAAAGCGCCGGTCTCGTAAGCTGTTAAGAACCGGTCTCGTAATGGGCCGGTTTCTCAATCTCCGTTCACGTAAGCGCCGGTCACGTAAGCTGGCAAGAGCCGCGGTAGCTAAAGCTGACGTGACCTGACATCCTGGACGTCGTCTTCGATGTCGTCCTAGAGCTAGGTCATCCTTGAGGTCGTTCTAGACATCGTCCTTGAGGTCGTCCTCTAGGACGTCGTCCTCAACGTCGTCCTAGGCGTCGTCCTCAACGTCGTCCTAGGCGTCGTCCTCGACGTCGTCCTTGACGTCGCCTAGACGTCGTCCTCTAGGACGTCGTTTTCCACGCCGTCCTTAGAATTTCCTTTCCAGATAGTTTTCACTCACGATGTTCCTGTAAAGCTACCGGATTTCATCGCCTTTGGTAAAATGAACAAAGCTGTAGCCAATTTTATTTTTGTGCGTGATTGCTTTAGCTCGTGATAGCATACCTAACAAACAACGAGCGGCATGAAGATGCACTTTTGTGGCTGCGTGATTGGCTCCATGTGATCACAGCGTTGGTTGTGGTCAGACTTAAAGGGAAACGGAGTGTAATTAGCGCATCACAGGTGTACACTATGTTAATTCGGTCTTACGCTCACGCGTCATCGCTACTCTTGTCTTATTGAAGATATAGTTTTCACCGTTTTCCAAGTCATGGTGAGACGCAGCACGGACACATATCGTAACCCCCGAATGGCCTGTCTTGCTTGCGGAGTGATAATGGCGCAGCGGGCTCAAACCAGTTTTTATCTCGCATCAATCTGCTCACAGCTATGCGGTGGGAGGATTCTAGAGAAAGGAAGCGAAGGGTTAAGGGACGCGCAAGAAGAAACAAATCTATATTGTGTTCGTATAAGGGGACTTTTGCAGAGTAATTAGAAAATAGTCGAAGCATACTTACGTTACTTTTGGTTCAGAGTAAAGTGTAATTTAAATTAAGTACTGTTTATAAAGTTGGACAAGAAGACGTTACAAGTGACGTCTGCCAACACACCATGCCAAATTGAATTTACATTTCATTCTACGGCCATCTTCTACGTTGACATGGACTTCCCCAAATGCCACGTGAGTCGGCGCCGCAAAGAAATATCGCTATGGTTCTCAGTTCGTGAACGTTGGAGCGATTATTTGCCATGTCACAGCTTTATGTCTTAAAAAAAAATGACATCAACCGGAAATAATCAATTCTTATAGAGTGTTTTAGAATTTATGAAAAAAGATAGAGCAGAAAACTCTTTGGCCTTCCAAAGCTTTAGGTGCACACCGTTCCCCTTGCGTCTGTCGTCATAGTAATACCGAACACACATTAACGATCCATCTGGTATTGCTTCTTTTATTTAGATTTTAAGATATACAGAGTGTTTCTTTTTAAGTGTAACAGATTTGTTTTAAAAAAGCCTTGAATGCTACATTTCTGCGGTTTGTGCAGGTGAGTTATACGGCCAGGGGGACATTGTATAGAGAGATAATTGTAACGATCAGTCGGGTAATTAATTAAGATGTGTTAATTAAATTTTTATTGGTGAAAATAGACACATGGTTCGAATTAGAAACTTCAGGAGCGTAATCGAAAATCACTAAATCAACACTTTTTAGAAGGATATAACGCCGGGGCAGCATTTTACGGCGTTCTGAAAAAGCGCTCAATTCGGACGCGTTTCTAGGTTTTGGTGTCTTATCGAAGCGCACCTCTGCGCCCGCGGTCTTCTTTCCCAGTAACTGAGACGCGCATCACACGTGCGCCATACTTCTCTCGATCCTGCGAGGGAGGCGAGTGGGTGTCTTCGCGCCGCAACAACCGGGAAGCAGGACCGCGGGCGCAAAGATGCGGTCCAATAAGATACCGAAACCTAGAAACGTGTCCGAATTGAGCGCTTTTTTAGGATGCCGGAAAATGCTGCCCCTGCTTTATATCCGTCTAAAAAGTCAATTTAGGGATTTTCGATGATGCTTAGCAACTTTCTAATTGAAGCCGCATGCCTATTTGCGCTAAATAAAAAAAGTTCATCAACAAATGTATTCAATTAACCGACTGATCGTTATGATTAGCCCCTTATACAATATACCCCTGGCCGTATAACTCACTTGCACAAACCGCATAAGGGTAGCTTTCCCGGCTTTTTTAAAACAAATCTGTTACAATTAAAAAAAAAAGCACCCTGAATATATTTATGTACTTAGATTATTTTTTTTCCAATTAAATGTGTAGACATAATTTAGTTCCCAATAAATCAAATAAAAAATGTAAGCTTGCAAACTATTTAACTCGTTGTCGGTGGTATATTTAGCAATTTAGCATACTGTAAAACCCTTAATGTTCGCGAGCCGTTAATTTTCCCGAATTTCGCGAATAGAAAAATTCGCGGAAAAGGGCCCGCGAAAATTTCGGTCCTGAAGAGGTCCAATGCAGGCATCTGGAATTCGCGAAATTTAATGGCCGCGATTATCTCCTCTGTGGCCGATTCGCGAAAAATAGGGGCCGCGAAAATAAAGGGCTTTACAGTATTCGGCAATGCGAGGATCAAGCACGGTGAATGATGGATGTTGATGACTGCATACTGCCTTTCTTTAGTCCCGCATAAACAATATTATGAGAACCGTATTCAAGCTACATTCATCACAAGCGGCCATTTGATAAGTAAGTCAACTGCCTTAACTCTTCCTTAAAACACACTCTTATTATTTCGGATCTTTCGTTCTTCAAACACTCGCATGACATTTTCCTCCAGCGCTACATATTAATTCACGACCCGTTTCTGGCAGATAATAGGGCTTTGTCATCAGGCGGACGCTATCGCTGAGCTTAGCGTTCAAAGATTGCAGAGAGACGTAGGTCAATTGTCTATAAGCCGTTTTATCGTGGGTAGTGCCATTTTTAATGTTGATAGCGCCATGTATTGAGCGTCAGGTTCTGCGGCCATGCTGGATGGTTAGCAGACTTCAAACAATATTCCGTTACTCTTTCAAGTAATTTTGTGATTGTCACCTTACTTTTTCTGCGGCAGTAATTTGAAATGTAATTTCGTTACAATTATTTATAATGAGTTAATTCAATTACTCGTTACTTTTTTTTAAAATATAAACATTATACATCAAGTGGAGCAGGCAATTCAGCAAAAGAAAACTAGCAATTTAAGAAAAAAAAAAACATCGTGAAAAGGAGAACAACTGAAAAACAAAACACGAATTTTTTGCATCACCGGCCACTAAAACGACTTGAAAAACGTGCAAGGCCTATACAAATAGCCGAAAAACAAGGATCAAGAAGACAACGCCGAGTAAGTTCTGCCTCTCTCCATCGCCTTCCACCGCGTTTTTCTTCTTCTTCTGAGTATGAGAAATGGAAAGCAGTATTGCAGAGCATTTTTGAAAACATCAAGATTGTTCCTATTGTTTTCTTGGTGAGTTTACGGGCTAAGTAACATGAAAGTAATCTGTAACGTGACGAGTAAAGTAATCCGTTACTTTTTAGCGAAAATATTTTGTAAAGGTAATCCATTACATTAGAGGCTCGGTAATTTGTAATTGTAATTCATTACATTTTTCATGTAACGGGCACAAGTCTGGTGGTTAGAAACGTTGGCGAAAGCGCTCTTCGGGGCGCCGCTCCCGCGTTGGGTGTCCTAGTTGGGTGCTCCAGAGTCGAAAGAGCTGGGAATCTGACTTGAAGCACGTCTTGTGTTATTGTGTGCCGCGGATGACGTTTTCCAACTGATTGGGCACGTTTCTTGCCACGCATTATGGTATACTCCAGTGTGACGAAGCCGAGAAGTGCGGCACGGAACGCGACACCGATAGAAATCATAGGCGAGTATTCAAAATATGGTATCAGTTGACAAAGATTGAATTTCCCTTCAAATTGTTTTTTTTTTGTTTTAGATGCGGTACACTGAGAATATTTTTGGCGTTTCGTGTAGTCCACAACCATAAAATATAATGTTAACAAGGAAGCGCGAAATGAGTACATAGCAGGCAACAATCGGGGGCAGCTTCCTCCGGCTTGGACGTTTATAAACGTTTTATTTGAGGATCCCGTGTCGACGAGTGTGACATTTGTCGAGAACTGAAAACAGCAAAGTCGAGATGGGCACATTGACGGAGTGAGTCGATCAATGATTTAACGATTCGAAATCGAGGTGTAAGCATATTTCAACAATATAGTTTTTTTCTTTACTGCTACATTGTGTACTAATTTGCAAATAAGAAAAAGCCAGTCACGTTGTGACGTCCAAAATAAGTTGAAGACTCCCGGGTATCGCGCAGAAGATCGCAATTTATGGAAGCCGATACAACTAACTTTTCGCCCATTACCAGCCCCAACCGGCTGCGGAGATGAGCCTTCAACTAAGCGTTGTAGAAAATAAAATCGAGTCAATGTGACCACTGGGAAATATCAGTATTCAGATAAATTAAGTTACAAAAGTCGCAAGCTCAAACGGCAATTCTCACGAGAAAACTCGTAGGCACCTTGCGAGAGTGTATGTTCATCGACGGTACATTGTAAGGTGCAACCCCACCATACATGACGTTTTTGTACTTTTTTGGCGGTTGATAACTTTCATTATATGTTTTCTACATTTATAAAATTAATGTCAAGTTAAAGAACTCTTTTTTAACAAAACTTTAATGTCTCCATAATACGATTATTTTTAACTGTTCGTTAATTATTCAGCTTTTAATAGACAACAGTCTCTAAAATTGAAAAAATTATTTCTCGAGTTATAATGTCCCATCGTCGACGCTATTTTACGTGAGCGTTCGGTTGAATAAAAGACATTGAAAAAGTAACCAACGAATTGTACAGATATTGTATATTTTAAAATAAAAAATAAAGCTTAAAATGTTATTATTTTATAGTGCCATTAAAAACGGAATCACATTAACAAATCAAAATTACGAGACATTAAATTACGAAGCATCCTTTGATATTACATTTTCCAAAACTTCGATATTGATATATTACACGTTAAGAATCTTATTAAACCTCAAACCTTTCCCATTCAGTGACGGCAAATTGCAGTTTCTTAATATAAGATACAGATGGCGAACAGATGTCAGGGTGTCAGATGCCTTGATGCCCGCAGTGAGCGAGCCAGAGATTTCAGAACAACAGGTGCGAGGCTGCGGGCGCACCACAGCTGTTTTTGCGCGCGTTCTACTGTGCGTCAGTATAAAGCCTTTCGATCTGTTTGCCCTTGTCTTGCAAGTAGTGTTAAATGCGCCAGTGCACGAGGCCCGTGTCTCGAGCGGCCCTTGGAAGAAAATGGCGGCGCAGCACTGAAATAAATGGCCCCTGGAAGCGAATGGCTGCGGAATACCCGCTCGTAGCACGTGTTTTGCGCGTTTTGACAACAATAGTTGGCGATACTTGAATGCGTGAACTTTATAAATGGACTTTACGTCGGTACACATGCCTGGCGCGATCCCAATGAAATGGTCTCCAGAAAGGATTCCGACATTTGGGATTCCGCCACGTATGTGAAAACATTAATGTTTTTATCACTTGCAAAACTCATTTTCGCAATCGAACAATGCTTGTCGGAATGGTTCGACTATATTTTTGTTCAAAAACTACCTTGGTGGCTTTTAAGTGGCAATGATATTAAAACAAACACAAAATATTAAAAAGTCTCAGTGTATCTGAGCCAACGCGCTGGCCCATGAATACATATTTGTCGTGTGTAAATACCGGCCGAGGTGCCAGCACTCTGACGGAGGCCAACCTGAGATTTTGGTTGCACGTCAAAAGATCTCAGGTTAGTCAAAATAAACCAGCAATGTTTTTTTTTTATTGAGGCCTATTAGGTGTTTTTTGTTGGATTGGCTTGTAAATCCCTAAAATCTGAATATCTGCTTTGCTTTACTCTAGTTCGGAGCGCAGCAAACGCTACGGGCTGATAAAGCCACTGAAGCAGCGCAAAGAGCGGGAGGTCAAGCAGTTCGCTCTCTTTCTGTGCCTGTGCGGTCGGGCTAAACTAGAGCCACTAAATAAGCTACGCTTCATACACATCTTGGCGCTTAAAATGATGGTTGTCGGTTATCTGAAGCTTTATGTGAAATCACAGGAAACGCTTTTCCGTCCCCTACAAATGTTTAAACAGTTCGCGACAAAGCAAAGCAATATTGCGTGAGCTTCCTAAGATAGAAACTAATGCTTAGGAAGTCGCCCTTTTGAAACATGACTATCTGCAGTTTTGTGTGCTTTGTACCAACCACCAAGATGGCAGCAGCCATAACAATATTGGGGAAAAGAGTGCCGATACTCTAAGCGTAGCTCATTTGGTTTACCTCACTAGGCTAAACCAAGTGCGATGGGGGATCGTTGGCCGAATAATTAGGGTTGTGAGTATATTTATAAAGCGTGTTGTTGGTCAGCCATTTTAAAGTTGCGACGAGTCACTCTCTGTAAACGAGCAATTTAGCCAGTGCAGTACAACCGCTAGTTTGGGGTCTTTAACGTGCACCACGCAGTAGTGATACACGACCGTACGCCAGGCACGATGCTCATCAAGATCGAAACGGGCAAGGGTGGGGATTGAACCCAGGATCCCTGGGTTCTGCAGCGCGAGCTTTCGCTCAACATGCTCCGAGCTGGTGTGCGCTAGACCACTTGGCCACAGATCCTCCCGATCGTTGGCCGAGTGTGTTGTGGCACCGCACATCAGAGCACGTGGAGAGATGAGCGAGTACTAGCTCCGTTCAAAGCACGGAGCTCTCGCTGCAGAACCTGCAGAACCCCTCGAAGTGTTTGCGATGGCCTTTCAATTAACGTCGAATGTACCAGTGCACGAGGCCCGTGTCTCGAGCGGCCCTTGGAGGCAAATGGTGGCGCAGCACTAAAATGACTGGTCCTTGGAAGCGAGCGGCGGCAGAGCACCCGCTCGTGGCACGTTTCTTGCGCATTTCCGCAAAAATAGTTGGCGGTACTTGAAAAAACGCCTTTATCAATGGGCTTTAGGAGGGACCGCTCGTGCAACCCAGGTATCCTGGGTTCAATCCCCAACCCTGCACGTTTCGATCTGGATGAGCATCGTACCGGCGAGCGGTCGTGTATCACTACGGCGTGGTGCACGTTAAAAACCCCAGGCTAGCGGTCGTACTGCACTGGCTAAATTTTTCATCTACAGCCAGTGACTCGTTGCAACTTTGAAATGGCTGACCAACTACACGCTGTCTAAATATCCACACAGCCCCAATTATTATTAGCAGAGACCCTGGGTTCAGGAGCCCATCTGCATCCTACACTCTTAATCTGGGGCCGGCAAATCTGGGGACGTTCAAAGTTTTCAGGACTTAGCCGCGAACTGATCCGGCCCCGTCAAAATAGCCGTGTACAACGTCACGGCTGGAGTGGGCCCCTCCCCTCTTTAATGGTGCGAATGGCTAAATAGGTGGCTCCGTAGGTGGCCTTGTAATATTTGGCGGCCCGTTTGTGCAGGGCCGGCGAAAACGGGCCGGCTATGCGCATAATAGTGGAAAAAAACACTCCGCTCTCCACAAGATGGCGGCAGTTTCGGCCGCCCAGTGTGCCCCGCGAGCGCAGCCAGCGGGCACGCATGCGCATAACGGTAATTTCTCTTCTCGGTGTGCAAGGACGACGAATTTTGAATGTACAAAGTACGAATCTAATCGGAAGCATCTGCGGGAGACATTTGTTTTCATATCATGGTGATGGCAGCCTATGTTAGAGTGTGCGTCGAAGCCGCGGGACAGTGAGTTAGTTCTTCAGGATGCTCACGTCGAAGGATATCAAAGGAATTCAACGCGGGCGGTGTAACCATGAGGGAACATGTGAATGCGATGGCGTCGCACGGCCCGCTGATCTGGAGGCAAGACCAGCGCGACCAGCACGACCACCACTTCCTGGCCAACTTAGCTGGTGCTGTTACTGCGGGCACAGTCCTCTTCAGCACAACCGACTGGGTAATTATGTAGCTCACTGGCTAATAACGGAATAGAGTCAGGTGTTGAAAGAGTACCTAACTAGTAAGTTTTGTTTTCGCCAACAGAGGACATCCTGAACCCTGTCCTGGACGATACAGGTATCTATTCTAAGAAGGACGTTTGGAATCGCCTCTTTTCATATTATTCGGATACCGGCTGGCGTCGGCGTTGGAAAGCGGAAGACAGGTTTACAGTTCACCTTAGCAGGGACTTACCACAACGGCTACAAGCGCGGACTCTTCGCGTTTGACGCCGGCTCGGCTGCGCACAAGCACTCGTGGAGGGTGACTATTTGTAAAGCAATCGGGTCACAGTCGCAGCCCTTACGGTTTGCCTATGGTAAGGTGAGGCAAAGAAAGCTAACTGCCGATGCCTCAACGGTGGCCACCTGCATTTTACAGTGACAAGGTGTAAATAGTTTATAGCCCTGGGGTACTTTTCTCTTGCCGAAGTGTCCGCCGATACAGCACGGCGTATACGGAGCACTTATCAGCTTGCCGTCCGAGGTATATAGTCGCGCGTCTCGGCCGGCGTCGACGATCGCGTTGATCAAAGGAGGATGGCCACACAAGAAACATTTATACTGAAATTGATGATGAATGTAACATCTAGAATACACTAAGTTTGTCCTTGTGTGTGCACCCTCCTTTACTCACGCGACCGTCGACGTTGGCCGAAGCGTTTTTTCTGTGTGAATGAGCCTTCAGGGGAGACTCGCGTCCCTGCGCCAGACGTCCAAGCATGACATGTGAGGCCAATCTCCGTCCTCCTGCATTGCAGCCTACGAAGTACCGCTGTCCGCAGTGAAGGTGTGCCCCACTGATTGCTTTAAAGTTTAAAGCATGTTGAGCTCTAATCGGTACGCGCCGGGAAGCGAGAGAGACAGGCAGCAGTTCTACGCACGCCCAAGCAAAGAGAATATACTCGGGTGTCTGCGTCTCAGATGGCTTCATTCCAGCTGTCGCTGTCCACCATCTTACGCAGAACTCTTACCAATTTTTTATAAGTTTGTGCTCATGATGTAACGAAGTATACATGTGAGATCTTATTTCAGGCACAAAGTTGGGGTCGAATTTGGATTATTTATAAAAAAAGATTTCTGTTGGTGCAACTGCGCGAACCGCAAGTTGCACACATTTTTGTCCTCTTGTTATAGCAATTGAAACGTCTAAGGCGGAAACTGACCTTCAAACCTATCGGAGGCAGCATGCCTGACTCCTTCGCATTTCCCTACATCTTAAGCTACTGAATATAACTTTTTGGTGACACTCTAAGAATAAGCTTTTATTAGGCTGACTGAATTTAAGAAATGTATCGTATTAAACAATATTTTTGAAAAAATGTCAAACTATCTTTTCTACAATATTTGACGCAGTTTAGCAAGGTCTTTACCCTGGCCTGACCATACCTCTAAATTTAGTAATTACAGAAAGTTAATTATTCAAAATGTTTGACACCATAATTATCCGAACTTCAAATTTTAATAATTTTAGTATTAAACAAAACTAGCTTTTTATGTGCGACGTGTAGTTTTTGAGCAACGATTTAGCCGGTGTTTTCATGACGCAGCCTGTATGGTATAGCCATGGACCTGTAGATCCTGGCAAGTGGAAAGCCTCAGCTCCCCTTTTTGGTTGCGTCAAAATTTACTGTTTTGTTCCCACTCTTCAAACTGCCGTCAGAGCTGCAGGGTCTATTCATATGTCGTCAGACTGCTTTTTAATGTCGAGTAACTACACACAAGCATGGCCGCCGAAAGCAAATGCGGTTATCTAATTGGCGAATTTGTTTTGCCTTATTTTGTTTTCTGCAGAGTTTACGAATAAACGTTCAGTTAGCGGCCATGTTTGTGGCCGATGACTCAGCATCTGAATAAAGTAACGTCCAGCAAGCTACTTTCTAAAAAAACCTGCCGATTGCTAAATTTTAAAACGTAATTAGGATACAAGACCTGTTCGCTCTCCCTTATTTTCTTATAAAAAAATGCTGAAAATTCTTAATCGCAGGAGCATCATGCCTTGACGACAGAGGCAACTGGCCTTCGGACGTGCCGCGAAGACCCGTCTTATGGCATGAAGCTCCGGCAGACTGCAACACACTTGGGTCGGAGAGCGCACCTGCAACTGTGGCGGGTCCTAATTCACGAAGTATGTCAAGTGAAAGCAACGGCCATGCTTCCACCAATGTTTCAGCAAGTGACACAAGTTTTCATATACTTTCCTTTTTTATTGTTTGAAAGTGGTATTTATTACAACAAAGAACCACCGGTATCTTACGCTGTGCATCTAATTTAAAGAAATAAATGGATTGTTTACCTGCGGACCCACTGTTCTTTTAAATGTTTAGAATTCATCGGCCTTGCACTTGAAACAATTCCTGTATATTTACTTTCCCCTAGAGCACTCGGGAAGTCAATCGCTAAATATACAAATTGAGCTTGGTAATGACTTTCTAATATATTTTGCGACTCAAAAATAAAGTTGCGACGTGACTTTTCACAAGAAGACGTCAGGCTCAGTACCACGTAACAGCTTCGATTTTACGGTGAAATTTTCCTGTACTTCTCATTCACCTGGCTTTCTTCATGGATCACGGTCCTGGACACTCCGAGATACTCTGCGGGGAAGTTCACGACGGGACATTTTTATAGCCAGCAGAAAACGGGCCACCTAGGAAACGGGCCAGCTAGAAAACGGGCCCGCTGGAAAACGGGCCAGCTAGAAAAGGGGCCAGCTAGAAAACGGGCCAGCTAAAAAACGGGCCGGCAAGATAAAACTTGTCACGGCAAATTTTGGGGCCACCTAAAAAGGGACGGCAAACGGGCTGGCAATTTTAAATTTGCCGTGACAAGTTGGATCTCGTTTGTCACGGCTATAGGTGGCTCCCTAGGTGGCCCCAGATTAAGAGTGTATCGTCGTACGATAGTGTATAACATATACTGCGTGATGCACGTTAAAGACCCCGAGCTAACAGTTGCACTGCAATGGCTAAATTTATAATCTAAAACGGATAACCATGTCACCCAACGAAAATCCTGCTCGCTAAAAAACTAACGACTAATTTTGAATGCGCCGTTACAGTGCATTGCTAATGTGTGTTCGCGTGTTCACGTTCTTTTTGTTTTTTGTCTACACTTTTGATTATGAATCTATTACTTATGATGAAACAGACTATAGTTGTCGGACTTCCGGAAAAATATTATATAATTAATAAAATGAAACATTAACGCAAACGACGAAAACAAAAACATAGGCGCACTCAATAAAAAAGAACTAAATATTAGAATTGATTATAATTGTGTTTTAAAAGGTTTGACCGCACCAAAAGCTACAAAAGAGAGCTCCATGCTTTGAACGGTGAGCTTGTTAACTGGAAGAGTAGTTCAGGGCAGCCTGCTCGCGCTTGTAGGTTCCGCTTTGCTCGCACGATAAAACCAAATACTTTACTGGTAATGTATTTAGTGAAACAAAGCTCAACTTCTGCATATGTGCAATTCTACAGGCAATGCCCTCAGTTTTCACGTGATTACACACATGTTTATTATTATTGTTTTCGTTTCCCACTGTGATTGAGATCGTGCTCTTTTGTGTGCTACATGCATTAGAAACCAAAGTAACCCAGGATCAGGCACGTAGCCAGGATTTTGTTTCGGGGGGGGGGGGGGGGGGGGTGGGGGGCCCGCCCATGACAAAATGCTGTATGAGGGGGAGGGGGGAGAGGAGGTCCCAGCAAAATGGAAGATTTCGGGGGGGGGGGGGGGGCCCGGGCCCCATGGGCTTCCCCACTGGATACGTGCCTGCCCAGGAGCATTCTATTTCCCGCATTGCAAAGAAACCTAAGCTACTTGCCACGTGTGCCACAATAAATACAAGATATTCTAAACTTCACATCTGCCTGCTTGCGTGTGTAAACAATGTTGTTTGTCAAGAACAACCGCGATTGTATGAAATCACGTTGGAAAAGCTCGTTCTAAGCACGCGACCATTGGCATGCAGTCATTGGTAGCTGTCAGCAGGTGGAGTTTTTCTATTAACCCAGGGTTAGAATGTTTTCCTCTTTTAAGCAATCAGGACAAAACTTACACCAAATCTGAGGGTAATAAAGTACTATTAACATTCATACATTACGTCCTGAGAAGTATATGTGTACAAGCTTTAGCTTTTGGTGCACTCTTATCTTTCGATACGCTCAACGCTAGTGTAAAATGTAGCGCTGTTTTAGTCTTAATCCGCGTACCATGTGCATGCTTACACTATATTTATTACAACGTCAAACTCTACCCGTTTGCATTTTTTTTTTAATTTTTGCACACCACTATTTGCGCTCCTAAATCGCCAAATTAAGACGGGTAAATTGCTTAAATTAAACTCTGTCCAAAAGCGATCCACAGACCCAGGATCTTTGCTTGGCCAGTCATTGCATTTATCATTGAACTCGTATTAAAACCAATTCTTATCATTTATTGCTGCGAGTTAATTTTTAACTTTTGCATTTTTTATTATGTCTCCCGGACCAGTCCAACTTTGGGTTTACCAAACTCAATATCTAGACCTGAGTGTCATTTTTTAGTGTTTTTCTGTCTTGTGGTTTTGATCAAAATAAACACCCAGCTACCTACATGAGGCACCTGACCCCCACAAAAATAGTTCATTGGTTCTGATTTTTGAGGCATTTAATTCCTCAAGCTGGTATTTTGGAAACCCAAGTCTATCACGTCATCATGTTTTTCCGGACATCCACAAAAAACCAAACACATGCACGTCAAAAGTGCCGGCCCGTCATATAAATCTGATCACATTGAAATACGTGTAATTGGCCTCTGAAATCCCCGCGGGGTGCTAACGGCGCACAGGCAATTTTATATTTTTCAACGCGCCGGTTGTTTTGTTGTGGATGGGTCTCGCCATTTGGTTCTCGACAATTTTCGCGTTTTGTTCTGACCACATTTGCTTGCGACGTGAGCACGGAGCGTAGGCAACTGGCACGCTTGCACGAGAACTGGCGCAGCCGTGCGCGTTCCATAGAAAGCTCACGCAGAGATAAACAAGCGAAGGACCAGGGATGTCAATTTCAGGATATAGAGAAATACCCCACTGTATCGAAGCGCGACCACAAGCGATTTCTCGCATTGATGTACAGTTCTGGAAGGCGATCCCACCGCCATCTGTTGGTTCAGAATCACACTAACCAAGGGTGGGGTTGCACCTTAAGTTCGGTGCGCGCTCCATTCACAAAATGTTCCGAGCATTCTCGAGAGGATGGAATTGGGAAAAGGACTTCAGTTTACGGACGCAACTCACTGCCGCCGGAGGTCTTGGTCATTTGGAAAGCGATGAAGTTTGAAGATGTTGCAGCCGCAGTTGCCTTGTCAGATTACGTACGTGATACAGATATCCCCCGATAACATTCTGCACCTTCGGTTTTCATTTGTGCAACTTATTACCGAAGAATGGTGTCCCGATAACGGGGGTTGTTGTCATTGAATGCGTTAGCTCTGATTGAATCTGCAAGCGAAGAAAACAAGAGAACTTGGAGCAACACACAGCGTCCAAGGCGTTCATATGGGTCTTCCGCTCGTTCCTAACGCACCTGCAAGGAAGAAAGCGCCCGTAGCCCTTTCCGCTTTACACTCTTGCCCTCTTTCAGCAAAGCGGTCTATAGCACACGTGCGTTCACTGACGTCATGCCAGCGTCATTGCTTGCATAAGTTTGTTAATTACTACTAAAATGACGGCGCAGAGCTTTGCTTTGGCTAGACTTAGAACAGTTGCGGCGCATATGCGAGGGCGCCGCAACTGTTCTAACAACCATTGCTTTACAAAAAAAAAAAAAAGTTTGTGTAACGCTTGCACGCTCGGCTGACTAATCCTGGTGCTATTTAACGTGATGTTGCTGTTACGAAGACTCGACACTTAAGATCGCAGGTGACTTTTCACAAGTGTTCGGATGAGGAGGCGTCGTGGGTCGGAATAGATGTAATGAAAAAGGCGAGGAGATGAAAAAAAAAAGGAAACAAAGAGAGAAAATATTGGAACAGGGGAATATTTAAAACAGAAAGGAATTGTCAACGTATTGTTTTCCGCACTTGGTGTATGTGTGCAAAGAGGCAAACTTGGGTTAAAAGAAAATTACATTTACAGCCCACCTTGGATAAATGCGAGGTTTATCAGTGTACAAGCAACCTTGTACCATAAAGACATAATCCTTAAGATATACCTGAGATTTAGACAATTCAAGACGTCGTGTCATTATGCATCACATTGAAAAAAACTAATCCTTGTATAGTTCGCATTTGTAAATAAAATATAGCCCGCACCGCGTAACATATTAGCATTTAGATATGTATTGTCCGTGGGCTGTGGACGTTTTTCACAAGGGCGCCGCCAGCTTGAATATTGTCCCTTCCAGTTTGGGCGAAGATATTGTTGTGCCGTCACCACGTTCATAGACCGTATTACTGAAAGAGGGCAAGAGAAAAAAGGGGAAAGGGCTACCGGTGCCCTCCTCCTAGGTGGTTATTTAGGAACGAGCAGAAGACCCGGATGATCGCCTTTGACTCGTGTGTCGCTCCGAATTCGCTTTTTTTTTTCGCAGGTTTCCTCCATTTTTTTTTTGCAGATTTAATTACTACTAGCGAATTTAATGAGGACAATCCCCTGGCTATTGGGACACCATTGTTCGGTACTAAGCTGCAAGTATAACAACAGAAAGCGTAGAATATTTTCGGAGAACCTCCGTATCACGCACGGGATCCGACAAGGCAACTGCGGTTGCAATGCCTTCAAACTCCATCGCTTTCCAAATGAACAAGACATCTGCCGCCAGCGGGTCGCGTCTGTAAACCGGAAAGACTTTCCCCCAACGCCATCCCCTCAAGTGTGCTCGGAACATTTTGTGAATGGTACGCCCACCGAACTTAACACTGTACCGTCGATGACCATGGTGTACGCTCGCAAGATACGTGCAAATTTTATTGTAAGTATTGCTGTTGCAGTTTGTAACTTTTCGTAACTTAATTTATTCTAATGCTGATATTTTGCAGTGGTGACATTGACTCGATTTTATCATCTAGAACGCTTAGCTGAGACCTCATTTCCGCCGCCGGGTGTGGCTCAAAATTGTCGAAAAGTTAGTTCCATCGGTTTTCTTGAATCGCGATCTCCAGCGCGATACCAGAGTGCAGTGAACTTATGTTGACCGTCACAAACGCGACTGGATTCTTCTTATTTTAAAAATTAGTACATATCGTAACTGAAAAAAAAAAAAAAAACTTAAATTTATATTGCTGAAATATTGCTGAAATATGCCCATGCATCATTTCGAATCATTTCGAATTGATCGACACGCTCCGGCAATGGGCCAATCTCGACTTAGCTGTTTTCAGTTCTCGACAAAGGGCCCACTCGTCAACACGGAATGCTTAAATAAAACGTTTATAAACATCTTCGAACCGGAGGGAGCTGGCTTCAATTGTTAACGGTGATGTTCTAGTCTCGCGCGCCCTTGTCCACATTATGTTCCATTGTTGTGGACGACGCGAAAAGCCAAAAACTATTCTCGGTAGACTGCATCTTAAACAACAAAAAAGCAGGAGGGAAATTCAATCGCTGTTAATTCATAAAATATGTTGCGTACTCTCCACCGATTTCACTCGGTGGCGTGTACAGTGCCGCACTGGCGGATGCCACATTGGGGGGTAAGAAACGTCCCCAATAAGTTGAAAAACGAAATCCGCGGCACACGACCGGAAACACCACTCCCGCGAAAGCACACCCAACGCACGGGCCGCGCACCGAAGAGCGCTTTCGCCAAACGTTTTAACCACACAGCATGGCCGCTTAACCTGACACTCGCCAGATGGCGCTACACTATACAAAATAGCGCTACCATGGTAAAATTTACTTGCCAATCCAACGACGGGCATCTGGCACGCCCCAGCGGTAGACTGAGGATTAATTTGGACCACCTGGGGATCTTTTGACGTGCAACCTAGAGCTCGGTTACACGGCGCCTTCTCCGCAATAAGCCTCCGGCAGGTTGCGGGCACCTCCGCCGGGATTGGAACCCGCATCCTAAACGGTCTACATAATACATTTGGGATATAATCGTAACCGTCATCTATTCTCGTTTGCCCCCCCCCCCCCCCCTCCTTTCCCTCTCCATTTTTTTTTTTTCATACTTGGGGTAAGTGATTTTATTATTTTTTCGTCGCCGATACCGCATATGCCTACCAGTTGGCCGGGGACGAGAGTAAACGGCAAAAGTCAATATGCGGACGATACGTACTAACAGCCAGCTGCTTATTTGTGCCGACCTCAACTCTACTGGGTGTATTTTGCATTTTGAGTTCTCTAAACCAAATATGTCTTCAAGGCGTACATCGCCGCCGGTTTCTTTCTTTAATGCGTTTTAAAAGAGTCGAACGCTATAGCTCGTGTATACTCTGTGTGTCGGAAGCATGCTGGTCGGAAGTCATGTGTGCCGAGAAAGTGAGAGAGAGGGGAGGAGACGAGAGCTCGAGGGGACGTCAGCACGACGTGCTGTGACCTGAGTGATTAGTGAGTAGACGTAAAGCTAGCTGTCTTTGTCTCCACTCCCTCTTCTAAAGGGGGCCGTCGATGTACAGAAAAAGCCGCCAACGTGGACGTAATTATAAATATATATAGATAAAGCTGGAAACAAGAAATTTAAACGAAACCTCATGGAGGCCTCGGAGAAGGTACAGGTGGTTCTAGGAATCAACACAAAATGGCGAAGGAAGCTTAAAATACCTCGAATGCGTAAAAAGCAGAAAAGGCAGCCCGAAAACACGTATTTGACCCCCCCCCCCCCCCCCCAAAAAAAAAAAAAAAAAAAAGGGAACAACATAAAACGTGTGAGAAAACAAAAAGCATGAAGTATAAAATAGTTTCGGCATTAAAAAAAAAGCTCGACTGTGTAAAAAAAGACCTAAAAAATTAAAGATACAGTTTTTATAAATGATCTAAAACTATTCGAAAACTATAAAAAAAATTACACAAAAGCCCGAAGGAAATAAATAAGGATCTATTAAAATATTCCAGTGTTATCACTGTTTTTTTAATTGTATTACGGTAGTTTTTTCTATTTTCTTCCGACATTTATCTGGTAGTTTTCGAAAAAGTATACCAAAGCGGTTCAAATCAATCACTTTTATTTTTACTCTGATAATCTGGGTTTAAAGGGGCCATGAAACGAATTTGGGGCTGGGATAAATGATTTTAAATTGGGACTTTACTAATCGCATATCGTTTAGTTGGCCAAAAGAATGAGGGTAGAAAGTCAAAAGCCAGCGTTTCGGTACGAGCATTTGAAAATATAGCGGACTATTTCGTACCTTCTCTCTTTCGAAAGCTCTCCGCCTTTTCACTCTGATACATCCGCGGTTCCCAAAGCGCGTCAGCGGTGCCAAACTGACGTCAGCCGAGCCCAGCTCACGCATTGGACACGAGCACTGCGTCACTCGGACGTATGCGCTCGTCAACAATCAATCCGTCAACAAATATTCGGATTCGCGTTCGTGGCCCTGACGGAATTTATCGTCACTGGAGAATGACAAGTTCTATGGTGTGCATAAACAGCACGGTGGAAGCTAGGAGTCATTGCACCGGTGCCGAAGAATGTCACGGCGGCGTTATTTCACAATTCGCATTTGAGTTGAGGATTGAAGCTAAGGAGGAAGAAGTAGGAAAATCGTTTCATGACCCCTTAAGGGCAATTTTCTGGCGCGACTGCGAATGCCCTTTATGGCCCCGAATGGCTACAGTTGTGTAAGTTTGGATAGCTGCGTAATACTACATTACCAATTAGATATAAATTTAAGTACTAGTGATTGAGTTGAAAAAAAAAATGTCTTCAATTGTAATTATACTTCGTTTCACTTTATCTGCGAGCGAAGCCAAAGCTAGAAGCGCGAGACCAGCGCTTTTTTGCGTTTGTCCCCAGTTCGCGCGCTCGAGCAAAGCCTGAACGCCCGGAGCATTCGTGCTCGCGCTTCCAGCTTTGTCTTCGCTCGCACATAAGGTGAAACGAAGTATAGTCAGCAGAACCAGAAGTAACAGTTGGTCGACTTCCGTTATGTTCATAGTAATTACTAGCTGAAACTCTCTACAAAACTTAAGGCTCCCTGAACGTACAAAACGCTGGGTGCCTGCTTAATTATGTTTCATTTATAAAATGAGCCCGGAAAAAAAATATACAGAGCACTAAAGTATGCACGTAGGCAAGCCCCTCACGGTGCGAAAGGTTAGATGAAACTTATGTGGAACATTACGTACCTTCCGTTCCCGGCCAATAGCGGTTGCTACGCCGCCGAGGCAACATGTGCTGGCGGCGCGCTACGTCTGCCTATGCTCTGACGGAAGAGCTCACGACACACTTGTGGCGGAACGGCGTTGTGCGTAGAGTAGGTCAAGGCTATGCTATGGTCTGATGGGCTATGCTATGGCCTGATGGCTATGCTATGGCCTGATGGAGCATTACAAAAGGGGGAAAGTGGGCGAATTTAGTGTAGCCCTTCGAAACACATTTTATTGTCGATTTGTGTCTCTTCCGATTTTCTGCCCAATAGTATATGTCTCTATTTTCTCCATTTGCTTAAGCTTAATCTTTTATAATTTAATTAATATTTTGTCCACAAATAATAAGGAAACGTGATATATTAAAGGGACCATGAAATGACCTTTTTACTTTTGCCACATAACTTTTACATTAAACCGTCAATGTTCACTGAATGCCGAACAGGCATCCGTTTTCGTCTCGGTTTATTAACTTCTACACCAAAAAAATAATGAAATATTGACCTTTTCTTTCTCTCTAACTAACCGCAAAACAAGCTGCGGCGTAATTTTGACGGTCGTGGTCGACGTACCCTGCTTCCGGAACCGGAAGCTCTCACGGCAGTAGGAGAATGGGAGCGTTAGCGGCGGCGAGTTGGCGGTGTGCCGGTAGGTTTTACTGCGCTGATGGTGCTGATGTCACCGACGTATTTTCGGAATCGGCGCCTCTCATCGCCGCGATAGGCATGGACACATCGCAGCTGAGCGAAATTCAATGAGATATGTTGCGCTACAGCGACAGCATGGGACTAGTCCCATACGCCGGTATGCCTGTTGGGAAGTGCGGCGAGTCTTCCGGTGAAGACTCCCGCCCAACTGTTATTGTTGGTAAAAGGCGGCCCGTGTCAGTCATTTGCAAAGCGACGTAGATGGAAACAAATGCCGCGGCGTTTTTTGCGGCCTCGGAGATGCAGTAGCGAGCCGACGTTAAAAAAGATACGTTTGAACTACGACAGTCTCAGCAAGAGCCACGTAAATACCTGTTCACACTCGGAGCCGACGCGCGCGTTTGATGAAAGTGCTGTATTCGCGCTGTTGGTAAGCGCTTCGAGACCGATCTTTTACGATTGCAACTCGATACTGACGTGACACTCGGCAAAAGAAGGTTGGACCGGCATTGCACGTAGCTCCTACGAACTGTTATAGCACGACAGTGACGTGCAGTCGTGTCAGAATAAAAATGGCATACTAATAACAAAGTGTACATACCGTGTTAAGAAGGTAATCCATACGGCGTTATTTGAGCTCTATATCACACAAAACAAGAAGGTAGAATCTACGAGAGTCCCTTTTCGACGAAAGTGTTAATCAACACTGCCTCGGAAAACAAGGGGAAGAGATTGACCTTACCTCTTAATCTAAAATTGAGGTCAGCGATCAAACTATAATACGGGAAGGGTCCACAAGGGTCGTGAGGGCATATTCCATTCAGCACGCCAGCCGGTCGTAGGCAGACGGTCTTGGCCAAATACCGTTGAAGCAACGGGATACGGTCCATTCGTCACATGTGCACTCGTCACCGGACGATTGGTCACAAGACGATTCGTCACAAAGGAACATTCGTCATAGGATGACTCGTCATGCGGCCAACCGGTCCCACAATAGTTCGTCCCCCCAAATATGTATTGTTCAATTTGGTTCGGGCGGACAAAGTGGCTCACCTCATATCTTAGTATTTCTTTGGTTTCTGAAAGGCGAAGAATTTGTAACCAAAGTTTTAGCTTCTGGTTCGGTTCCTAACATTGAATGTTGGTTTGGCCTGACAAAGTGGGTCACCTCTTATCTTAGCATGTCTTTCGCTTTTCAAGCTCGAAGAATTTGTAACAGATGTTTTAGCTTCTGGGTCCGTCCCGAACGGTGAATGCGGAGGCCATATAAGAGCGACTATTTTTGAACTCAGACTACATTCAAAAGGATGGAGGTGATCACAACAGAGAGAGGTGGAGCCAAGCTGCTGCACGAGGCGTACTCGTACACATGCAGCAGAAAGAATAGACCATTTGCTATATCCCCCAAGTGCCCCGGCCCGCGCTAAAAGAATCATGGGAACGGTGTGCCTCCAGCTCTTTAGCCATCGGTAATTTCAACCCTATTCTTGGTTACACAGGTTTTGAGCGTAATTCGGAGTCACCCTGAACAAGCGCCTGATATACCCAATGACCTGTCATGTCACTTTTAAAATTTCTCCTCAATGTCAGCGTTTTTGATACTGTGCATGCGGCCCACCCTTCAACCTGGATGGGCTGCAGAAATCTCTTACATTATTATCATGCTGATATTAAGCTAGAAACGTTAAAAATGCTATAAACAGCCCCGCGGACTCCGAGCTAAATCCTGGTTTTTGCTTTTGTGAATTATCGGCTTTTTAAGCAATTCCTGCTCAAACAATAATCGCGAGAATGATAATATTGTAAGAGATTTCTGCAGCTCAGCCAGGTTGAAAGGTAGATCGCATGCGCAGTATAAAAAATGCTGACGTTGACGAGCAATTTTAAAAGTTATATGACAGGTCCTTGGGGTATATCAGGCGCTTGTTTAGGGTGACCTCGAATTACACTAAAAAGATGTGTAACCATGGAGTTGGTCGAAAATTAGTGATCACTAGGGAGATGAAGGAACACCGTTCCCATGATTCCTTGAGTGCGGGCCGGGGCGCTTGGGAATACTGCAAATGGTCTATTCCGGTACTTATTGGTTTTGCCGAAGAGGTGTATGCAAGGCCAAAGTAAAAACTGATTTGGCTGCCAGTCGGATTATTGCTCGTTCAAGCCAGCAACTGAGATCAACCTGCTGAAGACTCGTAATATGATGAAAGGAAAAGCAGATGAGTATTGTAAGATGAGTTATTCTAACCATTGGTTTATGTCACAGTGGGAAGTCGTGAAACTTCTCATCAGGGAATGTGGGCAGTTGTTGAAATTTACAATTTACTATCGTCCCCTGCCCGATCGATGTGACCAGTTGCCCGCATGACGAGTCATCCTGTGACGAATGTTCCTATGTGACGAATCGTCCTGTGACCAATCGTCCTGTGACGAGTGCGCATGTGACGAATCGTCCTCATCCCGAAGCAACGCTGTTGACCTTTTTACTTTTGCCACATAACTTTACATTAAACCGTCAATGTTCACTGAATGCCCGAACAGGCATCCGTTTTCGTCTCGGTTTATTAACTTCTACACAAAAAAATAATGAAATATCGACCTTTTCTTTCTCTCCAACTTACCGCAAAACAAGCTGCGGCGTAATTTTGACGGCGGTGACGTACCCTGCTTCCGGAACCGGAAGCTCTCTCGGCAGTAGGAGAATGGGAGCGTTAGCGGCGGCGAGTTGGCGGTGTGCCGGTTGGTTTTACTGCGCTGATGGCGCTGATGTCACCGACGTATTTTCGGAATCGGCGCCTCTCATCGCCGCGATAAGCATAGGACACATCGCAGCTGAGCGAAATTCAATGAGATATGATTGCGCTACAGCGGCAGCATGGGACTAGTCCCATACGCCGGTATGCCTGTTGGGAAGTGCGGCGAGTCTTCCGGTGAAGACTCCCGCCCAACTGTCATTGTTGGCAAAACGGCGGCCCGTGTCAGTCATTTGCAAAGCGACAGTAGATGGAAACAAATTGCCGCGGCGTTTTTCGCGGCCTCGGAGATGCAGTAGCGAGCCGACGTTAAAAAAGATACGTTTGAACTACGACAGTCTCAGCAAGAGCCACGTAAATATACCTGTTCACACTCGGAGCCGACGCGCGCGTTTGATGAAAGTGCTGTATTCGCGCTGTTGGTAAGCGCTTCGGGACCGATCTTTTACGATTGCAACTCGATACTGACGTGACACTCGGCAAAAGAAGGTTGGACCGGCATTGCACGTAGCTCCTACGAACTGTTATAGCTCGACTGTGACGTGCAGTCGTGTCATAATAAAAATGGTATACTAATAACAAAGTGTACATACCGTGTTACGAAGGTAATCCATACGGCGTTAATTTGAGCTCTATATCACACAAAACAAGAAGGTAGAATCTACGAGAGTCCCTTTTCGACGAAAGTGTTAATCAACACTGCCTCGGAAAACAAGGGGAAGAGATTAACCTTACCTCTTAATCTAAAATTGAGGTCAGCGATCAAACTATAATACGGGAAGGGTCCACAAGGGTCGCGAGGGCATATTCCATTCAGCACGCCAGCCGGTCGTAGGCAGACGGTCTTGGCCAAGTACCGTTGAAGCAACGCTGTTCCGGGTCGGAGTGGCTGCTAGGCCTGTCCGCCGAGCTGGCTTGGTCGGAGCCGGTGGATTCGTCGCCGTTGTAGCTTTTATCGGGTGTTTGTGGATCCAGCGTTCTTGTTCGTCGTGGTCTGTTTCAAGAACTTTTTTCTTGCTGCTTGAAGTCGGGGTGCGCGAGAAGAACACGGAGAAAAATAAACGTTCTTTGGTCGTCCCGAATGTCGTAACTGAGCGACGCTGTCGGCCCGTTCGGCCCTACTGCGCAGGTGCAGTAGTTGCTTCGTTTACCACACGATACATGGCGCTTGGCTCTCAGCATTATCAAATTTGTCAATTTTCGTCACATCTCTAATTATGCTACAAAATGTGGATAGGAATATTATTTAACAAAACTTTCAGGAAACATTCGCTGGCTATTTATTGTTTACGATCGCGTTGCTTGTGTGGTAGGCTCTTACCCAATAGGCGACGTGGATTCGGCTGACGTGCTGCGATTCCGCGGATGCATCGCAGTGAAAAGGCAGAGAGCTTTCGAAGGAAAGAAGGCGCAAAAGAATCCAGTTTCCTTTTAAAAGTTCTATAGCGAAGAATTTTTTTGGCTCCCTATTTTTGTGTTTTTGTGTTTCTTTTCACACCTTTTACTACGATCGGTGGATGAAATTCGATTTCAGAATCGTTTCATGGTCCCTTTAAGCAGCGCTACTGGTTTCAATCTGAACGGCCCATGTTTTGCGCTTTAGCTTCGCATTTTTCCTCTCCTGGCTTTTGGCTTTATCCTTAATATTATTCGTTATTTTCTTTCTACCTTTAATTATCCTTCTTTTCTACTTTCTACTTTTTCTACTTGTTTTCTACTAATTATTCTACTTTTAACAAGTCAGTTACTACATATAAAAATAAATATATTGTAAAATTGCATGCCCGGCACAAAGTTGCGGGATGTATATTTCGGAATTTGTTTTTCCTTTTAAAATTCAATTTCCTACACAATGAACGCTAAACTCATGAGCTACTTTACATGCGCATCAGTCATACTCCACCATTAGGGCCTGTAATTATACAGAATTCGAAGATTTTAGAACACGGCCTCGTTCTGTGGCCGTCAGGTGCCGAAATATTTTGGATGCACAAAGAATTGGCTCAGGTACTTCAGTGGGAAGATAGTGCACCACCCTAACAAAAGCTGACGACTCCGATATTTTGTATACTCCCAAAACGACAAATAATTAAATATATCTTATCGTTATTACTTTACTGCTCGTTTCTCATCTGTTCTCTCTGTATCGCAATCTCTCTTTCTATAGCTTTCTGTCAGCCATAGATAAAAACATCCAAGATATCTTGCCGTAGGAACCTATTACGAAAACAAATTCATCAAAGTTGGAAGATACTGATGGGGATGCCCCTTAACGCTATCTCTAAGGCTGGGCGTCTGTCAAAAGTTTATCCCGATTATTCGCCACCCTTTATTTGATTAATTTATCGATTAATCGGTCTCGTTTCTTTTTATGCAAAATATTATAAAGGTATTTTTTTCTGAATACGTGATAAACGGTGCAATGTACAACTTGGATTATGAATTAATCTCGATGTGTAGTTAAGAACAGTATCATAGACCTTTCAGAAAATATTACTTTTGCTACGTGAGGCAAAGATGTTCGTTGACATTCTTTGGAAAGAGCGATCTCTTTTCATTGTTCAGAATAGTCTCTGCTGAGCAAAACAAACTTTCGAACAACATTGAATTCATCGGGGACATGTGCAACCTCTGCACTTATCGGAAGTTACAAACATTTCGCCTTTACAGTTTTTTTTATTCTAAAATTTGACCTAGAGTCTGCCATTCGATAAGGTGTATTCGTCCCCGCCTGCGTTATGGAAGTGCTTAATTTTGATTTGTTTTAGTTTGTGAAAATTTTACCATTCACCAGTTAAAAAGTTTAATCGCGACTAAAGCATTAATCAATTAATCAGTAGGTTAATCGATCAATTGCCCAGCCATACGATCTTCCTTGCTCCTCCTCGTGCTTCGATAGCAAAGTCACCCTAATCTTTATAGCATCGTATTTTCAGGAGTAGAATCGGCGGACTGAACCGTGTTTAAACGTTGAAATGTCACGTGGTGCGGACTATCAATGGGGGCGGGCTATACGACTACTGTTTTTGTTTTTTTAGATAGCTCATTATGACGATATGTAACGGACTTTGAAATTTAAAGAGCATGCTAATGAGGATTTATGTGTAATACAGGTTTGTTCATGAGTGAATTAAGCACGGGTTTGTTAAGGTAAGATATGTATGAGAACGTATTACTTGCGCGCTATACAGTGTGCGAACTACTTAAAAGAAACCACTCCCTTTTATCCGATGTTTTCCCCCTCTGGGTGATGGTTCGGGAAATGCGGTGTGAAGATCCCTAATCCGAGGTCGTCCAACTATCAAGAGCTGTCAAATCAAAATATTCTGGAATAGCCCAAAGGCGTCTTATCTGGCCGCCGGCACATAAACATCGGGCGTCGTAGAAGTTTTTTAAAGGGGGATGAACAATATAATGTCCTCCACGTTATTTTAGAGTGTACGAGCCAACAACATCAAAAGTGTTTGAGCGCGTGACCACGGATGGGGCTTCGCTTGCACTGGAGCTCGTGTGATATTCTGAGTAGCTATAGGGGGTATTCACTGGACGGCATATTTGAGGGCGCTGTTTAGAGCGCATGCTTGAACGAACTCACAATAAAGGTGACTTGAGGAAGTTGCTGAGATCGCCTAGATATGACGGTATCTCACTGTGCGGGCTCTAAGCAATGCTAGAAATTCATAAATCATAACGATGCGCGACTGATTTATCTATTAAAAAAACAATCAAAGTTTGAACACACCGAGGTCATCTCCTGCGATGGGAGGAGCATTGTTCCGGCAGCAAGGACGACATGCGTCCAAAGAAAACGCGACATTTCGTTTAGATTGCAAACACTGGTACTACAAAATATGTATACATGCTTTTGTAAATGATAGAAGCAAATATGAGTAGTCGAAAAAAATGAAAGGCGTTTACAACTCCCTGTAACGCCGAATTAGAGCGCAGCTCTTGAGAAGGAGGGGAAGGCATGGGGGGGGGGGGGTCATGTGACCTCGAGGGGGGGGGGGGCGTCACGTTGCCTGGGGGTCACGTGACCTCGAGGGGTGGGAGCGGAGAAAATTTTCCGCTAAATCTAGCGGGGAAAATTTTCTGCTAAATTTAGCGGGGAAAATTTTCTGCTAGATTTAGCGGGGAAAATTTTCCGCTAAATTTAACGGGGAAAATTTTCCGCTAAATTTAGCGGGGAATATTTTTCGCTAGATCTAGCGGGAAAAATTTTTCGCTAGATTTAGCGGGGAAAATTTTCCGCTAGATTTTGCGGGGAAAATTTTCCGCTAGATTTAGCGTGAAAATTTTTCCGCTAAATTTAGCGTGAAAAAATTTCCGCTAAATTTAGCGGGGAAATTTACCCATCATGCACCGCCCGTTTCCGGCTTGAGCGGCGTCGCCGTCGCCGTCGCCGACGGCGACGGCGACGCCGACGCCGCTCAAGCCGGAAACGGGCGCCTAAGAGCTGCGCTCTAAAACGTTAATTTTCTGCGGAGAGGGAACATAAATCTGCAAGAATTGCATAATACATTAATTTTTTGTCGTTCGCGGGAGTAGTCTCCGGTCGTCAGCTCTCGAGCGCTCGAGTGCGCGCTCGCTCGGTTGAATCGTAGTCCGGGCTGCATGGGAAACGAGACGCGCTCACTGGAGATGTCAACTCGCAGTTCCACCGGTCGGAGTCGCAAAGATCCTTCGCTTGCTCTTGGCTGACAGTGGTCCTGGCTTCGGATCCCATCGCCTGAGATGACCTCAGTGTGTGGCGATCTTTGATTGTCTTTTTCAATAGGGAACTCGGCCGCGTATCGTCAAGATTTAGGGATCTGTATGATGCGTAAAGCCAGCAGTGAATAATCGCCATATTTAGGCGATCTCAGCAAACTCTTCAGGGTACCTTTAAGAGGCTTCTTAGACCGCCAATCTTGATGGCGGTAAATGCACGTTGCAAAAGAAGTGTGGAAGCGAGCAATCAGCACGCGTTCAGCATTCGCGCACACAGCTAGGACAACCAGTGAATACTCCTGATAAGCGGTATTCACACGAGGGATGCTTTTCAAGGAGTGATGTGTGTAACGTCAGTAATCGGCGGAACCAGCGGGGCTCCCTCTGCGACTCAAGAATTCCTCCCACAAACGGCGGGGAACCGTGAGGCATGTCAGTATTATACTTAGAGGTCGCACTCCCGACAACAGGGCTAGGTGCGTGCTGACGAGGGTAGAAAAAGGGAGGCCTACACGAAACGGCGATACGCGATTAGGGCAGCAGCGCTGTTAGATGCAGAAGACGACGAAGTGCTTCCTGCTAAATATAAGATACTTCGTGAATGGGTGGACGCAGCGCAAAGCACGTGAAGTCAATCCAGTTGTATGAGGAGCGAAGCATGTATCGAAGTCTCCTTTGGGTGCCTCGGACGACGCGCGCAACAGCACAAGACGCAACAAGTTAGGCGATCCCGATGCCATCGCCGGCATCTCGCTGAACAAAATGTGAAAAGTTGTTAGACACGCGAACAAAATACCGCCAATTGAAAAAGAGATCACAAGCCAAAGCGGGGGAGTGCTAGTGCAGCCCAAGCAAAAGCTTCCCCATCCCCTTGGGATGTCTACGTCAGCGTGGCTCCGCACAAGACCGTGAAATTGCGACCACGTGAGGCGCATCCCGGGGAGCAAAGAAAGTGATTTCTCCCTCGTGTTAATACCTTAAACCCCTATAGGAACGCGTGGCTTGATGTCACATCAGCGGCCATTGTGGTGGCGTAGCTGCAGAGCGCATATACCTTCTGCAGCATATATATGTGGCACCTTCAAGCATTCTTTTCTCGGCGAGAACGAGATTGACTGCCAGCAAGATACCATGACGTCGCGTGCGCGTGATGTATAGACTGTTTCCTAAAGGACGCCGTCATCTTGAAAATCGCCACGCCGACGACGCTGTCTAGCGGCTTTAAACTTGCAATACCGGCTGGTTGTGGCTAAAGTCACCGGATCCTGGGAACGTAGTGCCTTGTATGGTCGCCATTTCAGTTCATTAAATGAGGAGTTTCTTCATGCCTTTTCCATTCCTCGTGACTTGATCCGAATTTCCTGTAACAGGTAGCTTTATGAAGACATTTCTTTAATACCTAGATGTTGTTGTAGACATGCAGGCGAAACAAGCGTACATCTTCGCACCGCCACCACACGCGGCGTCGGCGTCCGTGCTTCAGTGCATAGAAAAACAATTTTCCTCTGTTGAAATTCGCAAGAAAAATAAGACCACTGTGAGGGATCTGTAGAAATAAGCAGTATTGACTAGTTTATTGCATTCACAGTGCTAAAGACGCCTATATTGGCGAGGAACCCTATCAGTACGATGGTGCTCCATAGTGATCTTGGACTGGTTCAGGACGACCGTTTTGAAACTTCGCAGATTTTACTGGACCGAAATGGCCATTGCCATGACAACAAACTGACCGGCCAGTCACTTTGAAATGTTTGGTAATGTATGTGTTGGTATCTGTTTGTGTCCGGCTAGCAGGCAGGGAAGGCAAAGGCGCTCTTTTCCCAGTGTCTAGTGACTTAAATTGTGGCACAGCTATGGAAAAGGAGCACGCCGGCGGCGTCACCTCTGTCGCCTATTGTTCGTAGAGGGCCTAGAGTGTAGAGAGGGTGCAACTCAAACCATGGCGATCGCTTGCAGTTTAACGGTGGACGCCTCGATCGGATATTGGTCGCAAGTGCGCATGTGCTGCCTTATCGCGTGGCTAGGAGAAAAGCAGGCGGGAAAACGGAGACGCTCTTGGACGACCAACGCGTTCGTCCCCTGCAGCTCGTATTGAAAACGCGGCCCATAGACCACGTGACCCCGAAATCGAGCAGATGGAAATCTATACAATACAGGCTTTCTAATTGTTCGCCGCGACATGGCGGTTGTCGCCGCCTACTCGTCGGGAAGTAGTTGTGACGAACTGCGCGGGCCTAGTGTACCCGCTCTTACAAATCACCCAAGCTTTTCCCATGGTACAAAACTTGAGCGAACGTAATCTGAGTGCAGCGGCTCAAAACATCTCAAAAGGACCTGCCGATGAAAATTACCTGTTTGCCGCTAGGGGCGCCCTGGTCGGGGCTTGAGTTAGGTCCGCTAGCTCCTTTTTTGGGTACAGTGTACATAGGGGGTAGTGTTCAGACGTGAGTGGCTCAAATGAGGCGCGTGGTGTAGATCGCGACCAGTGGCGACACCGGCACTTTGTTAGTAAGGTAGTGGGGTGGTGCGCATGCGCCGCAATAGGCACGTTGAGAACGGTTTCCAACGCTTGATTCAATATTCGCCGAATTTGGCGGGCTGCAGTGACATTTTACTATCGTGACCTCTGCAGCGCCGCAATCGTTGTCTTCACACACAGCTTCCGTTGCCGAGCCGTGCTGGTCCCAGCCCGTATTATTGTACACAGTATAGTGTGAGTACAGTGTACTAGAATACGGGGTAGTGTTGGGACCAGAGCGGCTCGCGTGAGGCGCGTGGTGTGAATCGCGATAGGTGTCGACACCGCCGCATAGGCAGTAGGGTCAGTATGGTGAAAGTTGTGCGCGTGCGCCGCTTTCACGCGCACGTGCGGCGGGACGTGCTGACTGCGGCGACTTTCTGCTGCCCTGTCGACTGCAGCGCCGCAGTTGTGGTCTACACGCGCAGCCTCACAAGCTCCCGTTGCCGAGAAGCGCCGGTCCCTATTACTACCCCGTATTCTAGTACACTGTTGTATAAGTATGGGGGGAACTTGGCTAGACTTGGCTATGGTGGGCTACAATAATTTGTATGGGTCTTGGCCGGTTGAGTCCAGCTGGCTAATGAGAGTCTATCACACTGCCTCACTAATTTCTATTATAAAGGGCTGGATGGCGCATTCAGCAAACAGGTATGAACCACTTGAAGTAAGCGGCTTGTCCCGGAAGTGTGCGCTTGGCAGGCTTTGTAACCCTTCCGAGGGCTGGTTCGAAAAGGGTCGAGGGCGCTGAATTTTCGCTTGTCACCTGAAGAAAGCCTGCTTGTTGCGCAGTAGAGCGCATCCAGACCCTAGAAGTATCACGGGAAGACATTCAATGTAAACATTTTTAGATTATAGTTGATCAATTGTGCATATGTCCCAAGTTAAAATGCCTCATTTTCGGGATTGAAAGTGGCGGTGCAACGATTTCCAGAATTTGGCCAATTAACTACGGAAATTAATCTGCGTCAGCTGTGGAACGAAAAACTGAAAACCGCATCTTCTTGCGAGCGCTATACTCTGTTTCACCTTCAGCCCGAGCGCAGCGGACACTAGGAGCCATCCCAGCCAATCCAGCGTTGAAAGAGTGTCATGTGACCTTGAACTCCCTGGGTCGCTCTGCCCAACCGGCAGGTCACGCGATTTTCTCCCGGCGCTGGATCGGCTGGGAAAGCTCGTGGCGTCTACTGCGCTCGAACTGAAGGTGGAACGGAGTATAGTTCTTATTTAAAAAAAAAAAAAAAAGATGAAACAAATCGAAGGTCGAAGTGCCTCTCAACTCTCCACGTCGCCTTTCGAGTGACGTACTCTGGGGGTTCACGTAGTTTCCCCTTGGGCTCTCTCTTCAGAGACCGCAGCCGCTTCCTCCGCGACTGTCGACTTTAAAGGATTGGGAAGGACTGTTGCCATTCGAGTTCGCTCACTCAAAAATTGTAAAGCGGGCGATTGCGAGGACTTGCTATACACATGCGCTGCGTAGGTCTTGTTATCATAAAATTGAACATAGCTTTGATTAGGCAAACTGAACGCCTCGCAGATGCTGGATTTCCCTTCACGTGTTAACAACGGTCGCCGAGTCTTTGCTGAAAGATATCAAGAGCAGGCCTATGAGAAGTGAAGAAGAGGCCAACAACAGAAAGGGAAGGGAAAGAAGAAAGTTTGTGGTCATTCCCTACATACACGGCTTGTCCCGCAACCTAAAACGCATTGCGGGCAGGTGTGACGTCGACGTTTTATTCTCTGCTCCGGACAAGTTGTCCAGGTTGTGCAGAGCTGTTAACCCTTCTCCGAGGGCTGCCACGGCTTGCAGTACGAGGCATCGAGATGGCTTCGTCTCGTGTTCTGAGGGGGTGGTTTATTCTCTCCCTCTGACGTGTGGCAAGCGCTACGTTGGCCAGACGGGCCGCTGTCTCAATGACAGGTTAAGAGAGCACGCTTACAGTGTCTCCACAACCGTGTCTGATCATCTGGGCATTCATTGCCGCGACTGTGGTTGCCTACCCGACTTCGAACTGTGTGAGATTGTTAAGCGACATAGGGACCAGCTTACTCGGGAAATTCTAGAGGCTGTTGAGATAGTGAGGTTGGGTGCAGCATGTGTAAGCAGTCCTTCTGTGGCCCTATCAGGCAAAGAGATAAATTTTCTGGTTCCTTGATCTGCTCGTTTTTTAGCACGTACTCTGTACGGCTGTGTCATAGCGCATTTTTTATTTTTTATTTTTTATAATTTTTTTTGTTGTTTTATTTTTATTGGTGATGTATCACATGGACTGAATTCTTTCTTCTCTTTTGTTTGTGACACCGCAAATATATATTGCGATTTTGCGTTCAATAAACTCAGTTGTAAGTCAGCACTGCGTCCGTGTCACTTCTTTGTCTGGTCCTCGTCTTTTCGCGCTGTTTTTAATTCCTAAAGGATTAGCCTCGCCGCAGGTCGGGGCGAGCGATCGACACAAAAGACGGTTCGCCACGGGGGTGACGGCGAGTGTAGCAGCGAAGGAGGACAGGTTTTGTTGACTTCTGCGTATCCCCCGGAAACGCCGTCATTTTGCTTCCCGTAACCACCACAGGTGGCTGCAGATCGGCAAATAATGTTTTTTTTTTTTGCTTTGCGATTACGCAGCAGAATAGCAGTTTTTCGGGGAAAGGTTACGCGTTTTTGGTCACTTGGGCTTGCATAAACAATATAAAAATGTAAACAGGCAATTATTTCAACAATAAAATCGTTGCACTGCCCCAATAATTCGGAGCATGATTATTAAAACTCACTCAAAGACACCGGAAAGTGCAGACCAAAGCATCGACTGAATCCGCTAGGAAGCCCAGAAGACGCCCCACTTCCAGGACAAGCATCAAACTCCCGGTCGCTTCACTTGCGCCCTGCTCGGAGAGCGGTTATGCGCTATCTGGCACCCAATGATAGAGATTAGTGAGCTGCCTCCTAGAAAGATTGAAGGCAGAAGAGGTGAGGTGATTTGAATGAGTTTTCACAACGAAAAAAATATATGAGGAGTTTAATGCAGTCTATGCAGGCAAGCTCTCTGCATTTGATAGATGTATCTTAGACATTTTTTACTCTTCACATACAATGGAGAAATATCATACGTTGCAGTGATAACCTAATCGGAGAAATGGTACCGGGTTGGAATCCGCCCACTTGCTTTAGACGAAGTAGTCGCGAGCATAAACGTGACGGTGAGTTTGTTAGAATGCCTTTGCGGTTTGCGTTCGCAAGTGACTGCATCTATAAATAAGGGTCCTTTGGGAGCATGTAAAGCTCGATAACATTGCTGTCACACTCGCGCTGCAGCTTCTTGTGCTCATTCGGCACTTTACGCGTGTCTTCTTATGATGCTTCTTAAAATAATTTATGCACCCGTCGACGACGCAGTGATAGCCAGACAACCGTAGATTTTCGGAAATTATAACACGGTGAAAACAAACACTCGGAACTAACCAGCTAACTCACGCACGACGTACGTCTCTAAAGGGAGATTCACACACTTGCGTTGAGTCGAACCAATTGCGAGGGTTGCCATGGCAACAACTGCGTCGGCTCCAAAAAAACCGTTTCTTACCTCGTTTTGTTGGAGCCGAACCAGCTGTTGATGTAGCAATTCTCGCACTCCGTCTGTCTCAACGTAAGTGTGTGAATCGCCCTGAAGGCTTCTCGTCCATACCTTTTGCTTTTTCAGCCATGTGTCTGGGGCGTTAAAAACATGCACCGTGTGGAGGGTGCGTCAGTTGCCCGCTGGTATCAGGTTATGCGAATAAGGCATTTTCAGTGTAGTCGTCGCTACCTTGAATTGTGTAAATTCCCATATGCGGGAAAGCATCGTTTTGTCTTCGTCACGAAAAAAGAAGTTGTTTATAATTTTATCGCCCCTGTCAAGCCTTCCTGTTTGGCCTCTTATTTATTATTTTACTCGATCTAGGTTGTTATGTCTTGCTTTTCTTTAGTTGCCCGAACCGGATGTGTGAACTACGTGGTTGAAGACTAGGGTAAACATTGAAGGGATTGTCCAGTGATATCTGGAAGTTACTAACTTTTTGCTCTGGCCACGTACAGAAGGCCTACAGTCTTAGAACAAACGCTAGTAAAAGGTAGTAACTGTAGTAGTTACCACCTTTTCCTGAGCGTTACTACCTTTCACTAACAACTTACTACCTCAAACGCACGATACGTAGTAAAACGTTGGTAAATGCAGCATTTACTACCTTTTCCCTGACTGCTAGTATACCTTTTTGCTAGCTATTTACTATCCCAAACGCGCGGACAAGATGGCGGCGTCTGTTTCGTCGCCGATGGCCAGTACTAGCGACGCACTTGCTGTTTCAGGACGCAGAGGAAGGTGTCCACTGCCCAAACAAAATCGTAGCATCAAATATTGTAGGAGCGGGCATGTTTAAGACTTGGAGCTGACCTTATAGCGATTGCAGCCTCCGTTGCAGCACGTCGTCGAAGCCAGCGCTGCCAAGAGCGCAGCCAGGCGGAACCGGGTGCGTATTTTCGGCACCAATTTGATGTCCAGGGGGCGTTGCTAATGACGTCACGGGTGTCAAAATTATATTTTCTGTTATTTTAACGTAAACATGTTTTATTTTCGACGCCGCCGACTGCATTTTGAAACGTCGGTCGGTCGGCGAGATGTGCGTGTTCGGGTGCTCGGCGGTGTCCTCGCTGGTGTGTGTTGTCGACGTGCCGCCTGTGATCGTCGCGTTCTATTGCGTATCAATTTCCGACATCCAGGAACATCAAGATAAGCGTTTTCCAATTTCGTTCGCCCGGTGCCGTCTGTCATTACTGTTGCCCATGAAGATTTGTAGTGCCTAGAGTACCGTCCGACGGCACTTTTGCAGAGCGTTCAAGTGCCGTCCAACGGTACTCCACTCACGCGTTAAGTGCCGTCCGAAAGTCTCGTATAAAACAAATTGTCAAAACGACATTTCCGAAGTTGAGCGTAGCTTAGTGGTAAGATGTCTGTCTCATGCGCAAGCGGTCGCGGGTTCGATCCGCAGTGTAGGCTTACGTTCTTTTTTTTTTTTTTTCGAACATTTTGTTTTGATGAGGCATTTGGCGATATTTACGACATTTAGTTTTTATAACTAACACTGAACAAAAAAAACGAATGTTGTCGACGACAGTGCTAAAACCGCGAACTAGTTGCCTTGGATCACGCGGCACGAGCGCTCCAGCAGCGGGTGCTCCAGTCATGCCAGTCAAGGCTACTTGCTCGCCGCTTGCACGGCCTTCGCAACTATTCTATGCAAGGGTGATGATCCGTCGTATCACACATAAGTACAGCTCCACAAAACTGCGTACAAAATTACTGCGGCTGGGCTCTGTCGCTCCGGTACACGTAATCTTCATTTGCCACAGGAGTGACGGACGGCACCGGGCGAAGCTTGAAAATGGAGAACGCGTACATTGATGTTCCTGAGAACACGACGAGTACAGGCGGCACGTCAACAACCCGCACAAGCGCGGACACCGCCGAGCCGCCGAGCACCCGACCACACACGCCGAGCGACCGACATTTCAAAATGCAGTCAGCGGCATCCAAAATAAAACGTGTTGTTGACGTCAGAATAACTTAAACGTCAAAAAATCCGTTATTTTGACGTCCGTGACGTCATTGACCACGCCCCCTGGACATCAAATCGGTGCCAAAAACACGGCCGAAAATGTGCAGCCGGCGCAGCCATTATTGATGCAATGGCCATGCGGCTTTTTACTTTTCTTCCCGTTTGCATTCTTTTGTAAGTGTTTATATTTTCATTTTGGTTTTAATTGGGACAAAAATAGCCACGCAGTACGCGCCATAAACGTTCCCGAAGACAAAAAAGGATGCATTTTTCTATTCGTATATTTTTTTTAATGTTTCTCTTTCGCAAGAGACGTTTGGCAACATTGTACGACAACGATGCTACGGCCGCTTCAACCAACGTTGCTCCAACCAAGTGAAGTGACTCTGGAACAGGCTCTCGGTTTCGTTGGCGAACCGCCAGAGGGAAACATGGGAGCCAGTGATACTGGGGGCGCGGCTGGTGCGGCAGCAGGGGTACAGCAGTAAACTAGAACTGGGGGCTATGTTGCACGTTTTGGACTCCCAGGAGACTATATAGGGAGAAGGATGTGACGTAGGTGTGAATGAACGTATCTTAGGAAATATCAGATACCGTCATCAGCGACTCCACCAATCAACATCCAAAGAGCGTTGTTGACGTCACTTCCTTCTCCCTAGTCTCCTGGGAGTCCAAAACGTGCAACATAGCTCCCAATAGCCGGGGGCGAACGGTGCGAAAGTGATCGAGACAACAAAGCGGCGACTGGAGAATGGGAAAAGGAAATGCTGCGGGGGAGCAGGAGCTTGTCATTACTAAGGACAATAAATGGCTAGGTAACATACCGAGATAATCCGTACTGTAGTTTCCGCCAGTTAAGAAGGGCCGGAATAGCCAACAGATCCAGATCCAGCAGATTGGAGCGGTTGGGGCCAGTCGGAGTTTGTGAGACGCACATTGCTGCTATCTGAACCTGCCGTGTTTGCCGTGTTTGGTGTACAGTTCTCGTGTCCCCGTGTTGATGTTCATTGCTAGTGTTCGTGCGCTCGACTTGACGAATGTGTGCGTGAAGAGGGACTGCTCCGAGGATACTAAAGAGCCGGTGACGAGTGTCCGCTTGTCACCAAATCCGCCGCTAGACGGCGATCTTGAGGTCGGTTCAGTTGCATGGGTTTCGCCGTGCAGAAGCTTCGTTGCGATCGCTCCTTCTCGACACTAAGAACGTCCTCTTCAAGGTCTGTGTGCACTCGGAGGTTGAATGATTCTGATTGACCTGTCTCCGGTCGTGACAGTGCACTGTCACGACGGTTGATGTGTGTTGTAAATTGTGTATCTAGCTTTAGGACTAATGAAAAAATCGTTTGGGCATTCTATGAGTCTTTCCGAATTTGCTTATTACTTCCCCAGAAGTGGGAGCATTCGTCAATGAACTTCATACAAATTAAGATGCGAGCTGCATGCGGTATTATCTTGCAACCGTTTCTGTCGCGCAACGCGCGAAAAACGTGCAGCTGCAGTCGTACTCACCGTCAATTACAGCCTTCGTTCGCCGCGGGTGACGACAAGAAAGCAATAAGTCGCCGACGGCGGCCTAATTCTTTTTAATTTTCAACTAACATAAGAGACAAGAAAGCTGGTTCGCGGCCGCTATGTGGGGAAGCGAAGACGTGGATGCTGAGAACCGGCAGGGGAGGTTTTTTTATCGACTGCGGCAAATAATTCCCGTGTTTACCTTTGTTTCCAACTAGGAGAAAGAAGCCTTGAATCGTTTGAAACTTTCTTTGAGGTAGGATATTGGTGCAAAAAGAGCATTGTATTTCCAACATTATTCACTGACGTTGTGATACACAAGTCTGCAATGTCTATTACAAGGTCTAGTATCTTGAGGGGTTCCTTCTTTGTGTCGTTAAGCACAATTACTCCAGATTTGTCGCTACTAAAACACATGCCCAAGGTGGCCCCTTCCTCTCTATGTATTCCAGCTAGTTCCTGTAACGTCTCCTGGTTATCTGCCATAAGTAATATGTCGTCTACACACATCACTCCTGGTATTACCTGTACTACATTTCTCCCTTCTTCCATATAACTCACATCAAAACCTAAAGTTGCTCTGCTCAAATTTCCTTTCCATTTCACTGAAATATATCATGAATAGCAGTGGTGACAGTAGACAGCCCTGCCTGAGCCCTCTTTTTATTGCTGCGGGTTGTGTAGGTTCAGCTTCCCATCTTATAACTACCTGTCTGTGTACACCTGCTAAAAAACCTGTCGAACTTTGCATCTAATTTGTAGTTTTTAAATATAACTTAGACGTAATTTTTAACCTTTTCTGTACTCTGCCTATCAGAGTACGTCGACGTCCTCATATACGGTCATCAACATATGACTCGTTTAAAGAACCAATTCCATACCACTCGTTGAAGGTAACGCATTCATATCATTCGTGGAGAGAACCGCCATCCATAGTTTTAACTACACACACACACATCGCAATTCACGCACCGCTACTACGGAAACCCAGAACAACTGGCGACGGCAGAGCGGCAAATGAGCATGCCCGAATTCCACCGCGCAGTATTCCGTGGAACACGGCTCTCTGGCTCCGCGCCAGCTGTAAGCGTGACTGGGACGAAATCAAAAGGGATCGCTTTGACGAAAACCCGCGGTGTCTGTCAGTTTGTCAGCACCTGGGAGAGAAGGAGAGCTTGACGCGTGCTGACGTCAGCGCTTCGGACAAATGGGAGCTCCACGCGCGTCACTCTCTCCCACTTTTTTACCTCTCTCCCCGGCGCTGACAAACAAAAGGCAGCGCTGGGGTTTCGTAAAAACGAGCGCTTCTAATGCATTAAAAAAATAACAACGGAATGCGAGTGTCGCTGTCGTCACGGAGTCCCAACTCTTGGCTGCCGAAACTTTTGTAGACTGTCAAGCAGGAGAGAGACCTGCAGCAGATCAGGCGTCTGCCACATCCACCACCGCTGCCGGTACACCGCCAGGGTCACGATCGGCGACAGTACGTCACTTTGTTGACGTGCGGCAATACAGGGCGCACCTTCTTGGACGTGGTATATACACCAGTCGGAGGCGACTTCCAGGCACCGTCAATATATCTCAGGTACAGTCTGCAAGCTTTTAGGGGCGAAGCTCCTTAGGGGCTGGCCATGTCCGTCCGCCGTCCGTTGTCCGCCGTAGGCCGGCGTCGGGTGCTCGTGCTTCTGCTCGTGAGATCACGTGCTCACGAGCACGTGAGCACATGCTCACGTGCTCGTGTAGGGCAAAAAAAAAAATTGGAAAAAAAAAGATGAAAAAATTATGAAAAAAGAAAAATAAGAAAAAAATGAAAGCCGTTTACAACTCCCTGTGACGCCGAATTAGAGCGCAGCTCTTGAGGAGGAGGGGAAGGCACGGGGAGGGCGTCACGTGACCTCGAGGGGTGGGGGTGGAGAAAATTTTCCGCTAGATTTAGCGGGCAAAGTTTTCTGCTAAATTTAGCAGGAAAAATTTTCCGCTAAATTTAGCGGGGAAAATTTTCCGCTAAATTTAGCGGGAAAAATTTTCCCCTAGGTTTAGCGGGGAAAATTTTCCGCCAAATTTAGCAGGGAAACTTTCCGCTAGATTTAGCGGGGAAATTTTCCGCTAAATTTAGCGGGGAATTTTTCCGCTAGATATAGAGGGGAAAATTTTCCGCTAGATTTAGCGGGGAAAGTCCCACTAAATTTAGCGGGGAAAATTTTCCGCTAGATGTAGCGGGGAAAAATTTCCGCTAAATTTAGCGGGGAAAGTTTTCCGCTAGATCTAGCGGGGAAAATTTTCCGCTAGATTTAGCGGGGAACATTTTCCGCTAGATTTAGCGGGGAAAATTTTCCGCTAGATTTAGCAGGGAAAATGTTCCGCTAGATTTAGCGGGGAAAATTTTCCGCTAAATTTAGCGGGGAAAATTTTCCGCTAGATTTAGCGGGGAAAATTTTCCGCTAGATTTAGCAGGGAAAATTTTCCGCTAGATTTAGCGGGGAAATTTACCCATCATGCACCGCGCGGTTACGCCGACGGCGACGGCAACGCCGACGCCGACGGCGACGCCGCTCAAGCCGGAAACGGGCGCCTAAGAGCAGCGCTCTAAAAAGAAAAAGAAGAAAACCACACATTCTCCTACTGACATGAATGGAAAGGCTCGGCATGCTGCGGCTCGGCGTCTACGCAGACAAGCACCACCAGAGCTTCGCCCAAGCAACATCATTCACCACGTGGGGATGCGGTCAATTTTTTTCTCTTCTGTCTTCACTGTTGATAACTTTATGTTGCCTTCATTTAACCATGGCAGTTGTGAAATCAGTGACTTAGTGGTCTCTACAGAAGGTATTTTAAACAGTCTTTTGTATTTAGACACTAGAAAGTCGAGTGGCCCAGATGGAATTCCTAACGCTTTCTTACGAAGGTACGCATAATGGTTTTCCCAGTTTCTTTACGTGATTTACTCTTGCACTTTAAAAACTTGTGAGGTGCATCAAGATTGAAAAGTAGCCAAAGTTGTCCCTATATATAAAAGCGGTGAGAAAAAGAATGTTTGCAATCACAGACCAGTGTCATTGTTGAGTACATGTAGCAAGGTTCTCGAACACTTCATATTGCAGCTCATCGTAATTTTCCTAGAATCTGAAACTTTTTACAGCGGAGCTGGTAAGGGTATCGTGTCTGTGGGCAAACAAATCTTGACACAAAACTCTGGGCAGCTACCGCCATCTAGGAGCGAAGGCGGCGACCAGACAACCGGCTTGCCGGTTGTCTGGTTCCCGTCATCGCTAATAGATGGCGGTAACCTTTCCATCCTTTCTACTCTGGCTTGCCCACTTGCGACCGGCCATTACTTCATTCCCACCACCATAGTACAGCTTCGCTGGTCTTCCTTCTTTCCCACAGTGGAAAGGCTAAAAGTTTTTAGTAGATTATCAACACGGATTCCGACGAGGCTTTTCGACAGTGACACAGCTTCTTCATATGGAAATCTTTGGTTCAGTGATTGATAACAATGGTCAAGTCGACATTGACTTCTTAGATTTTGCGAAGGCGTTCGACAGGGTTTCGCATCGTAAGTTACTGCATGAATTAAAGCAAGTGTTAGGCAATGATCGCCTACTGAGGTGGATAGACGCGTACCTTACAAATCGTAAACAGTTTGTGTGTGTAGGCAATGCCGAATCACTAGATTTACATGTTCTTTCTGGAGTGCCCCAGGGCTCGGTACTCGGACCGTTGCTCTTTTTGGTGTTCATCAATGATTTGCGAGTTGATATGCCCTCGATACAGTGCCGTTCTTTTTTGCTGATAATTGTGTATTGCTTTCTAATATTTTTAGGTATTATACTCGTCTACCTGTCGCAGAATAGGCGACTTACGGGGTACGAGGAAGTTATCTGCTACTATAAAGCAAATGCGCAGGCGCTAATTGGTCCAGGGCCGTCACAAAACAACCACATAATTTCACGACTTAGGACAGGCCTAGCTATGGGTCTGGTAAGAGTAATTTGCTGGTTATTGCGCCGTTTTAATCGAGTAATAATTTCTTTAGTATTTAACTAGATTAGTTTTATAAAATAAAATAATGTGTTACTGTTCACGTCGACTGGCCATATCAACAGGAAATATTTGGATAATTTCAAAACAATGTAAATTAATTGTTTGTTTTTCATTCAAAGGAGCTTAGGTACCCCTATTCAATGCAATGTTGGAAAATTTTTAATTTGGTCTAAAATCATTTTTGGTAGGGCCGCAGGCCCGGAAACGTGACATGCCTCAACTTTGTTCGTCGAAAAAGAAAATGGCTATCGCGCAAATATATTCTCCCATTAACGTTGTCACAAATTATTATAAATAATTAGCTCCATCTTACAAAACCGTCACTCTTTCAAGAGGTTTCGGCTGCCCACTAAAACATTCGAGACTGTCATCGTCATGGTCGTAATAATACAAAAAAAGGCGATGAAGCGTGGATTGTGAAATGTAGGATATGTAATACCACAAGGCCTCTCGGCTGTCCCAGATTGCGACACGTGACGCAGGGTAGGGACGACGTAGGGACTGTTTGGATGCATGCTTAGGTTGACTCGGGCGCTTCGTACATCCTGTGAGCGGCACGATATATTCCCTCTTATCTCTGGGAGCTCAGAACGCAGTAAAAATAGAACGAAAGCGAAACAAATTTAATACGTACTTTGTTTTCGTATCGTCCTGTCTTCTTTACGTTCTGAAACCATGAAATGTCGAATAAACATCAACTTCGTCTTCTATTTCCGAGTAATCATTTATGGGCCATACATCTGATGGTCACAAGGCCCATTAAAACGGTACGCAGCTTAAATATCGTTCCTCTCGTTGAAATAAATACATTTGAGCCTGCAAGATAGATGCACTCACGGTTTGGAATGGGATCGAGGTCTCTCACGAGTCGACGCTGAAATTACCGCGAACCAGCGCCGTTATGACTGCCAACTATGGGCCCATACAACTCGCGATGAAACGGTTACACCTGACGTCAGCCAAATGCGGATTCCGCATTAGCGGATGTTTGACGAGGGTGAAAAAACACTTTGTTTTGATGACTTTCTTTTTTGTTCCAATGCCTCGAACGTCATTCTGCTTGCCGTTATTACACGCCACTATTCTGGCTAAACACAACTGGCGCTGCGTCATCCCCACTTCCACCCCCTTACCGGGAAACCCCTGCTTTTTTTAACTGTCCTAGTTCGAAAGCGTGTTATCACTTGAACCGCTAAATAAACTACGCCCATAGTCTACTTCAGGTTAAGCCCGACCACGCGACGATGGGAGTGAATCACCAGGCAGCACCAGATGTGCATCGCGACGGCACTCATTGCATTTGTGTGTATGATATCACCGCCTAAATTAACCACGCACGTTGAATTCGCCACTGTCCTGCGCTGTTTGTTCGTGCCTGATTAGTTGGTCCAGGGCCGTCATATTATATCTACAAAGGGGCATTGACGATGCACCCTTTTCGCTGCTTGATTGCTCCAACGTATGGTGGCATCGATTGCGGTCGGAATTGGAGTGAAACTGCGCATTGACCGTTTTTGTCTATGCTCGTTTCCAACTATCTGTTAACTTTTTTTTTTGTTTTCTTTTTGCAAACATAAACTACATATTGTAGAGCGCTCAATCTCCTCCAGAATGTAGCGCCGCTAGCGGTTTTGAACCACACGCCAAAATTTGAGCACTAACCGTCCATTAATTAAAAAAAAGCATAATTAATTTTGTGAATTTATTTATGGGAAAATATCAGCCGACGGAGCTCTCAAATATAAATGCAGTCCTATGGCGCCAGTTACAGAAAATGGGCCCCATTGTCCCAGTGAAAGTTTGAGAAAACCACTTATTACTTTTGATTGAGATAAGGTTGCTCAACGACAGGCGTGGTACATTTCTCACGCTTGCCATTTTCCATATCGTACAGGAACCCACGTCCAGGTGTAGCAATCCCTGTCGCAAAAGCCCCGCGTCATTAGCCCCACTTTTTAAGAACCCCGCGTTTAATTACCCCGTCTCGGATTCCCCGCGTGCCGAATGTCTTCACTGTCCCCTGTCCCGTGCCCCTGTCCCACCGTCTTCCCGCTTCAACCATCATTGTTTCATGTCTTAACCTAACCTGTTGGACGTCTATAAAGGATCTTTAGAGTGAAAGGAACAACAAAAGACATAGCATGTGACATCGTTCGAGGCCATGTCGCTATTTCATGAACCGCGAGTGATTGGTTCGCCGTATTTAGTCGCACACCGCAGGAGTGGTAGTCCGAAGAAACCAAGTGGTAGAAATAACCGTAAATACAGAACACTGGCGACACTTGCCATGACGTACAAGTGTCCAATTTCAAAAATCTACATCACTAACAATGCACTCCGCTGTTATGAAGGAAGTACACACGCAGAATTGAACCATCTATTTAAATGAATACAATTTTTTTTTTTTGTTAGAATGACGCAAGAAGAATGGAACCGGCGTTTGGTGCTGTGGTAAGTATTGGCGGCAGAGGTGGCAGTAATGAAATTACTGTAATTGAATTACAGTAATTAAATTACTTTTGAGAGTATTTTGTAATGTATCTCATTACTTTTTGATGCAGGTAATTTAGTAATGTAACGAATTATCCTAGTGGCGCTAATTGTAATTAAAATCGTAATTACTTTTTTGGATATTTCAGGCATGTTTTTTTTTATTTGTCCGAAAATACACAAAAAAGAAAGCAGTTCTTGTATTTGCAAAAAAAAACAAAAAAAAACTTCTTTAAAAAATAACGAAAAAGAAAAGACAAATGCGGTTTTCTTTTGCCGCCGCTGGCTTGTGTGAGGTCGGACTGGGTGCCATTATGTGCGCGTTGCTTGAAGGCACTCCAGGTCGGACTAGAGGGTCGTGCCACGTAAATCCTGCTGAGTTTGTGTTGCTGTAACCAAGAATAGCCTTCCCCAAATATGGCTTTTGTCCATTTTTAAGGTTATCTTGTTCCGAAATTCACACAAAGATGACACAGCCCATAAGAATAATCAATAGCCAGGCAATCCGAAACCAGACGTACTCGGGAATCGACAGCGTGCACAGTAGGTATTTCGGAAAGACGAAAACCCACAACAGACAGACCCAAGGTCAGTCGGTTCGGTTTGGGAAGGCATGTAGGTTCGCCTTATCTGCCTTTGGTTTTGCACACCGGCTTGGTGCGGGGTTGACGGATGTTACTTTGCAAATGCAGAGCAGAGTGCGTTCTTTTTTTTTGTTTAGTTTCTCCTTTAAAATATATGAAACAGTAATTTGAAAGTAATTTCATTACTCTTATGCGGTAATTTGTAATTGTAATTCATTAGTTTCGGGTAGTGGTAATTTGTAATGTAATCTATTACATTTCACTCGTTTTTAGAAAAGGGATTAGTAATGTAATTTAATTACAATAAATGAGTAATTTGGCCACCTCTGATTGGCGGCGAGATGTTTTGGTGGCGCCTTCGTATGGTTCCCTCTAGTGACGTCGTTACCTTGCGAACAACAAGTTGGATGGTGTTTGTAATGAGCATGGTGGAAGCTTGAAATCATTGCACGCTGGAACCAACACTGCCAACACCGTCAAAGTTGAAGTTCTTACATTACTTTTACTTCCGTCAATGAGAAATCCTTTCTTGACGTCATAGTCAGCATTCGACCAATTGTGAAAGACCGACCACAGCGACGCTTTCGATCGCTCACGTCGCCAATAGCCCAATGAGGTGCAGGTTAACAGTTTTGACAGAACCCCTTTGTCGGATCTGTGAATCCGCGCGTGCTTCAGTGTTAACACAAGCTTTGGTTCAATGCTTATTGATAAAAGCCGTCACTTCAAATATTTTGCCATGTGACTGATATTTTCTGCTTGCTTTCACATCCAACGTCGCACGACGTGAATGTGTTTATCGCACGCCTGAGAACGGTTTTTGTTTTCCAGTCATTCCTTAGTTGAGTCCCTGGCACAGCACGATCTCGTTACACAATGTCGCGTGCACATTTACCGTCTCTTAGCTAAAATCAGAATACACCGCCGTTAGATTAAGGACCCCGCCATCTACACGGGAGATTCGCGTCATGGGCTTCTGAAACTGGGGCTCTTGAAAGCGAGACGAAGAGGACGGGGCGTTTGCTGCGGGGCAATAGACGCGGGGGTTTGGACATGAGGTACTTTCGTGCACCACCCCCACGTCCATACTACTCGCGGGCGAACGTCCTCACGATGCTTGTAAGTCGGATAGTAAGAAAAAAAGGTACCTACGTAATATGTAGACAATTTTGAGAACCACAAGGGTTGGGACGTCAACTTTCCCTTCATGTCCTTGACTTACAATATCGCTATGAGGAGTAACGTTTGATATTCACCTTTTTATCTCGTTCAGAGAAGTCGACCGATATCATTCCTTGACACCATCCTGCAGCCCGCACTCAATACCTCCCATGGAAGCCTGCCTTTGCTTGCCTACTTCAACGCCTACAACAACTTCGCTTGCCTCGAATGCGCAAAACGAGCAACACCTCAAAGTACTGCACAATACGAAGCTTTCCTTCGATAACCTACAACCCTACAGCGAGGTCATCTGGGTGTGTGTTCCTTTTCGTCAGAATTGTAACTCCGGGTAAGTGCTTCAGAAGGATACATTTTCCTGCACCCAGTCCTTGAGCAAACTTCACGTGTAAGCTATCTCACGGATATCCTCTCCATCTAGCAACCGAAGGTGCTGCGGTCGAAAGTACCGCAAGTCAATCCACTCAGAAACTGCGTACCACGCCTTCTAGACCTCGCTATATCAGGAATACACACAACCTACCCCACGAGTGTGGGGAGTGTTGTTAAGATTTTTGTTCCACAGATAAGCTTCAGTTTAGTCCCAAACTTCCTGCTCATTAAACTGCGGAAGTCATGATCTTAGCCGAGCAAAGATAAACGAACGCAAGCCCTCCCTCTCCCGCGCGCTTGGGCCTGGCCAGCGGCTTTCGGAATCAAATGTCGTTCCCGGTGGCAGGCGATACTTCACTTTATCAGGCGGCTCCTTTGTAATATACCGGGTGTTTTACAGAAAAGTGGTCTCCGTTTTTATCAACGCAAAAATGAACTGTGTCGCGAAACGCCCAGTTATTTTTACAGAAATGTAGTGCTAGCAGTTGGAACCAGGTGCAAAAATTTCAGAACTTACCAATATCGTCTTCAAAATATAAAACTGATCTTTGGACGAATTCCGTCAAAACATGAAGGTGAATGGGGTCTGTAACCAAGAGGCGTGCCCTCTTTTTGCGTTTAAAGATACTGTATATCTCTTATAGGTTTTTGACTTAGGCTGTCGTTCGCTGCTGTGCCCTTTTCGTTTCAGAGCGCAGCTCCTAGGCCCCCGTGACCCCCGTGACGTCACGGGGGTCACGGGGGAGGATGACACGAGGGGAGGAGGAGGAGGTAAACGAGGAGGAGGGGAGGTGTAGGAGGAGGAGAGAGGAGGAGGCAGGATGACGAGGTGAGGAGGAGGGGTATATCCTCCCCTCAGTATACCCTTCCCTCCTCCTCCTCAAGAGCTGCGCTCCAATTTGGCGTTACAGGGAGTTGTAAACGGCTTTCATTTTTTTATCTTTTGGCGTTAGGTTGCGACAGCGCTTGCGTTCTTCTTTTTGGCTTCCTTTTTGTTTTCCCATAGTCTGAGGAAGGGTGTACGCCCGAGACGTCGCTTCTTTCTTTTCGCCATCTTTTAGCACGCCTTATCTCTCTCGCTTTTATTTTTTTGCGCATTTTTACGTGCCAGCAGCATCCCACCCTTGGATTAAGTTCCGATACATTGCCACCGGGACCCACCCGATTGCGCTACTGTTGGACCGAGACTGAGCGTTCCGCAGTGCGTAGTATCTTATTGCGTTGAGAGAAACACAATTCCCTTTTTTCCCGAACACCCGTAAACAATATGTTTAAATTTAATTCCATCAGATTAAAAAAAAATAAAGGGGTAAGAGTTAGACGAGTGCCGTCTTGACCATTTGTTTATCGGGATCGGTAGACACTAAATGAAGGGACATTAAATGAAGAGATAATCGCCATCGTACGCGGCGTTTCGAGCGGGTATCGCTCTTTTTTAGGTAAAATATACCCTGGGCGTAAATGTCTGCATACATCTCGACGCAAAAAAAAAAAAGGAATGAATGAAAAATTACAAAAAGACGAAAAACAAAGTAAACGAACACACAATTGCGAAAACACAAGTGTATGAACATTACTGGTCCTTTAGAAGAACAGGTACGGCAGATATTATTCTCAGAGTAAAGAATATCTGAGCTACCCCAGAAATACTACAGCACACATCTACATAACATTTCGTAATGAGCTAGCTTAAAAATGAGAGTTTGCATTCTTAAATATTTTTTATCGATTTACCTCAAAGTACCTCGAATAAAAATAAGGCTCGACGTCCCTTAAAGCATAATTTGTGCTTCAAGTAAATTTATAACATTTGTTCTCTACTTCAGCTTCAGTAGAAGGAGGAGTTGTTGCGAAGAAAATACGCATTCGAGCAATGAAATTATATGTGTCGAGAAGATACAGCAAAGAAGCAAAGCTAATTACGCTAAAACAATTACATGGATACGGAGCCCTTTACCCCCCCCCCCCCCCCCCCCTCTGATGATTACCTCGTAATAAAGAAACCAATAAAAATGCTGGACAGTCAATGCTTCTGTGCCTTCAAAACTTCCAAGTAAATGCTTAGAAAAAAAGAAGTAGGACGTGTTTTACGATTCGTCGTGAAGATGGCAGAATCACGAGCTCTGAGACTCTCGGGGTGCAGCGTCAGGTGATTCATATGATATACCTAACGTTTTTTCGGGCATTTAGATCGCCCTTTAGTTGTTTTCCTTAGTTTTCTCGTCTTAGGTATTCATGATAAAAGTAAACTAGTTCTTACGTTATATACTGCAAATTTGTCGATCACTAAACATGCTGTTCGCTAAAAAGTTTGTTTGCACGAAAGCTCACCAACTGTTCCCTGCTTCATACAGCACCCGGAAAACGTGACTTGAGCAAATTTCGTAGCCTAAAAACTCGACGGGGGAGCAGTAAAAAAGATTACTATGATGACTTTTATGGCTTCGAAAGAATACTTGCAGGGGTATATATATATTTAAATGTTTGTGTTCGCAATATATTATCACGAGAGGAAAAAAAAACGGTATAAACCTACGTTATCGATGTCCCCGCTACATACCCAAAAAGCAAGGATTTGAAATGAACAAAAAAAGAAACACGAAACAAACGCATAAGGAAAAACCGAAATGACAGCGCATAGCTATCCAAGCTTGTGAAATCCTTTAGAGGGGCAATGAAGGCGATTTTATTTATTTTTTTTTAAATGGTGTTTTTAGGCTTCTTGGGAACCTGGCACGCTGCCCAATTTTTTGCAGACATTTGTGACGCGTATTTCTGTGCCTACAGAAGAACTGAAGAAACCGAAACTGAACTATCTCCATTCTCATTTCTGGGCCTCCGAAAACAGAGGTGACGTAGAGAGTGACGTCAAGTGTGAATAGTCGGTATCGGTAGCATTTAGGAGATCGAAACTGGTTACCGCGGTGGGTTATAGCACTGCGGTGGCGCGATCGTTTCGTCGGATCTGTCAACATGAACGATGATGCCGCTCTCGCGAGCGAGTTCGGTTCGGGCTTCCGTTCAGTGACCTAACACCAACGGAACGGGAGTACGTGTGTGGCGTTCTTCGCTATCATCCGAGGCCGACGGTGACCACCCAGCCGGCAACGCGGGGGCCCGCTGGCTCCGAGCAGCAAAGCTGTGAGCAACATTCGCACGGGCGAGACGAGAGCGGCGCGTTGCCGAAGGACAGGCCCTGTCCCTGTCCGACAGGGACGCGGGGGAAATGCCAAAGGGAAAGCGACAGCGACCCTGGAACGGTTCCTCCACGGGGGACGCTCCCTAAGAAGGAGAAAATAAACAGCACCATTTTTGCTTTCACCAGAGTCGGACGTCCACTCATTTCGTCGTCAAAGAACAAGAACGATTACTGGTCTTCAGTCGACCGTTTGAACAGCCATCTACGGCGCGCAAATTTGGCATGACTACCACTTTGCAGAATCCTTCGAGTACCATGCTCCCAAAGGAAACACTACATCGACGTTTCTAGCGTGCTCCGCGCTGCATTCTTTTTTTATTTATTTCGTTTGCCCATAGTTGCTCGTTGCCCGTTTCGCGTCCCGCGTAGCGAAGAAAAAAAATAAGTATGCTGTTTTATTTACGGTTTAGTAATCATCTCCGGTAAGATTTATACTTTTCATGGTTATTCAAGCTGAAATTAGAACAGTATTCCTAAAAACTGCGAACCAAAACGTGACCGAGGGCACGTCACTCGTTCCGACCAATTGCTGACGCGTCTCTTGTGACGTCGCGCTTCCCCGCATCGGTCACATGAGCTCCGCTTCTCCTGGATTCTCCCGCAACTCTCGGGGCGTCGCCCCAGTCGATCCCGGTACGATTATTACCGCGACTGTTTAAATGATTTGAGCGGCACACAAGCGCCGGTTTCGGCTTAAATTTGGGGAACGTGGCCTGAGACGTGCCTGGAACCCAGTTCAATCGCCAAAAAAATATCCGAAATTGCCTTCATTGTCCCTTTAAACTTAAGAGTTGTGGGAGCGAGTCTGCCACCACGGCCAGAGGCCGCTGCCGACCGCCCAAACTGTACAACATCTGAGGCGCGCAACAGCACACGTAGGACAGTGATGCAGAAGCCTATAAAAGACGGCACACGCCCACAGAAGGGGGGGAGACGGACCGTGGTCACGGAGGCGTGCAGTTTGAACGCTCGGGCAATGTTTTACGTTGATACTAACAACCCATTCCTGTTACTCTAATAAATGTAGTTTCTTGTTATGGAAACCCCGGCTTCGTGTTGTTCCTCCCGGATGGGCATGCAGCAAGGCAACCCTACCACAGAGTCTACAGCATATGGTCTGGGCGCATCATTTTATCACTTTCTCGGAAAAGCAGACAGTCGTAAATACAGCTTAATTATTCCAGGTGAATTCTAAATGATCGGCAAACGCCTTTCATTTTTATTGCTTTAGATGAGGCAGCACAGCCTTCTGTCGTGGTTCAGGTCAACCGTCTGAGTGAAATAGGAGAGCGCACGGTCGACGGTATAAATCACTTTATATAAAACAGCGATATACGTAAATAGAAAAGATGACTAATGCCTAAGTATTGTGGGAACCATGGGGTTCCCTCTATCCCTATCTAGGCCTAGCTTCAAGCAGGCCGTGGGAGTCGTCGTCACCGGGAACAGGCCCACTCGTCACAGCCAAGTCGTCATAGGGAAACTGGTCATAGGTGAACTGGTCAAAGATGGCACCTCGTTCTAGGTGCACTCGTAGTAGGGAAAGTGGTCGCAGTGACCTTCTCGTTCTTGGAAAGTTCGTCAGAGACTTTTTTTAGAGGGGGGAGGGGAACGTGTGGGGGGGAGGGGGGCTTTATTTTGGAATGTGGTCGCATCAAACGTTTCGCAGTTTCAAACTTGGCCTTTCCTTTTGCTTGTTTGCAGAAGGCGGTTGCTGTCGGCTTTTCGGTGTTATCTTTACTTACGACGTCCCTCTGTTATTAAACCCTTTTCGGAAGCTTTGCTAGGTCGGAACTTATTGTGCAATGACAAAACAGGGGTGCGGTATGCAGACCTCCACGCCAGGATGCTAGGAAGTATAGCAGTTAGGTTTCGTTTTGGGGGCGTCTTCTCTTTTCTCTATATCTACTCCAAAGATTTTTTTTTTATTCGAAGTGGCTTCGAATACGTATATATATATAGCGGCGAAATGTGCGGCCTTCAGAGAGCACGACCGCATTTCGTATGATGGACCGAATTAAAACCCAGCGTGACGCTCCCATGCTGTGCGAAGGGTATTGTTATACGCATAGCCGAAAAGACCCCGACGCTGTGTAGTGGGTCTGTAGAGATAGAAAGCATTGCAAAGACCAAAGCCATCATCCTCAGATGCACTATGACAACTTGCCCTACTTCGTGAGTTTACTTATGATGAGTTGGCTTGTGATCAGTTTTCCTAGACCCAATATTTTCATGTTTCAGAGTGGTTGTTACAGTTGGTCATGGGCTAATGAGTTTGCTTCCCTTGATAGCATGAGCGCGCACGCCCAACCAAAGCACGGCGAAAGCTACCGTGTGCGTTCTTTACTTGTCCCCGACAATATACCATTCTCAGGTACGGCCCAGCGTGCGATATTTACAGCCCAGCACGTGCGTGTTTGTTGCTTCGGAAAGCGGGCAAAGGACGCGCCATGCGCACAAACTCTTCGAGATGGCAGCAGAAGCTCTTTTTGAGAAAAATCTATACCGGACCATGTCGTGCTTTTATGTTTTAGTTGTAAATCACTATTTGTCATCAGTTATCAAAGCCGAATCGCAAACGCAAGATCGGCGAAAAAGGTAAATTGGGACGAAATGGACAAGTGCCCAGTTGCCCTCTGTTACGACTTCCCCGTGTACGGGATGCCCTATGACGACTTGCCCTATTTGACGAGTTTACCTATGACGAGTTGGCTGCGACGAGTTGGCTTGTGACGAGTTCTCCTAGACCCTCGTCACCAATGGCGTCGGCCTCCCGGATACAAGGAACCACGAGGCCGAATTCCCCGAAGGGACGGCTCTCCCTTGCCCATTTTGGGTGAATGCGCCTTCGGCACACCCTTGAGAGTTATAATGTACGCGACTGCTAGCGGCCTCCCCGGGCGCGTCCATTCTCCGAGGCTACATAAGCTGGCCCCGAAGGAGGGCCAGGGGCTCTCGTCGGCGGAAGCCCTGGCTCTACAGAGCTCGGTTTTTCTTTGTGGGCTTCCGACTTCCCGTGAATCTGTCTAATGCGGCAGCGCGGGAAACCGACCGGGTGATACTGGCAATTGAGCCAGCGCCCAGACGTTTCCTGTCGTAAGAGCGAAGCGTGTTGGCATTTCAGTCAATAAACACGTCTTTATCCGGACCCAAAGAACCTTCTTTGTGTTCCTAAGTGGTAACCCCAAAGGGGATTCCCACATTTGGCGCCCAACGTGGGGCTTTCCACGGACTGCAAAGACAGCAGCATCCATCTCCTTTCGCTAAGATAGCGAACCAGGTCAATTTCCGGCAAGGATCAAACAGGTGGACAAAGGGAGAGGCGAACGCCCGACACCCGCTGCCACTCAACGGCTTAGTGGCCACGTCAGCCACACAAAGACACAATGAACAAGTGTCTCGGCCGAACGCCCTTCCAAACGGAGGTGACTCAACGCCCGGAATGCATCCGAGGCATTCCCGTTCGGGACGACGCCAGCCTACTTCGCTGGGGAGAGCGCACCTGCGCTTTTCGAGGTCAACCCCGTTTTCGAACAAAGAGGCAAGTGCAGCTTTTTGCGTTCGAGACGGCTCGCGGGGCCCACCCAGAGTGAACACCACCTCAGCGCACAAACTAAAAGCGTATCTCGGAGCGAGAAAATGCGCTGTGCCTGCATCGCCCACTGCTAGAATACGCAGCGTGGGTGATTGCGAACAACACCGGTCCCAGCCTAGCGAGGGTGCGGAGACCGCCGATGGTGCCCTTTCTCGCCGCGTCGACGGACCAGTAGCCATCAATTTGACCAAGCGATCCCCGGAACAAAGGCCCCCCAGGAAAACTGAGTGAGTCAAAATGATTTCCTTTTTACTCCGTCTTTCCTTCCCGCTATCAAGGGACAGAGGACTGGCGTGAGCATGGTTTTCGGCAACTATTTAGTATGTTCCGTTTACCCGCGATCGACTCCGGCCAAACGTCAGTGAGCGTCGCATGCAACAATAACGTTAGGAACCTTTGAGGGCCACCTAACGAGTTGCGACCCCGTAAAAGCGACGTTACTTGTAAAAACGCCGCGGGGTCCGGGAGCAGTTCAATCGTGCTACCGGACAGTGAAACAGGTTGAACAGCGTCCCGAGGTGATTGCGTGTCGATTAAGGTGACCGCCATGCGGTCACTGGACGATATCGTGAACCACGGCACTCGAGGTGTCCGTTGGGAATCGAACGTAGCGCCGATGAGTTTTTGACGCTCAGTAGAACGATCCGGGGTGTAAATATGTGAATAGTTGTAAATACTTTCGCGGACTCTGCGGAGTCGGGCGGTGCGTCCGCCGGGCGGTACGCTCGCCGCTAAGCAACTCGTATTGTTGCAGACGGGCTTTGGCAGCCGGGCAGCGTACTCGCCGGGTCGAGCAACTCGTGTTGTTGCCGATCGGTGCCGTAAATAGTCTTGTATTGCTATTGGCACGGGGTTTCTTTTTTATTTGGGATCGGTTTCTGTTCTTGCTGATGCGGATAAACTCGTGCTACGGCGCTTCGCCTCTACGAACATTGCAGTTCAAGGTGGCTGTCCTGCGCGGCTGGGAGGTGCATTCGGTGCTCTCCTTAGTTCGCGTTGGCCAGGGCAGCACGCGGCTCCAAGACTTTTCGAAGTTAGGTCACTGTGCTATACCTGGCCACAGGCATTTCTGTTTTAGCCTAAGGTAAAAGCTAACATGTTTGAAAAATAACAATGTTGGCGAGCCTGCCCGATTGCAGCCCTGCATCATTTCAATATCACAAGAAAGGACAGGGTGGCGCATTTAAGATTTCATTGCGCCCGCAAATCGAAGCGATTAGGCATCGTTAGCAAAAGCAGCTATAAAAAACTTTGCCTCGTCGAACTGTCACCAACAAATCCATTGTCCGGGGTGACGCGAGTCAGCTTGGTACGTGGACATCCGTGTTCACATTAAGCGGAGTCGTGGAACTATTTTCACAATAACTTCGCGAGCCGAGCCAGTGCGATGCACGTGACTCACGGCAGAAAAGACACCTTTGTCTCTGCCTCTTTTTAACTCTGGGGCCTTGTGCACCCAGAGATTGGTCGAGTGTCCTCAGTTGGACGGCTCCACCTTGCTCGGAATTTCCGAAGCTTCCTTCTTGGGGAAAGAAACGGGAGAGGGGGCAGAGCGCGGGCTGCATTCCTGTGCCCGGCGGTTCCTGAGTCATGGTTCCACATCGAGTTGGCATCGACGCCAGGGAGCGTCATCGTCGCCGTCGCCGCAGCGTCGCCGGCCTGCCTGTCCAGATCCGTCTCCTCGGCTGCTGGCCAAGATGGAGGCAGCCACCCTCCCACTGCCTGGACTCGTCTCCAGGCCAGCAACACGTGGCATCGAGTCGCGGACCCAGGCTGCGGACCCGTGCCGACAAACAGATCGCATCCCGTCATGAACTCGGTGACAGTGTCCGTGCCACATGGTGCGTCCCCAAGAAGAGACGCCCAGCCGCCGTACTTTCCGTGGTTCTTCGAACATTTCGTCGTGGAGTGACCAAGCCGTCCTTCCTGCCCAAGCCCGGCCACTACGCGGACATTTCAACCCTGCTCCCGGTAAGCCTGCCAAGAAGCGTGGGCTGCAGAGTTCGACTGCACCCGGGATTCACTTGCAAGCAGCGAGCGAGAGTTTTCAGCATGTACCGCGCTGATCGTTTTTTTATTTCTTTGTGTTTTTCTTTGCGGCATGCTCGTTTCGCTCTAGCGTTTTTGTTTTGTTTTTTAGGTTTTTGGTTTTTGAGAGCCGGTAGGTCATTTTATTTTTTAGGCCTACCTTAGCCTTGAGAACGGGGGAGTGTGGGAACCATGGGGTTCCCTTTATCCCTATCTAGGCCTAGCTTCAAGCAGGCCGTGGGCGTCGTCGTCACCAATGGCGTCGGCCTCCCGGATACAAGGAACCACGAGGCCGAATTCCCCAAAGGGGCCGGCTCTCCCTTGCCCATTTTGGGTGAATGCGCCTTCGGCACACCCTTGAGAGTTATAATGGACGCGACAGCTAGCGGCCTCCCCGGGCGCGTCCATTCTCCGAGGCTACATAAGCTGGCCCCGAAGGAGGGCCAGGGGCTCTCGTCGGCGGAAGCCCTGGCTCGACGGAGCTCGGTTTTTCTTTGTGGGCTTCCGACTCCCCGTGAATCTGTCTAATGCGGCAGCGCGGGAAACCGACCGGGTGATACTGGCAATTGAGCCAGCGCCCAGACTTTTCCTGTCGTAAGAGCGAAGCGTGTTGGTATTTCAGTCAATAAACACGTCTTTATCCGGACCCAAAGAACCTTCTTTGTGTTCCTAAGTGGTAACCCCAAAGGGGATTCCCACAGTATTTACACATGTACAGTTATAAAATGTCTGGAACTCTCGCGTCCCTCTTCAGGTGTCTGACATCAGGCGCTGTGGTCGCCAGTGTCCGTTGAAACTTGATGATGTGGTGTAGGCGGTATCCGATGCTTTGTACCAGGGATCGCTGCCGAGGTATCTCCGGGCTCTGTTGGAGGTGTCCCAAGTTTTGCCGAGAAATTATCCGCTGGGTACCAGGGTTCGTCGCCTTGATACTTTAGGTCCCTGTAGCGGGCTGCGGGTCCGAGTTACGGTGGAGTCGGCTTGCATCTGCGTAATTAAACTTGAGGAAGAAAACGAGAAGGGACTTCTCGTTTTCTTCCTCAAGTTTAATTATCCCTACCAACCCGCTCGTTCTGTCTTTTGCATCTGCGGTTCACGGCCGAGGACTGCAGCTTTCTCGAGTCACCGTCGAATTCGTCTGCATCTGCGGGTCATGGCCGAGGTATGCAGCGTTCTCGGGGCACCGTCGAATCCGTCCTCTGCTCGATCCAAGTCTCCTCAAGGTTCTTCTTTTCTTCCTCTTCACTTTTTACCGCCTAGCCTGGCACCTCTTCTTTCCTCCTCTTCTTTTTTCCACCGCGTAACGTGACACCTTCAAAGCAACGCGTACCTCATGAAATTCAAAGCCTCCGTGTGTAACGGGAACAGGGTTGGGCAGAAATATTCAAAAATATATTTGGAAATACAAATACTGGGATACATTGAAATAGTAGCTAAAATACTGAAACTAAAATATATATGTAAAAATGTATTGCGATACGTATCGGAAATACATTTTAAATAGAGGCAAAAAGACTTTGAAAATACAAATAGAGGAATACATTTTAGAGAGGGCAGAAATACAAATACAAAAATACTGATACTGCAAGACAGTTTTGAAATTTTTTGACACGCCAACTGAGATGAAGCTCGAAGTTTGAAGTGAAAGTTTTTTATTGCGAAATTACTTTCCCGTACGTAGGGTTGGCACAAAAGAAGTCTTCAATGGGCTCAAAAAACGTTACATCGAGGACTGACCGTCCCTGACACCCTGTCTGACTGACGAGGAATGACCGTCCCTGACATCCTGTCTGTCTGACGAGTGAGGCGAAAAGACTTCGACCTCTAAATAAATTATATGTCACCCTAAATCCCATCAAAACGTCACCACGCCCCTGTCTGATAAGGACACCCCTGTCAACATTGATCACATGACGTCACGATGGAATGAACTGGTACTCTTTATCTGTAGGTGTGACCTTGGATATGAAACTTTACCTACGCTGCTGTATGAAAGGACATTACGTACTTTTGTTGTAGGTGACCTCGTTGAAGATCGTGCAGGCAGTGTCATTTGAAGTTCTCGAGAATAGTGGACCACCTGAAGCATCCTGGAACACATGTAGAATCTTCTGTTACGGTTGAAAAAATTATACGGTGGCATCGCTATTGTGACGGTCCTTACTGCCGCACCGCCGACGCTATGATGCATGGATGGCTCGATGGCAGTCCTCAAGTTTCGCCTAGCATAATCCAAACAGAGACCTCCTGGACTGATACCTGATATTACCGCTGTTCGAGGCGGGGCTTAGGCCGCACGTCCGGAGGCTTCCTGGCTCCTGACGACGACCATTCCCCGAAGTGAAGAACCCAGGGGTCCAGTGGAGGTGGGAGAATTGGTAACGTAACGAACGGTTTAATTACAAGGTAGCGATACAGTCGTCAAATCCGAGAGAACAACTGAGCAGCCTCACGCCCAGCCTTATATAGGGGTCCGTTTTCTCCCTCACTCTCCGCCAGGGCAGCAGGTGCGACCGCCAAGTGCGTTGCAGCAAAGCCCGCCGCGTCGTAGCCAGAAGTGCGTCGTAGCCATGGTTCTCCGCAGTTAGGCCAGGCCTCTCTCCCCTTCCGGAGCGCACGAACCCACACGCACACACACACACGTCCCGTTGACGTCACGGACGCGTTGAGACTCGTTTTGGGCAGGCATCGACAGGTGGGCGACAGTCCAGAACACGTCGGGACTCGTTTCGGGACTCGTTTCCGCAGCGTTGAAACTCGGAAAAGGTTGCCGAAGGTTCCATTCTTAACAGCCCCTCCGGGGCCAGGGAAACCTCGAATGGCCGGTGGTACAATCGCTGGCCTGAAGAGGTGGGCTTGGAGTAGGCCTTGAGAAGACGCTGCAAGCACCAAACAAACTCCCAAACCTCTCACAACGGAGGCATCAGCGGAAACGTCCCCCACAACACCACTCCACACCGCAGTCAAACGCTTCGGAATTCGCCAAAGACCCGCCAGACTGGATTACGGATTACCAAAATTTGATACAATTCCGGGTATCGAGACCCCCTGTCGCCAAAAAAAAAACTCATTTTTCCAACGAGGTCACTATGAACAAAATACAAAAGACAAAAACTCTTCGCAATTTGTGAGGTCCTTTTTGGGTTTTAACGAAGTGCCCCCACTTAGATCCTCATTCCCGTGGATGACGAAGACCTCTGAGATCATCCCTACTATTTTTCGTGATGTCAGAAAAATCTGCTCAACCCATCGGCATTGCCGTTAAATTTGCCTTTCCTTTTTCTTACGCTGAAGTCATAGTGATCGATTTTCACGTGATTTCTAGACGTGAAAATGCGGTCCTTATAGCGCCGATAAAACAATCCGCCTCTTTCATTCCCCGTCACATTGGTCCTAGCAATCTCCTGAGCTGTACAGCGAAACCCTGACACACTAGGGTCGCTCTTCTGCTCGACTGTCAAAGACACTCTGTCTACTCGTAGCAGAGGACCAAAGTTACGCGACGCCGGAGCTACGAGAGATCTTTCACTGATCCCCTCTTCCTCCGCCTTTTCCGCCGGCGCGTTGGGACGGCGTACGCTTCCTAGTGCTACGAGATCAGGCTGTTCTACAACCTGGTCTCTCTCATCCCGGTTTTCTGCCTCCAACTCTGGGAGTGCTTGCTCCCCGTCAGCTGCCTCTGGCTCTGGATCACTCGTCAACAAAGGGGCGACCTGACGCGATTTGGACCTCGTACACGACTGAACTAGCCCTTCTCCCAGTTGTTGACCCCTTTCGCGCAGCAGGAAATCTGACCGGTTAGAAAACAAATAAGGATACTCCAACGGGACTGTTTGCGAGACAGCCGCCTCTGTTCACTAGCTCTCCGAACGGGCCAGTTATCCTTTACTGTCGCCATAGGCAGACAGACACTGTGCTTTTCGAGCAGCTGCTTGATCCAAACTACCTTTCCAGTAAAATCGGATGGCGTTACATACGACGGATGAACAACGTCCATCGTCGCTGCACTGTCCCGAAGCACCCTGCACGGCTTTCCGTTTACATGGAGCTCGTGAAGATAGGGACGAAGAAGCTTCAGGTCCCCGTCACTACAGTTCACGTACGAGAACACAACCCGCGGTTTCTTACATCTGGCCGCTGTGTGTCCCGGCTCCTGACAGTTGTAGCACAGGAACGGCTTCCTTGCCTCGAACTGCCCTGTTGGGCTTTTCCGCGCCTCGTCTCCGTTCGAGTGTTCTGCGCTCTTTTCTGGGACCTTTTGTCCTGCTTCGGGCTTCTCGGGCCCGTTTTCTCGCGAGCCGTTACCCTGTCGGAAGGTCTTGCGCTGATCGCTCCGGCCGGGTTCGCTTTCCTCTCCGCTCAGCTTTCTACGCGTTGCGTACTCTTCGGCTAGCTCAGCGGCCCTTTCGACAGAGTCGACTCCCACCCTGTCCTGCACCCAGAGCTTGACTGACTGCGGAATGCTACGAAAGAACTGTTCGAGGCACACACACTCGACTACCTTGTCTCGGCTTTCGTACACTTCCTCGCTCTTCAACCATTCTATCAATTGGTTTTAAGCCCGTACGCGAATTCCGAGTAGCCCTCGCTGCTCTTTTTGGATGCGTTTCTAAACCTTTGACGGAACGCCTCGGCAGAAAGGCGGTACCGCTTCAAAAGGCTGGACTTCACCTTGTCGTAGTCGTCCGCGTCTCCAGCACTAAGGCGCGCGACGACCTCTGCTGCCTCACAGGGCAACAAAGTCAAAAGCCGTTGCGGCCACGTTTCTGGGGCGAAGCTCAACTTTCTCACATGTCCTCTCAAAGTTCACTAAGAACAGGCCCACGTCTTCCCCAACTTTAAACGGCTGCAGGAGCTTCTTCATTTGATACGACTCGGTCTCACTTGCTCGTACCGGAGCCCCAACTCTACTGTTCTGCGAGTTTAATCGCTGTTGTTCAATTTCGAGCTCTAGCCTTTTCAGCGCTCGCTCCTGGTCTCGTTCCTCTCTCGCTGCAGCCCGCTCTCGTTCCTCTCTCGCTGCAGCTTGCTCTCGTTCCTCTTTCGCTGCAGCCTGTTCCTCTTTCGCTGCAGCCTGTTCCTCTCTCGCCGCAGCCTGCTCTCGTTCCTCTCTTGCTGCAGCTTCACTCTTAGCGTTCTGAAGCAGTTCCCACGCAATTTTAATTTCCTCTGCTTCCGCGCTCTCTGATATCGCTTTACTGATCTCAGATTTCTTCATCTTTTGCTCCACATCCACACCCAATTCTTCACATAAACAGAGTAAATCTGTTCTCAGTAACCTCATTAGATCCATGATCGCTGCTTTTAGCTTTGGCTTTGTTCTAAAACTTGTCGCGAGGTTATACACAAACCTAGCGCACGAGTCAAACACTAAGGATTCCCAGCAGTTCAAAATTAATTACCCATAATCTGAAGCCTGGCGAATCTCAAAGCAAAGTCCAAACGCTCACCCACAGATGTAGCACGATGTCGCATGGTCCGATCCCAACCGCTGCCAACCAGTTGTTCGAGGCGGGGCTTAGGCCGCACGTCCGGAGGCTTCCTGGCTCGTGACGACGACCATTCCCCGAAGTGAAGAACCCAGGGGTCCAGTGGAGGTGGGAGAATTGGTAACGTAACGAACGGTTTAATTACATGGTAGCGATACAGTCGTCAAATCCGAGAGAACAACTGAGCAGCCTCACGCCCCGCCTTATATAGGGGTCCGTTTTCTCCCTCACTCTCCGCCAGGGCAGCAGGTGCGACCGCCAAGTGCGTTGCAGCAAAGCCCGCCGCGTCGTAGCCAGAAGTGCGTCGTAGCCATGGTTCTCCGCAGTTAGGCCAGGCCTCTCTCCCCTTCCGGAGCGCACGAACCCACACGCACACACACACACGTCCCGTTGACGTCACGGACGCGTTGAGACTCGTTTTGGGCAGGCATCGACAGGTGGGCGACAGTCCAGAACACGTCGGGACTCGTTTCGGGACTCGTTTCCGCAGCGTTGAAACTCGGAAAAGGTTGCCGAAGGTTCCATTCTTAACACCGCACAGGTGCGAGCTCTCCGAGAAACAGCGCGCTCGAGACGAGTCGCAGTTGTACGAAGTCTGGTTCGGCCACGTGAAGCCACGTCTGGCCTCTTCCTGGGTTTCGGATCACCAGAGCAGCGTCCCTGTGTAACGGGAACAGGGTTGGGCAGAAATATTCAAAAATATATTTGGAAATACAAATACTGGGATACATTGAAATAGTAGCTAAAACACTGAGACTAAAATATATATGTAAAAATGTATCGCGATACGTATCGGAAATACATTTTAAATAGAGGCAAAAAGACTTTGAAAATACAAATAGAGGAATACATTTTAGAGAGGGCAGAAATACAAATACAAAAATACTGATACTGCAATACAGTTTTCAAATTTTTTGACACGCCAACTGAGATGAAGCTCGAAGTTTGAAGTGAAAGTTTTTGATTCCGAAATTACTTTCCCGTACGTAGGGTTGGCACAAAAGGAGTTTTCAATGGGCTCAAAAAACGTTCCATCAAGGACTGACCGTCCCTGACATCCTGTCTGTCTGACGAGGACTGACCGTCCCAGACATCCTGTCTGTCTGACGAGGACTGACCGTCCCTGACATCCTGTCTGTCTGACGAGTGAGGCGAAAAGACTTCGACCTCTAAATAAATTATATGTCACCCTAAATCCCATCAAAACGTCACCACGCCCCTGTCTGATAAGGACACCCCTGTCAACATTGATCACATGACGTCACGATGGAATGAACTGGTACTCTTTATCTGTAGGTGTGACCTTGGATATAAAACTTTCCTACGCTGCTGTATGAAAGGACATTACGTACTTTTGTTGTAGGTGACCTCGTTGAAGATCGTGCAGGCAGTGTCATTTGAAATTCTCGAGAATAGTGGACCACCTGAAGCATCCTGGAACACATGTATTATCTTCTGTTACGGTTGAAAAAATGATACGGTGGCATCGCTATTGTGACGGTCCTTACTGCCGCACCGCCAACGCTATGATGCATGGATGGCTCGATGGAAGTCCTCAAGTTTCGCCTAGCATAATCCAAACAGAGACCTCCTGGACTGATATCTGATATTACCGCACAGGTGCGAGCTCTCCGAGAAACAGCGCGCTCGAGACGAGTCGCAGGTGTACGAAGTTTGGTTCGGCACAGTGAAGCCACGTCTGGCCTCTTCCTGGGTTTCGGATCATCAGAGCAGCGGGTCACGTTCACGTCGATTGATGACGTACCCTTGAGCCGTACAATATTACGGGCGCAGCCGCAGACGCATTGGGATATGTGCTGAATTTCACCGCGTGGGTCTCCCTTAGCGAAAACTAATACGTTTCAAATATACCATATTCTAATTTGAGTGTATTTGAATTACAGTTCATAATTGTAAGTACACGAAAAATCGACCGAAAATATACACTTTTTTTTTTTTTTTTACTTAGTACTAAAATATACTTTTGAAAATCTTTTTAAAATACCTTTATTTAAACCACACTTGAAGTTCCCTTCATGCGTTCTGAAGTACGTAAATACTAAATTAGTAGGCACAAAATACCTTTCACATAGATTTCCTAAAATATTTATTTATATCACGCAAAATATACTCCAACCCTAATAGAAATGCAGCGATCAAAAATGAGTGCAGAATACTCTTAAAACACCTGGAAATCGTAAATACTGTTGTGTTCTACTCTAAGTATCTTCTGACTGCAATACTTTGGTAGTTTGACTTAAACTACCAAAGTATTTAAAAGCTCGCCTTTCAGAAGTTCACTTCAAGCAGATGTGGAGTACACTGAAGTGCCTAAATACAACATTTGATTAGTTTGTCAATTGAGTTGTGCAGCATCGCACTGATAAATGAGCCCAGTTTATGTTATTGTTCGCTTTTTTCTATCAAGAACACACCGGATATGTTTCTTGCACACCAGTCACAAACGAGGTTCGGGAACTACAACCACAACACTTGCTGATGCTGGAAAGCTTCAGCAAGTGCTCTAAGCAGATATGTTTGGCGTGGTTGTGTTAGCACGGTTGTGTTAGCACAATGTTAGTTCACTGAATGTGTATAGTCATCATTGTACGTGATGTGAGTAGTGACTTTACTATAGTGACGTTAATGACCATATTAAATAGTGAACTAGTAAAGAAAAGCAAAATAAGTATTTTAAAGTGAAGAAACTGCCTTGACTCGCTTCGCCCTGAGTGGTACTATGCAGAGAAGCAATAACATTTCTTCTGGGAGCCATTTTTGTGGATGTTGTTTTAGCAACTGCGCCGAATTATTATTAGTTGTACGAATGCTTTTTATTAAGAGATATCGTCCACGAACTTCAAAACACTGTTTCCCCTTTGACAGACTCCTGAGGGGAAGATCGAATACTTGGAACCTTAATAAGTGCAGAGGGTGTCACCGGCCAAATGATTAAATTCAATATGTAGGCTTTAATAAGGCTCTAGAGCAGTCAACAGGATTGTGATTCAGGTGTTCAGTGCGTCATTGTGTTTGTGTTTGTGTTCGTTTCTAATGTGTAGTTGTGGGATGTATTTAGTAGTGCCTTCAAATGCCACAGGGACACCATTTACTAATAAAGTCCTAAATGAAAAAAAATAAAAATAAATTGTGTAGCCGGTTTTTAATGCACAAATGGCATCTTGAGGAGGAAGGAATTATATTTTTGCTATATCTTGATTAATATTTATGATGTATTTTGAATACCTTACGCGCGTATTTCGAATGCGGACAAAATAATACAAAATTAATATTCATATTCAATATATTTCAACTTCGTTTCAAGTACGGCCTCCTTTTGCTAAGGGTTCCTACAATTTCAAGTCAACCACTGCCAGGCTCGTGCTGCAACGGACTGTGATTCAGCTGTGGCGGCTGGGTGTACTGTGTACGCTAAGGCGAGAGAGACAGTCAGCAGCGGGCGTTGAATCCCAGCAAACAATGACTCACGAAAACCCTACCTAGGGACCTGCACAAGAAGATGCTCTGACTCCACTCCTGGCACGCCACCTGGTTCGAGTCCCCGAATTCGCAATACTTCTCAGAAGAGAGAAGAGGACGCATAGAACAATAGTTTGGAGAACTGGAAGGAACCTTCGTAGCATAGTAACAAGGTCCCAGCATCTCCTTGACCCTGATGCCCTCAGAAGTAAAAAAAAGGCGCTCGCACTTGTATCCGGGGGGGGGGGGGGGGGGAGTATTTGTCAAGAAATGTAACAAATATATTTAATCCTGATTGTGTCGCGATACAAAGAAACATTTCAAATGCATTTCGATAAAGAAATAAAGATACTGGTGAAAAAATGTATTGCGATACAGAAATACAGATACTGAGAAGTATCCCTGAAATACTATCGCGATACATTTGTATCGCGATACTGCCCGACCCTGAACGGGAACCATCCTATATTGGCCCCACGATTATACTGTTCTGCGTTGTTAGGGTAAAAACAGTTAGTGCGCTCCATTTCTACCGTAACTTGGAACGTGATGAAGGTGACGCCACAGGCGCCAGTTAAACGCATTTGTGTGCACGGAGTCATGCTTACAGACTAGAGCTGGCGCTTATATATGGCAACACGGTTAGCTTGGGTGGCTGGTATTATTGCAAATTAATTTTTGGAGAGTTTCTGGCTTTCTTCTTTTTGAATTGAGCCTCCTAAACGTGCGGTGAACGCTTGCGTATGTATTTTCTTTATTTAATTAACGCACAAAGGACCCCCATGAGAAAGCATTTCGTAAAGGGGGAAGGGGGGATGGGATATGAAACACAAAAGAGCCCTTTTAACATTTCCAAACACTGGCAAAATTTAGTAAAACAAAATATGCTCATCACAGGGTGTAGCGGTGCATATGGTGTATAGACCTGTTGCTCTCGGGCAGGGGGCGCGAGCGCGTCCGCAAGACGCGACCATGTTACGCTGGCAGCACCATCGAGGCGGCACTGTAACGTTCGATTTTGCACGTGCCACGTTCAAATGCAAGCATCTGTCAGCATCTGTAGACGCGCGATAACACAACATCTAAAAAAAGAAAAACTAAAATTTAAAAAAGGAATTACGCAGCTCGCGGCCTTAGCGTCTCATTAAACATTCCTTTCAGCTTTATTATTTTATTGCTTTCTTTCATAGCTTCCGTGAGCCCGTGTGTTTCACTTTACGTGATAGTGAAGCAGGATCTACTTGCAAAAGCATGTTCCTTGAACGATGCTCGCACTGCACGAGCGCACGTGCTTGGCAGGGACACCGAAAGCTCGGAGCTCGCTCTTGTAGCCTCTGCTACGCTTGCACTTAGAATGGAACGGAGTATAAAAAACTGTAGTTTGGAAGCGTAATGACGCACGTTCGAAACGCGAGCCAAATATTATATTTTGCTCGCCGGGAGCGCTGCTCAAAACTTGAGAGCTACGGGCCTATACAGTGATGTACGGAACGGCGTTCCAAGGAACGGCGTTCCTGGAACGCGTTCCTTTTCGGAGGAACGAAGGAACGCCGCCGTTTCATTTCGCATCAGTGGAACTGGAACGGGAACTCGTTCCATTTTCACTGGAACGGAAAGAGGAACGGCGTTCCTTTTTTTTTTTCGTCCAGTGGTGTAATTTGTATTTTATTTCTAAGAGGGAAATTGCAAAAGTATAAAAACAATATCTTTACGAAGTGCAGAATCTCGTTAACTTTTTGGTTACTTATCACATGGTTTATTTTGTGTTGTCCTCACTTGGTAACGGTCGGGTGAAGGAGAGCTAGTGGACATTTGTATAGTTTTTCAGTGCCCGAGCCCGCGGTATAAAAAGGAAAAAAACACAAAAAGAGGGACGTCTCAAACTCAGCTGTTTTCTTTGCTTGCACGAATCCTCATACATCCAGAAATATAAGGCCGACTACAAACACCACTGAACTTCTAGAAAGAGACCTACAGTTACAACAAAGGTACCGGTTACCTGACATCGAACGCATCCTTGTATCCCGAATATTGGTCACTTAAAATATACACAAAAATTATTTTTTTGTTTCTTCTCTCCTCGTCTCCCACCTTCAAATTGAACAACGAATCCAACCTTGACGAAGGATTTGTAGTTTTCAAGACTGACCTTCCAAAAGCCCTACCCTCTTCTTTACTTGCTCGACATCAGAAGCAACAGTTGTTAAGTTCGAACGAGGGTCTTTATTATATTGAAACGTGTGAGGTTGTTGTAAAACGCTCGTGCAATGTGGAGTAACAGTACATCTGGCTCGCCTGAATCGCCCACCACAAAATATAGTTGAAAGCTGAAATTTTTAAAAGTAAATTTATCAACAAATCAAACCCTGTTTGCGCTTGTTTTCTTCTCCTGGTGCCCTTCCATCACTCCATTCAAATTCGTATGTTGCCATTGATGGGACAGATAAAAAAATAAAACTTTGCTTGGTCTAACTAAATATGGTAATAAAACTGTAACGGGAATGAGTTCCTTTTCCCCATATGGAACTTGTAACGGGAACGCGTTCCAAAAATCACAAGGAACGAGGAACGAGCTTTCGTTCCTTTTTTGAGGAACGTGTACAACACTGGATGTTTGGAACGCATGCTTTATTCTTTCGATCGGATTCTGATGTTTTGTCTTTATTCTTAAAACCTATACTGTATGTTAACGTTTTATTGCTTCTATCCTCAGGTTTTTGACAAAAAGCAATATGTTTGCGCCGATAAGTTATCTCCACTCTTTTACTGTTAGACTGGGCGCAAGTATGAAGATCCTGAATGTTCCTGTACTTTCACGACAACCTCAAATATTGCCGTAGAGGCGTTGTCGTTACATGTATTCTGTCACAGAATTAATATACCACTAGACTCTATAGATACTTTGCGCATTTATGTCGAAACCTAAAAAGTGGAAGGTTAGTAACTACAATAAGAGGCTCGACCTGAAAACGTTACCCGCGCAGGTACAACGCGCATGCGAAACGTCGTGCATCATTGTTCCTGCCCAATGAGCAGTTGGTGTTAGGAGTTGGTAGGTGTAAGGGAACACAGTAGAGTCTAGCTTTGATCAAAGAGTGTTTACTGAAGTACGATACCGATGGCCCTTCTCATTGGCTGAACTGAAAAAATGAAGACACCCTTCACAAAAAGTATCTCAGCCAGTCTATAGAAATACTATCCACATATTAATGACACTTTCATCATCTTATCTAGTCACGTCGTATCGACAATTTTCACTATATTTTCTATAAACATTCAACCGAAGTCTAAAGAGTATAGCCCTGAGCTAAAAAAATGGTGTGATTAAAATACATTTTAAATGAATCTAATACGCGTATTTATTTTACACTAATTACATATTTATGTACGTGTACAGCATGCAGTTGAAGCACGGCAAAAATGCAGTTCTTAGTTTATTCGGAACATATTACAAACAAGCCCGAAACAATGCCAAATGTGTTTGATTACATAATAATCACGTGTGTTTGACCGCATCCAGCATGCATTCAAATTGCATCCTACGTAAATCAGAAACAAAAAAATTCCAGATATTGCAAATACATTACAAACACGCCATAAATATATATGAAGTGCGGTCAAAGTGTATTACAAATATACAGAAAATAACACTTTTTTTATTTTTGAGAGTGATACACATGCAGTGATACGCGATGTATATCATCACTCTAACATTTTCTTTTGTAATGAGCCGTCGCAGTCCGTCGCCACAAAACGGCGTGAACGGGTGGGCTGTGTCGTATGGATGACATGTTATTGTCGACGAAATGTGTCCAATGAACGTGTATCCGCGAAAAATTGTCTGTGATACGTGTTTCTATGAAATGGCGGGAAAATAAGAAAGTCAGTTTTTTACCGGTCGTTGTTGTCTCGATCGGTTCTCAGCGGCACCAGAAAGAAATGCGACACTGTGACACTGCACGCGCGTGCATGCGTGCCTCGCTGATAGAAAGTGGGAAGTTCAAAGGAGGCTCACGCCACAGTTCTCATTTGATTTCAGACAGCTAATTGGTGGCGACTGCCGGTAGAATTTCGGGGAAAATTGTTTTCCCGGCTGCCGGAAGAATTGGTTCTGCCTAATTCTAGAGGTAATCCAGAAGAGTACCCGTAGAAGAACGGTCAATCGTCGTCAAGAAGAAGGTTGCGGCGCACTTACGATAGAAAGAGCGGACTTGAAAGATGTAATCTGAAATATATGTCGAAGCGGGCGCTGCAGAACAACCATACAAACACAAAGACGAGAAGGAAGGGCTTTGTGAAGATTCAACACGATGTGGCACAAGCTGTATGCCATTTGCCGAACAGAACTCTAAACGTATAACAATAATTTATTTGGCTTCTTTGAAGAAATCTTGCTTGTAGACGATATAGGCCTATTTCACGTGGGTACCGCCATCTTGAAATATCGTCACTTCCAGTATGGGCAAAAGCTTTGATTTGCCGTCGCCACGCCAATAGAATAGTTTAGGATATAAGCTCAACCCTATCACCCATTTTCGTTTTCTCTCCCCTCTATTTTTTACTATCTGCAGGTTGAAATGTTTCATTATTTTTTCATCGCCCATTCTGTATATGCCTAGCAGAGGCGTACGTGAGTAAGCAAAAAACGTTCCGAATACGGATAGCTTTTGTACACTTCAAAAACGTTGTACGGCAGCGCCGCAGGCCGCAGTAGGCACGAAACTAGGTCACCAAGTTCGCATTCCGGGATTGGGAACCGCTACAGAGACATTTGTCAACCTTTTAGCACGTGATCACGCTCCTGCCGTTACCCGCGAGCAGAGTGCGGAGTCAAGTAACAAAATGCATGCAGGCCGTTAAGTCGTCCGGCGAACGCACACCTTCTGCCACGCTTTCAGCTTAGGGAAAAAGAGAGAGAGGAGTACGAAAGCAGAGCTGCTTCAAGGACCGAACGTGGGTGTGCATCCCTACAATGAACACCAGAGAGAGGATTAGTCACTTATGTCATCTTGTATGTTCGTCCCAAAGTTGATAGTGAAGTGGATGCTATCTGCGTGGCATTAGCCTTCAGGCAGGTGTCGTGCTCTGCCTTATCGCCAGCTTGGAGACTGTAGTCACGTGACCCCAACCATAGACACGATTGGACCAAAACGAGCGTCTATCCTGCTGTCAATACCGAGTGACTAGGACCGCTGCATGAATTCTAGTTTTCGGAGTTCCAAAGAAACAGCCCAGCCCAAAAGTAAACCCAAAACGTAAAGTCTGAGGATCCTATGTTTTACGCCGTATAACCCTTATTATACATTAAAATGTTAGGTTCGCGTTTTTTTTTTTGGATTCAGTTTTGGGAATCCTTGCATCTTTGTTGCATTTCTGATTACATTGTTTAAGAAATTGTTCAGTTTTTGTTACATTTACGCGGCCATTGCAAAAAATATATATTACTTTTTTTACCGAGCTTCGGAGTTTACTGCGCAACTTATTTCTGGGCAATATAGAGTCGTTTTATTTGGTCAGTTTAGTTTATATTGCTCCCATCCATAAACAACCGGCGCACCACGATGATAATACATGGCGGGGTTGTGGGCTTTGAGAAGCTCGAACAACTTAATCATCTCAGAATTAAAAATGATAGATCAGCAGCAGTGTTTGCTGATTTGCGGAATTCGCAGAATAGTGAGGCAATAGCAAGTCACCAAGGTGGCGCATATCTCACAATTAATTAATTAGATATTTGTTTCGGGTGTTTAAAAGTGTTTCTAATAATATTTCCTCGTTCTCGCCGCGGGTGTCGACGGACATTACGCCGCAGCTTATGCCACTGTCTGTGTTAGTAATACTGTTTTCATGTTGTCACGATGCTCCATCGCGCTACAGACTCGTCTATTTAACCCGCGTGCAGTCTCGAGAGAGCTGTTTCGAATGTGACTGCACATGTCATGAGTGTAGACACAGCAACAACACGCTATTTTATTGCTACTTTTACTGCTTTATTACTGCTATTTTCGACTGTCAGATAATTATCGCTTGCAATGCTTTTTCGTTAGAGATGCATTTCAACAACTCTTAGAAACTATATAAATCGCGCCGCGGGAGCCGACTGCTTGAGTTTCAAAACTATTTTGCATGCAATCTGTTCATATTTACAGAAGCGTATTTCCGAAATATTTGATATATACTAAAGTGCTATTCAGGCACCCCAAGGTATATTAAGCCTTATTCAAACGTATATTTTTGAAACACATCTTTTAAATACATTAAAGCGTAAATAGTTCATATTATCGAGAATGCATTTAATGTCAATTTTTAAAACAGTAGGATTATTTTTTTTTGTATTTTAACATATTTCGAGTCTATACTTCAAGTATACCTTTAGTTACCATATTTTCAACGTATTTTTAGCAACGTGTTTTTAATGCAGGCCGTTATATTTAGTTGATATAGTTTTACTACACATTTATGTATTTCGACATGCAATGCACACTTGAACCACATTCTAAATTCATTGGACATATTTCAAACATATTACTTTTTGCTAAGAGATAGACGATATAAATGCTATAGAATGTTTGTCGCCACGTCTCAATAGACGTTGATAAAGTATAGTTTTATAAAATTTCTATAGATTAGACTTGACTAAATAATTAAATAAGGTGCGAAGAAGCGGCTTCACACCCAGTTGGAAAATCCTTGCGGAGGCTGCTATTTTCGACTGTCAGATAATTATCATTGCAATGCTTTTTAGTTAGAGATGCATTTCAACAACTCTTAGAAACTATATAAATTATTATTGGCGAGAAACAAGCATCGTACTTGTAACCTTTTAGCTTAATATAATGGTGGTCCTCGTTCAAATGACTGCCTTTCAAATGTAGGGTATAGCTGGCGGTGGATCAGTCAACATTTCTGAATTACTAGTGTAATGCGTGCTTCGTGACGTATATGTTTGAGATGTGTTCGAACGTGCACAGGCCAAGTGGTGAGTGCATGTTTCCTCGGATGTTTTGTGACAAACCTAAAATTAATGTTCAAGATTAATTATTTTAGACCAAAACAGGACAATTGTTTATAGAAAGAAGAGCGAAACGCGGTTACGATGTGTAGCTATTTTCTGTATAATATATATACACCTTTTTTCTAACTCTACACTAGTTTCTATAAAAGGTCTACGGAAAAAATCGACCCCCGAACTATAGACAGTGGGTAGAAGAGTGGATATATTTTCTAAAGCATATTTGTAGGCTCTATCCACTTATAGAGGCTTTAGAAAGTGGATATTTTTGTAAGCCAGACGATTGGTGCTCTCAGTACGTGGCAAGGCAGTATACACGCAGGAGCCTTTGAGTCGGCAGGGGAGATACTCTGGAGGCTGTGACAGCAAGTACGCAAACGGTGTGTTTTTGTCGGACGATAAATGATAACGACCGTAATGCCACATTATATGTATATCGTTCATGGCGTCTCGCTCGTTAGGGTCCGTCATTCGTGGAATTCTTACGTGGAAGTCTCATCTTAATTTGTTGGCTGGATTTTTCGCTCGTGACGTCATAACTACGTAATGCCCTGGATCGCCACGATCACACTGGAAGCAAAGTAGTAGAGGTGCTCGAGACCGATGCCTGCTCTTCTATAATTCGTTCTGAAACCGGCCAGTCGAAGGAAAGGTCAGGAGCGACGCGTTGTGACGCTGCGACGACAGGAACATCTGGAGTGCTTGTGGTATTCGAGGACGCTACTTCTAGAACAGCCCGTCAAAGTCGTGACAATCCGGAGCAACATCAGGTGTCTTGCATAGCGTACTTCGTTGCCAGTTCAGAGACACCTAAGTGTATTAGCAATTCCGAATAAAGAGACCGGACGAGGCGGAAGGAATGTAAAGGAAATGAGCGGAGAGCTAACTCTTTCCCAGACAAGCCTGGAAATTGAAAGGTCTCGTATACAGACCACGTACTTTAGCTGCGACGATGTCCCTGTCGTCTGTTTGAGAGAAGCGCACTGCACTATTGCACGAACACTTCGCGCACTACATCGGGGTCGCCAAACGAGCCCGTTCATTACGATATGCGCTCTATGCATGTTCTCGCCTCTAGGAACACCCCAAGCAACAAAGAGGCGAGATAATCGTTTGTGGATTAGTTGTTTGCAAATTTTGAATAAACTGTACCACTTATAATGTAGGTCGCCTTACACAAGCCACTGAAATACCTGTCGTGGTCCGTCGAATGCTTTTTATTGTTTTATTGCAAAATACTGAGAATTACCCCGTTCTACGTAAGCGTGGTTGCCGCCTACTGGGACTTTTAAATACTTAGGGCCGAAAAGCAGCCCAGTAAATGCTTTCGAAGAACTGACCCCGGATAAAATAGGTAACATCTCTGACCGGCTGTTAACACTGCTCAGAACTTCACTCATTACAAGTGCATAAACAACGTAGGTCCAAGGTATGAAACTTCAAGATACTGAGTTGTACTGAGACGACGGCTCAGTTCAACAGTGTGTCAGGGCGAAGGGAATCGACGCTGCTTAGAGACAAAGTCATCGACATTGGAAAGAGTTAAAGTAGTATCATTATTCGAGACCACCTTCTCGTTTCATGTTCCAAGCACATCGCGAGAATGCTTCAAAATGCCTCGTTACTGCCTTAACAAAAGTAATCAAAAGAAGCTGCGCTAGAGTGTCAGCCCTTTTTTCCTACCGCTGAATGTCACCACGGCGGTCATTCGCTGATCGGTGCCACGTAATATTTGTTTACTCGATCACTGCTCGTGAATACTGTGATTCTGTTGCTCAGTCCATTACGGACGCTTGTGGAGGCACTAAATAGGCTACGCTTCGAGCACAGATACTTTATTCCTCTATACTGTCGTGCAGGCACCGCCGTTTTGCTGCCTAGCGCAGAGCGAGCGCCAATGGTGATAGTTAAAACTCGAGAGTGCGACTTCCTGAGCTTTGAGATACGGCATCGGGAAGTACAGGCGATAGCGTTGTGTTCTTACGCGGACTGTTTTTCATATTTCCGCAGGACAGAGAGGCGTTTCCTGCGACTTCAGATAACGTGTAACGGAAGTCGCGACAGTTATTATAAGCAACAAGATGGTTGGAGCGTCGTTACTCCGAAGCGCAAGTTATACTCAGTGACTTCATGTATGTGGACGTGCGAGCAGCCTGTTGGCTGACGTGTTGCTAAAATGCTACCCTTTGCCGACTTATAGCTGCAGATAGGCATATAAGAAAGTGAGGCGATGCCATTTTGCGCCGTCGGAGGTTGTTTCACCAAGCAGGGGGACGGAAAACGCCTCCTGCGCTTTCCGCTGGCCGAGAAAGACAGAGAACGACTACGCGCTTGGTTGGAACTCGTCGACCGCGAAAACTTCCAAACCACGCCACACTCCAGAATATGTGAGGTAAGTTCTCCTCAAGCCCACCTGTAAAGTACTGTAAAGAAAAATGCCGTATTGAAACCGTTCTGAAACATTGAGCTCCTCCGGTGACAGGCAGTGGAAAGTTCAAGCGGCCAAGTGCCGTTCCTTTAGTGACTCTATAGTGCTGTTCAGAGTAGGCTCGTACGAATACGAAAAGCTGCACTCACCAGTACTGCCAAGCTTTTAGACTCTAGGATTCAAAATATAAACAATCGTACAACTATTTTGTGAATTGTTTATTTGATAACTTGTGGTAGGGGCATGCTTTCACTGGACGAGCGCATGTTCGAGGGGTCACACTCGCTCGCGCCAACTTGTACTACACTTTATTGAACCGGATGTCTGGAAAAAAGGTTAAATGTGATGGTGACCTTTTTAAACCTTTGCTGTTTGGTGACTTGGATGGGGAGTGTTCTGATGTTCAATCACTATTTAAGCTTGATTGTTTTGTGTTTGAACTCGATGTACTTTGTTCTACATTATGTGCGAGCGAAATAGATCGCTACGAGCAAGACTATGTTTCCCCGAACCACGCCTGCACTGCATGAGAACTTGTGCTTAGTAGGGACGCTGAAAGCCCCGGCTTGCTCTTGTAGCTTCTGCTACGCTCGCGCTTAAAGTGCAACGATGTATACACGTGTCTATGCTCTAGAAACTGAGGTCGGTTGAATCAAGCGCGTGCGGCGTAAGAGAGATCGGGATTCCAAATCTTAATATAAACTGCTATTTCCCGGTAAATACTAAATGGTAAGAATTTTTTGTTATTAACGTCTTTTAAACTCTCCTTTTTTATGAGGACCACTTTGAAGAAAGCCAGTTTGAGACAAGCAGGGCGGATGGTCGCAGGCTGCTGAAGTGGAATGCGGTTCCTAGCATCCCAGCGTCACTCGACACACAAAAAAGATCAAGAAGCAAAGTCCGCAGGAAACCAAGCAAGGATCAGCCCGGTAGTATGTTGATTGTTTAGCAATACGCAAAACAGCAATTTCGATAACTAAGACGAGACACAGTTCCTGCATTTTGAGCTACTACGAGTATTGTACAAACTACGGAAAACAGAGGACAACTTTCCTTGCGGTAGTGCCTGCACAGTGTACTGTAGTTCTACCACCAGTAGCAAAAACGGAAATCCGAGGTCCAGCTAAAGCAGTCGGTATGTTCTGGATAAAAAAAAAATAACATGTCGTGCCAGAAGCATCCACTAAGGAAATTATGCCGATGTAAAGTCGGGAGCAAAAGTTTGCGGGGCACGGGAGCGCCTGCCGAAATGCATCGCTGCGCCGTGCAACGGCGCGCCGCCGCATTAAAAAGCCGCGCTTTGCGCATGCGCGTCCTTCGTGCTGGAAGTCATGTCTCTTTCGCTCGTTTCTGTCCGACTCACTCCTGATAACCGGAGTCGGCGCCAGGGGCGCAAGTTGCCGTTTCGCTGACTGCCATGCCTCGCGTCCTCTTCTGCTGACTCAGCAGCCGCGCTGAGTGACGGACCACCTATAATTACCCACGCGGCGGCGGAGGCGGCTGAAGCAGACGCGCAGCATGACAGCCAGCGAAGCGCTAACTTGAGCCCCTGGCGCCGATTTCTGTTATCCGGAGTGCGTCGGAAAGAAACGAGCGAAAGAGACATGATAGCGAGCACGAAAGGCGCGCATGCGCAAAGCGCGGCTCCCTAATCCGGCGGCGCGCCGTCGGACGGCGCGGCGATGCATTTCGGCACGCGCTTCCGTGCCCCGCGAACTTTTGCTCCCGACTGTACCAAATCAATATCAATGGTCCCTATGCTAAACGAAGCTTCGGAACACCATTTTCTTTGATTGCCCCGTCGCTCTCTGACGTGATATGTTACCTTTATGTTTGTTTCCAAATCCCCATTTTAGTGCGAACCAGTGGCTTTGTCCTCAAGCTCCCCTTTAATTCACAAATAGTGTGTGCATTAAAATGGTAAGAGAAACGGCCCTCAGTTTTTCAGTGTGAGCTAACATGTTGCGAAAGATATAAACTTACGTCTCTAAGATGTGATTTATTTAATTCTATCAGACGCAATCCTAACAACCAAAGGAGGACAAAGGATAACTTCTACTGAGGTCGTGCCAGGGCAAGGGAGTGCTGTGCAGCCATCAACAACAGAAATAGAAACCCCAGCTACAACCGAGGAAACAAAGACAAACATCCAAGCACAAAGCGAGAAACCTAAGTGCTGGTAGCACTCTGAACGTGTGGTGAACATAATAAGGGGCAAAAAAGGCTGGTTTTTACTTTGTTATGATTGAAAACTGGAACGATAACTGTATAACAGGTGCATGTCTTGCGGAGATTGAAGAGATTCCGGTAGACTCTTAGATTATAGTAGAAAAAAATAGAACCTATCATTCGGTACAGCTGGTAATAAAAATATATGAAATAATGCCGACAGTGTATTATCGCTACCAGGTTATATGGGTTCGGAGCACGGGACGTACCGCCAAAGTTCCAGAGCCAAATACTTGAAACTGCCTATGGCGTACGGTAAGAGAAAAGGCGGCTCTTTGATTTGATGACGCACAAAAAGTCTCCAGTCATTGTGGTACGATGTCCTATTGTGTTTCACTTTTATTAGATCATGTACTCAACATTTCCAAGAGAAATGCGTCTACAGGATGTAACGTTTTCTTTCAGAAGACAAAATGCAGTGGGGTTATTTCGAAAGAAGCGAACATCACAAGTATCTGGACACCAGCCGACCTCTTGAAATGGTATACAAAGAAGTGTCATTAGTACTCTTACAGCGACAAATGTCATTATAAAATTGGTTTGGATTAACTTGGAACCTTTTCTGTACGTCGAATTTCTGCAAGATTTTCGCTCTATCAGCGCATTGTAAATAACTTGGTTAGAGCATCAGCATATAGCACATATACGTCAGAGCCTGGAGCAACTGCCCTAGATCAAAATGGGTTTGAAATCTTCTTTTTTTGTTTCTTCCATTAATATTTTTTTTTTACTTTTTCCAAACCCGTCAGTTTACATGTTTTCCGAAAATAAGCCGAAAAATTGTAGGCGACGTAAAGTCTAGCATAGGCTGGCATAATTTCAATACCTACGTAAACAAGTTTCGTCGTTGAAATGTAAAATAAACAAAGATTGAGATATTTACCTACCAAACTGCTTGTGTAGGAGGGAATGTATACCTATGTAGAATTGAAGCGTCTAAACTTCGAGGGGCTATCAAGTGTAGGAGTGAAGCTCCGCTACTGTTGACGGACGTGTTTCTGTCCGCGAGTTACGTTCAAAGGGCCGTGCAACGAGATGTCAATACATAGTGCGAAAGAACACAAACACAAAGTATGCTGGTTGACACTCAGAGTTGATATAGTGTCATTGAAATACTAGTGTAATATAGTGTACTTATGAGGTGAAACAACGTATAAAGGGACATTTTGTTGTTCGAGACTGAACCCTAAGAGTAGAAAGAAAATAATTGAAAATGTTGGGCTGACGCTAAATACGTTGCTGCAGCTGTACACACTCAATTGCCATGACTATTTCAATTATTGCACCCTACTTAAATCATAGCCGCTTGTGTGTTGTACTTCGAGGGTGATTTTGTTTGTGTCTAACACTTTCTTTCAGGAGCAGCAGTGCAATGGGCAGCAGTGTATGCACCAGGCTACTGTGACAGAATTGCAGCGCAAGTTGAACCTGCAACAGCAGAAGATAAGAAAGCTGGAAAAGAAGTTGGAGGTTTTTCTTGGTAAGCAAGTAAGGAGAAAAAATGAATAAAGGGTGTGGAACGTTTCACAGGCATGAACATTTATTTGGTGGCAGTCTAATAAAAACTGCACGTTTTATTGTTCTGTTGTACTTTTTAACACTTAGTTCTCAGAGGTAAATACGAAGCTGAATTGTTTATCAGAACCGATAGTTCCTGTTGACACTGGTAAAAGTTGATGTTATATATAAATATTTCAAATTCTATATAACTAACTTTTGCGGAAATAACACAACATACTGAACGTTTGTGTAACTATATAATGCTAATATCTCTTTAATTTAATGTTATTCACTGCACGTTCTGTTTTTGCTCTTCATATCGCAGCTTCCGACTAAAGATGTTAGACTTGCGCCAACTCACCTACTAAATTATTTCTTAATACATTTTTTATTGCCTTGCAGGTAGCAGACACGAGAATCTTACTCCTGAACAACAGATCTCTACTATGAATATCGAAGCACATGGCAACAGGTGGAGAAACGACACCGTGCAAAACGTTTGGATGAGGTGTGAAAGCAGAAAGGACGAGCCCCCGAAGGACGAGGTTATACCTTTGATATCTGAACGGACACTGCAAAGACAAATAGAGGAGATTCAAAGCGAGCCAGGTGTGTACACCAGTGTCAGTTGTCTCGCGTTCTTGCTTTCTTCTACAGACCTCCCGATTGCTCTCTTTAAGAAATTCATGAGGAGCGTCTTCCGGCACTGCAGTCAAAGCGGCAGACTACGAGCCCAGAAGAAAGACATCGTACACTTATGGTTAACGAGATGCGGCTTAATGCCGGGTTGGATTTTGATACGACAGTCAAGAAGCCGGTAGGCCTGGTAACCATGAAGGCGACAAAACTGCCCTGCTCGGCACGCAGTTTACCAGATGCCTGTTTCGGGTACGTCGAGCTAAAAAAAACCGCCATCTGGTGATCTTTTTGGGGAAGAAGTGAATAGATAACGCGAGTGCCTGTCGTCTGCTGTATCTCCCCTACTCCGAACTTCTCGCCAACGTCATGTCCAGCCGGGATTATATCGTACCACTACCGTACTTCTTGACAAATAAAACATGGCCTTGCCGCAAACAAAAATATCAGTAAGAAACTACTTAACATTCACAGCTGCATAGCTAAAATAATCAGACAGGATGGCGCATCTCAATAATTTTTAATTAACGTTAGCACTAAACAAGTATTAGTTACTAGTAACTACTCACTTGAAGAAATAATTGAACCAGTTGGATCGTTAGTGCCTAAGTAGATGAAACCTTAAAGAAACCACAGCAAAAAGAAAATCACTAACAATCAATTAATTTACACGGGTAAATCGCAGCTCGGAACTGCACATAAGGCTCAGAGCTCTACGTGCTGCTTTTTGTCGTCAAAAGTGTCATTACAGTATGTTAGTCTGATGTGCACACCAGGACAAACAAGGCTAGTTCGGTGAGTACAACAGAACATGGTTTGGTGTGCATATAGACATACTTCACTGGTTTGGCGAACACATCAAGACACACTAGGCTGTTCTGGTGCCCCCCTAGGTTACACAGAGGCCCTTGTGTTCACACCCGAAAACATCAGACCGCACCAAACCAGGCTGACAGATATTTGATTTGCTGGTTCAAGGGCGTCAATATAAACACGACGAACCGGAAGTCACGCAAGGCAAGCATATTCCAAAATGCGTTTGATCTATGTTTGCTATTCTTTCTCTTATATCCCCTCTACACCCATGTTTTAGGTTACGCTGCGAAAAGTAAGCAAAAAGCAGAAATCACACACATATACCTATGTAAAGATTCTGTCTTGGCACTATCACTGTTACTAGTTACTGTCACCTGTAAGATCCGCGCCAAAAGTATGTCTCTAAAGCAAGCAATAAACGTTTGCACCGAGTTGAGTGTTTTCAAGAGATAACAAAGTGAAAGTCTGCAATAAAATAGTTTCAATGAAACAAAGTTTGTTATTGCAAAATATCGTGCTACAAAATCATTTCTTTGCCGCGCATTTGTAAATCACGCTTCGAAAAACATTAACTTTACTAGAAAGTTGCCCCAACGGATAAGGTAGGATAATCGAGCCATCAGCCCAATACGTTACCTGAATCAAAAGGTGAGCCCTTTCTCGGCAAATCTAATAAAAGGTCACTGTCCCCTGTCGGTAGCAGACGTAAGCTCTCTACTTGGCGATGTGATTCCTAGACAGCAACCGCTGCCGCTCACTTGCACAAAGCCTCTGATGTCTAGATGTGGGCCGAGATATCAGATATAGCTGGGGTAGGTCGAGCTTCTCTCGACATAAAAAGCTTTTATTTGACCCGGTCTATTCAGAGAACCATGCCTAACTCTTGATGTAGAGTTATGAAATTTCGGCTAAAAGTTTCTCATTTCGGCTTTACACTTGTGCCTACCATCCGATAAAGATCCAGCATGCCGTGACGCGCTTATAACTTCGGCGCTGTGAAAACCACCCGTAACTTTAATCGGGAGGACCTGGTGCCAGAGGGCAAAAAGCAAGGGATATTTGAACAAGTCTATAGGCCATTGGGCAAGAGGTCGTCCGGGCTTCGTGCTTTTCCCGGAATTGGCTCTGTCGGTAAATTTAGGGGCTTTACAAAGGCACGGTCGCGCGTCACGCTGCCTTGTAAAAGTGCTCAGGAATAGGGACGGTTCCTTGAATGGCTCTCAAAGGCCCCCTAGACATGTTCCGCAGCCTCACGGCATTTGTAAGAAATGCGAGCGAACCTTCGCCACACTTGCTCCATGGAGAGGTGTGTGAGTGTGTGTGTGTGTGTGTGAACTGTAATGCCGCTCACAGACACATTTCTTTTTTTTCCACCGTGCCCGGTACATTTCCTTTCGAAGGAATGTGTGGGCACTTGAGACTAACCGGCTGAATATCCGTGAGGACTGGTTGTCACGGTGAAGGAGTTGAGGAGATTAGGTAGGTATAGGATACCTTGTAGCGAACTCTCAGAAAAAAAAGGCGTATTCTTACACCCTTTGTCCCATATAATACACCCCAAAACTTCAATTCGACGTACAGCGCCCTATAGTCGAATAGACGGCCCCAAAGTTTACGAGGGAGTTGATAGCCCTGTGGTACAACTTATTAAAATAGCTAAGGTACGTGTTACTGACTACAAAAAAGAAAAAAATGATCGGGGTTTTCTTGGCCTTACTGCAAAACCTCAGTGTTTTCTTTCTGTGGTCTTTGATACGTACTTTAGCTATTTTAAAAGTTATAGCGCACCGTTATTGAGTCCCTCGTAAAATTTGGGGCCGTCTGTTCGACTATAGGTCGCTCTACGTCGAACTGAAATTTTGGGGTGAATTATATGGGACAAAAGGGTGTAATGTGATACCCTTTTCTTTGGAGTGCGTGCGCGGTTGTTGAATATTCAGGTCGTATATATATGGAGATCACTCTAGACAGACAGAAGTGTTTGAATGATGACTGTAATATTAAATCAAATACTACTCGTCCACGCGTGTATCATTAACTACACTACACGTTTACAGAAATAAAATGAAAGAACAAGAAATTAAGAAAAGAGCAGTGGGAGTCTACAACTAACAGGCATCCCCTTGTGGATTGATTATAATACACGCGAGGGTCATTTGCTAAATGAAGTAATTAACGACTATTCGTTTGTGAATAAGCATTTGTGGATAAAAAAATAAAGAAAAACACACATGCTGTCTAGCTTTTGAACACAACTGAAACACAATAGTTCGTCAGTATTAAGCAGGCATTCAGCGGCGAGGATACTACAAACAAAACAAATAGAAACAAGCGTCATTTGATATCACACAAAAATAACTATGATTTCACTGCTGCGACATCTAAAACACTGGCGAAATAATTAAAATAAATACAGGCGTAATTTTTTGACGTGTGATATACTGTTAAGAATGCAATAAACGACAGCTGGTTTTTTTTAATGTTTTCATGCAGTGCACGGCTTTTTTTGCGGAAACCCCGTTCCTTCTCTGTTAAAAAAACAACAACAAAAACACGGTTGTTAAAAAGATACCCAAACTGACATCCACGAAACATTGCATCTACGGGCAAAAAAGAAGCACTCGAGATAAGCATTCTTGGTGCTGCCAGATTTACTTTCAGGACTCTTGTGTTACTGGCACTGTTCGCTGTTTATGGCTTCCACCCAACAAAAGTTTGTTACTTGGCACATATAAAAACATATTTTTTCACTATAGGTAAGCGTGCAGCCAAAGGCTGCATGATTTTAACGCTGCATGACATGATTATCAAAGACTGCGTGACATGTTTATTAACATGCTGCATAATTATAGCAGATGCACATCAAGACGACAAATTTCGTAACGTTGCACTTTCTGCGCTCGTGAATTAGAACTATGTTCGTAGCGCCGTCTGAAGTTTGAGTAAAGCCGGGGTCACACTGTTTATACATCACACAAAAGGCAGTCTGTATACAAATTCGAACGCGAGTCAAGGGCGAGATCCGTGCTTTGAATGCCGCATGGCAATGAGTTCAAGGGGAAACTTGGCAGTCGGCATTTGAACCCCGGATATTGCGGTGACTCGTGATTGCAGACTGTCTTTTGTACAATGTATGAGCAGCGTGACCCCGGCTTTGAAGGGATACCACTGAACCAAGTATTTAGGGTTCATAATAACTGGCGCAGGATCTTTCCAATAGTCTGCAGGCGCCGGTGTGCGAGTGCGCGAGCACACGAAACGAAATTGACGTCATAGTCCTCCATTTTAAGATGACAGTGAAAAGTATTGGCTCTTAGAAAAAGGAGAAAAAAGACAGGCTTTTTATCTCCAAAAGTGAAAGACGTGCTTTTTAGATCGATTAATCGCCCACCTTTTACACCAGTCCCCACGGAAAAACATATCTCTATCCTACTTTTTCCCGGAGCGCACAGATTTCACTGTCGCCTTAAGCGTAAATGTAGGACTATGACGTAAATTTCATTGCTTGTGCTCGCGCACACTGGTTGCTCGCTTGAGTACAGTAGAAAACCGCTAGCCCGAGGTATTTAACGTGTATCGTGCTGCAGTGATACACGCCCGCACGCCGGTACGATGCTCATCGAGAGCGAAACGGGCAGGGGTGGGGATTGAACCCAGGATCCTGGGTTCTGCAGTGCGAGCTTTCGCTCCACGTGCTCCGAGATGGTGTGCGCTAGCACAATCGGTTACCTATCCCCCTTTCCTCTCCCTAAGTTCCTACCCGCAGAGACATCCTGGCGCACCCGTGTGCCATAGGAACGACATACTTTTTTATTTGTTTGCTTCTTTCCTCGGTTGCGCCGTCCTGACGGCGGAGCCGCTATAGGCTGTAGGTTGTGCAATACCCCACCAGTACAATGGTAAATTACATTCCTGGTTTAAAGATTTGTTTCTTATAAACATTCGCCTTGGAAGACCCACTAGGTAGTCAGGAGGGCGCTGACCAGATCTGTGGCTCTGGTCTTCTCACCTCAATCAAGAGGATACCTACAGCAGTAGATTGTCAATCTGCAAAACTCTGTCTCCACGAAACAGCTACAATCAAAGAATGTAGTCGCATGTACGTTTGTGAATATACAAGCATTTCCCTCCTTTTCAAAATGCATGTAAAGGAAGACCCCATCCCTCTTAGGAGGGACCAGAGTAGTTCTGGATAACTGCGCTTCCCAATATTCCCCCAGATGTCATGGAATGCCCACGAAGTCGTCAAGACAGCGGAGAATAATTCTGCGTCTCATGACTTCTCACTTAGATTAGTGGTCATAAGGGACCCGATGTAGTTAATAGGACAGTTTTATATTATATATAAAATCTTTGTTTTATGAATTCCTTTTTTTAAACGCAAGAGATAATACATGCAGTCAAAAAACGGGAAAAGGAAGGGAAAATATATAAAGAATAGAGCACGAGGAGAAAAGCAGTTGAAGTTACAAAGAAGAAGAGACAAGAGGAAGAGAAAAAGAGCGAAAAAAAGGAAACATTACAATATCTGCTAACAACTAAACTTTCTACTTCCATTTCACAGATATAATGGCTGGAGGACAGGAAGGTCATGACACAATTTTACACTATTCAATTTTAATAATCGTGAGCCCGCCCCACTCGTCAATGCGTGCAACCTCAATTTTCAATCATTAACTTATGCTTCGATGTAATTTATTTAATAGCCCAAAATATTTCAATTCATTCAAAGGGCAATTGAATCATTCACCCGCTATGCTTGAACACATTGAATAAATCATATTCCTTCGCACAAAATAACTCTCAAATATCATGCTATTTATATTCCCTTTAATAGTGTCAAACGCAACTTTAAAGCACCCTTTCAACTTCATTCATTAAATTTGTTTGCCCCACATCACATTAATCACTAATTTTTATAGAAACATATAGTACTTGATCAAGCCAAAAACATAAAAAATAATATTTTATTTACTAAATAAAATGAGCGCCAATAAAATCATTAACTTTATAACATTTACTGCTTCAAAGATTTAGTTGCAGATTTAGAAAGTATTCCTTGATTCCTCCTAATGCTCTAAAAATATTAATTAAAACATTAAAAAAATATTACATATTGCACACACGTTTTTGTCTTATTATGTGCTGCATATATAAATACTAAAATAAAATATATGTTAACTTCAAAGGTTTGTGTCTGTAGGAATTAATGAAACTTAAATATTACAATTCATTATACAGACAGTTTTTTTTCCTAATAAATACTAAAGGTTAAAACTAAATATATTTCACACTTAAAAAAATAGGCTTTAATTGATCAAAATTGGTAAACACCAAATAATAAAAGTTTAAATACCCAGAATCCTAGATTCTATACTTACTGTTTTATATTTTCTTTCAATTTTAGAGCAATTCCATCTAAAACAAATGCCTCGTCATTCGCCATCGTCAAGAATCAGAGGTGCACACCCGAGGAGCAAGACGAAGACGGGCAGCAATACAAAATTCTACACTTGATATTTTTATATTGTTTATTATTATTTTTCGTGTGTTTTGCTTTATAAATTACCGCAGAATTTGCATGTCCGCTCCTAAAACCGTCGTATTGATTCCTCCACCTTTTTTATCATTGCCTTTTTTTTTAATAAAATGCGCTTTGGTCTCTTTAGACCATATTATTAAATAAAGTATTGATTTAAACCTGTTATTTCTTTTGGTGGTGCAGGGTGAGAGAATAGGCACTTTCTTTTATTTTTTTGCTCTCCCATAGAAATCGTCATTGTAGGCTCAGTCTAATTGGGGGCGCGCCAAGAGTACTTTATCTGGTCTTTCGCGTCTCAGCTTTCGCCGTGTTGTGTGTTCCCACCTATATACTTCTTACACCGTGACAGTGGCTGAAACTCGAATTATGATCGGTGTACTAATGCGAAAGTGACGGAAATGATATGGGGAGTTGCATTAACCCCGATTCGTCCTCCGCGACAAATTTAGACATTTTTTTTTTCTTATGAGATTTACTTTATTACACGAAGCGCAGTTTTCTTCAAAAATAATGCTAGTTCCATCGGATATTAGAATATTTTAGGCTTAATCCCGCTACAACTGACCCCGTAAGTGTGGCGTCACTGCTCCTAAGAAATCGTTTCTAGGGCCATTGCTAGGGACGCATTCATGGGACTGAATTTCATTCCGAGAGAACCATCGTTAAAAGTCGGACGTGGAATTTAGACGTCTAAAAATAATAGTTAAAGAAAGCCTTGATTTCACGGTTACCGCAACAAATGTTTGCCGAGCATCGGCTGTGTCTGAGATATTTGCCACCGCAACTTCCAGTCCTGGAGGACTTCCATTCTTTGAGACGTCTCGAGATGACTGCAGCAGACGACGAACGCATGCGGAATGACTGAAGTATGTCGTCTGCAACAGTTTGAATCGTTTCCACACTTATCCGATTGTGATATTGTTTCTATATCTAAGATTCCTAAGATTCTATTTGTCTAAGATGCCTAATCAGGTTTAAAGACGAACTGTATTTGTGAGCTATACCGAATAGTGCAATAAGGGTAATGGAGCAGGCTAGCTGGAGTATGGTTATACTTATAAAACCCCGAGACAAGGAAAAAAGATACATTGTCATGTCTCAGGGTTTTATAAATATAAATCCGGGGTCACACTGCTCATACATTACACAAAAGACATTTCTGGAAACACGAATCACCGCTATATCCGTGGTTCGAATGCCGCCTGCCAAGTTTCCTCCTTGAATTCAATGCCATGCGGATTCGGAGCACGAATCTCGCGGTGACTCGCGTACGAATCTGTATGCAGACTGTCTTTTGTATGATGTATAAGCAGTGTGACCCCGGCTTAACGGGATACGGTCTGTCTGACAAAAAAAAAAACATCAGAGATCGTTTAGGGATACAGCGAGAGAAGCATCTTTTTAGGACATGATATCAAAGCAGTGTGAGGCTTCCTTTTTGAATTTGTAGTTGAGGTGCACTGTACCGAAGGAGCGTTAATTTCGACTGTAACACGATCGGTTCAAGATCCAAAACTTTGTTTTACCTGCTTCTAACTATCGTACTAAAAAAAAAAGTTTTTTTTTCCCACTTTCAGCAAGATGTCCAATAGTCAAACAACTGGGTAAAAAGACCAGGTAAGCTTTTACCTGCTCACGAACAGCATGTTTGATCCCAATAAATGTACAATGAAGCAACTTCTGTGCTGCTATAACTCCGTCCAACGTGTGCATGCTGACCTGCACCTTGGCATTGATACACTTCACGTCGCCGTCGTAATTAATCACCATTACGTGAATCGGCGTCACAGTGTTTTCACCGTTCACAAATTTTGCGGAAGTATAACGGGCAGGCGCTCGCACGCTCGCGCACGTCGAGCGTCGAGCAAGGCTGTACAAAGGCACTCTTCGCTTCCAAAACGCCACAGAAAGTTGACCCTGAAAATTTATGTTTTGTCGCTCGTCACCAACCTAATCCTACTCAGTCGCGTGCTCTTTCAAAAAGGACCACTGGACCCGCGAAATCATTGTGTCGTCTGGTAGTAAGGCAAAACCAGTTATGAATCTTTCATGTGAGCTTTTATCATCGTTGTATTGCACTGCGAGAATTAAAAAAATAACTTTCATGATTAGATATTGAGAAGAGAAAATGTTTACAAAAAACCGTTCACTTTTTTTATCAGGCAACAGGTAATCTCGCGTCGAGCCTCCAACTGTTTGTCTATAACAACGGCCCTAGCGACGATTTGTTTAAAGCACAGTGCTATGCTGTGACGTCATCACTTATGGAGTCAATTGGGCCGAGACGTAGAAATATTAACAGACGACGTCCCAACAGTCCGTTCAAGCTGGCGTCGCTTCTATCTCAAAATTTCATCCTGCTCACCGAGAAAACATAAACACGCTTACAGTCAGACTTGAGCTCGTTACTTGAAAAATGTAATGGATTACAATTACCAATTATCGAGCCTGAAATGTAATGGACTAGCGTTACAAATTACTCATCCAGAAAAATAACGGATTACCTTACTCGTTACGTTACAAATTACTTTCACGTTACTTTTTCCGTACATTTATCAAGAAAACAAAAATAACAATCTAGATATTATTAAAACAATTTCTGCAACACTTCTCCTGATTTCTCTTACGCCCGTATTATGGTAGTCCTTGTAAAAATAAAATATTGTATTTAAGAGAAAGAGTGTAGGTGCACCCCGTTCACTTGTAAGCTGACAAGGCTCCGAAAGCTGCAACCACAACCGCCATCCCGCTAGCTTTCGGCCTCCGAAAATGATCCCTGGAATTGTGCAGAAAAAGCTAGCGGTGCGCATGCTCAGTAGCAGCGTCTACCTCCGCTACGAGATTCGGAGCTAAAGATGCGATCGATGAAAGCTCCCCTTTGACTCGGGTGTTTCGCCTGTTATTCACAAGAAAAGAAAAACTTTGTTCTAACGTTACAATGTATAGCCAATGCAGAATGCAAGTGTCCCAGCTTACGTTGATATGTTTCCATAGATTAAAGTTTGTTGTTCTTGCTGATGACAATGTGTTGTTGTTGTTGTTGTTGTTTTTTGTTTCTTTTTGCAAGGAAAGTTTGCATTGAAACTCAAGGTTTCCGTTCTCCTTAGTGTCCTGAATTTTGAACATCTCATTAAGAGGTGGACATGGAAACAACGGACACTCCATGACCGAAAACTCGATCAGTCAGAGGAAAAGTGGCCGTTATGGGTTCTCGATCGTTCATCTGTTCTCCCTTTTATACCAATATTCGTGGAGGCCAGGAGAGGGAAAGCCATAGACACCGAGAGAAGCGGTGGCCATCGGTCCCACGAAATAATAGAGGATCACACCGCTTTTACGCGTTCTCTCTCTCTCTCCCTCTCTCTCTGTCAGCACTCCTTAGATGGCCTAACCCCCGCCCCCCTTTATGTTGACAGTTGACTGTAAAGTGAGGATTAGACTCGACCACCATGCCCAGACAAGGAAACTAAAAGAAGCATCGCCCTCGAGGACGATGCTCTTAGCCTCCCGCCTGGCGCTTTTCAGCCGTGCCTCATGAGCGTGCTGGAATAAAGTATCGCACATCAAAGACAAAGAGAATTCGACCCCCTCGCGCGTTGCTACATAGTCTGGTACGCGAGTTCTGAACCCTCGAATCGAGGGGGTAGGACCCGTGTTTGATGTCTGTGCAGGTGGCGGGGAACGTCGAAGAAGTTGGAAAGGGTGAAACGGTGTAAAAAGACAAAAAAAATAAACACGAAGATCTTTCATCTGCCCGGGAGGAGAAGGAAAACAGATGGAAGGTGACGGAGAGCCTACTCGGCGTTGTCTTACGTCATATTTGTTCTCGCATACTTGTACATGCCTTGCCCGTTTTTCTAGTGGTTATAGTGACCGGTCAGACAAAAAATCTTGTTTTCTTTTCGGCTATTCTCCCCGTCCTGATGTTTTATATTTTGTTAAACTTGCTCTCTTTATGCTGCTGAATGTTCTGCTCGTATTTCTCTAGTTACTGTATAATGCTCATATTTTTAAAAAAGTAACGAGTAATTAAAGTAACCAGTTACAAATATTCTGTAACAAAATTGCACTACAAATTGCTTCGGAAAAAAAGTAACGTGGCAATTACAAAATTACTTAAAAAAGTAACGGATTACAAGTAATCCGTTACATGCAACGGATTACTTTCTAAGACTGCTTACAATTAAGCTGAAACGACTTGCACCGAAGCATTTCACCATAATGCGCCCTAATTAAGAATTATAGTGAAACTAGAACGTACAACGCCAACCCCGTATCTTTGTGCTGGCGTGGTGTTTGGTTGGTGAGTCTATGTATATGTTTTTTTCATCTGAGTAGCATCGCTTGCTTTCTTTGCGGCATTTTTGTTGATTAAGCTTAACTTGCGAATACAGCAGTGTAACTGTCGTGGTGGTGTTTTGTTTTGTCTAACTTTACTGAAGTTTGTACCCAGCATGTACTTTCGGCAGTAAAAGTTTCTGGGGCACGCGTGTGCCAGCCGAAAAAACAGGCTGTGCCTTCTGACGGCGCGTTGCCGCTCTCAAGACTCACGGTTTGCGTGCGCGCTTCTTTTCGTATTCACAGTCATGTTTTTTTTGCTCGCTCTTGTCAGACGCCCACGAGCTAACAGGGACTGACGCAAGCTGACGCGAAATGTTATCTGTAGCATGCGGGTTCTGTCACCCATCACGGTGGCTGAGGGAGACACGCGGCATGACGGCTGACAAAGCGGCATTTTGCGGCGGTCCCGGTCACCTTGTGCTCGTCAGACGCAAGTGAATAATGAAGACAAGACTGTGAGCACGAAAGGAAGCACAATCTCGAAGAGTGATCCCTGAGAGCGGCAGCGCACTATCAGAACGCGCAACCGGTCACTTTGGCTGGTGGTTTTGTGTCCAGCAAAATGTTGCTGCCGACTGTAAATTTTGTCTTGGGTAGAAATACTGAAGACAATGTTATACACAAAATTTTCTCTATGATTTTGCGTAGTTTTGATCACGCAGACACCGCAAAACACATAGTCTACAGTTAGACGCTGATCGGTAGTATTGCCTATGCAAAGGCACGGACGCCATATCCAGCTGAAAAAAAAAAAAAAAAATTGAAAATGTGAGTTTATGAATTTGGGGCATGCTTGCGTACGGATAATATTTATTTTTATTCTAAATTAAAAAAAAGAAGCTGGACCACGAAAAAAAAATGTTTCGGTGAATAGACCAAACTGACCAATCGTTCGAAGCAAGCGTGAGGCTGCCATAACTTTAGTTCCCGAAAGGAAGGCGGCAGTGCCCGATACGGCTGGCATCGTATATTCGTCTTCACGCGCAGAGTTCCAGCGAGGTTCTGGCACGTTTAGAAAGACTAACGTTCCCTCGATGCATTGCGGCAGTGGTGGCGTAGTCAAACTGGCTGGTGATATCGGTCTATTGGGAATCTGGCTAAAAAGAACTCCAATAAACCTCAAATCTTTGAAATAAAGCCTAAACAAAATAATGAGATGCAATTTGAATTCGACGAGATAAAGGCACCGAAATGCGGAGCGCTGTTATGGTGTATATTTCTGAATACGTTCGTAGATTTGAACCAATAACTAGACAACGAGACGGGCAGAGCAGAAGTCATCTTACCTGGTTATATGCACTCGTTGAAGCTGCCGGAAGATGAGAACTAATACTGAATCCAGTTTCCATCGCGCCAGCATATGAAAGCAGTGGTATTTAGGTAGCGTCTTTCGCACAGAACTCGCCTCCGTGAACACAACCGAATCTTAACTTTTCAGATATGTCTGGTTTAACACGATAAGGACCCTAGCCTCTGTAAAGATACGGTTCGGCTGCCGTCAAGACAGACGCTACGCCGCACCTTCTCTGGTGATATACAAGAGCGTCCTCAGATATCTGCGATGTGACGCAGTTGTTGGCTGTGCGGCGACGTCTAGTGAAAACGTATAGCATTTATGCAGCGACAAGACATAAGATATATATAAATATATATATATATATATATATATATATATATATATATATATATATATATATATATATATATAGATAGATAGATAGATAGATATAGATATATACAGCCCTTTGGCGTGAGAGGAAAATAAAATTCATTAAATGCTTTGCTTCTAACGCGAGTAACTATTAACACAGAAGAATAAACAAACTTGGTCAGCGTAGTCCCACCTTATCAGAAATAAACTACATGAGGATCAGCATAGAGGACCACAAATGACGAATAAACCTCTCGAGAAAAAGGATAGACTACCTCCGAACGATGTATACGGCGTTTACACACTCTTAAAAAAAGGGTACTGTAGTACCCTCCTTAAGGGGGTAACCGACTTGCACACAGGGCAACCCCTTTTGGAGGTATCGCTACTCCCTGCAACGAGGGTGCAAACTTACCCCCTGGGTTAGGGTGCAACATTGCCTCCTTTTGGAGGTAACCTTAGTTCCTTTTGGTGTTAAAAGTGCATCCTTTCAGGGTCAGCCTTTACCTCCTTTAGGGGGGAATTTCAACTCTTTTAAGAGGTAAGACGACGTAATTAAGGGCGCTGCATTTACCTCCTTTTGGAGGGAACTATGATCCATTTTGGGGTGAACTGCACACGATGAGGAAAACAGCTCAGAAATCGCGAACTACGAAGAACAAAAAGGACAGAAAAGTGCTGTCCTGTCGTGTTTGTTCTTCGTAGTCCGGGCTTTCCGAGCTGTTTTCCCCATCATGTATAACAGCAACCAACTGGCCCAGTTCACCACCTTATTACAGGTTAAATGCACACTTGATGGAATTACTCTTACACCCTAAAGAAAGGTACTATGGCCCTTTATGGGTGTGATAGTACGTGCTTCAAGGGTGGGCCTTATAATAGATGAAGACGGCCTAGTTCTGAAAGTAAATCAAAATGTTTTATTGTGGCTGTCACAAACAAAATGGCATAAAAATCAATGACATGACTAGACATCTTATAAAAGTTCTAAGATGAAACCACTAAGCGCAATAAAGGCATCTGGAACAACACTCTCAGGGCTCTAGTCGTCGCTAAAGATGAACTAGAGGCAGAATGCAACCAGGACTGCCTCAGCAGGCGACGCGGCTTCGAGGTCTCCCTCCACTGCCACATAGCTGGGCGCCTCAGGATTAATTAGGCTTGAGCTGACAGCCTCCGGGTAGATTGCACTGCCTGCCTGGAACCAAAAAAATGTGGAAATCATGTGATATGAATTTCAAACATATCATCCCAAATTTGAAGAAACTGTGAAGAAATATCAGATTTTTCTAAGACGCATTTGGAGCATTTTATGGGCCACTGATTCCAGCATTATAAAGCATCGACCATACTTACCAGACGTGACCAGTTTAACTGTTGACTAACTACCACTGACTAAAATTATCACATGGCGGGTGGTAATCGTAGATTAGTAAGCACTTTGTATTCACCGGTCATGTTTAAATTTGTCACCCCGATTTACTTAGGTGACTAACAGATCTTAGTCAAAGGGTACAACTAGTGTAGGAGGTTAGTATATACAAGTGCTGATTGTTGGGCGAGTTGGCATTGTACGTGAAAAAACATGATTGCGCTTTAAGACAAGGACAGAGGAAGAACATTCACCACAGAGCGCTACACCACATTAGCTACTCAGCACCACAGCAGATCCCTATGACCGCCAACCCTAACTGCCGAACTTCGGCAAATATGCAAATATTTTTGCCGAAGTGCTCTGCCAGATGAAAATTGAATTTATGTTTTATTTAGACATGAGAAGAACAGCACACAAGGACGAAAACACAGAAAAAGAACACACCGAAAAAGACACACTCAAGCGCCTTGTGTGTCTTACGCTAATTTATTTACTTGAAGTATACCCTCAGTTTTCTCTGGAAAATGAACGAACACCACACACACAAAGAAAAGATAAAAATCAAGACCCTCATTTCAAGTGCCCAAATGCGAACAAGAACATCAAAATAATATATCTGACTACGCTTACCTGCAGTTGCGTCCAAGGTAGCAGGCATCCAGTACCCTCGACGAAACTACCCTACAACGTTGACGCAGTAGGAAAGAAATATATTCAATCAACTTCAAATAATGCAAACTTAGCCATCTGACTCGCCTATTGCATGATCAGCTTTTAAAAATGCCTGATGACTCGCAAAAAAAAAAATGCCAAGACAATATACTTGCTAGCCGGCAATAAATTAACGACCTTATTCAGTAATATATTACTATTAATGTTTGCGAAGCGCACGATTAATTTCCGACCGCCGAATGTAGAACTTCGGCAAATACTTAAAGTTTTTTGCCGAGGTAATTTGCCAGATTAAAGTTTAAAATTGAATTTATGTTTTATTTAGACATGAGAGGAACAGCACACAAGCACGAAAACACAAAAAATAACACCGAAAAAGACACACTCAAGCGCCTTGTGTGTCTTACTCTAATTTATTTACTCGAAGTATACACTCAATTTTTTCTCGGAAATGAACAAACAGCACACACACAAAGTAAGCATAAAGGTCAAGAGCCCCATTTCAAGTGCACAAATAGGAACAAGAAATTCAAAATAAAATATCGCACTACGCTTACCTGCAGTAAACAGTGTTAAGAACTGTCACGAGATGCGTCCAAGGTAGCAAGCATCCAGTACCCTCGACGAAATCACCCTGCAACGCTGCCGCAGGACGAAAGAAATATATTCAATCAACTTCAAATAATGCAAACTTGAGTTATATCTATAACTCGCCTACTGAATGATCAGAGTTTTAGAAGTGCCTGATCACACGCAAAGAAAATGCCAAGACAATATAATTGCTAGCCTCGCTGCCTGTAACAACTTCATAAACTTATTCCGTAATATACTACTATTAATATTGTGCGAAGCGCACGAATAATTAACTCAGACATTTATATTCGGTATTTCAAGGTAACGTGACATTTTACCAAACTATTTATGAAACCTCGTTAAATTAAAAACAAAAAAAAAAAAAAAAAACGTTGCTATTAAAAATTAGCGTTTAACCCTGTCTTTTCCAAATATCAACGACGTTGAGAATAAGTCGCGCCGGTTGGCCGGTGCCGCCAATGAATGCCTGCGGAAAAAAAAAAAAAAAAAACACCTTATGAAAATTTTAAATATTTGATCAGATCCTCAATTTAACGTCCGACGCGACACGCCAACGGCCCCAAAACGAGAAAACCTCATACCCCCTCACGCCTTAAACGTAGGCGACCCCCCATTCAAAAGGCGCCTTCGCCCGGCCGCCCCGCTCGCCGAACCGCCGCTTTCCCACTTCCTCCACCCGCACACACATACACCGGGAAAAACTGCTGGCTACGCCACTGGTTAGCGTATGTCAACCTTCTAAATATGCGCTAGTGCAAGCGACAGTCATTCCTGTTCTTGCTCTTTATGAACTTCGATGGTCTAAACCGTGTCTGCCTTCGCGCCACATACCAATTTTATCGAACGCTCGACGCCTTCAAACGTGCCAACATGTCCGCCAACCCTTTGTCTAAGGAAGACGGGGGTCGCCTTCCCGGGCGGTCATAACCGACGCCAACTGCCGACCGCGCAGAACATTTCCTTACCTGCATACGGTGCACACGACTTGGATCTTCGACTGAAGTCAATGCAGCTCTCTCGGTGACCTCGTAAGAAGAGACTGAGCCGAACAGAACAATAAAGAACGTTCCTGCGCCGGGACGCCTCCGTCGAACGTTCGAGAAGGAAGACCGTTATGCCGTCACGACCAGGCGCGTCGGCGGGGAAGGCTTCGACGCTCCCGGGCGGCCGAGCAGGCGCTCGGCCGCCCGGGAGCGCGAAGAGTCACGTGTCATACGAGGAGACCAATTAGCGAACTCGTTTGCGCCTTCCCTCAGCCAATCGCACGCCTAGGCTTTGGCAGTGCAAAACAGGTGCACCCTCTGGGAGGTAATACGTGCCTCCTAGGTGCCCCTTCGCGGCGAACTTCACCTGGTAGCACCGCATTCTTAGTGTCTGCTGCGCATGAGGAGGTAACAAGCGGGGCGCTTTACCCCTGGCCGGGAGGAGGGTGGTAAAGGCGGTCTGCTACCTCCTTTTGGTCCCCTTTTTTCTAAGAGTGCAACTGTATGATAACATCCACGGTGTCTTTGTCGTGCAATAAAGGAGACGAAATTATTAAGGTGCACGATCTCAGAACTACTCAACAAAAGGCGTTATGAGCTCCTATCCCTAAAATTCAGAAATAAGGAAAGCGCGGCTTTTTTTATGTTCGCGCTTCTTGCTTCGAGATTTGTTGTTCGATATTCGTATTTGCAACTTTCACGAACTATAGGGGGCGCACTTGTACCTATAAAAATGGCTGTCAGCTGGATGATCATCATAGAACAGCAGTACAGTGAACTAGAATACAGGGGCAGTGGAAAAAGCGTCGGCGGCGCCCCATCGGCCGTGTGAAGCCAGAGGTGTAGACTGCCGCGAGAGGCGCTGTTCTTAAAATCCGGAAGACATGGCTACTGTGACATGGGATATAGCGCCGCGTACGTTCTCACATGGTTTCTGTGGTGTCTATGGTCGTCTTCGCAATTTGTTTTTGTGATTACGTAGGTTCGAGTCTTGCCGCTAAGCAATGAAAACGAAGAAAAAGAAGACGAATGCGCACCGTTACGCGCCAGCATGCAAGACTGGTTACCCCGGTTTTCACTACATTGCCCAAGTAAGCTTTAAACATTAATTAATAAACGTTGAAACACCCATAAAGCATACACAGGCCCCACAAATGAGCCGCTAAGATCAAAAACAGCTAAGCTTGGCGCGAACTTCGCTGGCAGGAGTGCTCCGGAATCGAACACCAGCGCTACCTGGTAGGTTCTACACGAAGCGCCTCGCCTGGAGGCCGGCTATTTTTACACTACTCCTATTCTAGTTCACTATAACCGCAGTACGAGGTTAGGTCTGCGACGGGTAAGTAATTCTAGTTTTGCTACATACAAGCGGAAGGTGTAGGCAAGCACCTTTATTCTGAAGCTTATCATCCGGGAGCAAGGGAGTAGGATTCTCTCACCGCGGTACCACCATCGCTGAAAGTTGCGAATTGGTATGGTATCTGAAGCGCGCCCCTGACTGATGTGTCTAGCGTCCTATCCCACCCATACATCAAACGTGGTGCCGAAGTGGAAACAAATGATGTCACAAAACCCGGAGTGCTCTGCTGTCTGATGTTCCGATCCTGGCGGTGGTCGTCGAAATGCTAGCGAAGAGCAGGAGGGAACGCGAGTGTCGCTGTCGTCACGGCGTCCCAACTCCTGGCTGCCGAAGCTTCCGTAGTCTGCTACACTGGAGAGCGACCTGCAGCAGAACAGGCGTATGCCACATCCATCTCCGCTGCTTGTGACACCACCAGGATCGTGACCGGCAACAGCGTGTCACTTGTATGACGTCACCGGGCGGAAATCGAGGGACCACTTTTTTTGGACGCAGTAAACACACCAGTCCGAGACGCGTTCAAGGTACCGTAGTACTGGTTAATGCTGCAGTCTTATCGCTACGGACTGACGATAAGGGCCTCTGGACTAAGAGGCTTTACAGCTATTAAGGTGTCTGCGACTATACAAGTTGTGATACCCGTGAATACCTTAGAAAAGAAAAACGGCGAACTATTTTGCTCGTTTGTTCATGCTGTGTCGTTCACTCCACATGTTGTAGAACGATAATTAAGAAATATCAATTAATACTCTATCAACTTGTATTTGAATACACTATTCGTCACCGAGAATCATTAAGGAACGCGTTATTTTGTCTAAGAAAAACACGTTACCTTCCTTCTTACTTCTTACTTCGGAGTAACTGGTGGCCGACGGGAGCCCGATATAAAAGCGGTACAAGGGCAACACATATTTCTAGTCACTAGCAGGATGAAAAGAACGGGGAGGAGTTTGAGTTGTGCTGCTTCAGCGAGAGCTTTTTACCTTCGATGACGGTTCGCCAACTTGTCAGCCTCGATCCCGCACGCGATGCCAAAGCACGGCGAAGGGCAACGACCGCGTTCTGCAGAGGACGGGCGTTCAAAAGATACACGCTCTGCCGTTTTCACCTTGTCGGTGACAATAGAGTTTCAAACGAATCTGATGTTTCTGCTCGCCGTGTTTGAGAGGAGCAATTGACGTGAAAGAATCGTTTGGAGTTGACCAATACGTGGCTTGAAGCGATGGCTAATCGTTACAGGCTTAAGCTGAGCAATTTGGTTTATTGTTGGAGAATGGGGCCGGCTGAATATGAAAAACACACAAAAGAAAAATTATAAAATTCGCATCGCTGGACTAGCAGCATTTAATAATGCCTCGTTTTCCTTTTCTGCTACTCCTTGATTCCAGTTTTCTTTTTTCTTTAAACTATTTTTTTTTTCGTTCGTTTGACTTTATGTACGTTTTCTCTTTTCTTTACACTTAATTCGGGATTTTGCTTTTGCTTTAACGCATTGTCCTTTCTGCTGTCGGAATGTACTTATTCCTCCTCTTCTGTCTTCTTTAAGCAATCTTCCTCTTCCTTTCTTCTATATATGCTTGGGACTCATGTCACTACGCAGGAAAATCTTCTCTGAGCTGTGTAGTGCAACGGAAGAGGCACTAACCAGTCCTTGCCTTTTTCTTCGACGGCTAGAGCTTCCAGTTTACACTTAATTCGGGATTTCTTTTCCTTTAACGCATTGATAATTTCTGCTCAACATGATTAAAGCCAGCGAACAACGTTGGGAAACTGTTGAAGAACACAGAAGACAGGAAAGACGCTGAAACTCACAGCGCAATCTATTTTCCAAAGAGAAGAAGAAAGAAAATGACACAGAATATACAGGGACGTGCTAATGGCCAGCGCACTCTGGAGCGCGAGGCAATATATTTAGACCTTTAACGCTTTAAAAGGATATTTCTTTTTGTGATAAAGCAACTGATGGCTGACTCACGCAGCGCTCCCCCAAACCCTTATAATAACATTTCTGCCGTCGGAATGTTCTCATTCTACCTCTTCAGTCTTTTTTAAGCGATCTTCCTCTTCTATCTATGCGGGGGACTCATGTCACTCATCAGGAAAAGTTTCTCCGAGTTGTGCAGTGCAACGGAAGGGGCACTAACAGAGTCTTCGCCTTTTCTTCGATGGCTAGGGCTTCCAGCAGTTCACAGGCGAGCTGATGTTTATGTCGCCCCACGATGTTTACGTTGCCCAACGTTGCCTCACATTGGCATGCGCGACAATGGGCTGCAAGATGTCCTGCTGCTGTCTAGTTTCGTAGAGATGTGGCATGTTCCCTAGTTCTATCGTTAATACAGCACCCTCTATGCCCGATATGACATCTTCCACAGGTTAATGGAATGTTATAAGCAACTTCTTTTTGACATTGGGCGTACCTTGTCTTGTGTGCGATGTTACATGCCTCTTGGTGCCTACTTTGGTTTTCATTAACCCTGCCGCACATTGAATACCCTTGTTTGGCGCGGAGCATACCACTTGGACCCCTTGTCGGTCTGCGATCTTTTTTAGTCGGTGAGTGATGCCATGAAAAAATGGTGCTACCACTATGGGATTTTCAGCCTTTTTCTGTGCTGTTCGCTTGATTCCTTCCGGTCCGCGCTTAAAATTCTGGGAGATCTTTTAACATATTGATACCAGTAGTGTTTCCGGAAACCAAGATTTAAGCAGCCTTGATATTCGAGTGTCAAAACACCCCTGGATCTGGTGTTCACCTGACTTCTTTAAAACAAATGTTAGAGCTGTGGTGGCGACCCCACGTTTCACGTTCTTTAGGTGTCCGGATTCGAATTAAAAAAAAAAACCTTTGCAGGATCGAGCTTGGTATCTCCAGTAGACGTGGCCATTTTTAAAGTCAAAGACAAGGTCAAGGAATCTGATAGATTTGTTTGCGGGTAGTACATGAGTGAACTCAAGTCCTAAGCAGCTCTGTTCGAAGCATCTCATGAAATACTCACGGCATCCGTTGTCTTATTCTTCTACTTCCGGGGATTTTTCATGCTTTGATGGATAGCAAGTCCGCATGTTGCTTGGAACACATCGGCTTAGGGAAGGAGCCACTCGAGACCCTATGCATACACCCTTTTCACATACTGCTGATCTTGATGGGACGCCACCGTCGCCGTCAAGTAAACACGTAGCAATTCCGAAAAGCTGTCGAGGGACATGCCAGCCGCACTTTGGAATGACGTGAGACCTTGCTCTTGCTGTTCAATTGTTTCTCGAAGAATGCTTATGAGGGCTGCATGGGGGATGGAATAATACATATCTTTGATGTCAAGAGAAAATCTAGGGCAATGTTAAAACCATTTTCCTGAAGAAAGAAGATCACAGTACCTGAGTTTGGAATGTTGGAGGGGTCTTGTACCTGCACTTGGGACAGTTGTTTGGCCAGAAAGGTCGACACTTGTGCTTGCCAAGTATTACTTTCTGACACAATTGCCCGAAAGGGAATTCCCTCTTTATGTGTCTCGGCTGAGAAAAAGACCGGCAATTGGTCACTCCTCGATCTTTGACTTTTGTGACGAGACTGCCTAGCTGGTCATTTTCTAGAATCTTCAAGATGGCCTTCTTCGTTGATGTAGTTCTTTTTTATCCACTGCGATGAAATTCTCAGCGAAGGCTTGATCGGCTCTTTCTCCGTACTTTCCTGTCTCCGATAAGCATAGATTTAGATCTTTGCTCCGCAGTTATTGCACTGTGGAGCCAAAATTCATTTTCTGATGTATAGTGTTCCTTGGGCTTACAAAGCAAGCAATCCCTTCATTTATGATCTGTGATGTTTTTTCTTCTGGAGCTTTGGCCGCGATGTGTCCTACTAGTGCAACCTTGTCAACGGCCTTAGGCTTTGGTGGTATTGCAACCCCCTCCCCCCCCCCCCCCCTTTTCGATCTGGAAAAGCATCGTACCGGCGTGCGGTAGTGTATCACTACATTGTGGTGCACGTCAAAGACCCCAGGCTAGCAGTCGCACTGCACTGGTTAAATTGCTTAGCTACAGTGGGTAACAATGTCGCCATATTCTGGCAGACTAACCTCCTGCTGTATAAACAACTAACACTTAATTTGACCTTTTTTATGAGGAATTAGTTAGAACATTTCGAGGACAGAAAGGTCAATGCGTTAAAGGAAAAGAAATCGCGAATTAAGTACAAAGAAAAAGAAAAGCCAAATAAAGTGTGAAGACCTAAGAAATCTAAATCAGTGTAAACAAGAATACCGGAGTCAAGGAGTAGCAGAAAAAAAAAAGAGGCATTATTAAACGTAGCTAGCCCAGCAGTGCGAATGTTATAATTTTTATCTGTATGTTTTTCATGTTCAGCTGGCCCCATTCACAAGCCGTGGCACATCATCGATCATTATGATTAATGGAGTTGAGCGTGCGAACCGTCCGAAGCCTACATTCGGCACTACCGACCCCCTGTTCTCTGGACAAGAAAAGATGTAGAAATGACCACCAGCAAAGAGAGATATTGTCGCGTCCCAGTCGTGTACACGCTCATGCATACTTGCCCAAACATTTGATCCAATTTTGCTCATGAATGCCCTGGGTTCTTCTTTTGTAGCGTTAGAAGTGTGAAGCAATTAGAAAGTGAGTTAAGGGTTGGGATTGGGCGGGGGCGTCATGATTGGTGTTATACAGTTTTATCTAAGAAAAATATCAAAAAAGTTTCTCATGAGTGGTTCGAAAAGTAACGAAAATACCTTATTCGTTTCTGTTCACGAAAGTCAACAGTGTGTCTACAGCATACCGATAATGTAACGCGTGACAAAAATAGCGTTAGACGCAGTACAAGTTTGGTTGTATTCTAGCTCTATGACGTTATTAAAAGTGCAGACAACACGGCGTAGCTACCAATACTTTTAGTGATTTGTTGGCAGTTCTCGATGGTACCAGCATTGGCGTCTGTCCAATTCCTCTTCAAGAGAGGATGCGGAGAGGCGTAGCGCTATCCCTCTCTACAAGGGCTATTATATTTATTAACCCGCACTCTGGCAGTATATTTTTATTTACGTCTAGAAACCCAAGTATGTCATGCGTTATTGCATTGGCAGAGCCTTGGCTGACTTGCAAAAAAAATTTGCTCCATTATTCCCTCTCTCTTGTATATCCGCGGATAGACAGTGAGAGTGAATAATGGATGCAAAATGTGTTCAGAATTAGTTCAAATGCACGCACAAGCACAATGTTTTCACCAGGCGTGAACGTGGACCGTCGTCTGGCTGCATCTTGGTCCCTGACAGTTGTGTGTCGTTTCTTGAACTTCACTATCCATTCAAACGCACCTCTTTACGACAAAACACTTTTTTATATATAATGGTTGTAAAGTCGTCAATAAATACCGGCACCAGACCACAAAACAAAAAATAAAGAAATCGAATCGCTACAGGCTGCTCTTCTTTCGTGCAAATCACAAGTTGGGCAGCCATTGGTTGTCGCATTGCAGTCGCAGCTGAACTGGCGTAACACGTTCAAACCTGCACAGCAGTGACAAGTTTCTCGTGAGCTCGTAAAAAAAAAAAGTGCTGAGGGGACATTACGAACAAGATGCGTTTTAAGATAACCGGAGTGTGAATAATTCCCGTAGCATTCCTCCCGACATATCTCCCCGAGCACAACGTGAGGTAATGCGTCAGCCCGGGATAACGTTTGTGTGGTCCGAACTTCATCTGGAATCACTCACGACCCCCTTGAGAACGGAATGCACGCTGTAAAGATTAGCGGTACGCAACATATCAAGGAACGACTGCCAGGGAGCACAAGTACGCGCAGCGTGGCACACTCCTTTAACAACATTTCGTCCTCCAAATTATGTTTCTTTGTTCTTTTATACGAGAGCTTGTAAAACATGCAATCAATGACTCAAGCATCTCAATTAAAAAGGTTTGAAGTATTTAGACAAAAGTTTACCGTCCCTGAGGTGATCGGAACAAAAAATGAAGGAACGCTGCCGGGTAAACGGATGGATAGATATTTTTATATTTGGTAAGTCGAATCTGAAATGTAATTTGATTACAATTTTAGCCATAAATCGGCAAATGTAGTGAGCAGGAAATTTTATTTAAGATTACATGCGCCAAAAATATTTTATTACACATATGCATTACTCTAAAGGGGAACTCCGTCGATTTTCAATTATTTTCAAAAATTAAGAATTGTTATTGACAAAAATGCCAAATAAAGGTGATTCTAAAATTAACATTCGAATTTACCAGCGATTTCCAGAAGAATGACGTCAAAGATGTGAAGAGCCAGCATTTTTTTTCAGTTTTTTTTTTTCAAGTTTTGTTTTGCAAGATTTGTTTCCCATTCGAAAGAAAAAAAAAATTGATTCACGCTTCTTCATTCTTACCGGTTCGGCCATCTTACCAATCAGGTTTTTGGACATTAGTGTCATGTTGTTTATAACAAATCTTATTTATTTTCATTGCGTGTGTCGACAGTCCGATATTTATGGCAGGGGAAAAGTGATTTGATCCATATACAGAAGGTGACAGGCAACTGAAAAAGAACAAGGCACTGAATGAATCAGTCACATCTGACGGATGGGAAAACATTTATTCCGAACCATCACAACAAAAATCCCACAGGTGCCGAAAAGAAAGTTTTTGGGTTTTTTGACTGATAGGACTGCATAGTAAAATAATTTTCTCACGGGAAAGTAGGAATATATTTGCTAAGATGTGTGCACAGGAAATCATGGCTATAGGCACCTTATTGCATCTGTCCTATCTCAACATGTCTACATGCTGCATAAGAAATTCCCACCAAGCTGTTGACGAAGTATAATTAGTCAGTTTCAGTATTGCGTATAGGAGCAAACGCCAACGCTGAGCGTTTGCCTTAACGTTGCGTATTCCACGCTGCGCATGCGCGTTGTCTCCATGCGACAACCCGAAGCAACGGTTTGGGCTCCGCGCACGCGCAATATGGAACACGAAACTCTAACGCAAACTCACAGTATTTCCGTACGCTGGTATACGCAATACTAAAACTCGGTCTTACGATTGAGGGCAGAATACATGCCAATTTAGAACGTCATAAACGGTGTAGGCTCACTCGAGTGCGCAAGGTCAGTTACAATGGTCATTTGGAATTTTTTTCGCTTTGTTATGTAACTCCTGAGTGATTCAACGGTGTTAGGTAAGCACAACTCCCGTGTTGGTCCTAAACGGTGCGCTCTGCACGCAAACCGCTTGGCCCTGAGAAGGTGCAGCGTACTCTTGACTGCGATAATGTATCACGATCGTACACCAATCCATACGTGTTGTCTTCTATGATACAGATTAATACAAACGCCTGACTGGTAACATTATCGTGCAGCAAATCGACGGACGACTCCGCGCCGGTAGTATAAACATATCGCATAAAGCGTTTAAAATTAGTAACAATAGACCTTTTTCAAAAGCTAATCGAGCAACATTGGCGGTCACCATTTATTGCTCACGAAGCGTTTTATCGGATCCGAGCACTCGCCGAACGCTGACCCGGCACTCGTGTCCAATACAAGCGCAGAGTATGCGAGCAAGCAATAGTGGAGAGGCGTTGGCGCGGACTTTTGAAAAGGGTCTATTTACCCCAGCTTTGGTAAGAGCTCGATATTCTGTTTCCCAAAGCAAAAAGCACGACTTGAAGTATTTTACAGGCATAGGTTATTCACGTTATCTACATAGAAAGCTCTTTTTGAACATCATACGGAGCGTGAACAATTCCCCACTTCCGTTAAAGCCTCTAGAAGCAGAACCTGTACAAGCTCTGTGTTGGTTGTGTTGTAGGAAAAAAAATAACAGATGGTAAATTATGATGTAATACTGAGAGCTGCATTATATTCAAACCAGACGGGCGAGCCCACGACGCACATCGCCATCTGTGCTGTGGATCGGCTTTGCACCCAAACCTTTTTGATAGCCCTGCTAGTTTTCATGCGGCTCGGTGAAAAATGATAAAAGGAGCAAGCTGATCAAGGTACAGGGCGCCTCTAGATAACACGAGCCTGTTTTTTGGTTTTTGTTTTGGTGTGACAGTTGTGAGGCATTCATCAAACAAACTCGTTTAGTGAAAGACGCTTATGAGGGGCGTCTTAATAAGCGTTATACAGGGTGTTTCAAGTTTAACAGATTTGTTTAAAAGAAGCCGTAAAAGCTACACTAATACAGTTGGTGTAGGTGACTTATACGCCAGGAAGACATAATATAGGAAGATACTTAAGTCATATGATTACCTAATATATGGTAATTAAATTTTTAATTAGTTCAATGGCCATTTGGTTTCAATTAAAAACTTTCCGAGCGTCACCGGAAACCACTAAATTAGTCATTAGAAAAAAAAAAGACTTTGAGCGTGTGGGAAGCGCAGTAATGAGCTAAACTTACCGCTCGTGCAGCAGGCACAAGACTGGGGCGAGAAAACGCGGATGATAAGAGACAGAAGAAACGCGCGGGCGCGTTATCGTACCGGTAGCCTTGATCCTGCCGCACGAGTGGTAACTTTAGCTCTCCACCGTTTCGCACGTGCTCCATGTCTTTCTAATATTTGATGTAGTTGTTTTCGATAACGCTCAGCAAGTTTTATTTCTAGAACAATATGTGTATCTCCAAGAATTTAAACCTGATAATTAACATATTTGAGTTAAATAGCCGACTGATCGTAACAATTAGCCCCGCCCCCTATACTACCTCCCCGTGGCCGTATAACTCACCTGCGGAAACCGGATTAGTGTAGCTTTTACGGCTCCTTTTAAACAAATCAGCTAAGTTTAAGAAAAAAAAAAAAGGCTGTATATATTGATATATTTAATCTAATTTCCAAGCTTAGTCCCTTTGGAAGTCAAATGTCTCTCTAGGGCTGGAAAAGGTGTGTGGGTGTGTGTGGGGGGGGGGGGGGGGGGGGAGGGTGGGGGGGGGGGGGGAACAAGGTAAAAAGCTTCCTGAAGAATCGGGAAGGGGTTTATTAAATCGACCCTATTTTACTGTTAGTTAATCTGTTCGAAGACATAGAAGTTCATATACATATAAAATGTCTATATAAATTGTATACGTTCTGATGATTTTATTAGACAGGCAATATAATATAATTTTTATTTCTTTAATAGCGGTGTATAGTTATATAGAGGGAAAGGGCTGAACAAAAAAAGCAGGCCAGCACAATAAACAAAGGCAAAGAAGTTTAGCGTTTACAGAATAAGCACGCCTTGCCTGAAATGCACTTACTTAAGGGACACTAATGGTAGACGAAATAAACGTATTTTCGGTCAGGCCGGCCGTACTTTGTAATTTGTGACAGTTTCGGTTTATATACGAATGGCACCTTACCCAAGCGAGCAGCAAGCCTAACATTGCCATGGAGCCCGTCGGGTAACCGAATGTTTCCACCAAGTAGCCAGCAGCAGGGGGGGTAACTATAGAGCTGTTAATAAAAAAAGCAGGCTGTAATGCACACTACATACAGCGTTTTATATACATCGTATTGAACAATATATCCCTCGCAAATTTGAGCATTTGCTGGTTTTTGGATTTACTACTAGAAAAAAATAGTGAAAATTAAGAGGAGGATGCTTGCCCAAAGACCGCGAAAGTAAAGACGGAGCTTGAAACAAAGCCGCTGGACCGTATATTGTCTGGATACCCGCGGAGCCTGCAGAAGAATAGGAAATATTGTCGAACTTCATTGGGAAACAAGCTAGTTCTTACGTTGACTTACAGCACTAGTTTGAGCGCGCGGCAATATCCGCAAATAAACTGGGCAGACGCTCCGAGTCCAATGAACACCTGAGAGAGGTAGACCATCCAAAGGTATCTGCAGCAATGGAAATTATTGTATGTCTAAAAAAAAGTTGCAGTCGGCTTGACACCAGCAAACTTGATAAGTAAGAGACCCGACCTGGTTTGTACCTAACTTGATGAATATTTGGGATAATGGAACGGGCCTTTAAAATGGGCGGCTGTTTGCGCCGTCTGGGATACACGCAAGTATTACGCGCAGTGCGTGGAGGCGTAGAGGCATACGGTGTGAAAGTTCGTCTGCTTTTTGCGCACCTTGTGCGCTTGTTTATCCCCCAAATGCGTCCAGGTGCTTTTTTCCCCCCTCGATCTCAATCAACACTCTAAAAAAAATAGGAGTTGTATTTCCTCCCTTAAAGAAGGTACTCGCGTGTCCCCTATGTCTTTTTTTAAAAAAAGGCAGGAAAGTTGTTCCTTCAGAACGGGGAGGAAATTCGCTCCCTTAAGGTGGGAGGAAAGTTGCCACTTATTTTTGCTCGTGGAGAAAAAGTTGCTCCCCTAAGAAAAGAGGAAAATTGCCAACTTTTCCTCCCAATAAAGGAAGATTTCTGCTTTCGTGTAATTAATATAGCTTCCACCAAATAACAATCAAAGCGGGGAAACAAAATGTCGGAGAAGCGTTAATTTTCTTCTTAACATCACTCGACTTCTACGTTATATGAATACACACACAGCACTGAACAAACAAAATACACGGAACACAAACAGAACAACACCCACACAACAGCAACAATGCAGCGACAACGGACTCCCGCTCTACTCCACGTACTCTAAGTTCGCACTATCTCTATATATGGCAGTCTTATTTTTGAATCCCAGTTGGCCGGCGGCTGTCATCGTTTGTCGCATAAAACCGAGTCGCGGAGCAAATATCCCTTGTACTTAATATTTTTTTCAATTGTCTCCCAGAATAGCCCCCATCTCCTAATTCAACAGCTTGAGAAGAGCAGATGTAGATCATTGGGCTAATTAACAAAATTTTATTAATTACCTTTGGAATTTGTTTGTATAATCTTGTTACAAATGCATTGTTGAAACGCAGTACAGTTGTAATGGACAGTGCAATCAGGCTATTGCTTGGTTGCAATGTACAGCACCAGTGTAATCTATTCTCAGTTTTAGTGGGTTAATCATTAATTTAATTGTTGCACAAGTATTGAAATGGTCTTTCAAACAAACAATATTATTCTTTTTGTTTTCAAGATTCGTTGCAAAAACAGAGATAAAAGTTTTGGGTCTTACTTTGCCACCTGTATTACAGAAATGTTCTAGTTTTCTAACCTGGAGCGTTTTTCCTAGAATAAGTAAGTACCGGGAGTGATAAGGACCCAAGAACCATGAGCTTTGTATCGCATTAGAAAGCTAAAATAAGACTGTCTTTGGTGATTTCAAGCAACAGCTTGAGAACATCACATTGCCCAAGTCAGAAAGGACAAAACCCCGCGTTGAGCGTTTTAGTAGATCTTTTAGTCGCCCCCGCAACTCTATGCGCAATCCGCTATGACCTCCGCTGTATGTACCATAGCGGAGCTACGTTTTCATCTTTTAGTAGAACGTTTGAAACCCGGTGCAGTATATTGCGTTACGAGAGCTAACGCCACTGGCCACTCTTTCGGACATTAAATCTAACATAAAATAAAGGTTTGTACAGTATTGTTAGTCAACATCTATTCATGTCACTCTCTAAATATAATATTAATTTATTATCGAGTAAGCTTATGTTCATATTTGCTTCTTTTATAAGTACACCCAGTACGTTTGCGACGACTAGGCGTTGTTGATCCCTGGTTGCATTGGCCGTGCTGTCCACGTTCTTGACGCCGTGTTGGCTTCGTCGTGCACAGCCGCGCACATTTTCGCGACGCGAGACGAACCACGCGATAATGGACAAATACCCCATTCACACGGTCAGCATAAAGGTACCTTTAACATAGGTCCCTTTGCTATCGGTGACTCAGCCCGTGCTCTTGGGTCGCGAGCACACGCCACGCGCGGAAGATCGTTGATTGATTTTCCGCAAAAAATAAAAGTCCCTTAGCTAAAGGTACCTCTACGGTCGTGTGAATGGGGTATTAATCTACCGCAATAATAAACAAAAAAACACAAACATGCGTGTTTTTTTTGTTTTCTTTCGCAAACGAAAAAGGCAGAGGTGAACCGTAGTAGAGTGGTAAGCTGGGCGAGTTGGTAAACGTTGAACATTGTTAAAAATCGCGCACAAAGAGACCAGGACAAACGAGAAAGGAACAAAGAACACAGACAGGCGCGCCTGTCTGTGTTCTGTGTTCCTTTCTCGTCTGTCCTCGTCTCTTTGTGCGCGATTTTTAACCATGTTCAGAGGTGAACCGTCGGCTGACGTGAATCATCCGTTCCTTCAAAAAAGCGGATCCGCCCTCTCTCCACCACTAAACCCCGCAACCAGAATGGAATGTGTATACGACCCTTTCTTCCAAGTGGACTCTTCCCGAATGAATAGTTGAACTCGTGTTCCGGATCCGTTGCTTCGTTCCTTCACTGAATCGTCGTTTCAGTGTCATCTCTTGAAATCCCGGAAAAAGCTCACAGCAGATAAGCTCACTGGAGATAAGCTCACCGGAGAAAAGCGCAACGCAACAAAGCTCACCCACTTTTGTACGGGCCCGGAGGAGGAAAGCTCGCCAGTCTTTTTACAGATTCGGAGAAAAGCTCACCTCGATTTAAACTATCATGTAGGGTGGCCGCTATCATTTAATGGCAGTAGTCCTACCAAGGCTTTAGGTCTGGGCTCGACTTCTCGACGTACCATCGGAACGCCCAGATATCCTACTCCTGCAGGAAACTAACACGACAGAGATTGCATTACCAGGGTTCGAGGCGTATTCGTGCCCATCCATCACTAACAAAAGGTTTGGGAAGGATCCCACAGGCAGAGCAATGATCTATGTGAGCACAGCCTTACCACGCTGTCAAATCGACACCACACAGTTTTGCACCGACGACCAAGAAGTTGTTGCCATCAAGATTTCCTGGCAACAGAAGTATATAACGATGGCTTCTGTCTACTATAGACCGCTGCCCTCGAAGAAGCAACGCCAACTAGAAAATGGTTGGATCGCTCACCTGCATGATATGTACCCTAGAAACCATAAAGTGTACGGAGGAGATTTCAACCTACATCATCCAATGTGGGGGTACCACAATAAGAGCAATGGAGTAGAAGATCTGATTGAGGAGATGGCGACATATCAGCTACACCTGGCCAACTCGAAAGGAGCAAATACGAGAATTGGCACAACAGGACAGAAGGACACCACACCGGACCTCACGTGGTAGACAACCCATACCCACAATACCAGAAATGGAAATGCCTCGAAGACAGCTGGGGAAGCGACCATCTCCCGATCGTTTTCGAATTTTCGGTCAAGAGGAAGCCTGAAGGAGAGAAGAAGAAAAGACAGACAAGAACGATACACTCGGACAAATACCGAGAAAAGCTGGAAGAGTCTGACCTGGAGGATGCCCCCTTCGAGGCCCGGCTAAGGAAGGCGATCGAGGCGGCGACCATCTGCAGCAATGTGGACGAGGACGCCCCCACCCCAGACTTGCACCTCCTAAAGCTCTGGGCAAAACGACTGCAGGCCGTACAAAAGTATAGGAAAGGGACGAGAACACCGGAAAACAGAAGGAACATCACCCGAGCGACGGTAGAAGCAAAGGTGTACGCAGAAAAGCTGGGAATGAGGAGGTGGCTCAACCACTGTACTTCACTCTCAGAAAAGACATCAATAGAACGTTTGTGGGCGACGAGCCGAGCGATGCTGGGCAAAAAGAAGACGACCAGAGTGACGCAGTCCTTAGCACTAAAGATGGACAAGCCCGAGAAGGAACTGGCGGAAATGGCGGGAGAGCTCTTTTTCCCGCAGCCTTCACAGGACGCCGCAGATGGGTTTAAACCATACATGATTGAGATGCTTGCCCCAGACCCAGGAATGGACAGCCCGTTCACGCCAGGGGAACTGGAAGCAGCGCTTCATGCCGGAAAGGCCCATACAGCACCGGGGCCAGACAAAGTTACAATGACTATGTTAAGGAATCTGCCAGATCAGTCTAAAGAGGAATATCTGAAAGAAATCAACAATGTTTGGGCGACAGGAAAGCTGCCGGAGGAATGGAAACATTCCAGCGTGGTACCCATTCCGAAACCAGGAAAAGACAAGGGATCCATCATCAACTATCGCCCCATATCCTTGACATCCTGCACATGCAAGGTAATGGAAAGGATGGTTCTGAAGCGGATCGAGTGGTTCCTTGAAACAACAGGAGGTTTTCACGCTGCGCAGACGGGCTTTAGGCCGGGGCTCGGAACACAGGAAAGCCTCATGCTCATTTCGAAGGATATTATCAAGAAAAGGAAAAGGATGATCAGAACGATCGTCGCTATTGACGTAAAAAAAGCTTCGACTCGGTACCGCATGCCGCAGTCATAGGCGAAGCTCAATCACTGGGAATCTCCAGGAGACCCTTAAACTTCATCCGAAGCTTTCTCGAGGGCCGCACATACTCGGTGCGCTGCGGACGAGAGCAAGGTGGGAGGAGGACGAACAGAATTGGTGTCCCACAGGGCTCTGTGATTTCACCAATGTTATTTAACATTGTGATGGCAGCCTTACCGCACCAACTTGAACAGATCGAAGGACTGGGTCTAACGGTTTACGCCGATGACGTGACCATTTGGACGCAGACCGGAGACCTGTACCAACAACAAGAAACGCTACAAGCAGGCTTGGACGTCATCGAGAATCACCTGCGGAAGGTGGGACTCAGTGCGGCACCGGAGAAGACCAAGTATGTGATCCTAGCCCCTTTTAAGGAGAGGTCAGAAAAGATTGGAGAGAAGATGACCCTGGTGCTGGCTGGGAAAAGGATTCTCCCGTCTCGAGAGGTCAAGGTGCTTGGTCTGGTCTTCGAGGAGACTGGTGCAGGGGACATCTGGCTTCGACAAACAAGCAGACATTGCCACTCGGCGCTGGGAGTCATCCGCAGACTATGCAGCGTTAGAGGGGGAGCGACTCTAGAGGTGGCCAAGAACATGGTCAAGGCACTCGTGACATCGCGGGTTTGCTATGCCGCGAGACACTACAATCTAACCAAAGTTCAGTGGGAAAGACTCGAGACACTCAATAGGCATGCGATGAGAGTGATTACGGGCCTACCCTTTTTTACTAAAAAGATATAATTAGAGAAATGGGCGCAGCTCAACACCTTACAGGACACGGTCCAGGCCAGGGTCGTGGCGCACGAAGAAAGACTTCAACACACAAAGCAAGGTAGACAGATCCTGGGGCTGCTAGGCAACAACCTAGAAGACCTACCAAACCTGCCGGAATGGCTCCCGCCGTGGGAAGACATGGCAGACATCACCGAAAGGAGGCCTCTTAGAGACAAGAAAGGGGACGAAAAAAGGAACGAGCGGATCGCCAAGGCACACCGGAAGATGGTGGAACACTGGACCGACCCGAGCGAGATCCTGGCAGTATACTCAGACCACGCAAGAGATGACACACCGACGCCCGCTGGGGCAGCGGCGTTTCTCGCCCCCGCTGCGTTTGTCACGAAATGCTGCCAACTACCCGCAAGAACCACGATCAAAGGAGGAGAACTCGAAGCCATCCTCCTGGCTTTGAACTTCTTCGCGCATCAACGGCAAGACCTACGCCCGAGGGAACTCAGGCTCTTCACAGACTCCAAGGAGGCAGTACGAGAGTGTAAGAAAGCCTCCAGCGCAAGCAGGAAGGTCAATAAAATTAAGCAAATGGCAGCCGAACTACGTCAACTTGGCACCACCATCAAGATAGGTTGGATCCCGGGACATGCAGGGATCCCTGGCAATGAAAAGGTGCATCAACTCGCTCGCGCGGCGCTCGTTTCTTTCCGCGAGCGAGGGGGAGCACCCACATCCTCACAACCACACGACCACGGATACGCCGCACCCGGTAATGGGAAGACGTTATGTGATGACGAAGAATATGATCCTGACGAGGAGAAGATCTTAATCAAGGAGAGATACAGAACAAGATTATGGGAAAGCCTGCCCCAGACGCCCGACCTTCTACCGAGAGGGATCGGAAGAAGGGACAAGGTCCTCCTCACCCGCATCATGGCAGGCGCCACCCGCTCTCCGGCACGCATGGCCGCATGGAGCAAAGGAAGACGCTCCAGCACGTGCAACAAATGCACGAACAACATAAAAGGAGGCATGACTCATCTCTTATGGGAATGCCCCTACTATCAACAAATTCGGACCAAGTTCAAACCCATATATGCCCAGAACCTGGATGACTGGGTTCACCCAAAGAAGTCATCAGACAAAGTAAACGGCCAGCTTAGTCTCCTAAACTTCGTGCTAGAAGCGAAGCTGGACGTATATGTATAGATTCTTTCCTTTCCCCATCCTCTTTCCTAGTGCCACATGCCCAGACGAAGATGTCACTCGGCATATTCCCCTCACCTTCACCTTGTATTTGTGGCAATAAAAACGCCTTTTGAATCTGAATCCTCACGCAGGAGCTATACGTGTAACAGAGTTAGCGCGAAGCGATTTTTCGCTAGCCCTAAAACTCTAGGATTCCTTAGACGCCACCTACGTCAAGCCTCACCGAAGATCAAACGAGTCCCGGAAAAAATCTCACAGGAGGAAAGCTCACCGGAGAAAAGCACACCGCAAAACCGGCGGATGTGGAGAGAAGCTCATCGGCCATTGAGCGCATGCGGAGAAAAGCTTAGCGATTTTTTTCTTCTTTTTATATGGAGACTGTTGGATCTTGCGTAACATATATCATTTCATTATCATTAAAATTCTTCAGCTTTGTATAAAAGAAAATGTAGTTTTTTGTAATATTTATTAAGCTTATTGAGTATGTTGCTCCCAAATTAATAATTGCGGGCAAGTTTTTTTCTGTGGTATACTCTCAAGGCAGCAAAAACCTAACTGAAAACTTTATGAAGTTGAAAAACAGCAAAAATTTCGAAAGCTTAATAATGATTTCATTTGAAGTTTTATTTCTTTCGGATCAACCGAAAGGGGAACAGAGACTAAATGCAGAAAACGCCTGACTAATGTCTCTGTCCCCTTTGCAGTTCGTACATACGGTACACAGTATACTATACTACTTCGTGCAGCTGTATACATCAGCGATTTAAACAATGTCATGGTTTTATAATACATCATGAAGAGAGGATCGCAAGTTGTAATATAGATTATAAAAGAAACTTTTTCACAAGTCCACAGACGAAAACCAGAAATTTTCACATGTATAAAAATGGTTATAAAACGGTGTCACTGCCCATCAAGAGTGTCCTCAGCTCTTTCTTAAATTTAGAAAAGGAGTTATTAAGATCCACGAAGGTTCCAATGGAATTTAATAATTTGGTAACCTGATAATCTTTAGTTTACTTGCCGTAATTTGTTGGAATCTGTGGAGCTCGTCTTAAAGAGTGCCGAAAAGTGTATCTATGCACTACGTCACTTGCAGTTATATCATAAAGTTTCTCAGTTTTGATTAGTTGCATTAACTTGAAATCATAAATTTGGTTAGCCTTAAGTATAACATGTTTTCTAAAAAGTGGCTCAGTGGGAAGGTCTTGCGTATTTCCCGTGTAACTTTCAAATAACCGCAAAATTTTCTTCTGTAATTTAAGAATCTTATTGTAGTTTGTGAGCGTTGTTGTACCCCATAGTAAGATACAGCGGCATAACTTTGAGTAAAAAAGAGAGTAATATATTTGTTTTTTTGAACCATGTAGGAATTAGGTTTCTTATTTTATACAAACATCCAACTGCCTGAGAAAGCTCGGCAGTCAACTTATTTACATGTATATTCCAGCTAAGCTCCTGGTTAAACCAAACACCTATTTGTTCGGGGACTTGCTGTATAATTGTTTTCGAAATATAGAGTTGTTGGAGTATTATCATATGTTTGTTTATTGGAGCAAAAATTATATACTTGGTTTTCTTTGAATTTAGTTGCAGTTTATTTTTATGGAGCCACACTGCTAGTTCAGCCAGATAGCTATTTGCCATTGATTCTAGGGATGCTTTGGAGGCAGAGGCGAAAAATGCGTTGGTATCATCTGCGTATATAATCAGTTCTGGAGATCTAGCGATAGCAGTAATGTCATTTATATAAAGGAGGAACAACAAGGGGCCTAGGAGAGAACCTTGGCGGACACCATATTTTACTTCCAACATGGTTGAGACAGAGTTGTTAACTTTGACAAATTGAAGGCGATTTGTGAGATAATGTTTTATTAAGGCCAAAGCTACTCCGCGTATTCCGTACAGTTTAAGTTTATTCAGCAAAATTTGGTGTTGAATCGTGTCGAAAGCTTTTTTGAAGTCTAAAGAAACTCCCAGTGTGTATAATCTATTTCCCATGTTGTATAATATTTTGTCTTTCGTCTCAACAAGTGCCTGCTCTGATGATTTGCCCTTTTGGAAGCCATACTGAGATTTATTTATGACATCATGTTTTATAAGAAACTGATATAATCGGCTTTGCGTAACTCCCTCAAATATTTTCGAAAATATTGGCAAGACTGATATAGGTCTATAATTTTGTAGATATGGTTTTCCTCTTTTAAAGACAGGGGTAACTTTCGCAATGTTTAAGGTGTACCGGAATATACCCGATTCTAGGGTACAATTTATGATATGGGATGAAGATGTTACTTATATTTCGAGAAACATATTTAATGGGAGTGGGTTTTATTTCATCTACGCCAGGGGCTACATTTTTTATCTTATTTATAAGTCCTTCTACTTCTTGTGGGGTGGTTGGCAATAACATTATCGAATTGGCTATGGAATGCGTGGTCATCATACCGCCGTGTAAGGGCTCATTTCTGGATTCTAAAGGTGCACCAACATTTACGAAATACTCGTTCATCGAATTACAAAGTTCTGTACCGCTTACATGATTCCCATCAATAATCACGTGATTATATCCCGGGAATGACTATGCTTACTTGTTATGGTATTTACGGCTTCCCATATTTTTTTTGAGGTCACTCTGAACGAGATAAAACAGGTGTTTGTAGTATTCTTGTTTGGTATTTTTTTAAATCAGAGGTTAGTTTATTTCTATATTTCTTGAATGCAGCAAGAATATCTTGATCTCTACACATAAGAAAATCGTGGTACATTTTATTTTTTTTTCTTTAACGCGTATGTATAGATCGGGAGTCATCCGGAGTTTGCGAAATTTATTTCTCCGTTTATTAATTTGTCTCAGCGGGAAAGCTCTGTCGTAACAATGCTGAAGTTGTTTTAGGAAACTGGCGGACGCAAGATTCGGGTTCTGTTCTAAATATTCACTGTTCCAGTCCGTGACAGAAATGTTGTCGCGAAACCTTCTCAACGAGTCTTCATCTATTTTTCTGTAACTGAAAGTTTTATTGTAAGTGACACCTATCTTTCTATGAAGAGACGAGAGACAATAAATAGGCAAGTGGTCGCTGAAATCATGTTCGAAAACACCTGGTGAGACCTCATTAGTGTTTATATTTGTTATACAAACATCGATAGAGCTAGAACGTTCCGAAGTCACTCTGGTAGGCAGTGTCACCGTATTTATACACCCACAAGCAGCCGAGACATTTTTTTATTTCAATAAAGTCACCTTTATTGATTCCTTGAGTTCGGCAGCGGTGCACACCGACATCGTTTCTAACGTTATCGTCCTATGTGCAGATAAAACCTCAAGTTTCCCACGCACGCAACGCATCGGAGAGGCCTTTGTCATCGAGCGGGAGTGATTACGTCCTTCGCCGTGCGTCGCATCAGGACCAATCACAAAGTCTTTGACATCAGCGCCGTCTGCAGCCACATCAACCTACAAAGGCGAAATTCGAAGGCCGAACTCACCCAGTTCGGCAGCGGTGCACACCGACATCGTTTCTAACGTTATCGTCCCGTGTGCAGGTGCGACTCCGACAGACGTCGGTGTTAGTATTTGCCCGAAACTTCTTGTGTACTGCTGCCGAACACAGCATACGTTGTTTTTTTGTGCATTATAGTGCTAACTGTGTTTCAGCCACTTTGCCATCCGAAATGATTAAAGATGCAAAAGAGTTTAGTAAAGCTATAGATGAGCTTCGTAGGGAAATACGAGCTGCCGAGGACTCAAGGAGAGTGCTAACTTCTGTAGAGGCACTTGTGATGATTTGAAGAAAATACCGGACGAAGTCAGGGAACTACGCAGGGAGATACAAAACCTAACACAGCAAAACAGGGAGTTGCAAGCTGAAAACCGTCAGCTCACTAGCAAGGTGGAAGAGCTAGAACAGTATATGAGGTCTAATAACTTGGAGATCAAAGGAGCCCCTGTAACGGGCAACCCAACCGACAGACATCGTAAAGAAAATCGGTGAACTGGTGCGTGAATCCCTTGAGAACACTGATATTGACATTTGCCATCGGGTTCCCACTCAAAGAAATTAAACAAAAAAAAACATCACAGTACGCTTTGTTCAGCGATTCAAGTGAAATGCGTTGCTCGAAAAATGCAAAAAAAAAAAAAAAGCGATTGACGATTTCAGATATTGGTGCAGTGGGATCCGAAAATCCGATGTATGTAAACGAGCACCTGACGAGGCAGAATAAGCAGTTACTTGGAGCGGCAATCACCCGCAAGCGCGAAACTAGATAGAAATTTGTCTGGGCAGCTGGAGGAAAAGTGTATGCAAAGAAAGATGACACGTCGCCTGTCATCAGAATTGCGAATCACAATGATATTCAAAAAATGGTCGCGTAATCGGACTGTCCCGAAAACGTTTTCGATAAGTGTTGCTCTTATCTCATAACTTTCAGTTTTACGGAAGGCTGTGACACGGGTGTATAGCGTACCTCCGCTAGCCTCCTCAGCTTCGCTATTTCTCCGCTAGCACCGCAGCATGGACAGTAGTGGGATCACCCTTGCGTATAGAGTAGCGGGGTAACCATGAACGATCAACTAAAACTCTCTATTGTTGTAATGCACATGATAGACTGTGCATTGTGAAACAGCAATGAACCCAATTATTATAATTACGATCTAAATTAAACGCATCACTTTAAGAGATCGGAGTACGCAAAAAGCAAGCAAGGACTCACGTTGCCGTCCCTGCTATCACCACAATTGAACATGTTCGCGGCTGCAGCGGCTGCTCGTCCGCCGCTGCCGCCGGTAACAAGGAGGAGGAAGTTTTCGTCCTTTTTTCAAGCGCCACCAGACGGCGCTGCATGTGAATCGGTGAAATAAAGGAACGGGAGCAATTTCCTCCCCTTTTGTTAAAGACATGGAGGTGTATCGTTCTTTCCTCCATTTTTCCTTCCTTTTTCTTAGAGTGAATGACCGCGCGCTTGGTAGCCTCGTCATCCCGCGTTCCCTTCACGTTCCTTGTGTTACCCCTTGATTGGCGTGCCGTTCGTTGCGTTCTGATGCTCCAAAGACGCATTTATAGAACCCTCGCTCGCAGTATTGCCTTTGACATCCCTGCCAAACCCCTTCCTCTTAAACTCGGTAAAAAAAAAAAAAAGGAATTGCGGGAGTGTTTGTCACGTTCTTTTTTTCGGGTGCGGAATTCGTAATCGAACACGCGCGACAGTGGGTTCTGTCGCGTTCAAAGCTTGCTGATTATCAATCTCGCTAGAAATAACGGGGAGAAAAGAATCTAGCAGTTCTCCAAGTTGCTAAAGCGGGTCAAAGCGCAGTGTCTTTGATCTGTAAGCTGTCCCTTAGGAACGGAAGATGGCGTTTTCCTCTAAGTCACCGCCTTGCGTTATTTGAATCGCTCCTTTTCTCATCGCGAAAAAAGGGGAACTCGCTTGCGAAGTTTAAAGGTTGCACATTTAGACCAGTGAAATTCAATCCATAGTAAACGAGGATATTAGAAATACCGACTTTTTGTAGAAACTTGGAGAGCTTCAACAAGGAATGTCAATGTCTCTCCTAGCCGTCATGGTGAATACTGGAGGTGATTACACAAAGAACAAAATATGGCACACAAATTCTAAGGTACACTATTACAAAAGTGCTTAACATTTGTGCCTCTAAAATATAGAATTGAATAAATTATTTCTAGAAGTTATAATTACGAGCATTTGTCATTTTCGCCACGCCTAAACATATTAGAAATACCTTAGTCATTTTGTTTTGTAAAATGTGCCTACGAAAATGTAATTATCTTTTGTTTGTATTTTTCTTTTCTTTGCCTCACCTTTGCGGCTGCCCCTGCGCCTTGAAGGCGGTCGATGACACGTGAAGCTAAACACGACAGCTTTTTTCCTCGACCGCCATCAACCGAGTAGGGAAGTAAACTTTATTATTATTATTATTATTATGATTAATAATATAATAATAATAATTATTATTATTATTATTATTATTATTATTATTATTATTATTATTATTATTATTATTATTATTATTATTATGCCCCGTCGCTTGTTATTTAAATCTTTATGTTAACAATATGGGGGCCAGGCTATCAACTTGCAAAATGTTTCAATATGCAGACGACACTCTCATTGTCTCCAGTCACCTAAATATATACAGAGCTATACAGTTGCTGAGACATGACCTGGTGCCAGTAACGAACTGGAATCTCCGGGCATTTATTCACAAGTGACGCTTCCAAAACTCTCGTTTGCTTTAAGAACCCGTTGAAGCGTGTGAATTTGGACACACAAGTTGTGTTGCACGGATCTGACTGGGCTGGTTGTGCGTGACCTCCGTTGAAATATACTGGTACTGTCAAATATCTGGGAGGGTGATTTCAGATAAGACCGACCAAAGTGTGGCTGTTGGTCTTTTTTAATTCAACTGATATTTTTCTATACCATTGTCTAGTGTCTGGTATAAACTAATCCCCACTTGACCAGAAAACAAATTTGGGGACAGGAAACGTCGTTAGGCATGAAGAGGTGGACAGTTGCATTAACGCGCACTGATGGAGGGGCCACGTTTGAAAGTGAATAACTAAAACGATATAATTAGAAAAACATTAATACATTTTTAGAAACCAAACTATGAATAGAGCTTCATTATAATGTATAGTAACAATATTTATTTAGGTTATATCTATCTTTCTAAAAATGGCCAAACATGCCTGCTCGAACGACAAATGGCAACATTTGGAGGCCTGTATCTCATGAAATAATATAATCACTATTATATACTTTTCAGATAGTATTCTACTTATATATGGCTGTTACTTAAAGTATATACTTGGTATCTGAGTGATACGACAGTCGTTATATATTTAGGCAAACACGGGGAAACATCGGACAACAAAACGTTCCGATGCGAACAAAAAATAAACAACACAACCTTTGATATTTTTAAATTTGGGTATCCTGTCATACTCTATTTCGGAGTTCATTTCTATTAAAGACATGTTGCATTATGTGATTCAGAAAGAAGACATAACTTCCCAAAGTAGGGTTCTTGTTCAAAGCCTACATTTCGCAGTGCTTTATACAAGAAGTGACTGAGTTCTAGTTTCATGAAACGAACACACATATTTTTATATATTTAATCAGAGGAGGCCTTTGATAACTATAGCAATCGTACTGTTCACACAGTAAAAGTGAGAAGAAACTACTGTGTGCAAAGAGCTATCATATTACGGACTAGTGATCCAAGAAAAGATCCTGCAGCCATCGGCCACTGGTTACTTTGTTTACTTTATTGTCCTACGACACTATTTGCTCCACTCTCTTACCCTCCATCTCCATCTCTCTCTCTCTCTCTCTCTTATATATACGTATATACATATACAGGGTGTTTCATGAAAGGTGGACAAATTCGATATTGCGAAAACTACGCGTCGCAACGAAATAAGGCTTGTGTCGTTTTGGTCCTGGGCCAGGGGCCTATTTCGAAAACTTATTAAAGTCCGAGATAATTATATTCTTAATTATTTTTGCGTAATTAACTTTTTTAATATTGGGTTTAAGGGCATGGTTTCAATTAGAAAATTGCTCAGCATCATCAAAAAACACTAAATTAACAAATTGCAGAATGATAGAAGGCACGCGAAGCATTTTACGGCTTTCTGAAAAACCGTACAAATTCGACGGGTTTTTAAGTTTCGGTTTGCTATCGAAGCGCATCTCGGCCCCGGCGGCACCGCGCCCCGCGCCCCGTGCAACCAGCCTCTGCTGCGTCGCGCGATGAGAGCGCAGCAGAGCTTGGATGCACTATCTCTCCACGGGGTGCGGTGCTGCCGGGGCCGAGATGCGCAAACACATTCTCAGGTGAGCCCTGAGAATGTGTTTGCTGCTCTAGAGTGCTTCACGAAAGACACAATGTTGGCGGCAAAGTCCCAACCAGAAGGACGTCACCTCTTTCATGCCCGACGGGGAGGAAAGGTTCGCGCCAAAGCGCTTCCTGACACGCTCAATCCGAGAGGCTTTTCGTGTATCCAAAGACAAGCATCCTGATTCGGGCGTTGGGCTAACGAATGTTTATTCCTTGCGCCCTAGATGGGTCAAATGTATGCCACACCAGGAAGCGTTCGTTTATGTGCGCTGCGCCAATTATTACCTTTCTATTGCCGCTCTGGAGAACGTAACAGGCTCAACAATCAACACTAGCGAAATGGACTCAGCCTTTCTGTGCGACCCACTAACAGGACTGTGTCTTTGAAGAGACTGATCACTGTCCAAAAAGCCATTGTCTTACACTCAAGGAACTTCATATCCCAGAGGATGAAGAGAGTGTGCTTACAACATGGGAGTACGGCGACCTTGTGAAAAAAACGTTGGATCCTGAGACTTTCCTAAAAGTCGTTCAAGTAACGGTTGAAAGTTGGATATTTCACAACCATACCCGACAAACGCAAGGTAAAGCGATCTACGATGAAAAGCAGTGCATGCAACGCGGAAGCATTGTCTTTCATTTTGACTTTGCTGAGAACTAGACCATCGTGCTCCCTGACGAAGATCAAGCATACCACTAGAAAAAACAAAAGTTACAATATTTACATGTGTACTGACGACAAGAAAATCTAGAAACAGCTTTGCTATCATCCGTGAGGACCTGTGTGACGACGCCGCTCTCACGTGCTTGGCTCTAGAAGAAGTGAAAGAGTGAGCTGAAGACAACGTTGCGATATACTCGCACGTGACGCGCGCAAGTGACGGGGCCGCCAGTTATTATAAGAATCGCTACCAGCTTCACCAGTTTGCACACAATGATTTCCCACGAGCCCAGTGGTTCTTTTCTACGTCTGGACATGGGGAAATGCATGCGACGGAGTGGGCGGACTCGTGAAGCACCAGGCCACGCTTAACAACATGAGAGAACGTTCCATAAACGCAATTCAGACGGCCAGGACAATGGCGAGCGTTCTATCCGAGAAGGTGAAAGGCGTGCATCTTGTGTATCTGGAGGAAAATGAAGTTGTTCGGTATCGTCAAGAAAAAAAAAAAAAGAAAGATGAGTGGCTGACAGTGCGCGCCTTTGCTGTCATTCAGTCTTGGTACGCGTTACGGCTGTGCAAGTCATCAACTGAAGGGATCTGTGACATATATGTAGCACGGACAGTCGGATCTGGTTAGAAGAAACTTTATTAAATGGGTACAGCGAGGAGAACCCTAGCGTATAGAGTCGAATTCGATTCCCCAAAGACTGCTCATTTTGAATTCAGGGATATCTTATTTATAACAGTTTTCTTCGCGGGGTATTTAACCTACCGTTTTTTGCTTGGTGATTACATATAATCTTTACCTGATCACCATACGATAATCATGAAACGGTATCCTCGCGCAGGATAAAATATATCGGCTTGCCACGATTCATTCGTACACCGAGAGAATATCGAAGCTGTTGCAGACCGGCGCGGTGGCACCCCTCATCTGAAATGGTTTGCCCCCGAAAATGCATAGCCAACCTAAACAAGTTTAGTATTCTATCTTTATTTTTGTGTGTGGAAGTAAGGTTATTTCTTTTATTGTAAACACAATATATACCGAAAACTAAAACTCCACACTGCATCATTTTTTCTCGAATCACTAGTCTCTAATATGATACCTCCTTGTTTGATTTATGTAAAATGCTGTACATAGTTTCTCCTCACTTTCACTGTGTGACCGATTGCTCTAGTTGTCAATGAGCTCATCTAAATAAAACTATTTGAAAGATGTGTGTTAGTTTTTTGAAACTAGAACTCAGAGTCACTTCTCGTATAGAGCACTGCTAATTGTAGGCTTTGAAAAAGGACCCTACTTTGGGGAGTTATGTCTTCTTTCCCAATAAAATAATTCAACATGTTTTAAAAGAAATGACTGTCGAAATAGAGTATAACAGGGTACCCAAATTAAAAAAAAAAAAAAAATAATCGAAGGAGTTTTTTTTATTCGCATCCGAAGTTTTTGTTGTTTGATTTTTTCACCATGTATCTCTAAACATATCACGACTACCGTATCACTGATAAATTTAACATATATATATATATATAAAATATTAGCCATATATAAGTAGAATGCTCTCTGAAAAGTATATGATGGGGATTATATTATTTCATGAGATACAGGCCTCCAAATTTTGCCATTTGTTGTACGAGCAGGTATGTTAGTGAGGCGTTAGGAAAATAAATATAACTTACATAAATAATACTACTAAATATTACAAGCAATCTGTACCCATAGTTTGTTTCTGAAAAGTATTAGAATTCTCCTAATTTTATCGTTTTAGTTATTCGCTTTCAAACGTGCCCCCTCCATCAGTGCGCGTTAATGCAACTGTTCACGTCTTCATGTCTTACAACTTTTTCTTTCCACATTTTTTTTTGTGGTCAAAACTAAGTGTGGATCCGTTTATACCAGACACTAGACAATCACATATAAAACATCAGTTGATTTAAAAATGTCGACCAGCCACTCTTTGGTCGATCTTATCTGAAATCACCCGGGAGTACATTTTGATTCCGATGCGTCTTCGGCGACGCGCTTATCTTTGTGGCAGGCTCCGTTGCGTAAGTTGATACTTTCTCATAACCGCGTGTTTATGCCATTTGCAGTGAAAAAAATGTATTGTTCATGCGCTTGCTTACAGCATCATTGGATACGGTACACCTAGATTTGAAAATTATGCGGAAGTATGGCAAACTAAAGTTGAGCGAATTCTGAAAAACTTGCTAAAAAGTGTCGGTTTTCTTTGGGATATATTGGATATTCAGCCTTACAAATGCCGAGTTTCCGCTCTCTTTAAATTTATTTATATTCAATAACCCTTTCAGGTCAGGGATATTGGCAGAAACGTGGAAAACCGCCGCTGTCATTCCAATATAGATGACAGGAAATAAGGATGTTGTCGCTTGCACCTTTGCATTTAATTGCATTATAAACAAGGATGTTTTCCTTTACTACAGGCCTATATTTCTTCTTCCTTCGTTTTCCTAGCTCTTTGAAATAGTTTCTTAACATATCCATCCCCAACCAACACGGCTTTATGTCTGGGAGGTAAACTGCTACAAATCTCGCTACTTCTATGTCCACCGCATATCAGGTTGTTTCTAATAAAGGTCAGCCAGGTGTTATCAACTTTGACTTGAGCAAGGCCTTCGACGCTATTCTTTTCTCATACGCTACACTATTCTCATACGCTACACTATTCTCATAGCAAAGGTCTCGCCCAATGTAGTGTGTGGCTCAGTTCTTGGCAGAATTTACAACCATGAGAAATAGAATCCCATACATCCGGGTTAACAATATAGCCTCTTTATTTTACTGGGATTCCTCTGGCGTTCCTCAGTGATCTGTTTTAGGTCCTCTCCTGTTCTCTTGCTTTGTAAAGGACGTTTGCTCCGTTTTTTCTAAGTCTTCATTTTTTTTTTGCAGTAGGTAGATGACATAAAACACTGCAAACAAATACTTCGCATTCATGATTGTATTAGGCTTTAGGCCTCAAGAGGACGCATGTTCCTTTCACAATTGGTTTTCGGTTAATGATTTTGTCCATAAACAATCGAAAACCAAAGTTATGACATTTTCACGGACGGAAATGAATACGATCTCCGCTAATAGCACCAAGAGTGAATCGTTATCACGCGTGTGCCTGACGGGAAGGACCTGGAGGTTATGTTTGATTTGAGCTTTAGGTTTTATGATCAGATAGCAAGAGTTGTAAACTCGTATTTCCGCACGTTAGGCGCCACGTGTTGAATAACAAAGGAATTTAAAAATCCTTTTGCGTTTCTGACACCGTACCTACCGTTAGTGAGATCTCAAGTGGAGCGCGTCTCAGTTGTGTGGAACGGCATTTCTAAAACTAACTCCATGGCACTCGACAGAGTTCAAGATAATTTTATTTAAATTTTTATACATAGCTGTGCTAAGAGTGGTGCACATCGTTTCAACAATTAAACTGATTCCGAGCTTGTGAATTTGCTGAGCCTGCATCAGCGTCGGGCTAAGGCTGATTTGTTGATTTATTTGGTTCTGCACGGTATTATTAACTCTCCCAGCCTTTTGTTAGAAGTGAGCCACAGAGTTACATGATCAGTGCCTACACAGCATCAGTCATCGTTTTATATGTTTCGGCATTTTAATCGATTCAGCCCTATTCCTTGATCGGCGGAGTGCGAGAACATGTATTCTGATGCAGTCGATATTTTTGGCTCGAGCTGTAGAATTTTTTATCTCTTAGTTTGCAAGCATTTAGGGCTTGAAAAAAGTTGATAAGTACTCGTCTGTCGCTACGATATCATGTTACTTGCCTTTGTTTAGAATATGCAAGCTCTGGTGTAGCTCCTACGTTGTTCTTTTGCGTGTTCCTACTTCTTGAACTGTCTTCGAATTTGTGACTTCTGGTGTCAGACTGGTGGACTGTGTTCCACCACTGCTCATGGTGTTTCCGTTATAATAATTTCAGGTTTTCTCACACCCGTGCCAGCAGTAACACCAAAGAAGTTGTTCCTGGACACTCAAATAACACGATTGATTCATTGATGGATTATTATTATTAGTAGTAGTAGCATTATAAGTATTATTGAGATTATTATTCTTATTGCAATTATCATTGTTATTATTATTATTATTATTTCCATCCAGTGTCACAGTACCAAGACCTCAAGGTTGTTCCTGAACACTATAATAAACATTATTGATTGATTGATTGATTATTATTTTTTTTTGAATGTGCACAAGACCATCGACGTCCTTTAGCTGGCTTTTCCCTTCCTTCATTTCTTGCTGAGGCGTGGACTCGTAATGGCTTCACCTCGGCGCATGCCTCTTCAAAGAGTGTCATCGCCTAGGAAAGAGGGCGCTATACTTTGTTTCAACCTAAAATCCCTCGATGTTCTTTTTTTACAAATAACAATTGAACAAATGATGCCATTCAGTCCTGTCTTCTGCTATGCGCCGCAAAAGTAACGATAGCTAAATGACTGACGAAACACATTCCGTAGGAACAAAATGTCCTCATTCAGTTCGCTGCTCTGCTGTGCGCCGCCATTCGCTTCCTAAAATCAGCACCGTCAAGCAGTCGGCGCTTCATAGTATGCCGCTACTTGTATGAGCCTCTTACCTAGGAACTTTACTTCACCTTAAGTCAACGTTACCACAACAACTCAGTTGAGAAAGTGCCATAGAGGCTGCTCTGAAAAAGTGGCACCGATCCGTACTCGAGAACCGAGCTAATGGCGATCGGAACGTCGCCATTTTTCCCGCAGCGGCCACTTACGGAACTGCACGGCTGCTTGTATTGGTTCGGGAGTATCGCATTCCATAGCGTCCGCTGTGACTGCTCTATTTTGGCCTTAATCGGCCATTTTGTCATCGAAACATATACGGTGAAAGGGGTTTCAGGGATGCCAACCCCCGTCTCCCGAGCGGACGCGCCGCGAATTACTAACGGAACTAGGGCGCGACCATGCAGGTCGGGACGCACTACCTGAAATTACCGGTGAGACATGGTTGTATAAAAACAATATTAATTGTGCAGCAAAACCTTGTAAACGAAAGATTTTATAAAATATCACCCTCCCGTTATTTTTTACCAATCTCCAATGAAAGTTCCTATAAGAAGTTTTTTTTTTTTCTCGTTTGTTTTTACGTAAAACATGCTTTCTAAAAGCTCAAGGTGACTACAGGAAAAAAAAAAAAAAAAGATTGAGCCCCCATCTTGGCACCTCAAGCCTGGGAGTTTCGGTACTCCGGGAACATTCAGTGACTATACTTTACTTCACCTTAAGTCAACGTTACCACAACAACTCAGTTGAGAAACTGCCATACAGCCTGCTCTGAAAAAGTGGCACCGATCCGTACTCGAGAACCGAGCTAATGGCGATCGGAACGTCGCCATTTTTCCCGAAGCACTAGCCATATAAGGCAACTCCCCGGTTTCAACTCGTCGCTAAACGGTGGCGCTGTTATCGTATTCAGCTCGGTCTCGGTGGACGTCAGCGGCCCAGTTTTCAACGGTAATTTCCCAACTAAGTGTTCTAGTAACGTTGCCTTAAGTCCAGACGCAGCCGACACTACGAGCTGGTGGAACGAATATGACAGCGTCAAAACCGCACCATCGTGGTGTTCGTCATGTTTCTGGATGTCTTCTATCATCGTTGAACTAATCATAAACAAAAAAGACCTTGTGACTTCCGCTTTTGACGCTGCTTGATTTGTCCTATTACCCCGTAGCTGGGTGCACTCGGCGTGCTCGGTGCTTTATTAATATATCTGCAGTTCCGGACGATCTGTGTAGGAACGGAATCTCCAAGTGTGATTGCAACTGGTAATTTGTGCACATGTTTCGTAGCTAGAATATAATATTTTGCTGCTTACCGAGTGCTGTGAATGAAAGGTGCTGGACCCACGAGAAGGTATCCGAGGGATGACAACGTTAGTCCCACAAGCGAGTAGAAGGCTTCCAACTGAAAGGGAATTATGAAGCCTAAAGTACGAGGGGTTAGATTACAGTTCATATGCCAGCGCTCAAATCTATAAACTTGGCTGTACTCGGTTTAAAAAAAAATGAAAAAGAAAGAAATCGGCGATTTATTAAACACCGAGTCTAGCTCGATCAGTCGGGAGCAAGGATAGATACCAGACAGCGATTTAGCTTTCGGATTTTAATATGCTTATTATCGTGCTACTTTAAGTAAAACCATTTGAAATGATACAGTAGAAAACAGAATACGTAACAGTCGTTCTGGGAGATCATAAAAGTCAACAAATACATCAACATGATATCTTCAAACAGCGATACCCATGTTTGTTGTCATGTATGTTCGCGTAATTGTTTGTCCGTTTTATCTGATAGTGTTACCCACGAAGAAATGATTCCACGAAACGCCGTTTTTGTAATCGTAAAACATACACCCACTGTTTTTAAGTGGAATTAGCTCCCAATCTTAACAATCCAGGCAGTAATTAAAAAGCTTATTGAAATATTTCAGTTAGACAGTTTACGGTGTCGGCTCTAATGTAATGTGCGCCGAGCCTGATATATACCGTATTTACTCGATTCTAAGCCGGCATCAATCCTAGGCCGACCCCTCAAAACGGCAACGCCGAAAAAAAAAAAAAAATTCTCGATTCTAGGCCGATCAGAAACGAACGGTAAAACACCATAAATTAAACACAGAACTGCAGTTGTTTCTAATATACAATACTAGATCGGCTACGAAGCCGACGGGGGTGTTAGCGGTTTATGTTCACGTTTTCAAATAAAGACGCGAACAACGCCGCGAGTCGCCGTGAGCAACAAACAAAAGTAAACATTCTCCTTTTGTGTGTGTGCGCGTCCGCGAAGGAGAGAAGGGAGGGAGCAAGGAGCAAGGTGCATGGCTGGCATGGCGCATCGCGTCCATCTCCCTTTATTTCCCTCCTTGTGTAGCGAAGGGCATTTGAGGGCATGCGGGATGGGAGCTGCGCGGCAGCGGAGACGCGAAACCCGACGGTCGAGGTATGCGCGCGAGCGGCGGCCACGGCGGGGGGTCTGCTGCTGTTTCGGTTGTTTTTCGTGCAGCAAAAGCTTTCTTAAACATGAAGCGGCGCGACTCTACGGCAACGAATAAATACGGCAGTTTCGGTTTCGGTAGTTGGTATAACCGCAAAGTGGTGTAGGCGGGAACCGCACTCTCGTTTCTAGGCCGACCCCCGAGTTTCGATTTTATTTATTTTTTTTTTTTTATAAAAACTATCGGCCTAGATTCGAGTAAATACGGTATATGGCGGAGACGGCACCTGTGTAACTCTCACACCCTCGCTTTTATCTTTTCAAATTTAAAGCATTTCCCCTTCAATTTCATTAACATCACAGTTTGAGCGACTTCGTGATGCCTAGGGTGGCATAAACAGAGGGCACAGGCTGTAATAGAGCCAAAAACCTCTTCAGGTTCACGTAACGAGATCGAAATCTTACCTGAGTTTTATTTTGTCGGGTGACCTTTTCTCGATAAATTGCAATATCTGTACTCGCGCGATTGACATTTTCAACGGCAGTCTCTTGAGAAAACGACCGAGTGGTCCGAGAGCTGTGCTCGTTTCGCCATCTACCCACAAGCGCATGAAGCGCTCGGTTGAAAACTGACGACGCCGTCGCCTGCTCGCTGCGCCTATTGACAGATGGCGCAGCGAGCACGGCACGGCTCTAGGGAGGCTCAAGTGAGGGTGGGGGCAACTGCTAGATCGGGGATCACGGGACATGGACGCCATTTATTTGCTAAATTTTGCTGGGAGTCTATGGGGCAAAGGGTCGTTTTATTTCCTAACTCAGGTCATAAGAGCCCATTAAGGTGCTTGAACAATTTACACAAGGTATAAATGGATACTTTTCTATAGCCACCATTTTTGTTGCGCTAGGTTAAGTATTTTTTAACTCGAAAAATGGTAAATTCCGCCATCTTGGGCGTTGCTGCTTGTCTGGCAACACTGCTTTCTCCTCTCGACGTTTGCAATTCTCGGTGCGAGAAGGAAGCGAGAGAGGCTGCGCCAAGGCGTTCGTTGCTTGCAATGGGCGGCGAGAGGAGGAAAGGCGCATGGAGCAACAGAGTTGCAACAGAGCGGGCGTCTGCTCTCGTGCAGGCAACATTGGCGTATAGACGCTTTACAGCAGCTGTGCATGGGCGCCGCCATAACTGACCTTCAGTTTTTGTTCCCTCTTATTCCGTTCGCTTGACTTCATCATTTCCACAGCAGGACAGGTTATTGCCATTTTAAGTGTTACTGTGTCCTTCCCCCCTGCATAGGCCGTTGTGGAGACTCGTCAACGCCCGCTTCAGTGGCTCGGCATCTCGGTAAGACAAGAGAAGGGCGGCTATGGCGGCTCAATCTGGCGCATGTGTAAAGCGTCTCCGAATCCTCTCTCTCAGGCGCCGCCATTAAATTGCAAACGCTCTCCAGGTTTTGAGTTGCACCCACCCTCACTAGAGCCTCCCAACACGGCTCTGGACTGGCGTAAAGGCTGGCGCTGGCATAGAGTAACTGCATATGCTCTGCTTGCGGAGCAGAGTATCGCTATCCAGGAGATTAGAAGGGGAGGAGGGGGCATGACGTCAGCCGCGTAGCCTCCACAAGCCGTGCTCCCTTGACGCCTCTCCTCTTTCTCATTTGCCGCCTTGCCCTCCTCACTTATAGGGCCAACGCAACACCTACTAGAAGAGAAGGCCGTAGCGCTCAGAGTGGTTACGTCACAATGTCGGAGAAGGAAGTCCATGGCGCAACTACGTAAGAAAATTTCGGGCATCGACGTGCAAAAACGTTTCTTGTCGAGTGGCACGGTGGTCTTGTACAGTGTATTCTTGTACAATTTATTATATATTGTAACGGACAAGGAAAAGAAAGAAGAGGAGGAGAAGAAGAGGTCGTGTGGAGAACGGGGGGACTGAATTCTGGGTTGCCCGTTTAGCCCATGAGCTAAGACTCCCGCAACATTTGGTGGCAGCGGTGGAATTACGAAATGGCAACCCAATCGGAGGCAAGTGGCGTGATCTCAACTTCTGTGGCGATGCAAATCACGGAGCGGTTAGCTAATCTGATCGCCGAAAGGAGTGCTACGGACATTGTAAATCTGCTTGTAGTAAAGTGGTTAGTTGGGCGAGTTGGTAATGATTGAACATGGTTAAAATTGCGCACAAACAGAAAGGAACAGTAAAGAGGGAAGAGAGAAGAGACAAGCGCAAACTCACAACTCGATGTATTGAAGAAGAAAAAAGAACAGCCCGCGGTATCAGCTCGAGCCGAGGCCACACTCGCACGGGGGCACCCGAGCACGCGGAGGCCACACTCGCTCGGGTGCCCCCGTGCGAGTGTGGCCTCGGCTCGAGCTGATACCGCGGGCTGTTCTTTTTTCTTCTTCAATACATCGAGTTGTGAGTTTGCGCTTGCCTCTTCTCTCTTCCCTCTTTACTGTTCCTTTCTGTTTGTGCGCAATTTTAACCATGTTAAATCTGCTTGGGCCCCTCGACGATTGCCTCTCAACCCGTCTTTCTCTGCTGGAAACTGCGGTCGAACCTCAGGTTGCCGATGTAGGGCAACGCCTCAATGATGGCCTTTCGTCCGTGGAATCTCGGATTCGATTGGCTGTACACCACGGATTGCCACTCAAGCTGCCGACATTCGATGGGCAGTCGTCTTGGCAAGCCTTCATCATCCAATTCGATACGGTTGCAGACTTTCGAGCAACGTCCAGAGCTCGTGCAATGGTGGCCCAGTTGAGGGGAACGCTGCTGAATGTTTGGAGAGCATGTCTGCAACATGTCGTTCCTCATATCAGCTACTCATAGAAGCCCTAAAGTCCCGCTTTGATGATGAACATCTCCAACAGTTTCACCGGACTGCTTTGAAGCACCACCGCCAAGGCACGGACACACTCCAGGAGCTAGCGGACGTAATCCAGCGGATGGCGAGAAGAGCGCTCGTCGGATGTACGGAAGTCGACGTGGAGCAGATAGCAACCACTGCTTTCATCGACGCAATCGAAGACACCGACATCCAGCTTCTTGTGCGACTCGCCCATCAACCCACGACTCGTGCAGCACTGGCTCGCGCACTCGAAGTTCAAGCAGTCAACAAAGCAATGGACATGGTGTCGATATCTGGAATCCAGCTTCCGGGTCTGGCTCAACGATCTGCTCCGATACGATCAAGTAAACGTCGTTGCATCACGTGTGGTGACATTGGGCACTTACTCGATCCTGCCCAAATCACTTGCCCCGTGCAAAACGCCACCTATACCAACGCCAAATGTTTCAAGTGGCAGTGAGCCTGGCAAGGTTGAGTCTCGTGTAGTGCATCATGTCCCTCTGGTGAAAACATCACTGCGCACCTCACCAATGCCACGTTTTTCAGTTCATCTTCATGAGTTGGGACAATATGTAAATGCTATCGTGGACACCGGAGCTGCAGTTAGCCTGATTGATTATGCATTACTGCAATCAGCAAAGTATACCACGCCCAAAACACTTCCTGGTACCGCCTGTCTTATATCAGCCGACGGTTGTACAATCGAAAAAGATTGACAGATTTCGTTGACTGTAGAAACTTTAGGAACAACAACCAACCTCCCCTTTGTAATTGTGCGTAAGTTACAATGGTTAATGATACTCGGCCGTGGCTGGTGTTCAAACGTCTAGATCTCTCTATCGTTTCGATGAGGAGAACATTGTTTGGCAGCCCTACCAACTTTGAGTGTTGGCGATCAGTCTAGTTGGTCTGCGACAAAGTTGCCCCAAGGAGATAGCGGGGGAAACAAAGAAGAAACTTCCTGGAATTTTGAGAGCTTATTCGATGGATTTGTCCTAGCGTGGTCCAGCTTGAAAAACCTGACTAAGAACGCTGCTGCCCAAGTATGTTCGACCGTCACAGCTGCTAAGACATTTGGGTCTACACTAATGGCACCGATGGTCAATCAAAACCACAGAAGGTGTTCCCTATTGTCACAGCATCGGACATTGTTGTACCTAAGTTATATGCAGTCTGGGCTACAGCAATAATTCCAGGTTCAATGACGTCAAGAGATATCCTAGTTGAATCACTGCTACAATCTCGTCCTGGGATGGAGTTTGCTATACCTCGCTGCCTTGTTTCCTGCGAGAAGGGGAGTATGATGCTTCCAGTTTTAAACCTGAAGAATGGTGACCTGCTCCTGAAATCCGGTGAAGACTTCGAGCCTGTGACATTTGCCCTCTCACATGCCCCTGTCGCGACGATTAGAGCGGCACCAACGATGTCTTCCCGCAAGATTGCCTTGAAAAAGCTAGTGATCTTCCGTGGTCGGAAATTAATTTCGGCCAGAACTTAACAGAACAACAAGAGGCACAGATACAAGATCTGCTCTTAAACTTTCCACAGTGCACTGATATTACACCAGAAGAGCTAGGGTGCACACCACTAGTGCGCCAGACCATCAATACTGGTGATCACGGTCCAGTACATCACAATCCAAGACGTGTTTCAATGAGAGAACGGGAGGAGATAAACCACCAGGTAGACGACATGCTTCAAAGGGACATAATAACTAGCTCCAACAGTCCTTGGTCGTCACCCGTCGTCCAGGTTAGGAAAGAAGACTTCTCTACAAGGTTCTGCGTGGACTACTGGAAACTTAACAGCATAACAAAACCAGACGTCTATCCTTTGCCACGACTTGACGATGCCCTTGATCGCCTTCATGGTGCCAGCTAGTTTACTACTCTGGATCTCATGTCCGGATATTGGCAAGTGGAGCTAGAGCCGAAATATTCCGAAAAAAACTGCCTTTGTGACTCCTGACGGATTGTTCCAGTTTAACCGTCTTCCATTTGGACTCAGCAATGCACCTGCGACCTTCCAACGCGTCATGGATAGGGTGCTTGGACGCCTGAAGTGGACGATGGCGTCAGTTTATCTTGATGATGTCATTGTATACGCTGACACCTTTGAAGAACACCAGCACCGTCTACGTCTAGTGCTGAATGCCCTCACCAATGCGCATCTACGTCTGAAACCATCGAAATGTTTCTTCGGATTCGACACAGTCATTTACTTAGGGCATATGTTCAACAAAGAGGGTATTCGCCCGGATCCAACCAAGCTGGCAGCGCTAGCCAATATTCCTGATCCCACTACCACGAAGCAGTTGAAAAGCTTTTTAGGCTTTGCGTCCTACTTTCGTCGATTTGTAAGGAACTTCTCTCTCAGAGCTGCTCCACTGACTGAGCTTCTTAAAAATGACACCAAGTGGCGTTGGTGCGCAAGGGAACAAGCTTCTTTTTCTGATATCAAAAGAGCACTTCTTGAACCACCAACCCTGGCTCTTTTTTCAGAAGAAGCACCGACGTTTATTCACATTGATGCCAGTGGCGAAGGGCTTGGTGCTGTTCTTCTCCAGAGGGACAGTGCAGGAGTAGAACATCCCGTCATATACGCGAGCGGCAAACTAAGCGAACCAGAAAGTCGATGTCATTCTTCAGAACTCGAGTGCCTTGCTGTTGTTTGGGCAGCGGAAAAGTTCCATCCATACATCTACGGAAAGTCTTTTACAGTCGTGACAGATAACTCTGCTCTCCGTTGGCTTCAGTCAAAAAAAAAAACAACGAACGTACTTCGAAATTCACTCGGTGGGCAATGAAACTGCAAGAGTTGGACTTTTCGATCGTTCATAGAAGTGGAAAACAGCACCAAGACGCCGACGTCTTCTCGCGATACCCCATCGAAGACGCCAGATTTGCTCCCGTACTCGCACTCTTAGATTTGCAGTCGGCGCAAGTAGAGGAATGTGACACATTCAACATAATCCACTTGCTTCCTGGCGAAGTGAACTTGAGACCGCGACTTTCAGAACGTCGCTTACGGCATCTACGAGCGTACTACCAGCTTCGGGACGGTCTGCTGTGTCATCGAGCACATCCCTCAGGACCGTGGCTCCCCGTGGTTCCCCCAAAAATGCGTCGGAACGTTCTTGAGATGTGCCATGATGCTCCAACTGCGGGTCATCTCGGGCAACACAGGACGCTCGACAAAGTCGCCAAGAGATTTTGGTGGCCGCACCTCAGGACGGATGTCCGACAGTACATCACGTCTTGGGCAACATGCCAACTGCGGAAAACACCCCAGCACCCGGCGAAGACCGAGCTACAGCAAATACCACCTTCAAGCAGCCCGTTTGAGGTAGTTGGAATTGATCACCTGGGTCCGTTTCCAAAATCTGATGATGGAAACAATTGTACGTCATTGTCGCAACGGACTACCTGATGAAGTGGGTCGAAGTGGAGGCAGTCCCCGATACTTCAGCTGTGCATCTCGTCGCCTTTGTTAGCAAACACCTTGTATTGAGGCATGGTACACCCCGCCTGATAATATCTGACAGGGGAACGTCATTTATGTCCCATACTTTCGGTTGTGCTTTGCGAGATTACGGAATTGAACATGCGGCCGCTTCACCCTACCATCCTCAAACGAATGGCCTAGTAGAGCGTACCAACCGCAGCATTGGAGATATATTAACTGCGTTCGTCAATGAATCTCACAAGAACTGGGACACGTTCATTGGTACAGCGGTGTTCGCATTGAACACTTCACAACAGGAAGTGACCGCCAAATCTCCATTTGAGCTTGTTTACGGAAGACTCCCGACGCTTCCGCAGGAATCTTCGATGGGCGCTGCGTGAACCCGTCGGGCGCGAGAGTATGAAGAGAACTTCGCTGAACGACTAAGTGAAGCAAGAAAACTTGCTCGGCTGGCAATTCTAAATAAGCAATCAAAGTTTGCCGAACTTCACAACAGAGACACCTCATTGCCGTTGTTTTCACCAGGTGATGTGGTGCTTCTTAGAAGGCACCTAAGACGCCCACAGCACTCGGAAATGCTTTTGCCCAGATACTGCGGACCTTTAAATATCAGCAGGCAACTTGGACCCGTAACATACCGTCTCGAAAACCTTGACACCCTGCCTCAGCGTGGGCGACGTCGCACTTTGACAGCCCATTCAAGCCATCTGGAACTTTATGTCACAAGTGGTGACTATCTTAGCATCGTCCAGGACGGACTTCCAAACAGGGAGGGGCGAGTGTAACGGACAAGGAAAAGAAAGAAAAGGAGAAGAAGAAGTAGAGGTCGTGTGGAGAACGAGGGGACTGAATTCTGGGTTGCCCGTTTAGCCCATGAGTTGAGACCCCCGCAACAATAGATAATATAAACGTAATATACAACGAGCTACCAAGGTTGAAAGTACCAATTTTATATTTATGATTATCCCCGTAACCGCGGGACTACGTGCAGTCCCGCAGTTCGCCACACTTTTCGAATTAGCCGGTCCGCTGCGACGGTTTCTTCCCTCGTATGGGCTCCGATTCTGGTAAATTTACGCTGTGTGCAAGCTGCTGACTGTCTAAAAAGGAAGGCTGAGACTTTCAGAAGTGAAGGGAACCGAAAAAAATCTAGACATCGCCGCAGGGAGCGCACACGAGCGAGAGATGGGTCGACGACGTTAGGCCTCCCACACTGGTTGCACTGCACTCGTGTGTGTGTGTGTGTGTGTGTGTGTGTGTGTGTGTGTGTGTGTGTGTGTGGCTCGTTTGATCCTGCTACCCGTCGTTTTTTGTCGTGACCGCAGTCTCGGGTAGTTGTTTTTGTGTTCGCTTGATACTACGGCATTTACGTGGATTCGCGTTACAAGTCCTGCTACGGTTTGAGTAACACGTGTGGCAACTAGCCAACGATGACACTGGTCGATTATCGATGGACCTCTCTCTCAACAGAGAGATACTTTAAGTTCGTGTTCAAATGTTTTCGTGCCAGATATTGTAGGAAGGATGGATACGATCGACAGCTGAGAAACAAGTTATTAACGGGCTTTCTTGGTCATGTGGGACGCGAGCAAAATGCTGCAGTCGATTTTTTTTAGTGATAGTGACATCTTGTTCGTTGTTATCCGTGTGCGCTCACGTTGACATTTGTAAATATGCGTGGTAATATTCTAGTTTTCACTGGAAAGTGAATAACAAGTTTGTGTGTTTATTTATACTAATGTTATTTTATTGCCTTTACCGCGTTTATACTAAAATCTTAACTGCGTGAAGGTAATAGTATTATTGTATACATACTTAAGTTATATTTTGTTCTAAGGCAGCTCGAGCCCATAGGGAGAAGTAAATTAGTTGACTGTAAATAGCAAGTTTAGTACCCCTGCCACACGGAAAAGTTAATATATTTTCATTGAATGATATGGGACTTAATCAGCTCGCGGTATTGAGTTATTATGCTAGTGTCGCAAGCTGATTTGTCCACCCCATAATGTCATTCGATCGAAATTGCATTAATTTTGCCATGTGGCCATGGTATGATGCAAGAATTCAGTGACTGCACGCAATAACATAGCTTACATGATCGTAAGTGACACTTGTCTTGCCGTGTCCGCGTTGACTACATCTACCTGATTTTTAACTGTGATCTGTTTTTCTGTGTCCAATCACTGCGTGTCTCGCCATTTCGTCGGAGTGCTTCTGTATAAATTATGCATTCCTACAGCAATAATTGCGTAACTCAATGTTTTCTCTTATACGCGTACCTTGTGCCATTTCATACCGATTATTTAGCGGTGTAATATTTTGCCCGTGCAATAAAATATTTTCTAGACCCGTTGCTATGTGCAGCTTTCATATTAGCTAATCAGACTCGCTTATCTGGCTAAAAGCGCGTTACGACGGTCGATCCGTGCGCGTTGGCTTCGCTTCGACGCGTGCCCCCGATGGCCTTCTTTGCGACGTCACGAGAAGAGCGCTACGGCCTTCTCTTCTAGGAGGTGTTGGCCAACGTAACCAGTGGCCGTCGTGAGGTTGATGGCTGTGGGTAGCAGGGAGCGTGGTGCTGGTGCGTTTTATTTATCAGTCATCGCAGCTAGAGACTGTGGCCCGCGCCCAGCCTACCGATCCTACACCTGCTGCGCTTCGTTATGTACCCTCAACTATAAAGTAGACGCATTCTGTTTTCTACAGACCGTCACTGTCCTAAAAACGATAGTATTCCAACGTGGAACGTCAGCGCTGTAACGATTGCCTGTTGGCGTGTTTTCGGTAATCTACCTTGCATCTGCGTGCATCAGCGGGGAGTTTTCTTTTTATCTCCTGGCCACCAATTACTACAGTAAAGCAAGAGAAAAATTATAACACACATGATTGCGTAACTATGTCGACCCGACAGGTTGGACCAATACTTAGGCACTTTTAGAGAGATAATTTTCGAGCCCGCCTGATAATTTGATAGCTGCGCTCTCGTCGCTCTCATGTTATGTAACGCTACAATACGTTTGGCTTTTTCTTTCCGTTGCGGCCGCTGTGCGCAGTTCTTCCACTGGGATGTTTTATTGCTGTCGTGACATATTGAAGCAGCTCAACTTGACTCGAGGTTGGGAGATGTTTTATTGACTATTGGAAATGCATGGAGCACACCACGCTCCACTTCGATGGGGTCCAGCCACCGCCGCGACCAACGGCCGAAATCCATAGCTTCCGGAGTTCGGCGACCGTCGGAAATCTGAGGGAATTCTTGATTGATTCTTGTTATCGTAAAACTATGTGTGTTTAATACGCCAAGGGCTTATCGGTGAAAGGTAACCCCCGCTAAAGAAACGCGAGTCCGATTGTGGCAGCCGATCACGCGTCAAGCGCCCATCCCGTAGCCGTAGGAAATTAGCGTCCCGACGACGCCAGGCTTTCGTTTTCTCCGTTGCGATTGCGGCGATTTCCCGTATCGTCCCGTGTACCAGCAGCGGTGTGTCGCCTTCTCGTGATCTGCCTCAACCGCATGCTTGCTTGCTTCGCGTCTAGCCTTCGATCTGATAAAACCTACCGGACGGAGCGCGCGCAAGCCTGCAGGGAATCCTTCTACAATGAACCATCCGTCTCGCACGTGCCATGTCACGCGCACCAATTGCCAGATAAACCTATGGTCACGTTGGCCACAACATTGCTTAAACGTTTTATGACTAGGCTTCACACATATTGCAATGTGCCCCCTCCTAATATTTATAACCTCCTTGAGCGTAATGGTGCTCCCAAGGCGGCCATGCTGGAACCTATAGGCCGCACTGCGGGAAGCGACCGTCGCATCTTGAGGAGATTAGGAGGGCTTTGAAGCGGCGCGCTGCGGCTTGCGGCAGAGAGGATATAGTGCGGCGACACGCCGTGCGTACGCCGTCGTCTCGCCATTTGTCTCCTGTTTTTCTCTATGTCTTCGGTAGAACACAGTAGCCAACGAAAACAACGTCCCTTTGAAAGCCGTAGCTGCACTTTGATGTCTGGTCAGAAGCGCCCGGATGTGCCGGTGGCGTGTCACTCCGCGAGCACAGCAGCATAGCCTCCTTTATCTGGGATGCCTGGTCAGAGCCGACGGAGTCGCCATTTGCGTTTGCCGTGCTTCTCCGCGAGGCGGCGCCACCAGCCCCGGATGGCCGGATGGCAGGGCAGGGCCACGGTCGAGAAGAGGCGATGCGCTGAGCGTGAATTTCTCCTCGCTATTCTCCGCGTTAACGCGCCAAGACGTTTGGAAGTGTTTTGGTTATATATGTATACCATGGCGTAACTGTTGCGTGCCAAAATGCAAGTCGGACTCAAAACGAAAAGTGCCAGGTATTTCGTTTCACGAGATTCCTAGTGACAGTCAGCCGAGAGAAACGTGGTTGAAAGTCGTCGCCAAAAAGGACTGGGTTCCGAATACGACATCGTGTTATTGGGTCGTTTGTAGTAGGCATTTCCTCACCACGGACTACCAGGAAGGATGCAAGACACGGAAACCCAAGAGGGGTGCAACTCCTAGCGTCTTCGAAGAGTATCCAGAGTACATGCAGCCAAGTACGAAGAAACCTCGAAGCGGCGCCGCTGTGAGGAAACGGGAAGCTGCCGTTCTTCGCCCTTCCCTGGCAGCCCCGTATACTTCCAAGCAACACACTTCAAAGAGACTTCTTCACGGAGGTAACGACAGCCTCGAAATGTGTACAAATGTTCCAAGTGGTGACTCCCGTGATGAAGTAGAACCATCTGCCGTGGAAGTGCCGACAAAAGATGAAGGTACCCAGGTTGATGTGCGGAGCGCCGTGTCAGCCTTGGAACGCCAGAAGTGGCGACGAAGAGATCGAGACTTGAAGGCACAGGTCGATCGGCTAAAACAGTCTGTAGATAAATACAAGGAAGAGCTCAAAAACCTGAAAGAAGGCTGTTACTTGAGTGCCTTTGGAAAGGTAATAAAATCAGCAAACGAGAACCACCTGGGCACTAGTTTTCTTCTGGACCAGGTGGTGAACTTTTCTAGGATCAGGCCCTTGGTTAGAGATTAATGCCCGCCACTCCATTTCGTTAAGGAGCCTGTCAGCACGAGCCTACGAGCACATACGGAGTGAAGGCATTCTCAAGCTACCAAGCCGATCAACGTTGCAGAGGTTCTTAAGGGTGACTTCCGGCGAAGTGGGGTTTACGTCGCTAGTGCAAGAGAGGCTGAGACGGAGGTGGCAAACCTGAATACCGAGCAGGCCAAAATGTGCTCCTTAGTTGTTGTCGAAATGAGAGTACAGCAACGTCTCAAGTACAACAAGCAGAGAGCCTCTTTCATGGGAGAGGTCGACATGGGAAAAGAGCTTCAAGCTATGAACACCGATAAACCAGTACTGGCCAACTCGCTCATGTGCTTCGTTCTGACTTGACTTTCAGCGCGCATTCGAATACATGTGGGGTACTTCTTTACCAAGAACTGTACTGGCCAGCAGCTATTCGTGCTGATGAAATACGTCATGAAGGAAGTTGAACTGGCTGGCTTTCTTGTGGTGCGTATTGTAACGGACAACCACAAAATCAATGTGCTTGCAATGCAGCTTCTGTGCAGTGGACATCTTACACATTGCAACCGGCACCCCGAGGATCCTTCACGGAAGTTGCTCCTCGCGTTTGATCAATGCCACCTGATCAAGAATGTCAGATCGCAGTTTGTGGCCCGAAATCTCGCTAATGGCGGTGACATGTCTTCCTCCCATCTGAAAAACCTCTACCGAATGCAGCAGGGTAGTCTCGTCAAGCCTGTGAGATTTCTCACAAGAAAGCATGCTTTTCCATCCAACATAGAAAATATGAACGTTTCTAGGTCTGTGCAAGTTCTCTTGCCACCGGTCACCGCGGCCCTCAAGCTCCTGGAAGAGCAAGCAGGTCACACATGTGACATCAGCTTTGCAGCTGTGGGTCCTGCAGTTGAGTTCATGGATACGATGCACCGATGGTTCTTGCTCATGGATGTGAGCAACTGTGTGCAACACATCCATCAAAACCTAACCGACAGCAAACAGTACGAGTCTGTTGATGATGCGCGCCTGACCTCGCTTATGACATCTTTCCTTCAGTACCTCGAAGACATGAAGCGCCAGTGCGCAACGAAGCAGTTTTTGAGCAGACAGACATATCACGGAATGGTGATGACTACCACATCAAACGTGTTATGGATTAAGTACCTTATAGGAGTAGCAAACTTCGTTCGTGCTGACAAGGAAGTTTTCTTCTGATACCATCGAGCCTTTCTTTGGCTGGCTAAGATCTGCAGGCAGCAACGACCCGACGGATGCACGTGCTGCTCTTTCTTGTTTGAAGAAAGTCTTAAAGACCGGACTCATTTCTGCTTCCAAGAACAGCAATGCAGTTCATTCTACAAGCCACGAATTCGAGGCCCTGCGTGACGCCGCTAAGCCGAGAGAAGTTCTACCAAGCCGGTTCCCGGTGGAGGCGAAAGGCCTCCTTGAAGATCACCTAAGAAACCAAACAAGCTACCTTCCCACGGCGGACATGGCTGCAGTTGCCATGGTAGGTGGCTGTCTGGCTTGTGTCATCCAAGAAAAGATCGAATGCAGCCGCTGCATTTCACTCGTGGTGAAACCAACTTCCTCTGCCCCAAGTGACAGCCTCATTCGGCACCAAGACAGAGGAGGGCTCCTATACCCCTCAAGTGAGCTGGTAGATGTGCTCTATGCTTTAAAGAAGTACATCGAAGTGATCGTGAGCAAGAGGAAGGTTTTGACAAAACCTCTGAAGGAAGCCGTTGAAAATGCTGTTCCCGTGCTGGTGGACTGTGATGTTCTGAAGTGCGCTTCCACTGGACACCACCTGTATCTCCAGCAGCCTGTCTGCACCAAGTTCATCAGACCCCTTCTGACCAATTATGCTTTGTCTGTGACGGACAAGAACGACCTGGCTAACGCTTTCTTCTCAGAACCACTGTCTTGAAAATCTCGCAAGCTGTGAAGAAACCTGTAGTGAGAATTTTGTTGTACCTTTCCTGACAATAAATTCAGGTAAATTCTAGCATAACTGCGTTTTCCCTTTAGATTACATTAACACCGAAAGTTTCTCCAAGTGTTTGTTGTTTGAAACTGTGAAACATATATTTCATGTAATAAGCCACGCAGGCTCTGTCGCACGAAACTGAAAAGTAAAAAAAAATATAATTATTAAGTTTACATTACATCCGACCAGCAGATGCTGGTCGGAAGGGTGCTCTGGCTAAATCTCCAAAAGGCCTGGGAATCTCTGCTTTGGCTAAATCTCCGAAACGCCTGAGGATCTCGTGCTTTGTTATTAAGGAGAAACAAAGTATACAGCAAGCAATTGTTAGCGCGGTGCGTCTGCTCTGGACTAAAATTAAAAACGGTGAAAAGCTAAAATGGTCAGACTTGGGGCCAGAATAGGCATATAATAAGGCCAACTGAGCATGTGATAATGCCACTGCACTTTGGCATAAATCTGGCACATTTTTTAACACATTTTGTGTCGCTCATCCTGACCTGGCAGCGTACGGCGCAACGGCTCGCGCGTTGTCTGCTCCACCCGTGTCTGCAGGCGCCGCGTAGCGGCGAGCCTCCGAAGTAGCCCCGACGCAGCCAAGCAACTGTGCGCCGAGCCGTTGACCAGGTATCCCAGCTAGAGGAGGCTATGACATTAGACACGAGCAACGCGATCGCCCTCCGTGTCGTCTGCTTCCCAGACCTGTGGAAACATGTTTTAAAACATCGCTCGCGTTATAAAAGAACGCGATCATACTGTGCCCAGTGGCTACACATAATGTTCGATGGTGAAGGAACCTTCCAGTTGGTTCGAATTTACTGTAAGATGTATCTTTCGCAAACGCAAAGCGAGAAACATGCTCCTCCCAAAACTCGGCGCCTACAACCTAGCTTTCTCTCGTGAGGGTTGGATCCATTTTGGCGCACGTGACCGCTTCTGCGCCAATACGTAGTTGGCGTCGCAAGGAAAAGGAAAGAAATACTCTGGCTCTGCAAGCAGAGCCTATAGAGTTAGTTACTCTAGTCTAGCGTAAAGTCCCTTGATACTTCTTTTTACAAGTAGCGACAACCAATACAAATGACAGAAAAAAACATCCCGCTGAAAGAAGAGGGCGACATTCACATCAGTATTCTGCTGTGCTCTGCTCGCTTCTTAAATGAATGCCGCTACTTGAAAGCACGAAGGGCTCCTCTTACTTAGGAACTTTAGACTGGCGGGTAGAGGGTTCCGAGGGATGGCAACTGAAGGCATAAAGCCTGTTTGCAAATTTTTGCTTTGTCGGAAGATTACCCAATGTATATTTTGATAGAGTGTCACGTCTATTTCTAATAAAGCCAAAACACGCTACTGCTCGAACCAAAACCGAAACCTGAGTACGGAGGTCGGAGAAGTACAGAGGAAAGAGTGAGTGGCGGAAGTCCCGTGGCTAGACCCGACCGTGCGCTTTTTTTCCCCCTTCCGTTTCTCTTTTTTTTTTTTTTCGCGCGCAGCAGACGGCATTGTGTTGCGGGAACCGTTTGCCGTGCGATTCCTTTGCAGTTATGTTAGTTCCGCTCGCTGTTCTGCACTTCAAGATGTGTCGTTTTATACATTCAACAGCTGGAAATGTATATTGAGGGCCCGTGGAGAATTCCCGTGATCGGCTTTGAAAAGAATACCCCCAAGATGATGCGTGAAGTGCTGCCTCACGTATCACGCATCCGCAATCGGCATTGTGCGGCAGAGTCTGCAAAAGTTTAAGAGAGATCAACGGGATCTAACCAATGGCTGGCTGCAATTCCTGTAGAACATTTACGGGCACCTCGGAAAGCGGACGCTAGCCGATATATATGCTCCATGCATTTTGTGGAAAGTGAATACATTGAGTTCGCAGCTGTCAAAGAGAAATTCCATACCATTTAGTTGGGCGACGTTTCATCCACAACCCTTGTCTTTTTCCGTGACAATTGTAAAAAAAAAAAAAAAAAAACGATATGCCCACACGCGGGATCGAACCTGAATCCCCTGCGCGTGAAGCGGACATCTCTCCACTGAGCTACTGAGGGAACTCTTAGTAGTAATGCAGCCGGTCTTCTGTAGGCTGTAAAGTTTGCTGCCGATTTCCCTCCACCAGAAGCACTCCCGGTTTGAACTCGGGCAGCACCACGCATTGGCCACATTCGCACCTAGTAAAGAAATCGTACACGTGCATATTCAACTCGATGTACGCACTTTGTGCTTGACGTTTGAGCGAGCGATGTCTTCAGCCACGAGAAGGGGGCGACGGGTCGGCGGCGTCTTCGTGCAAATCGCTTGGTGGTCGGGCGTGTCGTGCTCGATGAATACCCATTCATTTAATCGGTCCAAAATTTCTTTTTCGAAATAAGAAAGAATTCGCCGGTACCGCGATCGACAATCCTGAAGTAGAGGTCCCACGCCCGTCGTCCGCTGCCATCGCCGTCCAACCCGCGCCGCGGGTCCCACGATACGCGAAACGACGTCATGTTGAGAATCACCCAGTGAACGCACAGAACGCATCCGGTTCTCTGTGCAAATTTTTTTTTCTTTTTCAATCAACGTATTTGCAGCTGTTTAGAAGGCACAAAATGGGTTTTAATTTTTTTTATATATTTTAATATTGAGTGTGTGCCTTCAATGACCTACGACTTTGATTAAATTTGGTGGTTGTGTCTAAACCTTAGAAAACGTCCCGTGACTACGCAGAAGAGCGTGAGCGCGACTCAAACCGGCCAGTTCTCGATAGGCGGTTTCCGGGCGGAAAGAAACCGAATTTCGAGCCGCGAATTCTGCCCCGGGTAGTTGGGCTCTGATATGTCACGTACAGCTAAAACCTCGGCCAGCATAAATACCCTGTCAGTGTCCCTTTAAGCCACCCCTGTATTTAAACATTGCTTAAGAGAACAAACTGCCGGATAACATATAAAAATGTATCTCGGCGATGCAACTCTGAGGCATATAGTCTATATCCCAACCCGGCTTACGTGAAATGAGCAGCTTGCGCCTGCAATTACTCCACCGGCTGCGTAGCTGGCAAATTGCACCGTGTACACAATGCCGGTCTCCGTACTGGAAAAGTTGAACTGCAAAAAAATAATATATTTTTGTTTTCAAATGGCGTGTGCAATTTGTCTCCGACTGGTTTGTTTCCTGCGTCTTTTTTTTGCATTTTCACTTGATGAAATTACACTGAACAATGCTGCGCGGCGACACAGCTGTGAACGTGGATACGGCGCCTGCGCTTGTTCCGCTTTTTGATCTCTCCTGCAGCCAGCACTGTTGACAAAAGAACTCCACTATCACAGGCTTGAGCACAGGAAGTCCAGACTTCACAGAAGGAGCAGCTCAAACCATGGAGAGATTTTTTGCAATTTATTGGCGGGCACCTCCCGCAGGCGCGCGTTGTCGCGTACGTTGTCGCGTGCCGAGAAGAATAGCGGAAGGAGAGGACGAGCAAGGCGGAGACGCTTGAAGTCTTCAAATACTTTACCAGGAAATACATTTCACTACGTGAGAATCCAATCGCCTCTGCACCGAGGGCTTTTGCGCATTTTGAATTGCTGGACTCGCAGCATCGGGGTTTTTTGCATTTGGAATTAGGAGCGTTATCTGCCGCAATCTATCGCCATGGGGTAAATCCGTCTAGGCAGCGAAAACACTGTCTAGGCGAGTCTTGTATCTCGACGCGTCGGCGGCAGCCTTCTCCCTCGGCAAAGCACGAAAGCGCGACAGCTTGGAGAGTGCGATGCGCATGCGGTTTCCTGGGACTCGGTGTTTCCACTCCGCTGGAAAAGGATTCGGCGCTGCAGGCGGCGCTGTCTAAGGAAAAATGTGCGAAGTAGAATGTACTCTCCCTGTAAGGTATTTGACGCCTTCGTCGCTTTCGCTTCCTCCTGGCACCTCCTATCGCAAACCATAACCAGAAACCACGTGGCCCCGACGCAGAAGTTGGAAACACTCTCAAAATCTAGGTGCGCTATCGGCACGCCCGCCACGACAGCGACCCCTACGGGCGCACGCGGTTTCTTTGCCGGTGCTGCTTCCGTAACCTCCCGCCATGATCGTGGGAATTCGTTACATACTTGTGTGCGGCTTGAATTACTTATTTTGTGTGCGTTTTAGGGATACTTTAAAGTACGGGTGGTAAAAACGCTAAACGCACCAGTCGGAGACGTTTTTCAGGCACTTAGACAATTTCGGGCTAACATCATGTTACAAACGTACCTCTCTAAGACTTGGTTCCAGCGTTGGTTCATTGAAACCTAACATGATCCAACTTAACATGAGGGTAATCATGGCCGCCAAGTATTCGGGATCCCGTAATAAACGGGCATACTTCATGTCTGGCTCCCGTTTAGCAGTGTCCACGGAAGCACATTCTGTAGAAATAAAATACCGACAGGGGATTAAATACCGGTTTCATTTCCAAATGTTTGTGTATTACGTGAATCTTACCACCAGCGTTATTGAGGTTTGGTCCAATTTTGACGATGATTGGGAACATTAAGATTGTGATCACACCCAGCACAAAGAAAGGAAGAGGAAAATCCCACACCTAGAGAGAGGCAACAAAAAAAAAGATTTTTTTTTTTTAAATGCTTCTGATAGAAAGGCGGAAAAGAAATGTATGTACTTAATAGTACTTAATAGATGCAAAAAAAGTGCGTTACAACAAGTTTCAGATTGAAGTCTGTCACAAGTATCTCGGTGTTTACACCAGCACGATGAAAGGAAAAAAACAACAACTAATCATTGGAACATTTGGTCAGTTGTATCAATCGTGAAAGCAATGGGTATTATTAAACCTGGCGTGCTGTCTCGAGAGCTAAAATGCCAACCCGCCTTTTTCACTAAAACGCCCGAGTACGCCAATACAAAAATGTCCTATGGTCGGCTATATCAAATTCTTTGTATGGTCGGCTTTAGCTATTTGGCCCAATTGGCTAAAGAAGTTTCTATGAATGTCGTTAGCATTTTTATGGTCGTCTTTATAGGCCTCTTTAGCTTTGTCTATGGCCCTATAACTGTCCAGCCATAGCGCTCGTTAGCTTTTCTAATGGCTGGCTCTCTATTCGCAACACCAACGCCCTATAGGTGACGGGCGGTAGTTCCAAGTTGGCGGAGGAGACGGGGATAGATTCTCCCGGATTTCCCGTGCGCCTGCTCGTTGACGCTGGTCAGTGCGCTAATAGTGATTTATTTTTCTACAAATGCGAAATGGTTAGGGCAGGATCATATTACAGGTGAGAGAGATGTTGATGCGCGTTAGCAAAACGAGCATGCTGATATTTAAAAGTTGGAGAAACCTGAACTTGCGAAACTTCGTGGTGGACGAGCGCGTTTTAGGCACCGGTCACGTGATTGTTTGCGGCAGAAAATTTTTGAGGGTGATGCAGATATCGTGTTTGCGCTCTCCCTGGCCATTAGTGCTCTGAAAAGTGAGCTGTGCACGGTGACCGTCAAGCATCGGTAGAGCAGCGTTCACAGTATTGATATCTTCGTATCACAGGTTCGCAACTTGCTGCTCACCGTCTTGGTTCTAGTGTATTGCAACACGTGATCAAACTGCTCTATGGTTATTGATAGGAAGTTTGTCACCGCAGGCTGCCGTGCGGTGTAGCATTACATCCGGAAGCTCGTGCTGCGCCTTTGAAGCACAATTTTCAGCGCGCGCCAGGAGCGTTGCCGTGCACACTGTAGCCAGCGGCAGCCATACCATACTAAAACTGCCTATTGCAATAATTGGCGTGTTTAGGGGTTTTATTTATTGCTCTATCAAAAGTAAATTTTTAAACATACTATGCAGCTTTAGTAAAGTGTTATTTGCAACGTTGTGGCCACTCGCCAAAACTTCCGGTTTTAAGCTCTCGACACGAATGGCTGGCTAACACAGGCGCACTTAAAAGGCTTCGAGCATTTCTTTATTTGCTTTGTAATTACCTGAAACCAAGTATTCGTAATCTCTATTTTGAAAGTGCTTGGAATAACTGGTCATGTTTCTTTTAACGGCCTTAAAACGCGGACTTATTCCTGACGTGTATTGCTCGACATATCGTTGCGCGACCAGTTTTCTCCTACTTATGGCAAAGAATAAACTTTTCGTAGACCGTACACTAGAGCTCTACCATACTAGAGTGATAGTTTGCCGTCACGTTGAGCACAGATAGAGCTGGCGGCCATGCACAAGACCAGAAATCTGCAACGTATGCGATATACGAAAAATCCCTAATGAAATTAGCCATCCCGGTCCTTCGTGCAGCGCTGCTGCAAGGCGGAGCACAAAAATTCCGATTTTAACGCGCTCACTATTTTCGTTAAAACGGCTTCACGCATCAAGGCCGACAGCGCCCGCCACCGTTTCCGCGCCGCCGCCGCCGCTGCCCTCCCCGCTCCTCTGGTTCTCCGTTCCTCCGCGAGAGGGCGAGCGGCGGGCTGGAGCTGCGAATAGCCAGCATGCTATAGCTGCCTATGGCTTTTCCTTTGGTGTCTTTAGCCATTTATATGGTCTGCTAAAGAAGGCTGATGGGTTTTCCTATGGTTCTCTTTAGCCAGCACACTCTAAAAAAATATTTTCAAGTTCTCCCGACTTTTGAACGCTACATGGTAGGTACACATACATCACTGAACACACAAATACACAGAACACAGGCAGAACAACCCCCACACAACATCAACAACGCAGCCGACACCGGACCCCTACCCTTCTCTACGTATGCGAAGTTCGCACTACCTCTATATATGGCAGTCTTATTTTTGAATCCGACTTGGCAGGTGACTGCCGTCATTTGTCGCATAAACACGGAGAGGCGGAGCAAACATTACTCGTACTTAATACATTATTTGAATTGTCTCTTGGAATAGCCCCCATCTCTTAATTCAACACCCTGCAGAAACCAAATATAGATCATTAGGCTAATTAACTAAAATTTCATAATTATATATTTAATAAGTTTGATGAATCACGTTGACAATGCAGTGATGACATGCAGCACTCTGGTGCTGAAGATTGCAATCAGGCTATTGCTTGATTGCAGTGTTCGGCGCCAGTGTAATCTATTTTCACTTTGGGGGGTAATAATTCATTTTAATTGTTGCACAATGAATTTTTCAAACAAACAATATTACTGGTTTTCACGACTCGTTGCAACAGCAGAGAACATATCTTGGGTCATGGTTTGTCACCGGTATTACAGAAACTTAGCATTGCTTTAATTTTCTAACCTGGAGCGTTTTTTTCTAAAAACGTAAGTGCCGGTAGTGATTTTCTATAGGCGTGTAAAGAAAATTTATTGGTTCTTTGTCTTTAAACTCGGGGCCATAAATGTTTCTATAGACGGGTAAAGACAATTTATTGGCTTCCAGTCTTTAGACTGGGGGCCATAGAAACTTCGATAGGCGGATAAAGAACATTTATTGGTTCGCAGTCTTTAGACATGGGGCCATATAATTTTCTGTACGCGGCTAAAGGAATTTTATTGGTTCCCAGTTTTTAGACTCAGGGCCATAAAATTTTCTATAGACTGTTAAAGACAATTTATTGGTTCCCAGTTTTTATACTTGTGGCCGTAGAATTTTCTATAGGCGGATAAAGAAAGTTTATTGGCACCCAGTCTTTAGACACAAGGCCAGAGATTTTTCTGTAGCTGGCTGTAGCTGTCTTTGTGGATTTCTATCCCTATTGGAAAGACCAGTTTGAAACTCGAACTGGTCAGACTGGTATTTGGTCTCGTCAGACTGGTCTAACAGGAAATCAAACTGGTGCAACTGGTAGCCAGACTGGTCTAACTGGTAACCATATTGATCTAACTGGTCACCAGATTGCCTTCTAACTGGTCACCAGATTGGCTTGACTGGTCACCATATTGGCCTAACTGGTCACCAGATTGGCCGAACTGGTCACCAGATTGGCCGAACTGGTCACCAGATTGGCCGAACTGGTCACCAGACGCCGAACTGGTCACCAGACTGGCCAAACTAGTCCAGCTGGTAACCAGATTGACCAAACTGGTCACCCGATTGTCCTACCTGGTCTAACTGGCTACCAGTTTGACCCCTCTTTCTCACTTTATTTATTGGCTTTCTCACTTTGATTTATTGGCTCTCAAATAATTACGGCATGATCGAGCGTTTACTTTTTACTAAGAAATTCATCCCCTGAGCCGTTCAAAATACTCTCAGAGGTGTGACATTGATGGAAAAAAATCAACATGCTGGGAATATTTGTTATTGTTTGGATGGTCACCGAGAAATTCCGTACGTTCAAAACGACCAGTATAAAAGACGGAAACGCAGAGCTCGGTAGTGATCGAGTTAGTGTGCAGTTGTATTGATGTTTGTATGTGCCATGTATGTTCAGCTGATGCTTGTAGTAGGCGTATTGTGTCTACATTTGTGTATAATAAAGATTTCCGAAGCGCAGTGGTGGCGCGAACAAATGAAAATATTTTTGTCGAACCAGTGTGATCAGTTCAACCACAATCACCAGTTCAACCATCATGACCAGTCAACCAGTATGACCAGTTCAACCGCCATGAACAGTCAACCAGTGTGACCAGTTCGAACCACCTTGACCAGTTAAACCATTATGAAACCGGTCAAACTGGAGCAATAACCAAGTTTGAAACTGGTACCAGTTTGAACTGGTCTTTCCAATAGGGATGGCCGACCATAGAGGGCTATAGGGGCTGATAGCCTGCCATATAATTTTCCACAGACGACCATAGATCACTTTTGTGTGGGCGGTACGAGCCACTATTATAATTGGTTATAAGTGACAAAAAAGTATCCAAGTTGTTAGCACTTCGAGTGCGTCTGGGGCAGTGTACATGCTGGAGATTCGGACTAAAGTATGTCTAATCACTAACCGTAAAAAACAACAACAACAAAAAAAAAAAAAACGCAGGGCGCATTTTTTTTTTAAATTTTAGACAGTAGAAACGGGAAGTAAAGTGAAGGAAGATTATAAATCGAAACTTCCTTTCCTTCTACTACCTGTTCCTTGTAAACAGAAAAAGAAAAAAAAAATGTAACGGCGTTTGCAGCGGACAAAAAAAAATGCTAAAAGAAGAAGAAAAAAAAACACGATGCGGATAATAATTGTTTCTTTTTTTTTAATCTGCCAACTCCTGAACAATGTACCTACGACACTTTTTTAAGCGAAGAGAAGACGGTATCGATACTGGTACGCTCACGTCAATCAGAGCTCCTCCGATCGCCGCTCCCACCATGGTTCCGGATCCCCACAGGAACTCTAGGAAGGCCTAAGAAAAGAGCGACTGCATCAATATATTTCCTAACCTACTTTAACTAGTCGGTTAAAACAGTGGCGAAGCCGACGCCTGCGTGCGCTCGTCTTCTTCGCCGGAATCTTTGCCAGGACAGCGACAGCTCGTAGAATCGCCCTAGGTCTCTTGTGAGTTATGCTTGCGGCGCAAATTGCGCGAAACGTACCAGAAGGGGGCGCTTTTCAACCACCAGTTCGGTTTTTTCTGCACACACACGAAGGTGTCACACCAAATACGACTGAAAATTAAAATACTTACTATGATATAGCCTGGGCTCTTCCGAAACCGAGTCGTGACGACGGCAAACATACTGACGAGATACAGCGTGTTCGTGAATCCGCCCAAAGTGACAAGCGTGATTGATAAACCGAGCAGTACGTTGCCATCAGGAGCCCAAAACAAACAACTGTAAAAAAACAAAAAAGAAAAACGCTTTGAGCTATAGCTTGTTGGTTCCGCACTTGCAGGCTACTGAAGTTAAGACTTCATAACTTATTTTCTTACAGTTCCTGCTTACTTATTTTAGACTTCTACTGGCTCATGGAAAGAAGTGCAAACCGGTTGGCAGAAAGAAAACAAATATTTCACTAAGTTGTTCAAAATAAAAACCTGCCTTGTAATACCCCTCTCCGACGGCTCCTAAAATGCCATTTGCGCCAATTGACATTCAGGATTTTCAACTGATATTCCAGATGGGACCTGCCAGACGACAACTCTAAATATCATTAAGGTGGTAATTATTGCGATTGCGGTCGCAAACTCGCCTCGAGCAGACAGAGCACGTTTGCGTCAATCAACAATTTTAACACGGCAAAACACTATTTGTGTCTGATATCAAAATATAACAGAAAACCGGGATAGAAAGTTGCTCACACTAATTGTAAATATGTTCGGTTTCTGAGGAAAACTAGTTGTTTTGTGGCAACCATGAGGCGAAGCCGGGTAAAATCCTTTAGCCGAATTTACGTCGGCATAAGCCAATCTGTATTCCGAGCCTCCAGCGCTATGCCACTACCTATGATATCTTGCTCGCTTTCGGTGATTTCGGTACTGCTTGCTTGCTCTGGCTGGACCTCACGTTCTATCTTCATCTGCCGTGTTCACTTCTACGTCTGCAAGAAATCATGGATGCCGTATTGCGCTGCTTCCATTTCTATCACGGTGGTATGGGTTCATCTTGGTTCGAGCGCCTCCAGGTCTTCGGAAAGCCGTCGTTTTCGTCGTAGACTCATCCGCGACCTTCGCCTCGGAGAGACTTCTACCGAACAGTTGCATGAGTACTGTTGTTACAGCAATTAGTGGCACACACGGCGTCCAAGCATACTAAGCAATGAACGCTGGTTTGAAGGCAGGCTATCGTACCTACTAACATACTACGTCTTCAAGCAGCTGTTTGGGTGATGCCGGCAACGTGATAGGGTTACCTTGTAAATGAGTGTCGGCTTCACATAGAGTGCCTGGTTGGCCAGATGACTTGTGTCCACCTAACCATCCCAACAAGAAAGCGAGTTGGCGCTGCAAAGCCATACTGCGGAGGACAGAACCATCGCCGATTTGCTTGTCGTGAGACACTCCACTGCTAAGCTATCGCATCCATCCTCGGACGCGACAGGGCGAAGGTCGTGAGGGCTGCCGAGACCGCTGAATGGTTAGACACGCACTAGATAACCAAACTCCCCCAGGAATCCCGCAGGTCATATAGAGTCGCTGGATGGCTGCCACCTGTGACACCAAGTTCCAGCGCCAGCGTTCACCAAAACTACAGAAAATAGTAAATACCCTTCTTGAAAAAAAAAAAAAAAAAAAAAGAACGAGAAAAGTATATCGTAATCAATTACAATTATTAGAAAATATTCGTGTTTGGATTAGTAGAATTGATATCTCTACATGGTTTTTCCAACTCTTAGAAAATTAAGGCCGACTTCTTTCACGCTCACAAATTTACAAACATTTTGAAAATACATAAACATAATTAGTCATCGTATTACTAATTGACACTCAAAGCTGGCTGGTATAGCTCCTAACAACACTGTAAAGTTATTCTTCAGCGGGCTTTGATGTTAACAAAGCAGAACTGGACTGATCGTCTTTCAAAAGTGCGCATTTGTGATATGTCTCAAAAAAGGCCAATCAGGGATCCCGGATTCACCCCATGGATTTACTCCATGAGGACACAACTATACGCGCCCGGTATTCGTTGCGATGACGCGAATTCTTAGGAGTGCATCACCAGACCTCCTCTAGTCTCCTATGGTTAAGTGATAACTGCCACAATGAGTGCCGACGTCCAAGTAAACTGTCCCTGGCCATGGCTGTCAACAATGCTCAAACTTGACCAAGACAAAGACAATGGCAACATAACATACCTATGCTTGACTTGTGCACCGTCAAGCAAGATGATCGAAGCATCTAAGACATCTGCTGCCATCTTAAAGAAACATGTCCAGGTAAGCTTTATTTAGTTTTCTTTCATGCTTGGCAACTCAATGAAGTTCGGTGTTCCGTGTCTAGGCTAATGGTTTGTTATTTTGCATTCATATTGCGTATCGTTTTCGCCAGTTTTAGCTTCTAAAACGCATAAGTACGTTTTTAACGCTGCTCTTGCGGAAGTGGTGTTGCCTGAGCTGTGCACACTTTCCTTTCACTTTTAAAGCAGCAGATTCTTCTGGATAACGTCAGTTGTTACCGATTCATGTATTTACTACTAAATCTACTCAAATATGAGGGATCCGAAGCGTGGAACACACATCCGTGCACCGGAAAGTTTGCACATAATGACAAGATTAACATTTTACTAAAATGAAGTGATTTCGCTTTTTTTCAATGGTGTCCTGGAGGTGTATAATTAAAACTTCATGATCCCAAGCACTATTTAACTTTATGAATTTTTCATTTCGCAAAATACAATACATCACTAACCTTTTTTTTTGTGGTGCGTTGTATTGGCTTGGGTTCAATATTAGCCTGTTTGAGTAGAGCAGTCATCCTGTAGCATCATTTCTTCCTGTTTTTTCAGAGAGCTCATCTTCACAAGCTCGAGGAATATGAGAGCCTGATGAAAAAGGGGACCGGAAACGTCTCGCTGAGGAGAAACGTCCTCGGCTAAAAACCCTAACGAATATCCGCGCTTCCATTTATACGGAAAGCAACCTGCCTCTCAACAGAAGCTGGACCAACTCGTCACGACGTATGTTGTGGAGCGCCTGAACGCACTCTCCATTGTCGAAGAAAATGCCTTTAAAAATGTCGTGGAAAGTCTCGCTCCAGGCAGGAAAACACTCTCTCGGCGATTGTTTACCAATCGTATTGACGCACGCTTTGAAGACATAAAGCAGAAGCTTTCGCTGGAATTGATCAGCGTGGATTACGTCGCTGTTTCTGCCGAGCTTCGGTCAAGCTCTCATTGGTGTGTTTTATTTCATAGCGTATTATAATTGGAGCGAGTGTATGACGTATATGTTCTGTTTGCCAGTTGATCTATTATTACAGGAGCTTCATGGGCTTAGTCGCCTTGTGGTTGACTTCATGCCCTCTTGAGAGAAAAACAGCTGCGCTCGCATTCCGGCGTGTAATCGGTCGCGCGACGTACGACAAGCTGTCGGAGGTACTGTCTTCGGTGTTTGAAGAGTACAACATCCAGGGCAAGGTAACCTCTGTGGTTACGGACAATGGGTCGAACTTCGTAAAGGCATTCAGGTGAATCTTTAAAAGCTGATCGCCTGATAATAAAAAAGTGATGCTATTCCTTACTTTGTATTAGTATTCAGCTTTTACTTATTCTTTTTTTCTTTTTTACATATTAGGATCTTCGGAGAAAATGACTCCAACGAAACACACGACGAAGGTGAGGCGCGACCATCAGAACTCACAGATATTCTTGGCGCATCTGACGAATTCGACTGTGCACTACCTCCGCACGGTAGGTCCGCAGCGCACACATTGAACCTTGTGGCGACTGCAGATGCCGCTGCTGCTGAGCTTGACGCCCAGGACTCTCGAATCGCAAACTTCGAATTTAGAAAATGTGCAGCGCTGTAGAGCAAGCAGGGGCAATCGAACGTCGCAGCTGACTTAATCAAGAGGCATTGTGGTGTCTATCTTCAACGACCGAACAAAACAGGATGGAACTCCCCCCCCCCCTTCCCCCGACGCCATGAAACATTTCCTCAAGCTGCACGAGGAAGGGAAAGACCTGGACCGGCTTCTCTGCAACCTGAAACTGCAGGTTTTCAATCGGCCAGCAGGGTACAAATTTATGGAAGAATACTGCAATGTAAGTGACTCATCTTGTATTTATCACGGATTTCAGAGGAACGTGTGTGATAAGGAAAGCATATCGCTGGTATTACAATTTATTCTTATTTTGATCACTTATTTTAAAATACACCGGCTAACCTACGAATGCAACTATCTTTGGATAGCAGCATGTACTTGCCTGTCTCTAGTACCTCTGAAAATAGATGCTTAGAAACTTCCCCTTGACATTTGCATATTGCATCTTCCAACTCGAGTTTCCATCCAAACGCTGTTGCACCGCTAGTGTATAAACTGAGCCCCGCGCGCGACCACGCTAGATGACGTAGAAACTCCAGTGCACATGCCTTGCTACGTTTTGTAGATTACGGTGTCAAGACTAAACACACAATAGTCATAAAGCATTGCGTTTAATAAACTCTAACTTTTATTTGTAAATATGTGCCTTGTATATCCTAGAACTTCGGAAATACTGCGTACACTATGTCGTCACTAGATGGGATTATTGAAAAGAAAGTGTTAGTACCCCGAAATACTCTATCGTCGACTTGCGGTTTTGGGGCCAAAAAAGCCCGATTTCGAGCCGAAAGTGTGCTGGCTAAGTGGTTGGTCTCAATATATTACATCTTTGCTAATATAAGTATTTTATTAGTATTTGGTATGTTTTTCTTCAGTTGTGAAATACTGCATCCTTCCACTTTTCTTCACGCAAAAGGTCATGAAGCCCCTCTCCTGTGCGCTGGACGTCCTTCAGAAAAAGGAGCACATGTTCATTGGTTATCTGCTTCCTGCCCTGGCCATTCTTGAAAAACGAGTAAAGTACGAGGCCATGAAAGGACTTGCATATTGCGGTCCCCTCGCAAGTTCGGTTCTCACCGGCATTGAGAAGAGGTAAGCGAAACAGAATTTGTGTTTCAAAATGTTGCCCGTCTAATTAATTATTCAGAATTACAGGTTTGGACACTTGAAAGGAAAAAGAGAGCTGGTGATCGCCCGTTGCTTATTTCCAAGGTTCAAGCTCTCATGGATTGAAGATGGTTCTAGGCGTGACCAGGCGTCCAACTACCTCAAGACAGAGCTAGCTTCGGTGACCTCAGCTGCCATGGCAGATGTTGCCGTCTCAACACCAGAAAACGTTTTATCACTAGGGCAGCAGACCCTACAGCCCGAAGCACAAGACGAACTGTCGCGGTACTTGCCGGTGCTAGTCAATCACCCGCAGTCGCAGATGAAGAGGTTAGAGGGATAGCACAGCCGGTTCCTCAAGTACAACACGGCAGTGCTTTCGAGTGCTTCAGTGGAAAGGTTGTTTAGCGTTGCCAACGAAGTGCTGACAAAAAAGCGGGCTCGTCTTGCGGACAGAAACATCGAAAAGCAACTATTGTTAAGTTCCAACAAGGGACTTTGCAAGATTGAAACGTGGAAGGTTGAGAAACGCTCGAGCAACGTGGGGTAACCCTATACTAAAGAAGAATAAAATTGACCCCGCTCCTTTTTTCTCGCAAATAGTACATTTGGCTCGTCTGAATCGCCCACCAGACGCATGGATATGGCAAAACGCTGTGGTTTTTAAAGACAAATATATCACAAATAGAACCTTGCTTCAGCTTTTCTTTCTTTATTTTTTTTTTGTCTCCAGGTGTCCTTCTATTGCGGCATTTAAATTTGTATGTTGCCATTTGATGGGATAGATAAAAGATTGTTAGATATAATTAAAATTGGTAATTAGCAAATATAGAAATGTATCGTATATGTAACGATACATTTCGTTTTTTAAACTGTAACGGGGACGAGTACCTTTCTCTGAGATCGAACTTCTAACGGGAACGCGTTCCAAAAACTTAAAGGAATGAGGAACGACCTTTTGTTCCTCCTTTTGAGGAACGTGTACAACACTGTTCGCTACCCACTCCGGAACAGCTACTCGCGAGGCTGGGAGGTTGCACAGTGTTTTCCCAGCTTAATTTGGATGAAGCATATAAGCAAGTTTGCGTCGACGAGGACACTTCCCTGTTGTTGACTGTAACGATGTACAGGGGACTTTCCAAGTCGACCTGATTACAATTTGCTGTGGCTGCGGCCATCTTCCAGCGTTATACGAAAGAACCCTTGGACGGCCTCGAAGGACTGCAGGGCTCATCGGCGGACAAACAGTAGCTGAGCAAGACGATAGGCTGCAGAGGGTTCTGCTGCACATCCAGGACGACAGCCTGCATCTGAATGCTGACAAGCGCGCTTTCCGAGTCAAGAAAGTATCATATCTGTGGTACCGTATCAAGAAAGACGACATCAGTCCTTCAGCTGAATAGGGGGAGGCCATCAAGAAAGCTTCGGAACCGACGAACAAGACTGGGTTACATTCGTTCTAGAAAGCTCTTAACTTTTATGGTCGTTTTCTGAGGGGGGCCGTCGATGTGTTCGAACCGCGTCATAGCCTCCTGAATAAGAATAGGATTAGGGCCTGGACGAATACGAAAGCAGAGGCGTACAAGCGTGCCAAGGATCTGCTAGCATTCTCAGCTGTTCTAGCACAATACGATGTGTCCCTTCCCATAGTGCTAGCCTGCGACGCCTCTTCTTGTGGGCTGGGAGCTGTACTGAGCCAAGTGGGAGAAGACGGCATTGAAACGTCTGTGGCATTTCCGTTAAGAACTTGGTCGCAGACAAAGCGCAACTACGCACACGCACAACAGTGAGTACAATGATAACTGTTTTCGCTGTCGCCCCCCGCAAGCAACACGGCCCAACAGTCTACTGGAAGGTAGTCGTTAGATATGGTAGCAGTAAGCAAGACAAGAAGAAGAGGAGAAAGTGAAGCGGGCTCTCGAGCTAGTGAGCAAAAGGAAGAACGTCGATCGGCCGCAGAATAAACCGTTACAATTTGGTGGCAGCGGTGGGATACCGACTGAAACACGCCAAAGATTCTGCCGTCAAGAGGGGAACTTTCCGGTGAGCCGTCTCCCTCGAGCCAGCTACGAGATGACTCCGGTTCGCAGTCGAATGTGGCACCAATAGACACTTAGACGACAGCGGGGTTCTGGAAAGACTACTGGAACGACAAACGCAAGCAATCATGGCCGCTACGCAGCAACGGTCAGACGATTTGATTGCAAGATATGCCGACATCTGTCAACGAGTAGCTGCTCTGGAAGCACTTGGGCAACCGCCACAACCAACAGTCGCCGCTATTGAGCAGACTGCTTCCCCAAAACAGACTGTCACTGCACCATCTGCACAGCACCGTTTCAAGTTGAAGCCGTTCGATGGGGAAACCCCCTTGGATCTTTACCTCCAGCAGGTCGACATAATTGCCGATGCAAACCATTGGACCGAAGATGACGAGGCACGCGCTGTCATCGCCCAACTTGATGGTCCGGCACTCAACGTACTCCACGCACTTCAAGGCACCCAGCTCACGAACCCAGAATTAGTCGCAACCCTACGTGATCGGTTTGGTGATGATCACCTACAACAAGCATACTACGCAGAGCTCCGGTCACGACGTCAACAATCAAGTGAGAGTTTACCGGAACTTGCGTCAAGTGTAGAACGCCTAACCTACAAATCATTTCGGGAGCGACGCCCGATACCTTAAATCGTGTCGGCACGACCGCGTTCGTGGATGCTATAAGTGACCCCGAGGTTCAAAAGTTTGTTCGCCTGGCATGACCGGACACAATACGCGCAGCTCTCGGCCACGCCATGGAAATGAGCGCTGCTCAGTGGGCCACCAATTGCACGCAGCCGTCAACACCCCATGGAATCCAAGTACTATCATGGTCATTCCCACAAGGGACACGCCTGCATGGTGCGTCTGTCCATTCACGGAGAAATGCCAATGGGTCGTGCTACCGATGCGGACGTCGCGGCCATTTCGCATTCGAATTCGCGACTGGTTCTACCTTGTCGGGAAACGGCACGCCCGGTACCCTGGAGCAGGACCGGATGTAAATGATCAAAGACCCCTTGTATTAGTTGCAAGCCAGCTAACAACAGTTCTTTTGCATCTTGCACTGGTCGAACACTTGGGGATTGTGGACGCACGTTTTGACACTTGAGGCAGCTGTCAATGCTGTCGATAAGTCTTTACTTCCTTCAAACGTTGAGTTCTCTTCTGACTGTCCAGCACAATTCACGGCCCATGGTACTACCATACCAACTGCGGGAAAATTTCGATTAAGCACCACAGTATTCGGTCGCATATCCGTTGAAGAGTTTGTCGTAATCCCAGATTTTGTCTGTCCCGTGACTCTTGGGTACGGTTGGTGTGCTAAAGCCGGCTTGTTTTCTTTAAACGATTCTGTCGGTATTCAGGAGAACCCGCTTACTACTTGGGAACCGCATGCTCATGGTGTATGTCATAGCTTTGCGCCATTTCGGTGGTTTTGGAATTTTTTTATAAGCTTTGGGCATTTTTTTCATTATTCTCTACTTAGGCGGTTTTGTCGCAACTCCATGAACGTTTGGAGGTCATGTGCGTCTTGTGCGGTAGATGGAATGAAAAGCTTGCCGCATGTCTTTCAGCAATCTACTTCTGTCCTTGAAAAAGAGACTTGGGATGTACGCATTGCTGTTACGACGGTGATACAGCCAGAAACAGCCATGTGGGTCATCGTGAAAGCAAACTCACCTCATCTTAACGGAGACACTGTATATGAGGCATCGCGGATTTCGAGGCCTGATTGCAAAGAAGCAGCTCCTCGAATGTTGACTACGTGTACTGATGGTTGTTTCAGCATCCTGATGATGAACCTCGGTCGTACCCCTGCCAAGCTTAAACAAGGACACCGCGTCGGCGAGTCGCTTCTCTTTCGTTCGCCAGAGTTTTTGACAGCAACGGTCGATCAAGCACAACCGCCAGCACAAGCTTGAAATCAGAGAGACCAGGCACCTTGGGAGGTGTTTTATTTTGGTTCATCTCTCGACGAACATCAGGTTGACTTACTCAAGAGACTCATTACGACCAAACGCACACGTGTGGCCCTTACTCCCGACGAACTAGGATGCACGCATCTTGTGGAACACAATATTGACGCAGGTGAGCATGCGCCTATTCACCAGACCTTACGTCGACTGGCTCCCGCCGAATACGACGTTATTCGAACACAGGTCGCTGACATGCTTAGTCAAGGGGTTGTCACACCATCCAACAGCCCGTGGTCGTCACCAGTTGTCCTGGTGCGTAAAAAAGATGGATATATCCGTTTTTGTGTTTATTATAGAAAGATCAACAGCATCATGAAAGAAGACGTCTACCCCTTACCCCGTCTTCATGATTCGTTCGACAGATTACAAGGCGCCAGATACTTTACGACTCTTGACCTGTTATCCGAGTACTGGCAAGTTCCGTTGAACCCAGAGGATGCTGAAAAACCTACGTCTGTAACTCCCGCTGGACTTTATCAATTCACACGATTGCCATTTGGCCTTTGTAACGCTCCAGATAAATTCTAACGCCTTATGAATAAGGTTCTAGGTCACCTCGAATGGGCCATGGCACTAGTTTACCTTGACGACATTATTGTCTATGATAGAACGTTCGAAGAACACAACCTAAGGCTTGAACTTGTTCTCGACGCACTCCATCAAGCGAACTTCCGGATCAAACCTCAAAAGGCTTTTTTTTGGATTTGAAGAGGCTCTTTACCTTGCTCATGTCATAAGCAAAGACGGCATCAAACCCGACCCTGCGAAGCTAGAAGCGGCATCAAAGTAAACAAATCCGACCCGCCTCTCCGAAGTAAAAAGCTTCCTCGTCTTTGCGTCTTACTTTCAGGCGGTTCATTCCAGTATTCGCCAGTCGCGCAACACCCCTTACACGTCTTCTTCGTAAAAATAGCCCTTGGCAATGGACCATAACTTATAAGCGAGGAACGAGCTTTCAACGATCTCAAAGAAAGTCTTCTTCGGGCACCAATCTTGGCCCATTTCGATCCGTAATTACCATCTTTTCTGCATATCGACGCCAGCGGAAATGGTCTGGGAGCTGTGCTAGTTCAAGAGCACCCTTCGACAAAAGCTCAGCGAGTCATCGCGTACGCCAGTCGTCGTCTCACAGATATGAAACAACGGTATCATTCGTCAGAACTGGAATGCCTTGCTCTCATCTGGGCTGTCAAACACTTTCGGCCTTATTTATATGGTCATCATTTCACGGCCATTACAAGCAATTCAGCGTTACTGTGGCTTCAAACAAAACATGACCTTACTTCTAAACTCGCTCGCTGGGCTCTACCACTTCAAGAATATCAGTTCGGAATTCCTCACCGTAGCGGGAAATACCACACAGATGCCGATTTTCTCTCTCGTAACCCAGTAGCCCCGGCCGAAGAGGTAAACAAAGATGTTAAATTTTTCACTCCTGTGTTTAACCATACTGAAACCAAAGACACGACTCAGAAGTTCAAGGCATTGTGTCGCGACTTAGTTCACCTCCATCACGTTCACCAGAGCGACGACTACGCCGTGCCTATCGTATCCACCACGGCCTACTCTGCCATCGTGGATCTCAAGGTTGGGTGCCCTTTGTACCCGTGAAATTACGTCCAGCTGTCATGGGCGTATCAACTGGGGGGGCAAGGGGGGCTTGCCCCCCTCCCCCCCCAGTTCTCAAAGTGGGGGGGGGGGCGGCAAGGCATGTGTTTTGCTCCCCCCCCCCCCCTGAAACAGCCGCCCCTGGGCAGGGCAAACACTGGCCAGCGGCGCCCAAGGGATACCAAGGGCACCGCCCCCCGACCCGCGGGGGCATATTTTTAACGCGCAGGCGACACAAACCCTAGGAACAGCGCTCACGCCGGATTGGCTGGTTCGTGGAGACAGGCGCTGCCGCCGTCAACATAGGCAGGGGTTACAATGCGAGTTTCCGAAGCGGTAGCGTAACTTATTTGTAAGATGTCTGCCTCATACGTAGCAGACCCGGGTTTTATCCACGGTGTGGGCTTACTTCTTTTGTTTTTTTCCTCGAACATTTTGTTTTGTCGAGGCATTTGGCGATATTTACGACAGTTATTTTTTACGATTAACACTGAAAAAAACAAATGTTGTCGACGAAACATCGCTGAACTAAAGCTTATGGGACTCTATTTGCGGATGTGCATGGGGGACAGCAGGGCTTGGGTTGCCGGCTGCAAAGCGGCGTGTACGGGGGTAGAAGGAGGGGGGGGGGGGGGGCTAAATGGGTTAATAGTTTTGTAATTAGTAGCCTCACACTGTCGGCGCGAAGCGGCGTGAACACAGGCCGTCGGGGGGGGGGGGGGGGGGTTAACGCCGTTTGAGTGACACACGCGCCGTCCGAATCCAAAATTTAAGTTCCCGCGCGTTGCTTAGCAGCCAATCCGGCTTGAGCGTCGTTGCCAGGGGGTCTATCACCTGCGCCGTAAGAGTTAGTGATGGACCGAATCTGCCGAACTTCAGATTCGGCAAAGTTCCGCACATGCCGAAATTTCGAAGGCAAGTTCGGCAAAGATTCGGCAAACCTTCGGCAAATATCTGGGCACGCGCACGAACGCGACGGGCCATGAATCGGAAATGGACGCCGCGCAGTCGCGCGGTTACCATCGTACAGTTTAGTACAATCAGCGGTTACGGCGAGGTGTGGAGTAGGCGACACGGTAACTGTGCGTTTGTGAGCTTTTGCGAGTGTGGTTCTCTTCAATATTTTCTGCCTCAAGAAGAGAAGATCGACCAGTAATTTACAGAATCTACTGCGCTAGTGACCAATGATGCGGTGCATTCTGGATAACGTGATTTTCATTTGACATTTTCATTGAATAAACGAGGTAGTTGACACATTGACTGACAACTGACAATTACGCTCAGTGTTCGCAGCCCCCTGCCGTCAAACGGGGCAGAGCCACGAGTGCTTGCCAGAATGTATGGGATGCAGCTGGCATCCTCGTCCTAATGTGATACAAGTTTTCCCCCTTATTTTCTTTTCTTTTTACGCCCTCTCTGTAGTGTGTATACCCTGTACATTTATATATCGGTTTTGCTTTTTCACATATGGTAGCGGGCTGGCAGGCGCTCTGCGTAAGGGTTTTCACCTATATGTTTAGCCCCGCACAGCCACCACATGTGCCGCTTCCAGTTTGTGCAAAAAATAATAATAATATTATTATTATTATTATTATTATTATTATTATTATTATTATAACAATCCTATTTTCGGCTCACAAAAAGTTTGTGCCAAAACAGAATGATATTACTTTTTAGTTCGCGTTATTTCGCGATTTTCATGTATCTGCATAAAACTAAACACATGACTATCTATTATGCTCGACGTTGCACAACCGACATTTCTAACTCTCCCCATCTTCCTAAACGTCCGTGTGCGTCCTAATACCAGAAACCGGTATTTTAAAGGTTAAAAACGAAACGTCGAGAATATGGAGCGCACACTTTTTGCAAAGCTGACGTCAAGTGACTCAAATCAAAAAGCATACATATTTACAATATTGTTATCTCTTCTGGTGAAGACTCAGCAACCGTTGCATTCGTTTTCGCGCACGAAACGGCGACTCCCAGAGAATGTAAGAACGCAGTGATTGCCTTTATTTTAACAATGTAAACACACTTGCAGGCGTGCGCTGGTGAAGTCTCAAATCAAAACTCTCGTAGCGTGATTCGTGACTAATTGCAAATTAACACGCAAAAGCAACATCGATACAATCATATTGCAGAATATCACCTTATTTAGTAATAACTGTGTCAATAGGCACTACATGTTGTATTTACGTTAAGAAAAAAAAAAACATAAACCGTTTTTGTGAGAAAAAACAAAATATCAATGTTAAGTCTGGTAACAGTGTATTTTTGCCGAATCTTTAGAAATGTTCGGCAAAAGTTTGGCTCCGCCGAATCCCAGGATTCGGCAAAAGTTCGGTTCCGCATCACTAGTAAAAATATACGTCCGGGGGGGGGGGGGGCGTTGGTTTGCCCCCCCCCCCCCCCCACCCCCCACTCAGAAACAAGTTGATACGCCACTGCCAGCTGTACTTCATCTCTGTCACGATGACCTGACCGCTGGACACCTTGGAAGAGATAAAACTGGTAAGAATATCTTAGGGCGTTACTGGTGGCCAGGAGTTCGCACGGACGTCGCCAAGTACACCGCGTCCTGCGTCAAATGTCAGTCTCGAAAAACTAACGAACCCCACCATCAATTGTGGCGTCCAACCTGTTCCACTTCCCGAGACACTATTCGAAATCATTGGCATTGACCAGAGCCGTATATTAGGAGAGTTTGGACAATAGGCGGAGCAAAGGCCGCCGCCAGCGCCGAATATTCCCCCCACGCTTAGAGCGTAAACTAAATTTGTGACACAGCCTCGACCAATCAGGAGACCTTTACTCCATCTCACAAATGTCGACAGTGAAGACAAAGGCACAGGCGCGTGAGCCTAGCTCAGCGAAACGCTATTGTTTGTACGAGACCTCGTGCATAGGAGGCACTTTCCAAAGCCACGCGCTCGTGCCCATGCCTTTGTCTGCACTGCTAGAACAGCGTCCTGAGACTGGCTGAAAGAAAGCAGTGCAAAGGGTGGGGTGCGCGAGCGTCTTGAGACGCGGAGTTCCGCTCGGCACGGCTCAAATTATACTTCGTTTCACTTTACCTGCGAGTGAAGCCAAAGCTAGAAGCGCGAGACCAGCGCTTTTTGCATTTCTCCCCAGCTCGCGCGCTCGAGCAAAGCCTGAACGCACGGAGCTTCCGTGCTCGCGCTTCTGCAGTTTTGCCTTCGCTCGCACATAAGGTGAAACGAAGTATAGTCAGTATAGTCGTGGCACAAATTTAGAGCACGCGACCACCGCTAGGGGCTGTTTCGCGGCCTGTGGTTGGCCCGAGATGCTCGCCTATTCAAACCAATGTATGGCCAAACTCTCTCAATAAACGGCTCTGGCATTGACCACCTCGGTCTATTTCCTTGTACGCCAGATGCCAACAAATACTTTCTGGTCGCCATTGACTACCTTAGCAAATGGGTAGAGTTACGACCAGTTCCAAATACCGAGGTCGACCATGTTGTTCAATTCCTGCGACAACAAGTTATTCTTCGACACAAAGTCCCCTGGGTCCTCGTAAGCGACCGCGCCTCGTGTTTTCTTTCTCGTCAATTTGTGAAAGAAATAGAACTGCACGGTATCCATCACGCTCAGGCGGCTCCGTACCATCCGCAAACAAATGGTCTCGTTAGACGTGCCAACCGTACTATCAGCGGCATACTTGCAAGCTACGTCAACAACCACCACAATAATTGGGACCAAGTTGTGCCTTACGCTGCCTTTGCCATGAACACTGCGGAGAAGTCAAGACCGCGTTCACTCTTTTTAAAAATGCGTACTGACGCACGCCAGTTCTTCCAGGCGAAGCTGGCACCAATGCTGCTTGGCGACTGAGAGCCTAAGAATTCTCGAGCAGCTCTGAGCACCGTTTGCGAGACGTGAGAAGGCAAGCCCGAGACGCATTGTTGCGGGCTCAGCATCGAACTCAAGAACGCACTGCCCCGGCCTCACCACCAACTCGTATACCGTGGGGAGACTGGGTTCTGGGGCGCCGAGCGCTTAGAAAGAAAGGTCGCGCAGAGAAGTTTCTACCACGCTTTATAGGGCCTTGTGAAGTCCTTCAGCAACTGGGTCCTGTGAATATTTCGTGTACGAGACTGCGCTCGCAGTTGTAATCGTACAAAGGCCACATTCACGGTACATCGTAGCCACCTTAGGCACTACATCCCTGGTTCATCGGAATTTTAGACACAAGGGCTCGACCCGTCACAATACCGTCAGTTCACTAGGGGACGGGGAGGGCGAGTGTAGCAGTAAGCAAGACAAGAAGAAGAGGAGAAAGTAAAGTGGGCTCTCGAGCTAGTGAGCAAAAGGAAGAACGTCGATCGGTCGCAGAATAAACCGTTACAATATGAGCGCCCCACATAGGATGATTTCAAGGCTGCATTCAGGTTCCAGAACGGAAATATTCAGCTGGACATTTGTTTCCGAGTCTTCGTGTCAAGTTATTACTTTTTTCCCTACTGACGGTTCACGAAGTGGAGAACTGACGAATAATGGGCCCAGACATCCTGGCAAACACTATTGAAGACAACTGAAGAATTTTGTGACAGGTTTGATACGTGCAAATCACATTTCAAATTATACAGTAACAAATACTAAGCTTTCAGTTGATTGCTTTTCGGAGGAGGCTACTCTGCGCATATTTCAGTGCCAGATCAGACATCAAAGTGCACCTCATTGTTTAGCAATTAATTTGGGATAGTAGTGCCAATCGAACCTGCAACATCCCCGACCGAAAATGGACGCTGTTTGTTGTGTTTGCACCTGTGCCCTCGACAAAAGCAGATTTATAAATCATGCTTTTTTTTCGGGGGGGGGGGGGGGGGGGGGGGGTTAGGCGTTTGGCTGGCGGGAAGGAGTTTGCTGCGATGTGCCGTTAAGGCTTACACCTTGCCGAGATCTATTTTGTTGACCCAATTTTTTGCCATGTCACAAAAAGCTTAACTTTTGGTTAGTGTATACCAATTTTTTTCATTAAATAAGTTGAACTTGGAGCTTAGGGAAGCGGGAGCCCTCCCCGCAAAATACCCCCACCCCGCCCCTGGCCCTCGAAGACCAATGTGCCAAGCCCCAGCGTCCACCTGATTTTGAATAGTACTTCGCTGATACGTGCAGTGAACCGGAGGTAATTGGTGCATATAATTCCAGGAAGTCTGGTTTGTTGACTGCGGCGAAGAGTGTCGCCAGCTTGGGTCAGCACCGGTTACTTATCAGTGGTCTTCCTGGAGATGATCAGCGTGACAACATTTGGAAGAGTTGAGAGGCAGATTGTTATCCAGCGACTAAGAGCATACGGTCGAAGCGTATGGCAAGATGACAATGAAACCTGGTTCTACAAGGTGCTTACGTGTTTGGCAGTGAAAAGTATAATAGAGGACAGCATTCGCTCCAAAGTAGCTGTACAAATCGATTGGAAAATCATTGCCGCGTCTAGCATTTATGAGGGCAGTCTCCTTATGATGGTGGGGTATTGGTGGCCGGGAGTGTTAGCGCACTGCAGCTGGGAGCACGTGAAACGAAACGTTTTACTGCAGAACATCTTGAGTTTAGTGTACACCCTTGCCAACTCCACCTATATAGAAAGGCCTGTATACTGATTTTACCACATCAACTACCTTCCTTCATCAACCGCGGCACGTCGATTGGACACGAGTTGCGAGTCATCATTTGGCTAGAACTCTAGGTCAATCAGTGCTTCACCGATTGAAAATTAATCACAGCCACAAGCAGATGCAGCAGTCATGTGCGATTTGTACACTACGGTCAATCGTGGTAAGTGTAGTAAATTCTGTACTATCTTTGAATCCAGGTTGTGTTGCTCCTGCCCATTTTTGATTTGTATGTGCATTGTACCGATGTGCGTTTGGGTATCACCAGGCTAGCAGTCATATTGCACCGGCTAAACTTCTCATATGCAGCATAATCTATTGTCGCGATAACTTAAAGACAAATAAACACACTGCCTAAACACAAACGCCTAAATGGCTTTGGTCTTGTGAACGAAAGTTTACAGACGCCTGCAGCTGTGTGGTATAGAAGAGCTCTCATGATCATAAGTTCCGATAAAACGAATATCACATATCATTACTGCGAAGCAAATTCGTTTGATCCATTACTATTAAATACAACAGCTACATAGACTTGAGCTCCTTGCTCAGCCATTTTATTTTGGAATGCCATCACTGCTGCTGCAAGTGACCCATGCACCTTCACGATGCTCTACTGGAGCATGTCGGGCTGCTTCAAAACTGAGCCGATGCAGCTTCTACGGCTATGTGTACTTTTCTTTTTCATTGTTGTCCGCTGCATTTTACTGCTTCCGCCAGCCCTTATATCACTGCTTTCTCGGCCTGTTCGGGAACTCATAGCATCATCACTGACGTTTACACTGGTCTCAGGTCTCTCGGGGTCAATACCAGTGGCGGCTCTGATGCTGGCTAATGCACCGTCCTCGTCAGCGTCAAACACTTCTTTTATTGCTGCGTTTCTAGAAGGCTCCTCAAGCAGGTCGCTTTCTGCAGCCCTTTTGCCCTGCACTTATGAAAACAAGTGAGGAGAATGTCACCCAAGTGGACATGGCTGCAAGAAACTGCAGCATGCTATTCGAACATAGTGATGCCAGAAACTTGGAGATTTCTCTGGAATATAGCCAGTTCGTTTTGCTTGTTTTTATGGCGGCCCCCAGGAGCAGGTATTTTCTGGAACATGTGGATATTTTAAGTGGAAACGCTGCAGCAATTTTATTCAATGTATATACACAATACCTAAAGGTACAATAAATATTTTGTAGGTTGTTTTGGAATAACATTTTGCACGGATTATATCCCCGGTCATATGATGCTTATATCTAAACAAACGTAGCATATTTAGCTTTGGAACAGTAGGTAATTATACAACAGCATACTAAAGAAAGTTACAAATAGAAACGTTGAGAAATTGACTTCATGCAGCATTTTTTTTAGCATATCATTGGGAATGTAAGAGCCGGAAAAGGTCACGGTGGCAAATACCTCCACTACGTCTGTTAAAACACCAAACCCTTTACAAGATTTGTACCACTTAAAAAAAGTAACTTGTTTTTGGCATTTCGCTTTCTTGCCAGAATCTCTACACGAACGTAGTACTACATTTGACAAGGCACGTCAGCCATCCTCGGGCATGTCAGCCAACCTCGGCATGTCAGCCAACCTGAGCAAGAAAAGCGAAATTTAAAACGCTGCGAGGCGAAGCCGCTACTATGAATCATAATCACGCCGGTCGTGCCATGAACTAGTTCGAGGTACGCAGTGGTGCTCAGGTCCACACACGCAAAACAATGTACTATGCGGCCATCCCTCCCGCTAATTGTTTTGCGTGCTTCTGTTGACTTAGCAGGTTACGCCCACTGTCAAAGTTATATCTTACCCAAACTTGTTTCTTGACATTTCGGTGTTTTTGCGGACTGTGCGGCACATGTTTTGAGGAATCGCAGAACTTCTAAAGACGCCCGTAGGCCGGCGCAGAACCCGCCATTCCGTTTCTGCTACCGAAGTCTCATGGCTTCAGTGCCGACGTCTCTGGGGTGATCCAGTTGACAGGTGGCCTTTTCTTTGCGGTATACGCTCCTTCTGTCATCGTAAAAAGGGGTAAATGTGGAGCGCAACTGCAACCAACGAACCGAGAGCCAACCGAGGAAAGCAGACGGCACGTTTGGATCCACCAGGCCTACCGGATAACTGGAGCCGTGAGTAAGTTAAAATATTAGGAGCGTAAAGTATGTGCAAAATATACGCTGAACAGATTATTTTCGCAATTAAAAGACGCAAAAAACATTTTTCCGGGAAAATATTGCCTTTTTTTAAATCCCGTAACATGTGTCAAGTTGTTCCGACGAGAGTAGGATTTGCAAGCCGAATATGTGTTTAGGAAACTCAGTGTACCTAATATGACATTTAGGTTAAATACCATTTGAGTTGCCGTGTGGCACTGCCTAAATGACATATAAACTGATTAATATTTGGCGTAAATGACATGTTAGGTGCCGTCTGACAGGGGTATAATACATTTTGGTGCATGATGATGTAACATTTTATGCAGTGCATTCGCAATTATATACAGGGTGATACAAGGAGACGCCAGGCTCTTTAAATCGACCGGAAAATTCGGTTTCGTAACCTATCGCGCTACGACTTTGTGCAGCGTTGCCCACAGATGGTGCATTTTTTTTTGTAAAATTTGCAAAGAGCGCACTTACCTGAGGAAAAAGTAAAGAAAGAAAAGGGCTTAGCTCCTATGGAAATGCGGCGAAGCCAAAGGTCTTCAAACAATACGACGCCGTTTCGCAAGGGAGACAAGAGATGGCGCAACGAACGCCGCCAACGAACGAGCAAACGGCGCCGAGAGCCGGCGTCTTTTCTTTAGCAGACGATCTTTTCGACTCAAAAGCGGCGCGCGTTCCGCAGGGGGCGACAGTCGCGGAAACAAAAACAACAACTAATGTGAAAAAAACTCGCGCCGCTTTTGATTCGAAAAGATCGTCTGCTAAAGAAAAGACGCCGGCTTTCGGCGTCGTATGCTCGTTCGTTGGCGGCAGTTGGCGTCGCGACCGCTTGCGCCATCTCTTATCTCCCGTGCGAAACGGCGCCGTGTTGTTTGAAGACCGGTGGCGTCGCTGCGTTTCCATAGGAGCTAAGCCTTTTTCTTTCTTTACTTTTTCCTCAGGTAAGTTCGCTCTTTGCAAATTTTACAAAACAAATGCACCATCTGTGGGCAACGCTGCACAAAGTCGTAGCGCGATAGGTTAAGAAACCGAATTTTCCGGTCGATTCAAAGAGCCTGGCGTCTCCTTGTATCACCCTGTATAATCTTGGAGTTTCCCAGTATATCGACGAAAGGAAATTATAAGTGGTAATTTGTCGAAATATATAAATATATTATTACAATATGTGGTCGTCTATTTCATGGCAAACAGTTTTAAAAAGTGTCGCGAACAGTTAAATAGGCGATATCTTAACCGGCTGAAAATTTCAAGCTCGATAATTGAGCTACTAAAATTATCGAGCCATTGTCCCGGTAAGATTGTTAACTCCAAAGCTTGCTATGAAAGCGAAAGCGATAGGTTTATTTTGTCGCACTTGTTTGGAGCATGCGCTGTGAGCCTTTGGCATCCGAGTAGAAATTTGAATTGTATTGGTTTTCTTTTAGCTTCAGCATTGCATATAAAGATGACTGAAATTTGCGCTCCTTCCGTCTTATAGTTTAGCGCAGTGTGATTCAGTGAATTCAAGTCATGCTACTAGTAGTCCACGTGCCTGCGCAGTAACGTTGCAATGGCTATTTTACTAAACGAGTGATGTGTGCTGATTATTAGAAGAAATATACCGGTGTTTCATTAGGTATCAAATAGAAAAAAATATTCTAATAATAATGGCGTGACAGACACATCGGTTTCAGCACAGTGATCGGCTCATCGTTCCTGTTGTACTCACCCGAATACGACTGTGAAAAGAGAAAACCCACCAAGTCCGACCAGGTAACACGTTAAGGGAGAAGTGGCAGTCATCTGTTAAAAAGAAGAGCGAAACTATATAAAGTTTAACGCTATGTTAAAGGTTTATAATCGGTAGAATGCATATGCTAATTATTTCACGTGCATAACTGTCTGGAAGTACGCTGCGATTAAAACGTCAAGTCCCATTCAACCTAAATAAACCAATGAAGCAACATTTGCAATTATTTTTTTTTTGTAACTAAGTGCTTTACCTTAATAGAATCACTATCATGTCCTAAGCCCATCAGAATTCATTGTATTCATTTGAATTAATGAAAATGAACTCCAACCGTACTGCTTACTTTCCATAAGTTTTTTGAGTAAATGGTGTACATGCTTCCTCTGCTTATATTAAGGTGCATTAAAATGCCCACATGCATTGTAATGCAAAAATGCTCACAAATAATTTCGCCTAATGTTTTTAGATCTTTTTGTTATTTAACGGCAGACATTCGATGCAGGCTACCCTATCGATGGATACTTTTATTGTGATGTTTCTAAAAACTTTAAAGCCAAGTTTTTTTGTAACCCTTATTGGCTTCCCTGGTGGTGTTCACTCGATAAACGCCTTGGGTTCCGGTACTGTCCAGTTACCTATATGTCGAGCGTGATACCTTGGTAATTCAAGCACTGGGATAAATGACTTTGGTACTTCGATTACATTTTTAATCTTTACTTTAATCTCGGTAGATTATACAAGAAAATTAGTTGGCAAAGCCGAATAATAAATACCTCACTGTTGACAGAGATAAAGACGTCGACAGTAACTTAAAATTTTGATTTTTGAAGAATTTAGTGACATATGTGGCATATTCCAATGAAAGTAATTACGGTCTCTAACACTTTTGAAGAAGAGGAAACTGATGCTGTTCGTCAGTTAATCCTCGGAACAACTAATATTTAGTGCAACAGTACTAAATGCTCATATCTTAAAACGCAAGTTGCCATAAACTTCCGCTTCACCAACTATTAGCACACAACTGGTAAAATAGTTTTTTTTTTTTTGTAAATTGAAAACAAATGCAAGAAGCCTGCAAACTGAGCTATATAATTTAACTTCTTGCAATATTTTACTTGGTAAACTGATATTAAAATATCACCCACTCAAGGGCCTTCACAGTTTTGTTTACCTGCATATTTATTCGGTATACCATCTTCAACAACGTTTTTGAAGGGCGAACGAGGAGCGTAGAAAATAATACCGTATATAAAAGTATCGCTGCTGGAAGAAACACTTACAAAATTGTCTCCCAGCAGGGATCCAATAAACATAGACAGCTTGCACGCTGAGAAAACAAAGCCATATTTCCAAGCGTCCAAACCCTTCGATGAGGCCTACAAGCGTGGAAAAAAAAACATTGATCGCTAGCGTTTCTTATCAAGGCCACAAACAGACAGAATACACGTACCAGTTGTTTAGCATTATATTGTGACGATAGAGTGTCCTTTCTTTATCTTCATAGATAACATGGAGAAGACATTGAGTCATTGTGCTTAGTGTTTGTGTACAAAGGTCTCTGTATAAAGCCAGGGTCATACTCCTCATACATTATACAAAAGACAGTTTGCATACACGAGTCACCGCAATTTCCGTGGATAAAATGCCTCGTGTCATATTTATCTTTCAACGCATTGCCATGCGGCATTCGAAGCACGTATCTCGCGGTGACTCGCGTTCTAATTTCTATGCAGACTGTCTTTTGTATGTCGTATAAGCAGTCTGACCCCGGATTCGAGGATATTTGTTATACTTACGATGTACTCGACATACGAAGATTATATCACTTTTGCGGCGACTTCCGACAACTCTTTAATTAATCATAAAATGTTCCGGTAGATTGAGTGGAACCGAAATTTAAATATGGCATATGAATGGGAGCTTAATTTGTCAAATCCTGGCAGCATGATATTCATCCGGCCATTCCGTATTTCGAACAAATTGTTTTGTTGAAACGTCGGTTACGACGATCTTATCAAAAGCATCAAATTGTAATTTAAGGTTGAAGGTGGTTAATTACAAGAAGCCCAAGTACCTTTGGAGTTTCTAGAGTTAACAACTATGAAAGAAAATTTAATTTTACGATAGCTTGCCCAGCACGCAATTAAAATTCGGTTTGATTCAAAATAGATCTGTTCGCTATATTCTTACTAATTATCACCCTACTGCAAGCGTAACATCTATGAAATCGCTTTAAAACCTACCAAACCTTTCCTCTCGTTGTGAACTATACCGTCTTTGTTTCATAAACTTTATTATCACAATCCTTCCTTGCGTCATAAATTACTAACTTCTCCTTCATTTGTCTTGTCACGCATCGATCCCCAACACAAAATCGGTCTACCTGTTTGTAAAACCACTATATTTATAATTCGTTCATCCTCAAAACAAAAATCAATTAGAACAACCTTCCATCATCAGTTGTGTGTGTAAGAGATTCATTTATGTTTAAGCGCTGATTATTCAATTTTCTAAGTTACTGGTTACTCCTTTCGTGTTTCTATTTCCTTAGGTTGTCATTTTGGTTTTTTAAGTGTGATTCTACTTTTCTAACCAACTCCACTCTCTAATGCCCTCAGGCCCTGAGAGTACAATAAGTAAATAAATAAACCATATAAATGAACCATATAAAATAATCAATGATGTCTCTAAGTTAAACTGACCGTTTGTTTTGTAAGTTGAGAGGAACGAACTGTGAATTTGTGAATTCTAACGAGTTGTATATTGTGAAGTTTGTGAGCTTGTTATACGATGATGGCCGACTCCGTGAACTCTAAAGAGGTCGTGCTGAAATGGGTAATTAACCTATGAACTCAATTATTAGCGTGATTGTGAACTCGTCATGAATTTCGAAGACATTGATTGATACTTGAGGATGCATCTGTTCGCTTTTGGCATTCTTCGCCTGTAAGCCGTGTCCGTTTGCCTACAGGCTACGCACGAACGAGGAGCGGTGGCGCCTTATAAATGTTCAGACGCGAGAGAACCTTGCGTAACAGAGGGAGAGCAATGGTAACGAAAAGGTTCGGTGGAGGGGGGGGGGGGGGGGGAAGTGTTTTGGACATATCTAAATGGCCCCCGTCGTCAAGAAGTTGGCTAGTCCAGACATGTTTCCTTATCTTGGCACAGATCAATCTGAATAGTCTCTATCTCTGACAGTTTCCGCGTGTGCGGTGCAAACACATAGCCGTAAATAGCGTCCGCGTAGACCAAGAGGAGCCCGTGTCTCCCGCGTGGGACGGAGGAGTGCGGTGCACAAATGTGCGTCATAAAGATTTGGGGTCCCCGTGCGTGTTAAGGCTACTTCCCACATTTTAACAAATTAGGGGTTAAACGCAACTTGGAAGTGTCCCAGGGCCATTGGCTAAACGGGACCAGTGCGGTCTCTCGTCAAAAGTGGCATCAAGAGATTACGACGCACTAGGTCAAACGCATATTTGTTAATTAGCCTTTAACGATTGCCGGCTCTCCACCTGATGCCTGCGCCGATTGGTGTTGCTGACGCTCCGTGCGACAAGTTTCCACAGTCTGGTCTGCTTGTTTTCACACCAGGCGTAGACATACAAGACAACCATGGGTGGTGCAATGATACCATTAGATTGCTCACTTTCTTCGCGGATTATAGACTGTTTCACGCCAGGACCTTTATAACCAAGCAGTGAACCACTGTGCTTGTGACAGAATTTTACTGAAACAGAACCCAGAGACTCGACGCCAACCAGAAACAAATACGAAATACGAATTCGAAGTCCTGTACCCCGTGGCTGACGACAACGCAAGAACTGCTAATGAGCGCTTAGGAAAAGCCAAAAAAGTATCCAGATAATATTGGCACGTACGAGGGTGTCGAAGCGAACATCTACAACTTTGTTAGCGAGGCTGATTTTTTAAGAAGAAATAGTCACGGGCAACCTCCTCGCCAAAATCGTTTGGCCTCAGATAGTACTTCACCTGTGGTTTCCCCTGACTAGGCTCCTTTTTCGTTTGGGTTGCCACAAGACCGGGCGCATCATAAAAGAGTGGCATGTCACGCGTTGAGACAGGTGTCGACGGTTTGACATCTCGAAAAGAACTGTATAAACTAAGCACGGGGCCACAACACACACGTAATGCAAGCACGTAGTTCTAGAGTTCTTGATGGACAAAGAAAAACCTGTAGAAGCATACGGAAACATCCAGGACGGTCACCTTCTGCCTGCGACCCTCAGTCAAGTCTCAACACTGTTAGCGTCACAGACGGGTCCGGGCTCACGTGAACGCTATGGCGGTAACGACGACACACCGTCAATGAAGAAAATATTTAGATCAAAAGCGACGATGCAGGTCACATCACTGGGCAACCCGAATGTCTTAGTGGTAGGCTTCAAAAGCAGCTCCGAGGAGGATTGTTGCGATTTTCCATCAAGCGAGCCCTACTTACAGCGCGAAACGTAAGCGGCATACGGAGGTACAGAATATATCATAAAACAGGAGGCGGGTTAGCGTGGCTCAGATAACTGTCACAATAACTATTGTGGTTGTGAACTACGATCCAGTGATGGTCTAAATGATGCCGGTGGTGGCTTCTCTGCTACTGATAATTAAAGAGTGTCGCCATTCTAAAAAAAAAAAAAAACATATAGTACTCAATATGGCTGTTTCGCTCATCTTCCTTAGAACATTCAAAAGTAGTTTTAATAATGTAAGAAGTATCATTCGACATTATGATAATCTAACTTCGCACAAAATCGTCATTGATTGTCAATGCAACTCTTACAAAAAATTGGCTTTTGAGCACTGCCCGCGACAGCGAAAACCGGAACCGCGATAAGTGTTTCAATTTTTATCGCTGTGAGAGAACGTCGTAAGTGGTGTGTCAAATTCTTAATCGCGGTTAACAGATTTATTGAATCGTTTATGCAAATATTGCACCCCTACTTGAGTTTATTTGCGTTCGGTTAGAGTGTACTTATAAAAGTGTTCTCCTACGTACTTGCTATCGTGTGCCTAATGCGCTGCTGCAAGTTTTGTTGTGTGATTAACATGATGCTCCTGATGTCTTTTGTTCGAAATTTCTGCTCCCACCTCAGATTGTTTAGGGTGCTTTTAACCTTCCGCAGATTTACTGGTCTATGGCGTTTCCTTCTGCTACCTGCAGTTCTTCGCAATATTCACTGTCTAAGCTTTTGCTCTGATTTCAGCTCATATTGTGTCTGGCACGATAGCCAATGCGTTAGATCTAATTCTTACAACTACACCGGAGCTTATCTCCCCTGTTACATATTTGCCAGGTATCAATGACCACTTGGCTCTACACATTACTTTACATACATCAATGTGTGTTTCCTATAAATGCCCATATTGAATAACCGCCTGTGAGGTACACCAGGATTTCTAAAATATTTTGCCGTACCCTTCAAAAGTTTGAGATATCTGTCGGAGGTTTATAATGGTCCTGACTTACACTTCAAGAATTTCTAAAGTATATAAATTACGCGTCAGTTTTTTAAGAGGCCAGTGGGGACTGTCCCAATCTTTTCCGTGAAATTACGGTACACATCAAAATCATTTAACGGGTTTCTGAGAGAGATCATGGGACCCTTCGGGGATAGATGCGTCGGCGAAGCCGCTGGGACGTTTTGTACCGGATGGCCACAACGTAAGGACGCTCACTGTCGGCTTTCTTTCCTATGCCTGGGAAATATCTTCAGCTCAGTGTGCGGATCAAGGACTCTCAGTGCACTGTTTCTTGTATATCTTTCTCCGCCCGGGTTCAGAAGCTCATCCAGCGAGCGAAATAGACACCGGAGACGCCACCACGACGGCAGCAGGGAGGATACCTGACTTAGCTCAAAATGTCTCCGCGGCGGCGGACGTTAGTTTTGCGTTCGTGGTTTTCGCTAAACGTGCTACTGAAAGCGAGCATGTGTGCGTGTGGTGCTCGCGTTCAGTTTCATTAGCTGGACTACCGAGCATGTCAGGAATTTACCCAGCGGCATTGTGAGTAGCTCGAAAGATATATTTTTGCGACAAAGAACTCGGTTGTCTTTATTTGGTCTGATCGCATATGTCTACAGCTGATTGCGCCCGGATTTGAGGACCCTTTGGTTCTTATCGTTTTTTCGAGTGAACAACATGAATGTAAAACTTAATGCGTAAAATAAACTTCCAATAACATTTCAAGCAGTATTCTTGGTGTATGGTTCACAGTTATTTGGGCCTCTAAAGACTTGATGGGCTGAAGGGCCCTGAAAGGCTGAATGGTCTGAAGGGGTTTGAAGGGCTGAATGGATTTGAATGGGCGAGAGAAGGAGAGCATTATCACAACTGCTGCATCTAAAAAGGTATTTGAGACGAAATTTATTACCACGCACTCCACGAAATGTGCCTCTGCTAAGGTATCTAATTATCTGTGTTGTGCCAAAAGCAGAGTACGCACCTGCAAACACATTTGCAGCAATTGAGCTCAAATAATTATCACTCCCAGTGAAATACAATTTTAGTAGTTTAATACCAAATATGTTATTAAATGTCTTTAAGATGAAAACATCTAAATTGACTGCAACAAAACTGAATGCATCAAAAAAAAAAAGAAGGAGCAAACAATTTGTTTTGGCGTATTGTTTCCTGCCGATAACTAATTTGAACACACGCTCTTAGACAAATTTAGGACATTAGGTTTTGTTCTTTCGATTGTTGTGAGTGACAGGCTTTTTGCCTTGTGTGGCCGTCCTCACTAAAAATATTTCATGCTACCCTTTCGGATTGACAGTTTGATTTGAAAATAAAAACAATTTATTTTTTATCTTTTTGCTAGCAATTGTTTCTTGCAGTACTTTTCCAACCAAGGGGAAGAGGTACAACGGCGCATGCGCGTCAGTTCTCCTGCAAGAACTACGGTCGCTTCCAGCGCAAAGCTAGGATAGAAAATGGCGTACCATCGCGATTCATTACCAGCGACCTCCGCGCTTCCCCGTGCCGCGTTGTTCGGCAGCGCCATGAGTTCAATTGTTAATTTTACGACAATGTGAAATACGGGGCATTTTGAAATTTTTTGGAATATCTTGCGGGATGCGGGACACAAGCCCTGAATGCGGGACAGTCCCGCGAGTCGTGGGACGGGTGGTCACGCTAAGATAGGAAGACGGGGAAGGGAGCCACGTGGTTTCCAAAATTTAAACCTTGAAAGTTTTTGTTTTCATCTCATTTTAGAGCGCAGCTCTTAGGCGCCCATTCCCGCATTTAGTGGCATCGGCGTCAGCGTAACCGCGCGTTGCATTACAGTACGTGACAGACCTATTCTCAAGTTCAGTTTCCCATTACATTTAGCGGATAAACTGCTCATAAACAGGGCCATCGCCCACTAGATTTAGCGGGAAAATTAACGTCACGTGACATAAGCAGCACTTCAGTTCCTCCGCTAAATTGGGCGCAAAAAAAGAGCTACATGATTTAGTGTCACGTCACCAGTATACAAATTCAGTTTTCCCTGCTCGATTTTGTGGCAAAATTGACGTTACATGATTTCGCCACCAATTCAGTTTTCCCGCTAAATTTAGCGGAAAAATTGACGTCACATAAGTTCGTGTCACGTTGTAGCGATTAAGCGGGTGACACCAACGTGTACCAACGCACGCTCAACGAACGAGGTAGGAGCCGTGCACCACGAGCGGCTGACACGCGACACAAGCTCCGATGGAACACGCCTAGCTGGAACCCAGGTTCGGCTCGCCTACCCCAGACATTATCTCAGACTGGCCCGTTTCTAAATATCTCTAAAATATCTAAATAACAAGTTTGTCAACAAAAGAAGCTTCTCGGTACGTTGGTTAGAACGTCACCTTCACACAAACGTAGTTTACCCATTAGATTTAGCAGGAAAATTGGCGTCACGGGAAATCAACGCCAATTTATTTTCCCGCTACATTTAGCAGAATCGATGACGTCACGACTTAGTCTCACGTGGCCTATACACCAATCCAGTTTCCCCACTATATTTAGCGGGAAAATCGACGTCACGTGACCTCACAACAATTCAGTTTCCCTGCTAAATTTAGCAGGAAAAATGACGACACAAGCATAACTTCCTGTCTCGTCACCTATACACAGAGCTAGTTTTTCCGCTAGAATTAGCAGGAAAATTGACGTCACGTGATTTCAACGCCAATTAATTTTCCCCTCCAAATTTAGCGGATAAAATGACCTCACAACTTCGTGTCACGTGGCCTATACACAAATTCAGTGTTAGCGGGAAATTTGACAGGCACGGGATCTCAACAATAATTATTTTCCCTCCTGACATCGGAGGGGAAAATGACGTCGCATGATCGTGCCAGGTTACATATACACAAATTCAGTTTCCCCGCTCGATTGATCGGGATAACTGACATTACGTGACTTCGCCACCAATTCAGTTTCCACGTTAAACTTAGCGGACACACTGAGGCGAAAATTGACGCCAAAATACCTCAAGAGCTGCGTTCCAATTTCGCGTTACGAAGAAGTGTAAACGTCTTTCAGTTTTTTTTTTTTTTGTAATAGTGAATTCATATAATTCTATATTTAGTTTTTATTGTTTTTGCCTCTCCCTTTTCTAATACAACGAAATAGATTCCTTCACACTGGACTCACCAGCACTGGGAAGAAAGGCTGAAGCAGACCGAAGGCTGCTGATATCCAAAACTCACAGTACACCAATGTCAAAAGCCAGGCGTCTTTCTTGAGCAATTGGGAGCAACGTCTTGGAAATTGTGGGGAGTATGATATAGCTTCGGCTTGCATTTTGCATTTGTTCTGTAAGAAACAAAATGTGGTGTACGGTTCACTGCTGATTCTTGCTGTCTTCACTGCCTGTTTTATGTGGAGATCTGGGCCGTATATTAAGTTATGGTCATTGACAGGTCAAGAATGAGTTGGAAGCTCCTCGCACCTCTTTCCACTTTAGCAGAGCAAACGCTGTAGTGGAGGTTGCCAACTCTCCAGCGTTCGCTCTGCTAAAGTCGAAAGAGGGGGGAGGAGCTTCCACTTCGTTCTTGACCTATCACCAACTATAGTCAACGACTAAAGCAAATGCGGAATGCACGGAGCAGGCACATTCGCGAGTTCTAAAATGGCGTACCCATATGGCCAGCAAGTGTTCCAAAATGCGTCCTTGACGCCATGAAACGCAAGGAGAGGCAGGCTTATCCACCTATCAAAGCACAAGTATATAACGCGCGCAACAACCAAGCGCGTGCCGTCATTGGTTGTGGTAGGGGGAACAAAGGCACGTTGAATGATTTGAGGGTATAGCCAAACGCACGAGCTGCGCAAGAGGCAGACGAACTTCCACGCTGTATAAGTTTTGCGAACGCTAAGAAATTACGTTTTCGCCAGTGCGCTTGCGCCAAGCCCAAACCGCGTTTGTGGTTGGCGTATAGCAACGACGCCATGCTTTTGCGAAAGCAAAGCTTTTGGGAAGGCTGCTCTACACTTCACTAATAACAGCAAAGCGACCTATATTCTGAAACATCCTTGGGCGTCTACTTTCGGAATGGCAGATATCGAACCAATCACTGCGTCAACCTGTCTTGAGGCAAATACACATTGTGTATCTATATCGCATACTGCGCCGCAATTTGATGGGAACGTTCGGTTTCGCTCAGTAAATTCGTTTAACCAATGAGATGGGCAATCGATATCAAGCGACAATACATAGCTTGCACTGACGTCACTTGGTCAGACATAATGAGAGAAAGGACGCGTGAGAGGTTCTAGCTTCCGCTGCGTTAACGAGACTCCTCTGGTCACATGAAAGACGGGCGGCTGGACTTAAGAGAAAGGACGATGGAAAGCGTAGCTTCTGCCGCGTTAACGAGGCGCTTCTGGCCACCAGGAAAGGGCGAACTAGTGTCACGTGTAAGCCGTGTATTGCCACGCGGTCCGAGTGCCGAAAGAGGTGGACGACTCCTTACCACTGAGGTATCACGTTACAGTTCACCCTAAGCCTGCGCGTCTACTTACCCGCAAATACTCGAAGAGCCAATCATTGCGATCTAAGAAATCAGCTCAGCGAGTGGAAAATATATGCGGGTAAGTAACTTAGTAGAAAATATATGCGGAGCGCAAATTCGTGTGGTCCTTTTGCAAGGGTTGCGATGACGTCAGAACGCCGAGCTCTGATTGGCTTAGATTGAAGGATAGTGGATAGACCTCGAGGCAGCTTGCTCTCGATCAGAGCAAATCAAAGATGGGTGTTTTGACGTGATCGCAACCCCCTGCAAAAAAAAGCAGACGAACTCGCGCTCCGAATAGGAGGATCACTATATGCATTAGCGTAGAATTAGGAACGTTCCCGTTTCATCGTGTATTTTTCCCACCCCTGCTTCAGATAACATAGCGCCGTCCACGAAGATCGATAAATGCAGGTTACCTGGTTCTGTAGCAGAGTGGGAGATTCTTGGATGTCAAAGCTGATTTCGTCCATTTTAGGCATATTTGTTGCTTTGCGGCACTCCTGGACTCACTTGGAGACAGTTCTTTTTTTTCTGCTTTCTCTCGAACCGCCGCTATATCTCAGCATTCCAGATGTGAGACTGCTTCTCAGAAGTAGAGTAGGTCGAGCGAAGTTAGCCTTGCCAAAACTGCGTTATCTGGGCATTCGCGTTGTTTCTTTATTTGAAACCGCGAGCAAAACAACGCAGATAACTCAGCCGCGACGTTCAGAAGAAATGCGAGTTAAAGATAAAGCGCTCTACGCACCTTTCATGGAGGAGCCTTAAGTGTACAGGCGCAATGGAGACGTCAATTTGGTTGGCACGTCAGAAAAATCGCTCTATGCCAAGAACTTGAATTTGCATGAGATAACCATCGAAGGACACAGTCTCCGTCTCGCGGGACTAATCTAGACTTTCTTTCGCCTTACGATAGTACCGCAGCGGAAGGTATACGAGCTGTAGGAGCCAATCGAGGGCCGCGGAACTTTCACATGACTTTCGGGAGGAGCACTAAGACGCGCCGTGCGATCAGGTTACAACGTCTTATCGGCCGAGGTTGCTTGGTGCGTCCGTTGCACTCTGTCGGTAGGGAAACCCCTCTATAGGTAAACGTTGTTTCGGACAGATTTTTCTCGAGAGTGAAGCTTTCGAGTTTCGTTGCAAGGCGCTCCCGGCACGGCTTACTTTACTCAAATACTGACAGACCAACTATATATAGTCTCTCTGTTTTGCGTAAATTTGCGATTTTGTTTCTTTACCTTCTTACAAATGCGCTTGAGGCTCACAACCCTTGAAAGCATCTTGAATTAAGCTACACCGGCTCGACAAAGCAGAATTGTCTCCTAAAATGTTTTCAAGCAGTAGACGCAAAAATATCGTCGTGTGTCAGCCGTGATATCATCAGTATATGTCGGCGAATTGAGCGCCGATATTGGGCGCGCTCTCTCAAAATCTTGTGTATTTATAGTGCCCCGCAATGCACTCTGTGCACAAATTATTGGGCTCTCTTTGTGGAACGAATGACCATGGCATTTGGTGCTATGCTCCAGTAGCCTCACTGTCTCCACGGTGAAAGGTCCGGGTACATTTTTCTAGTTACCGTTAGCTTAAGAAACGCAAGGCGTGGTAACTCCCGAGAATCTGATTATCTCTCCGCAGCCAATCAGATTGCGACGTCAGGCAATAACAATGCCTAAGAACCAACCACAAAGCAAGAAGCGCGAACATAATAGTTCACGCTCTGCAATACGTAAACTCTCCGTGACCAGAGAAATCATAACTGAAAACAAGTTGTGGCATAATACAGATTGCTCTTACTATTTGCTTAACTCGCTAAAGGAGACCAATAGATTTGAGTACATTTCAATACAATGTACACGTAGGAATATACATCCTGTACACCAACGCTTTGAGCCCACTTTGCACGGTCTGCAAAAATCAGTTTCTCAACGTATCGCGCTGCGATTTACTTCAGAGGTGCGGCCAGGGGGTGCACGCATAAAGTTAAGATATCATGGAAAACCTTGCTTCGTTCAACAAAGAAGTAAAAAAAATAAAACACTTTGACAATTTTTGACGCCATTTCACAGAGCGACGCGGACGGTGCTCGGTTGACTTGGAGACGCTGCCCACAGATGGCGTATGAATCGAAAGGCGCGCCGATTCGGCCTTTGATCGCACACGATCTATCGAAAGCTTTTTCCTGCATACGCCATCTTTCGGAAGCGTGTACAAGTCAACGAGCACCGTCTGCGTCGCCCGGGAATTGGCGCCGTTCGTACATTGCCCGAAGCAGTTTTTTTATTTTTTTGTGTGAGGTAATTTATCCGTTTAAAAGTTAACTGTATGCATGCGCCACTTAGCCGCATCTCTCTAGTAAATACTACCGCGATAAGGTGAGAAGCCGATTTTTCCGGATCGTCCAGGTGGGATCGAAGCGTTAGTGTACACACTGTAAATGAATTTGGAGAATTTTAGATGTTATTGAACTCCGGGAACAAAAAAGCATCTTGATATCTGTTTTTTATTAAACATTATTAAAACTGTCACAGATGCACAAAGTGGGGCCCACTTGGGCATCCTACCTGGGCTGCCTCGTGGGACCCACAGGGGGCCTATATGGGCCTTCCACATCGGTTCCTCTCATGACACCCACACGCGTGTTTACTTGGGCAGTCCACGAGGGCTCCCCTCGTAGGGCCCACAGTGTACTTCCTTAAACAGTCCAGAAAAAGCCGCCTCCAGGGTCCCACAGAGGGGCTAGGAGGACAGCCTACATGGTCTCCCCCCAGTGGGGTCCACAGGGGACCGTGGGCAGCACATGTGATGTCCTCCTGGGAACCTCATCACGTTCCGGTTTATTTCATAATTTCTCTGCGATGTAGGGTACTGCAGTGCATCGCAAACTGAGCATGCCTCACCTTCCTTTTGTGCCTACTGGAAATAGTATTACAGATTGAAAACCGGAAAATTGAAAGTTGCAAGTGTACGAAATGGAACAAAACATTGTGCGCATTTCATATAAAATTCGTTTGGGAAGTTCATCGGGATGTATAGCCTGCTTGAGCCTGCTACAAACACCGAGTTTAGAACAGACTACGACATTCCGAAGAGTGTGTTCGGAACTCAACCTCAAATTTATTACTCTGCGTAAAAAAATTCCATCCCACGTAAAACAGCCTTGTTACATACACGCTGAGTAGTAAGGTTGTAATAAAATTTTCCTGAACCTTAACCTTATTTCTCACGCTTTAAACAACAATCGTCAGTGATTTAGTTATTAAAACTTAGCCGATATTTCATGTTAAATTTACAGAATATGCCCTAAATATACCAAATATCAGCGGAAAGTGCCATTTTAGGAGTTGAACAGGCAGTTCAATTTGGGAATGTCCGTGCTTTGCCTCCTTGCACCCCAATGTTAACCTTGCCCTTGTGTAGCCGAGGTGGGACCCACGTGGGCATTGCACGGGCAGCGCAAGTTGGGCACGTCCCCGCAGTGCCCCCGTGGAGCCCGCCGCTGTGCCATCTCTGCCTCCTTATAGCCGAGATGTTACCCACGGGGGTATTGCATGGGCAGCCCAAGTTGGGCATGCCCCCGTGGAGCCCATCTATGAGCTAACTCTGCTTCCATATAGCCGAGGTGGGATCCACAGGGGGCATACCATGGGCAGTTATGCAATGCTCCGTGGCTCCCCGTTGCATTGTATGGCTGTCCGTGCAAGTCAACGGGGGCAGTGCATTATATCCAGAGGCGAATGGCACCATGTATTCATTTTGGAAATATATCTTAAGAACCTTGAGGCAATAAACACTTGGCGTTCCCTCACAAAGTTATCACTCTAATGGTTCAAGGCCCCCATACCCACGAATGTATATTTGACCTTTCTTCGACTTTTTATGAACTTAGAAGTATAATTCCTTCTTAATACATGCTCATATTGCAGGCATCCACTGAAGTTCCTTGCAGAAAGGATTCCGCATCCATACCACGAGGAACTGCAGCTTCAGCTGTCATAGTGTATAGGTGTATGTATGGCACAACAGGACTATACAAATATTTTAATGAAAACGTACTTCTGCTATTATAGTGCATATATGTATGGCACAACAGGACTATACAAATGGTTTTATGAAAAAGTACTTCTGCTATTATAGTGCATATATGTATGGCACAACAGGACTATACAAATACTTTTATGAAAAAAGTACTTCAGCTGTCATAGTGCATATACGTATGGCACAACAGTGCTATACAAATACTTTTATGAAAAAGGACATGTTGCAAGACTGGACTAAGAAAAGCTGTCCAATGATACAGCGTGCGCCATAGACATATTTACAGTATTTTTAACTGCAAAAGCTTGTGCCATTCATCTCCATGTATTCGTGGGCAGTCATTCCCCTATATAAACATTTTCGAAAGTCACTTACAACGTCTGAATCATATAGCGACAAGATCTGAAATTTGGCATTTGGTTCACATTGCTCGTGCTAAATTGGGTGAAAAATGAGCATTCAGATATGCATAGATTATTTTTTTGCAGTAAAGAAAGCACACCATATTTTGGATGTGCACTTTGTACAAAAAGATGTGCATGCAGTCAGATGTAAAAATAGAACATGTGCTGACATTGTTTCCAACAAAAGATGTGCTATTTTGGAACATGATGGCACACTTTCCGTATCTTGCAGCAAACAGCACTTGTACCATCATAGTGGTGTACGGGACGCATGTATGCTAATCTTGTTACCACACCATGTCCACCATTGAGGAAATTTGGTACATGCCCCTTAATTCAGTTATCTGGAACATGATGTGGAAAAATGGTTAGCATCCATATGTCCCGTACTTAAACGGTACTTTCTTCTAACAGTGTACATCATTTTCAAAAGTCTATTAGCTTTACCAAGTTCGCCTGCACTCTTTCCCTACTGACAAACCATTTATGGTCGCCATTTCTCGACAACGAAGAGCTTGATCGGATGTGTCTTGCCGAACACTGACGCAGAACTCGTTTTTAACAAGAGCCGAGCCGAGTTCACGTCGAATGTTAAAGCAGGTTTAATGCCCAATACATGCCTAGACTACTTGGTCAAACAATGGCGTACGGTGGTGTGGTTCGGGCTCTTGAAAAGAGCCGATTTCGCACCATTGTCTTAATTTAGTTAAGGAAACTAGACCAACATCGGATATGCCATTGAACTAACCACCTCTAAAAGACAAATGAGATGGTTATCGTAACGTCTACTCTTAAACATGCCTTCGCGTCTAATACTCGCGAAACGCCCAAAAGAGCCAATTTCTGCGATCTAGGAAATGAGCTCAGCGAATGATGAGGTGGAACACTCCTTTAGACCTAAAAATGAAGTCTGCGGTGTGGCATCACGCAATGTAAAGCGTCATGCTTACATTGCGTAATATCACAGCGCAGACTTATTTTGAGGTATAACCAGATGTTCCGCCTCATCATTCGCTGAGCTGATTTCGTAGATCGGAGAGATTGACTCTTCGAGTGTTTTGCGGGTAAGTTGACGCGAGGCATTTTTAAGAGAGTAGGCTGCACTACACAGCTACACACCTATGATTTGTTTTCACCATGCATAATTATAATTTCTAAACAACATAAGTCAGCGTCTCACAACCAAAAAGAAAATATAAGAATAAGATTAGAATAAAATGTGGTGACTTTCAAGAGAAAGGATCTAAATATTACCAGACTTCCCTTTTACCTTCAACTAAGTCTCTGTTGCACCTTGGCACAACAGTTGTCGACCCAGTGTGTGCATTTGCTACAGGCGCCCTGAGGAGGCTTCTGAGATCGACTAAATAAGAAAATAACTCACTGCGCTGGCTCTAAGCATCCAAGAAATCTTCAAATCACGAGGATACGCGGTTGAGTTTCCTATTAAAAAGCAATCAAAGATCGCAACATACCGACGTTATCTCCGGTAATGGGAGAAGCATGTTCCGAAACCAGGACCACTGTCAGCTAATAGCAAGCGAAGGATCCTCGCCCCTTCGACTGGGGGAACCCCGGAATAGAGAACTCGAATGGGCGCGGCTCGTTGCACTTACAGCCCGAACTGCGATTCAACATAACGAGCCTGCTCATGAGAGCTGACAGTCGGATATATCACGCCCGCGAAAAAACAAATTGTGAGTTGTTTTTGATACGATTATTGCAGTATTATGTTCCCTCTCCACAAAAAAATTACATTTCGACTGCTCTTATTTGCTTGTAATAACAGCGTTTGCTATCCAACGAAATGTCGCGTTTTCTATGGTCACATGTCGTCCTGGCTGCCGAAGGAATGCTCCTCTCATGGCCAGGGATGACCAAGGTGTGTTCAATTTTTGATTGCTTTTTTAAAAGGGAAATCGGCTGGGCATTGTTAGGATTTATAAATTTCTAGGATGCTCACAGTCCGCAGACTGAGTTATTGTCATATTTAGGTGATCTCAAAAACCTCATCAGGGCACCTTTAATATTTTCAGTTCAAGAAAGCTTCGAAAGTCTCAAAAATGAGTAGCTTCTCGGCTTTAGATAGGTTCGTGGTACGTAGCTTCACAACAACGAAAGTATTTTCAGGTATATTTTTGTCGTACTCCTGCTTCCTACTGTTTAGCTGCAAACGCTGCATATAAAGTCATCATATTCAAAACAAGATATAGGCCAGCGTTATACCTCTACTGCTGACAACGTGCTCTCATGTATTTCATACCGGACACGTAATGAAATTCGCGAGGTACAGGGATGTTATCCGCCGCCGAAAAACGAAGTCAAACGCGCGGATGATTCCAGTCTGTCGCAAATACTGCCAGTTGATTTTACGACTTACCTAGTACGGGGCAGGAAACGGTGATGCTCTGGATTTTGCACTGTTTTATGGCGGATTTACTTGGTGGATTTGGAGCGATCCATAGGCGCTCAATGCTCGCCCTTTCAGAGCAGTAAATGCTAGCGCGCGCTTGCACGCGCAAGACGATTTGAAGAAAAAAGAGCTCCAAAACCGCTCTAAGTTCACCAAGGGAATTCCTGATCAGTTGAGTGTGCAATTCGCAATTGTTGCTTTCATAAAGTAATTAACTAGTTTTATAAAATGCAATAAAAAGTGCTGCCACTGACGTCGACTGGCCATTTCAAGAGGAAGACAAAGTATACACTTAATAACAAACTAAAATGTTTTCTTATTATCGGGAGTCAATGCGATCTCAGCAAGACTTTAATTTAAAGCCTGAAATCATTTTTGGTAGGGTCGAGGGTACGACGACCTAACATGCCTCATCCTTTTCTCCCAACAAAAAAACATATGGCAGTTGTGAAAATGTATTCGCTGTATTAATTTTTGTTTCCAATTCTTGATAACATATTAGTTCAATCGAATAGAAATGTTGAGATTCCTGAAGGTTTCAACTGCACACCAAGAACTACCCTTCTGTTGGTGTGATGGTTGTAATAACATAAAAAAAGAAATTACCGAGGAACCGTGGATTTGTGCTCGAAGATTCGGTTTTACAATAGTGTCATGCGTTTATAGATACGTCTGCTTGTTTCATAGACCTTTCCCAGATTGCAATTCGTGGCGCCGGGAATTGTGGGGCTGTTCCGGTGAACGCCAAACTGACCCGGGGGCTTCGTATGCTGTGTTCTGTAAAAGGCACAATCTATTCCCTCTAATATCTGGGAGTTCAGAACACAATGAGGGGTTGAACGATAGCCATACTATAATAATTTGTTTGCTTATCGTCCTGTCCTTGAATTGTCAAAACCATAAAATGTCAAGTCGACGTCAACTTTGCCTCCTTTTTTTGGGCATTGATCCTTTTTATCATAAAGACGCCACGCGGCGGCGGATGTAGGAACTAGGAGAAAGGGGGGGGGGGGGGGGGGGGGAAGGGGGGCTGGAGGGACCATCTTTACAACTGTCATGCCCTTCCGGCGCCATTCTTGGCGCCATTGAGCCTGGGAGTACCGAAACTCTCAGGCTCAATGGCGCCAAGATGGTGGATCAGTCTTTCTTTTTTTTACTGTGGTCACCATCGGTGTTTTGAAAGCATGTTTTTTGCGTAGAAACAAACGGAAAAAGGTCTTTTCATACCAACATTTATTGAAGATCAGCATAAAATCACAAGAGCGTGATGCTTTCATAAATTTTTAGGTTACAATGTCTTGCGGCACGATTATTATTGTCTTTATACAACCATATTTCACCGGTAATTTCAGCTAGCGCGGCCCAACCTGGGCGCGTCCTAACTTCGGTGGTAATTCGCGACGGGTCCGCTTGGGAGACGGGGATTGGCAGCTGCGTCTTGGATGTTCTTCGCGGGCCAGGTGTTCCCTGGTCCGTCCTCCGTTTCTTCAATGTCCTAAAAGCCCCCCCTCCCCCCCCCCCCCCGCCGCCACCCCCCCCCTTTCCCCGCGCAAGGCTTACGCCTTCGGCATTGCCGTGCCTTTGGGAACCTCGCCGGACGACCTCATCCATGCGGTCGCCGGTATTGTCGGACTTCGTGAAGTCTATTCAGCGCAGCACTTTGGTCCTCAAAAGTTTATGAAATCGTTATTGACAGCCGTTACGCCGCTGCCAAGCTCAACGAACTAGGCGTCGCAAGTGACGAACGTTACTTGCATGTTCCTGCCCAGCTATGTCCACGACGACCTGTTGGTCTAAGTCCTGTCCGCTTAAGGAAGGTCCTGGAAATCATGCGTGTAACGTACGGCGGCACGCCAACTGTAAAGACCGGGAGAAAACGTGTTACAATCGAAAGAAAAGAGTGGGACACGGTCCCGAGCTTGCTTCGAATCGGAGGCCACTGGGCTAGCTTCGACTACTCGGACATCAAGTGGGTGTGCCGGCGGTGCCCACACGGACACATTCAAGTCAACTGCACGACAGAGCACTGCGACCAGTGCGCTGTCTTTGGACACGCCACGGACGGTTTCACGTCCGAGTGCCGCCGGTGCGGCGGCTCCCACGCAACTGTGGACTGCGTGGGTCGGCGGAGCAAAGGACAAAGCGGGAAAATCAGCCGAGGGTCGGGGCAGCCTCGGCTGATTTTCCCGCTTTGTCCTTTGCTCATGAGGTGACTCCCCCTCGCCCAGCGCCCAGACTGGAGCGCTCACAGCCCCAGCCAAGCCCCAAGCCAACATCGACCCGGAGAACTCCCAGTCCGAGCTGTCAGAAGGACGTAGGCCCCCGGCTCCGCTGCCGGACGTCGCGGGTGCGACGTTCCGCAAGACGTAACTGTGACCAGTTGGTAGCGCCCCCTCCAGTCCGCCCGTCTGTGGCCGCCAGGCTCGGCGGGCAACATTGATCACCGCGCGAATAAACGCCGTGGCGCGCACGCCGCCCGGTCAGTCATCGTCCACCCTCACAACCAGGCTGCGAGTCGTCTCTTCTCGGCGGGTGCTTCGGCCCCCTTCGTCCACGTTCCGGAAGGATCGTGACACTGGCGACGAGGAACCGTGACACTGGCGTCTGACAACGTGCACGGTTCGGCCCACGCCGCCGAGAGAGTCCGACCACCGCCACCCGCTCCTGTTGCCATGCCGCTGTACGGGACGCTCGAGCCGTTCGAGGGAGATGGGTCCGCCTGGCCTGTCTACGAAGAACAAGTCCACGTGTTCTTCCGGGCGAACGACACGCCCGAGGCGAAACAACGGGACATCTTCTTGGCCAGCTGCGGGACCCGCGTCTTCAGTCTCCTGCTCGACCTCCTCAAGCTGGCCACGCCGCACGTGAAAACGCTGGGTGAGCTGCTCGCCACGCTGCGCTCGCACTTCAGCCCGGCGCCGTCCACGCTCATGGAGCGGTTCCGCTTCAACAACCGGAGCCGCCGGGACGGGGAGACCCTCGGCCAGTTCGTCGCTGCGCTACGAGGGTTAGCGAGCACCTGCGCCTTCGGCGACCAGTTGGACTCGCTACTCCGGGACCGGTTCGTCTGCGGCATCAACAACCCCGCCATGCAGACGCGACTCCTGGAGCTTCCCGACCCCTCGCTGGACGACGCGGTGAAGGCAGCGCAGGCGATGGAAGCAGCAGCCAAGGACGCCAGCGAGATTGCGCGTGCGGCCGGCTCACCGTCGACGGAAGCAGCGGAAGCGGCGGTGAACAAGATGGCGACGAGGAGCGGTGCCTGCAGCCGCTGCGGTGCTGCACACTCCCCTTCACGGTGCCAGTTCGTCCGGGCTCAATGCTTCACGTGCGGGAGAACTGGGCACCTCGCACGTGTCTGCCGAGGGGGGAGGACGAGCGGCGGCCAGCAGCAGCAGCAACAGCCTGGTTCAAGCCCGGGTTCCAGCCAAGCCCGCGGCCAGGGTGGCCCTCGCAAGAGAACGCGGCGGGGACGAGCGGCTCCAGGTTCGGGTCCCTCAACGAGGCTCCACGTCGTGGCCGAGGACCCGCAGATTTTCGACGTGTGGCAGACGAATAAGCCTCCATCGTCTGTGCCACCTTACTTGGTGTCTGTCAAAATCTGTGGGCACCCCATCACCATGGAGCTGAACACAGGGGCCAGCGTGTCGGTCATGGCCGGGAAGCTGTTCAAGCGGACCTTCCCTGGCGTGTCCATCGAGGCGTCCGACGTCATGCTGCGCAGCTACTCCGGGCAGCTTTCCCAGGTCCAGGGTCGGGCCCAAGTCAGCGTTCGCCTTGGCGACAGGGAGGCAATCCTTCCCCTTTATCCAACCAAGGGGTCGTCGCCGACGCTGCTGGGCCGGAACTGGATTCACTCGCTGGGTGTTCGGCTGCCGGAGTACCAGAAAGCTGCGCTGCACGTGGTGAAAGACGTCCCGAGCCTCCTGACAGACTCCCAGGCCCTGTTCCAGCCGGGGGTGGGCACCTTCGCCGGCACGACGGTCGGCATCCACGTACCCGAGGGAGCCCGGCCTCGCTTCTTCAAGCCGCATCCGCTGCCGTTCGCCCTGAAGGACGGGGTCACCCAGGAGCTGCAACGGCTTCAGCGAGAGGGGCTCCTGGTGCCAGTCAAGACCTCCGAGTGGGCCGCACCGATTGTCCCAGTCCTCAAGCGAGACGGCCGCGTCAGGATCTGCGGGGTCTTCAAGGTCACCATCAACCCCGTCGCTACCGTCGAAAAGCACCCGCTGCCTCGGATCGAAGATCTCTGGTCGGCTCTGTCCGGGGGACAGAAGTTCTCCAAGCTCGACCTTCGAGACGCCTACCAGCAGCTGGTGCTCCAGGATGCCGCCCGGAAGTATGTCACCATTTCGACTACCATGGGACTCTTCCAGTACACGCGCCTACCGTTCGGCGTGGCCTCGAGCCCCAGCCATCTTCCAGAGGGAGATGGACAACCTCTTCAGGGGCATGAGGCACGTGGCGGTGTACTTGGACGACATCCTGGTTACCGGTACCGACGACGGGGACCACCTGCAGAACCTGCGCAAAGTCCTGACACGCTTGCAGGACGCCGGTCTCAAGCTGAGGCTGGACAAGTGCGTGTTCCTGACCCCCAGTGTGGAGTACATGGGACACATCACCTCCCAGGCTGGCCTGGCCTCGGCACCCCGCAAGATTGAGGCCGTGCTAAAGGCGCCGAAGCCCAAGAGAAAGAAGGAGCTTCAGAGCTACCTCGGCCTCATCAACTTATACCGGAGGTTCCTGCCCAACCTGTCGACGCATCTGGAGCCGCTGCATCGTCTGCTGCGTGATGGTCAGCAGTGGACCTGGAAGAAGCAGGACTTGGCCTTCCAGCACAGCAAGGAGTTGGTCATCAAGGCTCCAGTGCTGGTGCACTTCGATCCGGCCAAGCCTGTAGTCCTCACCGTAGATGCGTCTCCGTACGGGGTAGGAGCCGTCCTGTCGCACCGGGTTCAGGATGGTCAGGAACGCCCTGTGGCGTTTGCTTCTCGTCGGCTTCATGCGGCAGAGCAACGCTACAGCCAGCTCGACAAGGAAGGCTTGGCCCTCATGTTCGGGGTTGAGCGCTTCCACCAATACCTGTGGGGCCGGAAATTCGAGGCGATCACGGACCACAAGCCGCTGCTGGGGCTGCTGGGACCTGACAAGGCTGTCCCAGTGCAAGCGTCGCCTCGTGTGGTACGCTGGGCCTTGACGCTAGCGGCCTACAACTACAAGCTGGTGTACCGCCCTGAAGAGGACCTGGGACCTGCCGACGCCCTGAGCCGCCTGCCCCTGCCGGAGGTGCCTGCTGCCGTTCCAGAGCCAGCTGACGTTTTCCTGCTGGAGCGGGCCTACCCGGGGGTGCTCACCAGGACTGCGGTGGCGCAGGCGACCAGCCGGGACCCGGTCCTGTCGCAGGTGGTCAAGGCGGTGTCCCGAGGGGAGGAGCTGCGTCACCAGGCCTACAGCCACAAGGCCGCTGAGCTGAGCTTGGAGCAGGGCTGCCTGCTGTGGGGGTCCAGGGTGGTGATTCCACAAAGTCTCCGGGCCAAGGTCCTGCAGTTGCTGCACGCGGGGCACCCTGGCGTGGAAAAGACCAAGATGGTGGCACGGTCGCACGTTTGGTGGCCTGGCCTGGACCAGGACATCGCGCACCAGGTGCAAGGCTGCCAGGTCTGCCAGGAGAACCAGCGAGCCTCGCGTCGCGTGGAGATCACCCCCTGGCCGTTCCCACAGAGGCCCTGGTCCCGCCTGCACGTGGACTTTGCGGGACCCTTCAAGGGCCACTACTTCCTCGTGGTAGTGGACGCCTTCTCCAAGTGGGTGGAGGCACTGCCAGTCACCTCTCCATCGGCAAGCGCGACCATTGCAGCGCTGCGGCAAGTCTTCGCGGCGCAGGGATTGCCGGACATCATTGTGTCCGACAATGGTCCCGCTTTCGCCAGCGCCGAGTACCTGGACTGGCTGCAGAAGAATGGAATCCGCCGGATGCTGGTTCCGCCGTACCACCCCGCTTCCAATGGTGCAGCCGAGCGGGTGGTACAGACCATCAAGAACAAGCTGAAGAAGAGCCAGCCCGGGGATTTCCGGACGCAGGTGGCCCGGGTACTATTCCAGTACCGGACCACACCCCATGAGGTTACTGGCCGTGCCCCCTGCGAGCTTCTGCTAGGCCGGATGGTCAAGACACCCCTGGACGTCTTGCATCCAGACCTCCGGTCCACGGTGCTCCTGAAGCAGCTGAAACAGAAGATGGCTGCTGACCGAGGGTGCCGTCCCGGGCTTTTGCCGGAGCCGGGAGCGTCGGTCTACGCCAGGAACTTCCGTCCTGGTCCACCCTGGTCTGCCGGACATGTGGTTTCGCCAGCAAGCGCCTCGTCGCTACTCGTCCCCATGCCCGACGGGACCACCTGGCACCGGCACGCCGACCATGTCAGGCCTCGCCTCGGGACCGGGCTTGTACCCTCGGCCGTCACTTCGGGAGACCAGCCCGCAGGGGGACCAACGACCGCACCAATCGCGGCCAGTGGAGCGCCACCCACCATGGAGGCGACAAGAGTCTCAAGTCCTGTGGCACCAGTTGGACCGGTGCCACCCACAAATCCGGTCTCCGCGGCTCCACCGGGTGGAGCGCGACCGCTACAGGCAGCGCCCGGCGTTGCCACACCTGGCCCGTCTACACCAGCGACCAGGCGGAGTCCGCGGCAGCGAAGGCCACCAGACCGTTACTCGCCGGGGTAGCCTTCGTCGTAGACCGGCCAGGTCTTGGCACGACCAGACGCCGAGCCGGTGTCGGCCGTGTGCATCGGTTATTCTTTTATTTTGTTTTTTCTTAGAAAAACAAACTGGGGGGGAGGGATGTGACCAGTTGGTAGCGCCCCCTCCAGTCCGCCCGTCTGTGGCCGCCAGGCTCGGCGGGCAACATTGATCACCGCGCGAATAAACGCCGTGGCGCGCACGCCGCCCGGTCAGTCATCGTCCACCCTCACAACCAGGCTGCGAGTCGTCTCTTCTCGGCGGGTGCTTCGGCCCCCTACGTCCACGTTCCAGAAGGATCGTGACAGTAACCTGTCGCACCGGCTGTCTGCTGCTGATTCTTACACATCGTCGACAGCGAGCGCCTTGTCATTACGGAGGAGGAGTCGCCTGCGGCGGAGGACCCCTCCCTTCCTTCTTTGGGAGCGAGCCCCAAGTACGTCGGTGGCGCCTTGACGGCTGGCACCAAGGACTCGACCAACAGCTCGGATCCCTCCGACCCTTCAAATATCACGAACCCCTCGGATCCCTTGCACAACTCGGACCCGACAAACACACGCCGGGGTGAGGCCCAAGACGCCAAGCGCGTCATCTGAAGCAGCGGCTCTCGTTCCCTTCGAAGCCGAGACAACGCTGGACGTCGTCTTAAGCAGTCGCGACCGAGATCACGTGACACCTGCTTCAGCTCGGCTGAGGTCCTTTAGCGAGTGGACGGTAAAATGTACTGTTTCAGTTTTAGTTTTAGTTTTCATTTTTTTTTTTTTTTGGCTAGCCTTTGAATTATTTCCTTTAACATTCGTGGCTTTTGCGACCGGGCGAAGAACACGGAGATATTGCACTTTGATAGAGAAGCAGCTGGCGATAACTTCTGCCTTCCGGAAACAAATTTTTCAAACCGGCGTGATGTTGCAGAATTTGAGGGTGCTTTCTCTGTGACGTCTTTTTGATTTTTTTCGTATCGTAGCGCTCGTGCGACGTAGGTATTGTAGTTTTGAACAATGAACTACGGCGTCATGTTTTTGTTAGAAATGGGGGGTAGGGTGATCCGTTTTGATTTTGTTTTACAGGGCATAACGTACCAGCTTATTAACGTTTATGCCCCCGCGAACTACGCTTTGTCGCATTCTTTTTTTAACAACATCGATGTTCATCTGCTCGATGCGTCTCCTTGCTTCATCGTGGGGGATTTTAATGGCGTCTTTGATTAGATGACGGACATCCGGGTCCCGGGAATGGGACGATCAGTATGGCATGCACGTAAACTCCAGATACTGGTGCATCACTTCGAGCTTGAGGATGTCTGGTCTTTCCTCAATGGTGCTATTTTTCAATCCATATGGAGCGACGACGGGACTAGCTGCCGCTTGGATCACGTTTACGTGCCGCGTCGGTTTACCACGGCGGTTGCTTCATGCACCGCGGTGGGTTTTCTGCAGACTCCGGTTCGCGTGTCGGATCATAGCCCCGTCATCATAACTTCCTCTTTACACAAAGCGAGCGGCATAACTCCTTGGCGTCTGGACGTTCGAATTTTGCGCGATGAATCCGCTAAGAGGACGTGTTCAACGGCAGATGTCGAGATTCATACTCCATTCATGGGCGGCATTTTCGAGTCGACCGTCAAGTGCTCCTTTAAAATACGATAATCCGCATATGCATTGTCCGCAGGAGTGGTGCTGACCCCCCTCTTATGCAAACGTACTTGGCACAACTACAGTAACGCTAGCAGTGCCTGTTCCAGACTGATACAACGACTTCCACGGATTCTTAGGTGAACCGTTGTCCAGCGACCCATCCCGAAGTCTTGCGATACACTTCGCAGGCTCAGCAGCCTGGTTCTAGCGCGCCCTTGTGGCGCCCGCTCCTGTTCTCTTGACGCGCACCTCCCCAGACGTAGTCCACCTTCCAACCTTCGCCTCATACTTCAGGGCTCTCCAGCAAACAGAAGATGAGACTAGTCGCCCGGAACTGACTGATTACGCATTTCTTTGTGAGCGTCCGAGAATTACCGACGATTTTGGTCCGACCTTAGAACAGGCCGCGACCCCGGCAGAGCTTCAACATGCACGTCCTCTCCCAGATGAAATAGGGCTCGGCGCCCGGGCCGGACGGTTTCCCAACATTTTATAGGACCTTTTGGGGTGTTCTTTGGGTCTTCATTTGTGGCGTTTTACGGGTTTTCTTTGAGAAGCAGTGCCTTCCGGCATACTTCCGGCTTGGTGGAACTGTTATTCTCCTCATGGATGTGGGGAAGCCCTCGTGACCCGGGGACCTGGCGCCCAATTACATTCCTGAACCAGGACTACAAACTTCTTACCAATGTCTTTAGTTACGGATGCAGAGCGTACTTCCAGAATTGATTAATCTGCGTCAGACATGCTCAGCTGCGTGTCGCACCATCCATTCCCTTGTCGCCCTTACGCGAGACCTCGTGTAGTACACCCGAGCCCGTGGCAGGCGGTCTGCTAGTATCCCTTAACCAGGCCAAGGCATTCGATCGCGTGGAACACAGATATCTGTTCAGTGTGCTGGCCGCTTTGGGATTATCTCCGAAGGGTATTTCTCTGTTCGAGTGTCTCTACGACAGTATGCAAAGTGAACTGTTAGTCTAGGGAATTCCAGCACCGCGTTTCCCGATCACGCTGGGCGTTCACCGGGGGTGCCCTCTCCCCACTCATGTTTGTGCGTAGCTTATAATCTCCCCTTCAGCGACTTGAGCGAGCCTTGAACGTTCATGGCCTACAGCTCCCGGGGTCGGGTCAGGTCAAGGCGACCGCGTATGCTGACGATGTGACGCTCTTCGCTCATGATTTGGACAGTGTTCTGGGGGCGCTTTAGGTGTTCGCGACCTACCTGGCTTTGTCCGGCGCGAAAATAAACTCCATCAAGTCCAAGATTGTATGCATTGGAAGATGCGGGCAAACCTCCCCGTCCGATGACGGTCTATTTTCTCGGGACATTGTATAGTGACCTGAAACCTTCGCAGCCGCCACTCAGTGGCGCCCGTGTGGAAACGATCCCCCCTTTTTAAAGAACTGCTTCTGAGACTTTCCGGCTGCTCCGCTTCCAAGGAAGACATTGTTGAGGCTCCGGCGTCTCGTCTTGTTGAGATCCTCTTCTCGTCCCAGTTCCCGGCGCACATTCTCGGGACCTGGGCAGTCGTACACGGGACAACCCCACCGCCACGGTGCCTGGAGAAGTGTGTGACTTCCAGTGGAAGAATTGGGTTGGGGATGTTTACCAACCAAGGACCGCTTTTACCGCTGAGGTGTGGTCAATGACGTTAAGTGTCCCAACTGCAGCGTAGTAGAGACGAACGCCCACGTGGTGGCGCAGCGTATGGTGGAGCATGCCTGCCCTGACGCTGGTGTGCGCTCTTATGTCAGTCAGGGTCGTCGTCCCCGAGGGATTATTACGTTCCTTGTAATCGCGCTGACCGAATGGGTCCTGTGGCGCATCCGTTGTTCCTCGAAGGTGCGGCAGTGTAGCCGACGGGCGATTTGGCCGCTCTTATGGCGTCAGCGACACGAGCTGGTCACTTTTTTTGCAGACATGAACTTAAGTTACTCAGAAAAAGTAATTCAGTTAAGATACTAAGTATTTACTTTAAAAGTAATTTGACTAGAGTAGAAATTACTGAAATGGAAAGTAACTGAGTAAATTACTAGCTACCGTAAAAAGTACACTCTAAACAAAGGGAGTAGTACTCCCTCCCTAAAGGGAGGAAATGAGATGTCCCCTATGTTACTCTCTAAAAGGAGGAAATTTGCCACCCTACAAAATGGAGGTCCTCCCCAAAGAAGGGAGGAAAGTTGTCACTTATTTTTGCTCACTGAGAAAACGTTCCTCCCTTTAGAAGGGAGGAAAATCGCCACCTTTTTTCACCCAATGGAGGAAACTTGCTCCCCTCGTGTAATTTATATAGCTTCCACCAGATGGCGCTCACAACAAAAAAAAATTCTTGGTGAAGCGTCAATTTTATTGGCGCTTCACCAACCAGTGTCCCCCAACTCTCGAACGCTGCATGGTAAATACACATACAACACTGAACACACAGAGTACACACAGAGTACACACAGAATGCACAAACACAAGCAGAACACCCCACAACAGCTACAGCGCAGCGACGCCGAACCCCCACCCCTCTCTACGTACGCTAAGTATTTTTGAATCCGACTTGGCCAGTGACTGCCGTCATTTGTCGCATAAACACGGAGAGACGGCATAAATATTACTCGTGCTTAATACATTTTTTGAATTGTCTCTTGAAGTAGCCCCCCTCCCTTAATTCAACACCCTGATCAAAGCAAAGGTAGATGATTAGGCTAATTAACTAAAATTTAATAATTATTTTTTTATCAAGTGCGAAGAATCATGTTGGCAATGCTGTGTTGAAATGCCGTACACTGGTGCTGAAATTTGCAACCAAGCTATTGCTTGATTGGAGTGTTCAGTGCCAGTGTAATCTATTTTCAGTTTTGGTGGGGTAATAATAATTGTAATTGTTGCACAAGTATTTCAATTAATTTTTAAAACAAAAAAATGAAAGCCGTTTACAACTCCCTGTAACGCCGAATTAGAGCGCAGCTCTTGAGGAGGAGGAGGGAAGGGTACTGAGGGGGGGGGTCACGTGACCTCGGTGGGGGGGTCACGTGACCTCGGGGCGTCACGTGGCCTAGGGGGGTCACATGACCTCGGGGGGAGGGTCACGTGACCTCGGGGGCGTTGCCGGGTTGCATGCAACCCAGCGACTCCTGCGGGTCGCATGCAACTTAGACTGAATGCAACCTGGGTTGCACGGAACGCGCAATTACGCCGACGGGTTGTATGCAACCCAGCGACACCCGCGGGTTGCATGCAACGCGAGTTGCATACAACTTGGATTGAATGCAACCTGGGTTGCACGCAACTCGCGGTTACGCCGACGCCAACGGGTTGCATGCAACGCGAGTTGCATGCAACCTGAGTTGCATGCAACCTGAGTTGCATGCAACCCACGGTTACGCGGACGGCGACGGTGACGTCGACGCCGCTCAAGCCGGAAACGGGCGCCTAAGAGCTGCGCTCTAAAAAAATATTACTGGTTTTAACAAGACTCCTTGCAACAGCAGAGAACTTATATTGGGTCATGCTTTGTCAACCGTATTAGAGACATTTAATATTGACGAAAATAATCCCTGGAGAAGGGGAACAAGAGGGACAAAGGACAAACATAAATCTCCAAACACAGCTAGGTGACTGGTGCGCGACCGAAAAAATCCGCCTGGTCCGATACCCGGACCAGGCGGATTTTTTCGTCATTATTTTCGTCAATCTTGTCCAGCTCGCTTGCACCTTTGCATTTAATTGCATTATAACCAATTTAATATTGTTTTAATTTTTTAACCTGGAGCGTTTTTCCTATAAAAAGTCAGTCCCGGGAGGGATAAGGACACACGAACCATGACTTTGGTATGGCAGGAGACAACTAAAATGAAAATGTCTTTGGTGATATAATGCAACCGCTTGAAAACATCACGTTGCACAAGTAAGAAAGTTAAAAAGCCTGTGTTGAGAGTTTTAGTAGATCGTTCAGTCACTTCCGCAACTCAATAAGCAATCCGTTATGGGTATGGCCTCCGCTATATAAACCGTATACGGAGCCACGTTTTCATGTTTTAGAGAACGTTTGCAACACGTTGCAGAATATAGCGTTACGAGAGCTAACGCAATGCAACTATTTCGGACACTAAAGCAAAAATAAAAGTTTGTACAGCAATTGTTAGTTATCTTCTATTCATGTCGCTATCTAAATGGAACGTGAATTTATTACCGAGTAAGCTTATGTTCATCTTTGCTTCTTTTAAAAGTACGTTCAGTACATTTGCGACGAGTAGACTTGAAATCCACGTTGTTAACGCCGGGTTGGCTTGGTCGTGTACTACAGCCGCGCTCGTATCACGACACGAGAGGAACCGCGCGATAACGAACTAAGTCGGCCGCATAAAATAAAACAAAAGTGCGACGGGGCTTTTCTTTCACTTCATTTTTTTTTTGTGTGTGACGGCGTTATTTGATATGTAGCACACAGTAGCAGGAGATGCCGCACAAACTAAAAAAGCGGCGGTGAACCGTCCGCTGTGGTGAATCATCCGTTCCTTCAATACCGCGGATCCGACCTCCCTCCCCCACTTCGCCCCGCAACCAGAATGGAATGTCTGTACTACCCTTTCTTCCAGGTGAACTCTTCCCGAATGAATAGTTGACCTTGTTTCCCGGATCCGTTGCTTCGTTCCTTCGCCGAATCGTCATTTCAGTGTCATTCCTTGTGCGAGGCTATGGTTTAAAAAAACAAAACAAAAAAAACGCGTGCTCCCGCAAGCCGGTCGTTGTCCCGATCTTGAAGGACAACAGTGTGTGTCGGACGCAGTCGCTCGCCGCAACGCAGTGCTCTTTCCTATCGACTGGATATGCTGTTCTGTTTTACACAGAACTGAAATAAACGCCGCACGGATTACCTTTCGCTGTATGGTACGTACGCTTTATTTCAAGAGTATATGTTTCTCGCGAAGGTGACCGGGCTAGGAACGTAGAGACGTGTCGACTCGAATTGAGCAGCGATCTTAGCGACTACGTAATCACTAAAAAAAAGTTCCATGATTATGACGATTTATTTCTTGTGCGCCCTACTTGTTATTAAAGTTAAAGCAAATAGTTAGGCGAGCTTGGTAAGGATAGATAGACATAGTTTCGTGTCTGTCCGCCTTTTTTTCTTGTTCCCTCGCTCCGGAGTTACTATGTCTGCTTGTCATGTAGCAAGTAACGCGACAAAAGTGGTCGTACTTGCCATGCCAGTGATAAGTCGCCACCTGTACTTATCGCAGCCGCAAGGATTTATCCACCATGAACAAGCGCGATTTCGAAGCGAGCACATACGGCGTGATTCTCGCGAGACTCGCCTCGCTTTTTTTCTTAAACTAGTGTACCTCCAATAGCTCCCGCAGCTCCGCTTTTTCTCTCCTAGCATGGCGCATGGGCAGTAGTGGGATTGCTCAAGGTGACGGTAACCAAGCCTTCAAGTTGCCGTCACCACCATTGAAAACGCGGCGGCAGCGGCGGTACGACCGCCGCTGCCGCCGCGAACATGGGGGAGGAACTTTTCGTCCCCTTTTCAAGCGGCACCAGGTGGAGCTGCATCGAAATCGGTGAAATGGAGGAACGGGTGCGATTTCCTCCTTTCCGTTGGCGACACGGAGGAACATCGCTTTTTCCTCCATTTCTCCTCCCCTTTTTTTTAGAGTGTAGTGAATTACTTTAGGAGTTACTTTTATTTTTTATGGTAAAAAGGAAGTAGACGCGGCTTGTGTTTTATATTTTGACAGAAATGCTTTAATACTAGCTGGTTCTGCTTGCGCGGGCCTAATAGTTTTGAATGTTTCTCCGACAATGATGTACTGCGGATGCATGATTCATACATGGAGGTTTAGCAGTGCCTGAACTTGATTTTGCAGACAATGTTTGATTGTTTACTGTGTGCGTAAAGTATATTTAAAAAGAGTTTGAAGTAAAGTACAAAGTAAATGAGAGTTTAGGTACTTCAAGTGGCTAATCTCAAGTACACCGGATGCAGTGTAATTAAATGGAGTACGGTAAATGCAATGTACTCTCAAAGTAATGTACAAGTACTTTTTAACTCAATATTTCGTGATGCCCTTCCGTCTCCTGCACACATTTTTTTTTTAGCTGGTATGCATTGCTTTAGAAGTTATTGGAGGTGCATAAATTTTGTCAGAAATGGCGGCAAATATTGGATAAAGTCCAGTCGCCACAGAGTAGCTGTTTTACTCTAGCTGAAAAACTATTTTACACAATCAAATTATAAGGCGAGTATTTGTATCGGTCTTATAACCGCCACTAACTCACTCAGAGAAATGAACAAATGACGCTTCGAACGACGATAGCGCGTTTTCAGATGACGATACTGCATTTTATTTGTTTTCAAATCTGGTTAATGTAGTTTGAAGCCGGGGGTTGCTCTTTCCTAGGAAAGTACAGGAATTCTTTTTTTAGTAAAGTACTACATGCTCAGAGAATGTACTTCAAGTACGAGTTCTCTAAACACTCCTTCAGTAGTACTTTAAGTACCATGTACTTAAAGTATTTCCCAAGACTGCTTGTTTATTATTATTTTTTGTGTAAACACGGTGGGGGGTTTACTAAGGTTTCTCGAACGATCTTCAAATCTGGGATGACTTGTATATTCAGGGTCTTAGGAGGAAAGGCAACGCAAAGAGGTCACCTTTGCGTTGCCCTTTAGCACTCGATTTTTCAAGTGCAGCACAAACTACGGGAGTACCACATGAGCTTTAGAACGGGTGCTGCATTTTGATGCCTCCTTTGAGTGAGAATGCAGTCTGTACAATTAATCTAGTGGGCGAGAGTTCCTATGTTGGGGGGAAGGGGATATAAACCCTTTCTTCAAATGCAGAAAGTATCCCTAAGGCCCGTTCCAGTGCTTAAAGTCAGGGGGGTCTCAAAGGATCTCGAACCACCCAAGGATTTCCACGGTATGGCGCACCGTGCATTCGCGATGGCGCCCATCAAACCACTCTGCCATCTTGGCCACGAGGGGGCTATGCAGTTGCTTCGCCTCAGACACGATCACATAGTCGTGTCGCCGCGGGGTCGACTGAGATCTCGAATTCGGCTCCCGACGTGCCGCTTTCTCTCATAGCAATTGGATGGCGCTGCAGGCGCCCCCGTTCGGGCGAGGAAAAACCTCCTCGCCAATCGATCGACATAGTCGGGGGACCGGGAGGCAAAAGTCTTTTAGTACTCGGGACGGCACCAAAAACAGGCAAGTGTGTGCGACCGGATCTAGAGTAATCGCGGGACACGAGGCCTGGGTGCCCTCTTTGTGTTTAACTCCGACTTTACGGGCGTTTGTAAATCATTGAGTAATGTCGCGGGTATTTGTAGTTTAGATTAAGTGTTTTGTAGCGTTGTGTTTTATGTACCAATAAACGGGGAGCGGAATCCCGCTCCCGCGAAAAAACCAGGCTGGACTCGGGTTGTTGACGGACCACGTGGGAAACGGCGAATCGGCGGCGGTACGCGAATTCCTACAACGGAGGGTCTGAGACTCCTCTGGGGAGTAGATCAAACAATCGAGCCCCTAGCGGCGAAGTTGAGAACTTAACCCATGGCTACAACATGAATTAATTGGGCGTGTATCTGACGCAGCGTTCTGCTGTGTCAGCCAAATGCTGGCATAGCCGAAGGCGCTGTGTCAACGTCTGGATGCATGTACATGTAATTAAATTGAAGGCAAGCTGCTTGTCAAACTTTGTCCAACAACCACCCCCCTCCCTTCCCCTGTCCGCCCAGGTGACCATAACAGAGACCCCCTGCCACTGGTGGGAGACTTTAAGCACTGGCCCGTTCATACACGTGCAACCGAGTACGACAGAGAGAGACAAGGCCGTTTTTTAAGCCTCTTGCGACCGCGTAGGACCAGATGTGCTGCTGCGGAGTAGGTCCTACGGGGTGGCAAGAGGTTTAAAAACCGGTCTTGCCTCTCTTGGTCTCACTCGGTTGCAAGTGTGTGAACGGCGCTTTAAGCTTCGGGATGCCAAGAAAGGACACTCGTCGGCGCTAATCCCGCAGTTACTCGGCCTCACTTGCGACATGTTCGCTCCCCGCGTCTCGGTTGTTGCAGTAGGGGGCTCGTGAACATTTTAGGGTGTGTCGGACCCTCCAAACCACTACCCCCCCCCCCCTGCCTACGCCACACGTTTTGTCTCGTCTTGTCGCACTGTTTTAAAGCAAGGTGTTTATTTACAAAGTAGCTCAAGCATACCTTTTAGCATGACTCCCCCCTTTGCAAATATCATCTGATCTTCCAACATCGTATCGCTTGTTGTGCAGGAATGTACGTACGTTGATAAACAAACATACTACTAAATCCGAAAGTAATTTGTAGTTTGAGTAGAAGTTACTCAGAAAAAGTAATTAAAGTAAACTACTAATTACCGAAATAAAAATCTAACTGAAATTACTAAAATACTCAGAAAAGTAGTTAAACTACAGTCACTTGAGTAGAGTAGTTGAACTGCGAACAAGTCTGCTTTTTTGGAGTGGAAGCTGTTCGTTCTTGGGGAGCGCGAGTTCCTGTAGCATAGGTCGTGCCGGCGCCTGACTGTGGCCAACAGCCAGGTGCAGCTAACTTGCCTGTCCTTGGACATGTAATGCGTGCAGTCGTGAAGTCTGTGGCCCCGCTTCGCCGGCTGCGACGGCCCGAGTGATCCTTGAGTCGTGTAACCTTTGTTTTGTGCACAGCGTGCATCATCACTGGCCTAGTAACTTCGTAAAAGCTCGCACTAATGTGCAAATAATTGTTTCTTACCCTGAAACCCCTTAAGCATATAGGGTTCGGCGCAAAAATGGCCGATCAAAGCTAAAATAGAACAATCACAGCGGACGCTATTGAATGCTATACTCTGGAAACGTTCAGTGATTCTAGGTAGGTCTAAGCGGTTTTCTCGGGACCACGTTCGACACGACGACGCTACTCGATAACTTGTAGCTTTCTTTCGCTTCCGACCATCAACCACCGGATGAACCGGGTGTAATTCGGGCGTTCGCGGCCAGGCGTGGAAGCTCACGCGTGTGCAGAACTCTTCTTGAAAAAAGTCCATTGTTCATGTGCCGTACGTCTGATCGCCAGAATGCACCAAGAATCCGGTTGAGGACGCCAAAGATTTCTATACTTGCTTATATTTCGTGCGTATTGTTGGAATAAATATATGTGAACCTGCACGCTAGTATACTCACGGTTTCAAATACGAGTAAGTTCTCTCACGAGACGACGCTCAAATTACGGTGGACAAGCGCTGCTTCTCTTCTCTCTAACAAGCTCGATAAGGAAGTTACACCAAACCTCTGCGAAATGCGCATTCCGCACAAGCAGATGGCCGACGAGAATGAACAGAACACTTTCTGTATTTTCAACCTCTAGAACTACATACCTTTTGCTGTTTGTTAATACACGCAACAATTCGGACTAAAGACAACTGGCGCTCCGTCATCTACCGAATCAGACAACCGCAGCTTTTTTTTTTTGTTTAGTCTGCGATCACGCGGGCGTCGTTTTGAACAAGGAAGTAGTTCAACCATCAAATTAGCAATGCACGTCTGTTCGCGAACTGAATTGTTGCGCACGACACCGGCGTTTTCCCTCACGTCTGTACTTCTCGGCGTTCGCGTGACGTGGCTCAGCTCCTCCGTGTTTCGCGCTGTCACTCTGCTCAGGGTCACCACGTCCGTGATGTCGCGCTAACTTGGATAAAGAGCATTTGTTACGAACGAAGGGCTCGATTTTTATTTCTTATTTCAATTTTTTCGGGGAACATAACCGACGTTTTTCTTGTTTGGAGGTTAGAATGTTGTCGTTTTTCCTTTTCTGCATACAGGGTCCCAAAAGCTCGTAATACACAAAGTTGTAGCCGAAAGTTGCCGGAGCGCGCCGATTGGACGCCGACGACAAAAGCGCGAAGTCATCGTCATGATAATCCGATCGGTGCGCTTCGTGAACTTCGGCCCCAAGTTTGTGTTTTAGGAGCTTAGAGCCCCAGAAGTATAAACGCCTAGATCCGTGCAGAAATGCTACCGAAACCAAAAGTGATAGCAAGTATGTTTGTATATGTGTAGAACCTTTATTGGCACAGCGATGTAAGCATGTAATACCAAATTGCATAAAAATTTAATTTATAACTTGATCTAAACAGTTAACAAATTTTAATGTGCACCTTTATTTTAAACTAGATATTTCAATCGTTTTCCTATCTCCTAAAATGCCATTGTAACCATAACACTTTTGAGACATTTTATTAGGCCACATTTTTATGTTATTCTCCTTGACTCTTGTGTTCCTCACAAGAACTCAGGTGAGGAATGTTTCTTCTAAGTTATGCGATCATGCTCTAGCCACGCACACCGTTGAACATAACTCTAGAGTTCCTGACATTTTTTGCTATATTGTATTCTAGCGATGCCAGGAACTCCAGAGTTCTGACATCGTTTTTATCTGGCGGCGGAATCTCGTTTATTGAAATGTAGTTTGGTGTGTTATAAGAAAATCCGCCACCATATTCACGAAAAAGTTTATCGAAACATAAAACATTTTTGCCTCCCCAGAATGGGACGCCACTGGACGTGTATTTCTAAACCAATCTACACTTGCCTAGAAAATATTATTTTAAAATCTATAAATTGTTCAATAGACGGTGTTTAGCAACTGCTACATTGCAGAAGTTTACCAGAAAAGAGTCAGTAACACAAGGCTGCTTCTGCGTGGGCGTATGACTGAACTGTATCTGATAAAATAGAAATAATGATTACAAAGTTATCAAAAAGCAATATTGTGGTAGCCAGGATTCGAGCTCCCGGCTTCCTCGTAACCGGGGAGGTCCGGCAACAACTGCACCACTCTAATATTGTTTTACACACTGCACCGCACCACCTTGTCATTCGGCATTTTCTATCCGTCGTACAAAGGCCCCCAAAACAGAATGTATTCAATCAGAGGTGTTTATTCGGCACCGTTTCCTAATTTTTGGGCTGGTCGGACTCCCTAACCGACTCGGAGGCCATTCAGGGACCGCCACTGAGTACAACATTGATAACGAGAATGCCCAGATTAAAAAGCACACCAAGCAGGAGCCAGAAGCTGGGACTATTTTTAATAATAATAATGATTATAATAATAATAATAATAACATTAATATTAATAATAATAATAATAATAATAATAATAATAATAATAATAATAATAGGTTTATTCACAAAGAAAGCATACATACAATTAACTCAGTCTCACAAAAGCACTTGCATGCTTGTGCGTGAGTACGTATAGTTCAACATGGGATGGGATTTAACAAATCGGAAGTATGTAAAACTAAATTGAAACTACTGATTGGAGCCCTATTTATGCCGAACTCAACATAAAAGTACAGAAAAAAATGGTATATCACCTTAACAGTAGACAAGCAGAAACGTTTATGCCAGTAAGCATGAAACCAAATTACCTATTTTTATACAATAATAATAATGATTTACATTGACTTTGTAATACCACACATTACACACTGTAATCCACTCTAGCTCTTAAAATCATGGAAATACAAACAGGCGCGAAGGGAACAGCAGTAAATGCAGGCGTGCAAGAGGAATGCGGAAATGCAGTGGGGACGTAAAAAAGGCATGGGTCTGGTAGCTGTATATTGTTCACCTGGCGTACTACACCATTTACGCATTTCCTTTTTCACCTGTGCTAAGGATAGTAGATTAAGTAAACTATCAGGAATATTCTTAAAATATGTTGGTACATAATACTTCCTCAACCATTTCCCATAATTAGTGTACATTCTCGGTATGTGAAATCTTTCTGTGTGCCTTAGTTATTTTTCTTTAGCGGATGGTATTTTGAAATCGTGCATGAAATAATATTTTCTGAGGATCATGAATATATATATGCAGATCTTCCACTGTTAACAATTGTCGTTGTGACAGCTGTTCTTGAAGCGAAAGACTTTCTAAGTGTGTGCCATAATTCATTTTCTGTAACATTTTTAATTAGGTTATTTATTTTCTGTATTTTGAATTTGGATGAAAGTGCATAAATGGTTATATCCTATCTTAGTTTTGATTTACTAAACATCTGGTAAATCAATCACCTTAGATAAATACTTGCAGTGCTTCGGAGTTGATGGAGGTATGAAGAAATTATTCGCAGGTGTTTAAGTAGGTAGTCAATATGATGATTCCAGGATAAATACTCGTCAAATTGTACACCAAGGCACCTAGTTTCACTGGCGTAAAGTAGTGGTGAGCAAGAGCATTGTCTACCTTCCCATGAATGCAAAAAGATGGGCTGATTAAGATTAATGTGTTTCTGGTGAGTTCGAAAGCACATGATGTTTGATTTATCATTGTTCACAAAATATAGCTTTTCTAAAACCAACTCATAATGTGTTTGATGTCATCCTGTAAAATTGAAAGGGCAGTATTATAATCTTCGTGTGTAATAACCAAGGCTGTGTCATCAGCGTATAGACACATTTTTGATTTAAAAGGAAGCAAAGATAGGTCGTTCACTTAGATGTTAAATAGCATGGGACCCAATACCGAACCATGAGGCACACCAGAGTCGAGGTGCGCAGCAGAACTTGTACTTTTTCCTATTCATACTCTTTGGCTTCTTTCGGTGAAGTAACCTTTAAACAATGTACGGAAACTCCCTCTGAAACCAATTTTACCCAGTTTCTCCTCTAAAGGTGAGTGATCTCTTGTATCAAAGGCTTTTGTCAGGTCTAAAGAGAGCGTAAGTGCTATTTTGTTGTTATCAATTTGTTCAATAATGAAGTCTGTTATCTCCTCGAGTAGGAGTATCGTGCCTTTTTGTTGCCGGAATCCATACTGGCAGTTGCTTATTAGTAATAATTTGTCACAGAACGAGGTCTTGACTTGCAAAACAAATTGTTTCATTATCTCAGAATTTGCCGGTAGCAGCGCGATGGGCCTGTTATTCGCAATATCGTTCTTGTTTCCTTTCTTATAAATTGGCCGTACTACTGAAACTTTTAACTTACTGGGTATATTTCCTGTAGACAACATACCATTTATTATAGCAAGCAGAACGCGTTTTAAGCAGCCTATGTTGTGTTTTGAATCTCTAAATTTCATTTCATCAAATCCCGCTGGCTTTATTATAGGCATACTGTTAACTATGTATTCTAGATCTGATTTTGTCATTTGGGGCAAGTACGCCGAATCAGTTGCATACCCTAATAGCTTAGCTGTTCCTACAGTGTTGTTTACTTGACTACGCAAGTCTTGTATCTTTGTGAAGAAGGTGTCATTAAACTCATTGCTGAGCTTATCAAAGTCAGTTGCACCAAATCTTTTCTGTATGCATGCATCTATATTATCTTTAGGAGGCCTGCCAATTGTTTGATTTACGGTGTTCCATGTTTCTCTTGAGTTCTTCCCGCACTGCTGCAGTTGCGTCATATGAAATCTTTGTAGCAAGTCTAATTTTTGTTTCGCAGGTTGTTTCGCAGTTGTCCAAATTCTTCTCTTAATTTTGCGTCATCCGGAGTTTGCTTACATCTATTCCAAAATCTATTTTTTTCAACACTCATTTCTAGTATTTCTTTGTCAATCCAATTATTTCCAGGTTTTCTCGGCTTTAGCTTTATTGTTATAGTAGGGTGTTGTTTATATTTCTAAATGTTTGAACTAACGTATCATAAAGAGTGATGTGAAGTAGATGAAGCAAAGCATTCCAGTTAAATATTTGAATTGTGTCGTATACTTTCTTAATGCCAAGGATTTGTTTACATTCATTTTTTTTCGATCACGGCCGTATGCTCTTCGTTTATTATCCTTAGCGCAACGAGATAATGATCTGCTACCTTTTGTTTATTGTTCCTCCTAAAAATGTTAAGTTACTTAACCTTACTATCTTGTGATCACTGCACGATCTGGTAACTGTATGCCCTAGGTACTCTTCTCCGTGTAGTCGTTAATTAAATTATATAAACCGTAGTTAGACAATATGTCAAGATATTCCGTGACTCCCTGTTTTTTTGTCGCGCGTGGTATCTATATCAAAGTCACCTGCTAATACGAGTTTATTTATTTATTTTTTTACATATACTGCGACCCCTGTGAGGTCATTGCAGGACTGAAAAATACAGAAACAAATTAACATTCAAACAATACAACAGGCCCTTGAACATAACAGAAATGAAAACGATGACGTCATGCGTTACGGAAAAGAATAGGCAGAACCGCGCCAATAAAATCACCATAGGGAAGAGTACGTATTTTCCCATCAAGATTATTCCAAATATCAATATACTATGTGAAAAAAAAACACGAATATTTAAATCAGTTAGTATGAGACTGAAAAGGAACAATATTTAATAAATGAGATCGTCTGGTGCGTGAACGAGTTGAGAATGAAATATATTTACTTCGCTCTATTCCACAGTCCTCATTGACAATTCTGTGCAACATTTGAATTCTATCAACTGTTCGCCTTCTAGACAAAGGCTCCAGCCCCAGAGATGAAACAGCTCAGGAAAGCGATAAATTACGGTCATACCTATTCAAAATAAAGTTGATCACTTTTATTAAAACTATTTAGTAACTTTGAGAATTCTTGATAGAACAATTCTAAATTATTGCTAGGCAGTCTATACACAGCACAAATCGTAAATGACAGTTTTGCTAAGCGAATAGTATTCACAAGAACTTCCATGTGATTCAAAGACAGCTCAATACGGTCAGTTAACCAGGTATTATTATGCATACAAGAGTTCCTCCTCCTTTTGTGCCTTGGGGGCGTGCTGAAATTGCGTGAAATTCATCAAAATTAAAAGACAAAGGCTCTTTCGCCTCGATATTTATTTCGGTTAGTATTAGTATATATCTATCAGTGCATCCCTCAGGTATACATTTAGATCGCCCCAGTGTTTTTAAGGCTTCTAACATTAATTTGAATGAGATGAAGAATCCGCCGGCTGTCTTCTATTCCGTCTTCAACTAGTATTGCCTTGGTGTGTCTGTCCCAACCTGTAAATGAGGTGCACAAAGTCATATCAGCGGATGTGGTTCAAGTCACTCTCATCATCAATACGCATCACAGCCGCGCCGTCTCTCCGCCTTAGTAGAATTTTCCCATTTCTCATCCAGACATATTTATAGCCTTTTTTCTTTCCACATTCTTTCGAGTTCCAAAACAACCATCGCTGGAGCTTCGTTAGGCTCTCGCTAATGAAAATGCGGTCAGATTTTGATGCGGTACGCTTATCGACCCACCTATCTCTCTCCGACCTGTCCCTGAACCGCACGATGATTGGAGGGATTTTTCCTTCCCTCGCCTTCAATGTATGCACAGATTCAATCTCTTCAGGGAAGGTCCAGCCTTGCTGCTAGATTACCGAGAACGGCTGTCAGGTCTTGTTGATTATTTTGGATGATACCATGAATAACTGTGTCATGTTTTATTGACACAAATGTTTTTGCAATGGTCTCGATTCTACTCAGGATTTCCATCAGTGTTTGGTTAGTTTTTAAGAGCTGCCCCAGGTAGCACGCCAGAGGAATGCCCAACTTGGGCAAAGGTCTGGCAAACATAAGGGCCCAACTTTGGTGCAGTTAGGTTTTTGCACCATGGCACTCATCAGTGCCAAAGTACGGTGCCTAACTATAGCCTTAGTTGGGCGATCCTAGGGCATACCAAAGTTTGGCTCTTCTCTGGTACGCCAGAGGAGTGCCAAAGTTGGTGCGATACTTGAGCCATAACTGCCATAGTAAATCCTAATCTGGGAATTCGGGGCATGCCAAGGTTTGGCGTTTCTCTGGTCCGCCAGAGGAGCGCCAAAGTTGGTGCCATACTTGAGCCATAACTGCCATAGTAAATCCTAATCTGGGAATTCGGGGCATGCCAAGGTTTGGCGTTTCTCTGGTCCTCCAGAGGAGCGCCAAAGTTGGTGCCATACTTCAGCCATAACTGCCACAGCAACGCCTAATTTCGGTATTTGGGACGTGCCAAAGTTTGGCTTTTCTCTGATTTTGGCCCAAAGATGCCAGACGAGAGCCGAACTATCAGAAAATGAAGCCTAACTTTGGCCCTTGTTTGGCGATTTCGCCCCAAAAATGCCGGATCTCAGCCGAACTACAAGGAAGTAAACCTAACTCTGGCACATCTGTGGCAATTTTGGCCCAAAGGTGCCAGATGACTGCCGAACTATAGGAAAGTGAAGCCTAACTTTGGCACTTGTTTGGCGATTTTGGCCCTAAGATGCCAGATGTCGGCCGAACTACAAGCCACTAAGCCTAACTCTGGCACATCTGTGGCGATTTTGGCCCAAAGGTGCCAGATGACAGCCGAACTATCAAAAAGTGAAGCCTAACTTTGGCATTTGTTTGGCAATTTTGGCCCAAAAATGCCAAATATTAGCCGAACTACCGGGCAGTAAGCCTAACTCTGGCATTTGTTAGGCGATTTAGGCCCAGATATGTCAGATGACAGCCGAACTACCAGGTAGTGAAGCCTAAATTTGGCACTTGTTTGGTGAATTAGGGCCAAAATACCCAGTCTCTTGCCAAGGAAGGTCAGGTTTGGCTCTACTTTGGCTTTTTCGGGCTTTTTAATGCCCTAAGTTCCCAGACAAAAGCCAAATTTTGGCCCAGAACTTGGTGCTACCTGGGGCGCCATCAGGTCTTTCTGGGAGCCTTCTTCAGTTCCGGGGGCCAATGATCCTGTCTGACTGTCAGTTCGCAGCGATTGCCATTGGGAGTGTACAGTACATGTTGTACACCCTAAAGACAACAAATCAAAGGGAGTCATAGCTTTGAATTTAGTTGTGTTAACTCCTGCACATTTTCCAACATGATAGAAGTTGTTGCATTCTGCACATTTTAGCCTGTGGCTGTCAGGTGCTAGTTGTTTCAAACACGCGATGCAATCATTGCACTCTTCTGGCAAAGACATGATTTGCAATGTACAACACCAATGTACAAGAGCAGGAAGACCAGTGGAGTGACGAACGCAGTCAAAGGTCAAACTAAGACCTGCACCCACCTGAGGGTCAAAACGGAGATGTTAGAATCGCCCCGTACACTCAGCTGTACGGCGCTGCTTCCACGCTTGTCGGTCGCTTATATGCCGCGGCGTCGGTGGGCGTTGCTCCGTATCTTCGACATCCGCAGCCTGTCAGCGGTCCTTGCGTGGTGACGTTGCAGCTGCGATGGTAGTGCAGTTGCAGATGACTGGCGATGTTAGCCTGGGGTTCAAAGCGGAGATGTTAGAATCGCCTCGTACACTCCGCTGGACTGCCAGCGGAGTGTACGATGTTTGCAGTAGCACTGATTACATTACAGGTTCTGGATGTGAATTGGCACTCGCAGTACACGAGCAGTGTGAAAAGTAGTTTTGCATGCTGAAAACAAGGGTTCTGAGGCCACGCTCACTGAAAGAAAATTAAAGACATTGGTCTGGCTTAACACCACCCTCTTTTGTGAGTTTGATTTTATGTGCATTAATGAGGACAACGTAGCTTCACAGAGGAAGGTCATCGCAAATGACAGCAAGAGTATTTATGCCTTCTCGCATCGCACATGTGTGGGTATTACGAAAGCGCTCGCACCTAAATATTGGCAAGGGGGCGTTGCGAGAACACTTGGTGCCAAGACGTGTTGCAGGAAAGCTCACACAGCGCGTCGTCTTCGAATTGCCTTTTTATTAAATTTATTAATTATCCAGCCTGTGTCGGCACGGAGGTGGCGAAAATATCCTCTTGTTTTTACTCTCGGGCGCTGCAATTGTTTTTAAATAGCGGTCCTCAACTTTGTTAGCAGCTCCACCTCGGAGGACTGGTGCAGAATATTCAGCTTAGGACAGGAGTTGAACCTTGCTCTCCATCCGGCTGCTCCAGTGACCCGGAGTTTCCTGGTGATTGCATCGATCTTGTCATGCACAATGAAGATTGTGACTGCTTTTCCGATTGAAAGACAAGTTTAGTTAGACATTTCAGAGTCCTCGAATATGCCCGGACCCCACTGAACGCCCTCGAGGGCCAGGAATGTCCGCTGGAAACATTTTGAGAACCTTTGTTCTAGAGGCACATGAAGCCGCGTGGAACGCGGTACGATATATTTTGTCACATGGTACGTGCTCCTTGTGTTGAAGACATAATGTTACTGTTGGCCCCGCCGCGTGTGCATGCATCTCTCTTGTTCATCCCCGACTTTCTTGGACATCAACGTTTTGGCGCAAGCACTAAAATGGTAATTTGTGCTAAAAAACAACAATTATCGTAATGTCCCCTTCGAATAGTTTAAATGGCAGTCATGAAGTATGAGTATGCAGTAATGTACTCATACTTTTCCCCAATTCAGAAAGGATATCGAGAAAATTACTTAATTCTCTTTTTCTTGACCAAAGATCGTAATGCTCCAGAGGGCAGTAAATGCCTCGATGTCATAGAAGGCACATCAATTACAATTTTGATATTTCCTTGGAGACTTTCTATTCCGCAAGTTGTCCCAGAGCGTTGTTCATGTATGGACTGAAAGCCATGTACATGACGTCCTCGCATCATGATGGTGGTCATTCCTACTTGTTCTAGACAAAAACAGCTAATGCAATGGTGCAAGATGTATGTTGCCCATTGGCTCGCGTTGAGCAGCAAGGCTATAATAATGGCCGTTGATCTGGCGTTACAACACTCTCAAAGCTGTTTGCTCGAGCGTGTGGCTTCATGTTGCGGTTCATTATCGCGTGCTGTAAAGCAAATAAGACATTGGATGAAGTCACGCCCTCGCGCCAGCGCTCTGACAGCGTTGTACTGCATTAAGTATGAAATGGAGTATAGTCGCCCTTGAGTGACAAACAGCAACAACCAACGCCATTTAATTTCAAGCCGGTGAAGCAAGCATGTGCTTGAGATTGGTGCTTGAGGTTGGTGCATATGTACAGCCTTTTATCACAAGTCCACAGGCCATGGCGCCCATGGTCGGAGCGCGTTCGCTTTCATGTGATGATAAAGACTGCGTTGAAATAAATAAGAAGGCGTCGATCAATATGTTCCTGTCGTTTACTTCGTCTTTTTATCTCAATCTTCAGCATCGTATGAACGCAAGCCATAGAGTAATATAGTAAACGTAAAGAGAAAACACTTCAGGCCTTCCCCGGCGAGATTAGTGCTCCATGGAGTGATATATCAGGTATCAAATTTATCCTTTACTTCTAGTGTTGCCTTTAACGACCGCAAAACATCGCTGCTGTAAAAAAAAAAAAATTACATTTTGAGATTTTTGTTAATAATTTGCCCAGAAATTATTTATTAATAAACGCAGTGTAATAATATTTTTTTTTAAAATACTGAAACCACCTAATTTTAATTAACTACATCATTATCTCGTCGTAGCGGCAGCCCCAGCCCCAGGGATATTACCGTTTGGTTAGGGCAACGTTAGGTTGAGGCATGTTGGGGCGAGCGGGCGCGATTCGAGCTCCGCAACAGTTTGGCATCATTGTTCTTGTGATTGAGGCATGTAAATACTGCATGGGGGTACTTTTTTACAGCTGTAAGCTTGCTTCATTTGTTCTTTGCCTGAGGTGCCGGGAAGAGAGATATCTTGTTTAAGGTATTGGTGTTTGCAAATGCAAGGTGCGCGCACTTGCAAAGTGTCTTCATCGCAGTGTGAAGTGGTCTCAAGGTACAGGCATTTGAGGTTTATCACACTGTAAGTCTACATTTCTCTATTCGCGGTAAGAAGCTCGCGAGGGGCGCTACTGTTTTCCTCACTATGGATAGTGCACGTGCTACCAACGCTGTCATGTTTTCTTTTTCATGGTGCACAAAAGCTTGGCATTGCACGCGCTTCACCAGCAGAGGAAGTAGAAATACCCTCACTCTGAGTTGTGAAAAACGTTCACCAGGCGGCGATACCCAAACATCTCGCCGCGAATAGTTTTCGCATTCGACAAACGCGCTACCGATACCACCTATGACCGCCCAGCGTTTCTCCGTGCTTCGCATCGGTGGACAATGGACGCTCGTTCCACCGTTTGCAGAAGGAGAGGCAAGTGGCTCAGGGACGTCGCGTTGGGCGAGCATGGCGGAACGCTGTGAGTCAATCCGCAGCGTGGCTCGATCGTGGTGATATAGACCTTTCCAGAACAGGACTCCTGGCCGGCTTCCACTTGCAGTGTTCGTGCGTATGGCCCGTGATATTGTCACGAATGCCAAATGATGAGGCGGCGAATAACTGAAGAAACTAAACATTCAATGGGGTGATGTAGTGCCCAAAACAAAACAGAGAAAGGCTAGCATCGCAGGCGTCGATGTCGGTGAAACAGCAGGATCGAGCGCTGGGGCGAGACTGAGTGCGGCTCGCCACGCGGAGACCCTTTCGTACACGCGTTGGCTTCTGGAACAATCTATGTAGCAGGTTCGGCGACAACAAGATTCGGACCTCGAGCAAGCAACAGGGTTCTTGAATTTACCAAAGCATTAAACTGAAAGAATAAATAATAGAAACGTAACTCCCAGGAATCTAATCCTGGGCCTCCGCGCGAAAGTGAAGCGCGGTAACCACTCCGCCACGCACGCGCTCGCTCGCCGACGTGCGTGGCAATGTGCTCGCTTTCCGATGCGACGAACATGCACGTGCTGGGCTGACGAGATCGCACGCTGGGCTGAGGACTTGAGAATCGTGGAATGATGTATAAAGCTCTTTATCATGCGCCGAGAAAGTGAGGGAGATGAGAAGACGAGAGCTAGTAGGGAATTGTAGTAGACCGTTTCCGCAGCCCGCTAAGCACCCGAATAGCGCTCCGTAATCCGCCACAATACCTTGAACTATGCAGACAGGGCTGGCGGCGCGCATGCGCAGCTGCGGCGTTTTCTTCATGAATAACGTAGCGGAGGAGAAACACGGTCTACTACAATTCCCTAATGTCGAACCGGAACCGAACCGAACCGAAAACCGGAACCTGAACCTTTATTTTTAGCCGATCCGGAACTGAACCGAACCGAAACCTTCGCCTCCATCTTGGAACTGAAACGGAACTGAACGGTTGAAATGTAACGGTAAGCGCTTCAAAACAGTTGACGGTATTTTTCTTCGTTAGTATGACAAAATGAATATTTGAAAATAAATATTAGAAGCGTACTGCTTCTAATTTTTTTTTATTTTCATATATTAGTTTGTATTGAACAAATCTCCATATACTGAATTGCAATGTGTGATAAAGTGTGGGATTTTGTGGCGCTTCGGTATTGGCGCTATGATTAATCATAGTGCCAATGACACCTTAACGTCACGTGGTCACGTGACCTCATGGTGTTAAGGCATGCCGTCAAGTGATGTCGTGTCATGTGGCCCCGTGATGTCAGGTGACTCACTGAGTCAAGTCGATTCAAATTGAGATGGTTACGAGGTTGTTTAGCGTTATTGATACCCTGATGTTAAATGCCATCACGACTTTGCACCGCGAGTCACGTGACACTGTGACGTGCTCGACTGTCATGAGCACAAGCCGAGTGCTCAAATTCATGACAATCACCATCCCCAAATATTTGGGTAATAAGTCGTGTTCGATCAAAGATGAGAATAGCCGAACTCGAACTATGTCTCAAGCTCAGCTTATGCTATATATTTTGCCAACCCCTGCGCATGACAATGATGAAACTGAAGGTGTATAATTAGTGACACATCACGAGGCCACTTGTTCTAACTGCGAGTTGGGGAGGGGAAAGCAGTTCTTCTCGTTTATTATTTTTGCGTCTGTCATGGAGTGGAGAGGAATACTAAAGTATGTTTTGGCAAGTTATCTATATCAGGGATTAGTTCTTAGTGGTATTTTCTCAAAGTACAAAAATTGTTGTACGACTTGTTTTTTCGTACACATCATTGAGGCACCCACGCATGTTTTCGTTGTTGCTGAACTGAGCCAGAAGCTTGTCTCCGAGAAATAAAGCACAGTAAGGACTAAATGTTATTTAATAATTCGCCGTTACATAGAACTGAAAGACAGGTCTCAGTGGTCTCATAGGGAGAGCTGAACGTTAGCAGCCCCTCTAAGTCTCTCAGGAGCGTTGTTCTCGAATTCTTCCTTAAGCTTCGACCACCTCCGTATTTTGTTAAAACTTCACAATTTTTTGGGTGAAAAATAAAAGCAATGGAGGATTATTGTTAACAAGTGACACAGATATAATCCGCGAATTAAAACCCCCAAACAGAGGAGGGAGTCCATCCGGAATAAGAAGTATTCTCTGAAAAAACAACGAAAAAAGAAACAGGAAAAAAAGGGGGGTTGAGCTTCAAAACACATATTGTGTTATAAGGTGGTATTCACATAAGGGAAAAATGTAGGGAAATTCGCCACGGAATGCGCATCAAGCGTCGAAAACGACAGACTTTTGCAATGCGGCGCTACGGTTAGCTACTAGGGATGCAAACACTATCGATAAATTGACTATCGATACTATCTATAGTTTTCCGAAACTATCTATAGTATCGCAGAACTATCGATAGTCGTCTATCGATAGTACTATCGATCGTTTTTTGATAATTTTTCGATAGTTGACTATCGATAGTACTATCGATAGTTTTTCGATAGTCGACTATCGATAGTACTATCGATAGTTTTTCGATAGTTTTTCGGTAGTCGACGATCGATAGTGCTGTAACATTAGAGAGTTTTAGGGAACCGTCTTTGCACATTCGATACGGTACGGTGAGCACTCTGGTACGAACTGCGCATATGGGATTCTTCTGCGGTTGCGCATGCGCAGTTCGTACAGGAGAGCCCACCGTACCGTATCGGATCTGCCCAAAAACGATTCCCTCAAACTACCTATTATCGATAGTTTTTTTTACTATCGGTAGTCAGATTTCTGGCGACTATCGATACTATCGATAGTACTATTGGTAGTTTCGCATCACTAGAGCGAACACAGCTGCCGCACCGCCGCTCGCCTCCCTTTCTCCTCTCTTCGCCCAAACTCCCGTCTTCGTCATCACTGAAAGCTGAACCAAAATTGGGAAGGTAAGTGCTTGGGCTAGTTAGGTATCCTATTTGAAAAGATAAACGGAGAAAAAGAGAAGAGGGAGCTACGCAAACTACTAGTGTCGCAAAACTATCGATAGTAAACCGTCGACAGTACTATCGATAGGTTTACGAGAGTCGACTATTGATAGTACTATCGATAGTTCTTCGATAGTAAACTATCGATAGTACTATCGATAGTGTTTCGATAGTCGACTCTCGGTAGTACTATCAATAGTTTTTCGATAGTCGACTATCGAAAGTACTATCGATAGTGTTTCGATAGTCGACTCTCGATAGTACTATCAATAGTTTTTCGATAGTCGACTATCGATGGTACTATCGATAGTGTTTCGATAGTCGACTATCGATAGTACTATCGATAGTTTTTTTGCTATCGATGGTCAGATTTCTGGTGACTATCGATACAATCGATAGTGCTATCGATAGTTTTGCACTACTATTAGCTACGCGACAGAGGGAGGGAGGGACGCACGGACGGCGTAATTAATCGTGGTTTGGCGGCGGATCAGTGTGCTTTAAATCCTATTTTCCGGTTAAACTTTTTGGTTTCAAATGTAGAGCTTGCTAAATTCGTCTGTGGTGGTGTCAAGTGTGGAAATCGCCCAATAGAATTGCAAACGCTGACCTATTCCTAAACCCGGCACCTTGTAGGAGTGAATGACGAAGTTGAGGAGGAAATTGCGCCCGCTCTCGACGTCACGCACATCCCTACGCAGATACCTCTCCCGTTTGAACACCACTTAAGGGTCATCCGTCCCGCATTTTCTGCACAGATCAGAAAGCGTGGCCCCGGAACTCACTTTGTTTGCACAAAACACTCTTGCCAGAAAGCGCCGTTTACGACGACACTGCACCGAACGAATAATTTCTGTCTGTCAAAGATATGGCTTGCACTGAGCGCGAACCTTCGGAATTTGGTGGATGTTTCAGCACCGGATTTAATTTTCCCAGCAAGAACAATTCGCCATACCCACCAGCCTATGGAGTACCGGTACAGTGGGCAATATAGCCACGCCAGAGGCATGTGCAGACGCGACTCGCACCCTCACCTTGACAAGACATCAAAGCATGGAAGGACTCCAGGACTCCGATTTTGCTTGCCGTGAGCGCGAGATCTCATTTCTCTCGCGCGGAGCGCGGAACGGTATAACACGCAGACGGTTCGTCTTCTAAGGCGTACGAACAACAAGATTTGCCTGCTACGAAGCGCCATTTGCAGACGTAAATAAAACATGTAAACACCATGCGTCCTCTGCTTACAGACCGAAAAACAAAAATTGAATATCCTGCTACCAACCGAGTGCCGCGTCGAAGTGAGATGGAACGCGTGCTAAAATTGAAATCATCTGCTACTTCACATTAGAAGCGATTAACAACCCGGGCTTCATTTGCAAATCTCAAGTGGTTTTGCTGACTTACGCATAAGCCGACATCGACTGGTGGATTAGGCATGTACAGCCTCCAGACTTCTTAACAATATTGCGCGAACGCCGACCGGCCTTATATATCTGTTTTTACCAATATCGCCGGGGACTCCGGCGTGGCAGCTCCAGCCGCCGCCGCCGTGGCGAGGTTAGGTCTATGTTCTAAAGGCGGCGTGGTTCGGACTTCGAATGCCATTTTTGGACAAATGTCGGTCCGATTGCAATACAATTTGTGTCAATCGATCGGTCTTGATGTTAGACAGCCGATGGTACTAACTTCAATGACGATGTCGCAAGAAAAACGCCAACTGCGGCCTTCAAGGTGTGAGCCCATGTGCCTTGCATCTTGGTGTTCGGCCCCTTTCGTCGTCTTTTTCCAAGCTACTAGAAATGTTCTTGCTCTGGGTGGTTTGTTCAAACAATGCGTCCTGTCCAAAAAAGTGGTCCCTCGATTTCCCCCTGATGACATCATAGAAGTGTCATGCTGTCTCTAGTCGCGATCCTGGCAGCGTCTCAGCATCTGTGGTGTATGTGGCAGACGCCTATTCTGCTGCAGGTCGCTGTCCAGTGTGGCAGTCCACGGAAGCTGCGGCAGCCAGAGGTTGGGACGCCGTGACGACAACGACACTCGAGTTCGCTTGTGCTACTCGCAGCTTCTCGTTAGCGATTCTACGTTATTTGTTGCCACTTACGGACCCCTTTTGATGTATGGGTGGCACATGACGCTAAACACATTAGTCAGAGGCACGCTGCAGGCATAAAGCTATTATAATGTAAGCTAGAGTTTCAACTGGCGCTAATGTGCTGCCACAAATTGAAGCAGAGAGCAACCAGTCCAAAATCGACTTCCAATAATGTATTTCTATGGAAAAAAGTGAGTGCATTTTCTCCCTGCGCTTGATTAAAAGAGCAAATATCCCGAATAATTCGGAGTATAAGTAGCTTAAAACACTGCTTAGTCAGGCAGACGAAATAATTGGTCAGTCACGGCTTTCTTTTTTTTCAAAATCATTGCATTAAAAACAATGCTAAAACGTGCATATATTGTTGCGCACTCTCGGACACTGTTAGCGCGAACACGACGTCGGCGCTTTTCAGAAAGGAGGATATATGTTCCAGACAAATGAAGGAAATCTGAAAAACCAAGGTAGATGGCATTAACTATATGAAGTAACACTAAATCAGTAACTCCCTTTTCATGTACGATCAAAATAATTTCAAGGCCGCGTAATATAGTAGGATGTTCCATAAGCGCTGCCTTATCATTTCTGTTCTGAGCGAAGGTGCTTCTTCTACGTTTAAACCATCACTTGCGCGCTCGAAATCTTTGAGGAAAAGTGCCCGATAAAAGCTGCCCGGCATAAAAAAATAATAAAACGAAACACCTTTCATAGCCCACGTACATTACTCTTTACGTTTCGAATATATTTAACCGCTCGTAAAGATGCACGACTTGGGCATTATGATATAGTGACTGGACGGGCATATTAGCAATATATAAAAATCACCGGAATGCTGGCGAAGCTTGAACGTACTCTACATTCTTTTTGGTTCTTAATTTCCTTATAATCCTCTCCATATTTATACACACCTGCTATAAAACACAGATTTGGGCCTGGAATATAGCGAAGATAAACGTCGTTCGCTGATGAAGAGAAATCCGCTAACTAAAGCAATTACACTTTTACAATGTTAATCAAGGTGCATAGTATTCTGTACGACCCAAATAACAACCGTGCTTCATGTTATTTTCCGACGAAGAAGTAAAATGCACGCGCGTTCTCCCATGCACAGGAGCGTCGCAAAAGTAGACTGGTTGCTGTCTGCTTCCATTTGCGTCTCCGAAGTCGCATAGGCACTAGCGCCAGTTGAACCTCTAGCGCAAATTATGATAACTCTATGGCTCTAGACACCATATAGGCTGTGCTCCAAAATGAACTGGATCCGACTCAACTGTAAAGGTTTCGTACCGTAGCGTTTCAAAACTTGCGCTCAATTGCTTGATGACGTCAGAACCCGCGATCCAGATGTGGGTTGTTTACTCCGGAGTCATTACGCACGCTGCTCTCCTCGATCGGTGGGTAACGTCGGATCAAATTGAGTAAAGACATCACGTGATCTGTTCACCGTCTGCTCGTCGTCAGCTTTCTGCGCCCACAGCCGTCACAGCTTGTTTGCTCCTTCGGCTTTGGTTGCAGACGTTGGAAATAACAGAGAATGAGGTGCAGCCATGTTTGTGTGGTTATTGCGATTTGGAGCTCTCGACGCACAAATTGACTATACACCACGTCCAGACCGTGCACTTTCCGCAGAAAGATATACCTGTTGTTATTATCAGAGTGCGAGCGTAAACAGGAGCTTCTCCGCAACCTCGTCCTCGGCGTTGGAGGGAAGTCGTACTCTTACGTTCAAGGCTGAAAATGTTCGAACGCCGTAGTTGATGAGGAAGTAATTTTTTTCGCAGAGTGCGTGTAATGAGAGGAAAGTACTTGCAAAGCAGTGAAGGCGTCTGAGATTTCACCTAAATGACCAGTCAAGTGGCTCTTTTCTCATCTGTTGTCTGCCGCTCCACCTTTTCCAATTCGGCGGCCGCTCCTCGTGGCGATCTGCCAAGCTTTGTTAGGATTAGGGGGGGTGTCGCGAACTTTTCACCAGATTCGACCGGTTCGACTTTGTGGACAGTGTGGCCAGACCTGGATACAAGCATGTCTAGGTTTGGAGAATTTTTTTTATGCAATGGGTTATTTTAATTTTGTGAAAATTTGCAATAAAAGAAACTAATTCTAATAACTGAAGAAGTTAGTAACTTAATTTTTTTGTACTGTATTAACTGAAATAACCAATCAGCGCTGCCCTTAATTCATCCCTTAGCCATCACCATCCGATCCGAAGCCAACTGGCCAGCCTGTCGCGCATGCGCACACGAGTCGAACCTCAATACAAGGTTCGTCGAACTTTCCACTGAAAGTTCGAAAAAGTCGAACCTGGTCGAACTCGAACCTCGGCCGGTTCGCGACACCCCTAGTTAGGATATAGGAGGCTATGGCACGAGGCGCCGAATTATGGTCCAAGGTAGGAAAAGCTCGCGCTCGATCTCACATTGGCAGCGACTACCGTTGATTGTGCTACACAAAAAGTGAAAGGCATTAAAATCTACGACAAACAGTTTGACTACGCAACCGCTGGCGCAATGGACTTCTTCCAAAACCGACGCGCCCCATTGCGGCAAAATACCACGCAGTGCACTCTGGGAACTAGTTGGCCACTCAGTTTCGGTTTCGACTGAGCAGCTTCATCTCATGCTATCACGCCGCGACCGAGCGCGCTGCTTGCGTTTTCGATTATATGACTTGTCACGAACGTACAATACACTCATTCTCGAGTAATACAAAACAAAGACCGGGGCAATTTCCTTGGCTCCCAAAACACCGGGTATTATGGGTGCATATGCAAACGTAGTAAGACGTGGCTTAGTCACCTCACCCCACGAGTGCATCTTTGAGTTCAATTTCAATAATCCCGTCTAATACCAGTGAACTACTACAACTGAAATTTGGTCACCTGGAGCCTTACACGTATTTTGTTTGCCAAATGTCCGCTTCTTGTTACTCATGGGGCGAAAAGCAAGCCGCACCCTCACCGGAGTATCAAAGTTGAGCCCAGCGTTGACGCATGAACTTTTAAGGAAGCGCAATAAATTCGACCTCAAATTTTATGCTGATGGAAGATTAAGTTTTCGCAAACGCTAAGGTCGGCTAGCTACGACGGAGGCCCTAACAAGCGTCCCCTACTCCTCGCTAAGCCTTTTTTGGACGAGCTTTTACTGACGCCCAAGATCTTTGCCTGAACGGTGTGTCTGAAATTATCTCGGCATACTCAGGCAGGGAGAAAGCAAACATATAACGAATATTATGGCCATTAGCAACCGTTCAAACGCGCTTTGAATAATTTCGTTCGTTTGGCGCACCGCATAGGGGTTCATGCCCGTCCTGCGCACTTCCGGCGAACAGTGCGACATTCTTCACACAAATGCTCGACTTTTGCTTTCTTAAAACGGTTTTATGTGCGAATGTGCCTATATGATTGCAGGATAACTTTATGCGCATACGCGATGTTGAATATTAGTTGAAATGCAAGCGGGTGGGACTTCACTTCGTGCAGTGCTGCGGGTCAGTACAGATAAGAGTAAGAAGCGTGTTAAAATTGAGCTTTTCAATGGCGCCTCCGTGTTTTACCCTCGCGTACTCAGGCGCATTAAGAAAAACAGTAATTGCAAAAGTAATATTTCGTTTATGGACGCACGAAACAAACAAACTTCCTGAGAACAGCACTAATGTAAAGGCGCGAGCTGGATACATGCATACTTATTGGTTGATGCAGCTTTTTGATTCGTACACAAGCAAGATCCCCGAGCTTCGCAGCGTCGAGATTCCCAGCACTGGCTCGTCCACATACCTCGATCGGAAACGCTAACAGGAAAGGCTCAAGTACAAAAATACAAACAAGCATGGTGTTAAGACAAACTATACGTCTCGGGCTTGTGCTAAAGCTTCGAGGTCTGGCCATTAGGTTGGTTTAGAGACCACAAGTGACGCTCTCGGGACCAGAAAACATGAGATTGTGTATATCTCTTGTCGACGTGTCGATCGAAACCGAAACCATGCCACTCTCCTCCCTGGCCTACTAGTTCCCAGAGTGCAACGCGCAGCCGTGTTGCATGCAGGGCTTTATTGGAGTAGTCTATTCATTGAGAGAACTTTAGTCTTTCTGCACGTGCGGCAAGCCCCTTAGTGGTTTACGCGTGTAGAACACGGAGCGGCACGAGCCGCCTCGTGCACTGCCGCCTGCCCCCTCTGAATGAAAGTTATGGCGGCCTCACGCATGGGCCGAACGCTGGGTGAAATCGCTGTATTGAAAGCCCAGTAAATCACTTGAGGTGATACTATAGAGCGAGAAACATTTGGTGGTGGCCATAATTCGGACAAGAGAATAGTTGCATCCCCTTTTAATGTAGCAGATGCGAAATTGGTTAAGTTCAGGGTACAGGCATTGCTGCAACGTTTCCCTATCACACACAAAGAAAAATCTGCGATTTAATGTTGATTGAATTTCTCGTTCTCCAATTTGATTGCAGGACGATTTGATATTAGTCCTGCAATCACTAATCCTCAAAAAATATTTATATTACAAAAAATATATTAAGAGCATTTCTCATGTTACGCTGGATTTTCCAATGAACATTGTTTTCATTGAACATAGAATAATGAAAATTTTTGATTTATACACATATCGTTCATGTTCGAAATTTATGGTAGAAACAAATTACCCTCAACATTATTTCGAAGACTTAGCAAACCTAACAAAAAAGGTATATGCATATCCAACGCGAACTGTAGAACCATGGGAAGTACCATTTTTTAGAACAAATTACGAGCAATACACAACATCATACACCCGCTGTTTTTTGCGGCGTTTCGTCTACTGATGCTAGTCTGTTCAAAGTGAATTTGCATTATATAATGACACTAGCCAATTTTACTCTCGTGTAAAGGATCTCTTCATGTTTTTATTTATTTCCTTATCATACGTATATACTTTTGGTGCCCGCGTCTCAACTGCTATTTAGGTGGCTCGGAACTAGTCAAGCTGTGTTCAAGCTTTTTTCTCTTTTCACCTTCCTACTTTAAACTGTCGGTAAAATAAAGACATTTAGTATGATTATATTAAAAGAAAGGTAGCCCGAAAAGGGGCGAGGAGAGGGGCGAGGGCACGACGCGTCGCGTCGTGCCCTCGCCCCTCTCCTACCACTTTTTTTTTTCGCTGCTTTCTTTTTTCTAAAGCTTTTGGCAGGTAGCCATTTCCCTTCACTGTGTCACGCCACGTGCAACGGACGGTCGCGACATCTTACTTGTATTGCGTTAAAGTTAAATTCTTCTCTAAAGGTTAGTACTTCACTAAGAAACCAGGAGACAGTGCTTCTTCCTCACAAATAATTTTGCCGTTTCATACAAAAAAAAAAATCTTTCACGGTAGGTGAAACATTTAATGGCTTTTGTGTTTTATGATGTATTTTGTCATGTATTGAACACTGCCGGGCGAACGCAGTTGAGCAAACATAAATGCCGGTGCATATATCGTCGAAACAGATGTGAATCTGTGCAAAGTTTTGCAGGAGCAGGATAGAATTGAGTGGACACATTGACCGCTATAGATTAAATGCAACCGGACTCTCTAGATAAAATGGCGAGTTTATCTTACTATAGAACGAGGTTGTCAATAGTGGGTTTTACCTTTGAAACGTTTCGCTTCTCTTACCTCGTTTATGTGCACCATGAACAAAGAAAGGAAGTGGATAGGAGCTCAACTGAAATATAGTTATCTAACTGCCTTAATCGAGCGTTTCGGTAAGAGGCACCATCGGGTTCGAATGGAATCCGAATAGCCGAGCGCGTGTTCGTCGACACATGCTGCGCCTCCGCTTAATTTAGCGAGAAATGAAAAGGGCGGTCGGTTGGACCAACGGAAGGATGGACAAACTGTTGAGATTCGGGCTAACTTTAAAAAGCATTCCATGCTTTAAAAGCTGTATTTGCTTTTTCTTTCGCGTTCTTATTTGTTTGAAACGAAACTACGTCTCACCCTACGACGGACTAAAGGCAAAAGCTACGGACCGCCAGACTCAATCACGAGCCACTAAGAAATCGCGTATTGCGCTTTGATGAGCGTATCAGTGCCCGCGTCTCGGATCACTGATGGTAATGGGCGGACAGTGGTTCGAATCGAAATAGCACTGAGTGACTCAACAATTTTACATCGCAAAAAAGAGGCTGTTTGCAGCGTCGAAGCTATAGAAATGATGCAGCGTTTTTGGGTTCGGAGCATTATTCGTCCACCCCTAATCAATGCTAGGCATGTCATTGTGTAGCGTGGAACGTGATTGGACCTGGCGGCCCATGGCTTTGGCCTTTAGTCCATCATAGGATGAGACAAAGTATAACTTTCTCGTTTTTTACAGCGGTAACCGTTACGGGCCCGTCCTCCATATTTGATGACGGCGTGAGCGTAAACGCCGTTAGTATCCCCGCTAGATTTAGTGAAAAAATTCACGTCACGTGACCTACGCAGCAATTCAATTTCCCCGCTAAATTGGGCGGGAAAATTGATGCTGCGTTACCTGACATCACGGGTCCTACAGACGATTTCAAGTTCCACGCTAAATTTAGGTCACGTAACCTATGCGCCAATTCAGTTTCCACGCTAAATTTAGCGGAAAGATTGCGTTACCTGACCTATGCACCAATTCGTATCCCCGCTAAATTTAGCGAAAATGGCGTGACGATCACGCGACGTGATGCGTCTAAACAGCGTCATCTTTGCTGCTTTTTCGACGATATGACGATCGATTGACATTGCGCCGTTCCTGCGTCATACGGTGATCTGATATTCAAGGCACTGCGTTGATTTTAAGGCGATTCAAGGCGCTGCGTGATACTTTGTTGATAAATGAATGCTTTTAAGGACTTGACGTGTTTTCTCGCAAAATATAGCGGGGAAACTACTGGCGCATAGGTCATGTGACGTTAATGTATCCGCTAAATTTAGCGGAGAACCTAATTATTTCTCCTCTGTAGGTCCGGTGATGCCAAGTCCTGTGACATAAATTTTTCAGCCAAATTTAGAGGGGAAACTGAATTAATGCATAGATCACGTGACGTCAATATTTCCGCTAAATTTAGTGGTGAAACTGAATTGGTGCATCTGTCACGTGACGTAAATTTCTCCGCTAAACTTAGCGGAAAACCTGAATTTGTCTGTACGTCCCGTGACGTCAGGTCATGGCAAAAATTTTCCCGCCAAATTTAGCGGGGAAATTGATTTGATGCATAGGTCACGTGAGGTAAATTTTTTCGCTCAATTTAGTAGAAAAATTTAATTGGTGCATAGGTCACGTGATGTAAATTTATTCGCTAAACTTAGCGGGGAACCTGAATTTGTCTGTAGGTCCCGTGACGTCAGATCACGTGACTGCAATTTTTCGTCAAATTTAGCGGGGAAACTTTTTATTTTAGTTTCCGCTCACGCCGTCAGAAAACACGGGGACGGGTCACGAAGAGCAGACGGTGTAAAAATTGACGACACGTGACCTATGCACAATTTTGTTTGCCCCCCTCAATTTCGCTGGGCAATTGATGTCACGTGACCTGATGTCACGGGACCTACAGACGAATCCAGGTTCTCCACTAAATTTATCGGAAACATTTATGCCAAGTGACCTAGCTATAAAACAATCTAGTTTCCCTGCTAGATTTGGCGGAAAATTTGGCGACGATATGACGATCGTCATCATCATGTCGTCGAAGCAGCAGCACAGCTACCGCTGTCTAAACGCATCACATTGCATGATCGTCACCTATTTATTTTTGTTTCGCGTTCTGATTCGCTTGCGAAGATGACATTACTTTACTTAAAAACAAAGTGAAAGAACGAAGGAAACTTCAACACTCTGATTTGCCCAGAAACGCACAACTTGTTGCTTGAGTTGAGCGTTATATACTATATCTTTCTTGGATGATTGTTCATTTCATTTACATGTAAAATAAATACACATAGAAAGCATCGCATTATGCGCGAACTGTAAATATAAATACATTACTTTTTTTTACGGGAAATGATATGCTTGAATTGTCATTGCAAAACCGGTGTGATTTAAATCGCAAACTAAGATATGACTTAAATCTCAATTTAAATCATCTTGATTTTTATCCGAAGGCACCATTTAATAACATGCGTTTGACGTGCGACAGTGCCCTTATCCGCCTAACCCCCAAGAGTGTCGTTTCCTGTGGCAATAAATTATACGTGATCATCCTAAAAGAAAGGAAATTCGGTAGAGACTTAAGACTGCTTACGTGTAGGAATGCGAAATCATTCCTACACGCAGCGTATTCCTACAAGCAGCGCGCCACGTCTTCCTTTTTCAGATGGCGCTCCGGCGGTGACAGCATGCTTCCCCACTGCGCAGGCGCGGCGCACCCGCCGGCTCCACGGCTTCTGTGGCGATGCATCTGCGTTGCTGTGCTTTTCTTTGTGTTTTATTTTTTCTGACGCGCGTCCGCTTTGACCTCCAGCGGCCCTGCCGGCTTCTGTGACTAAGCATGTGATAGCGCGTCGCAGCCAATGCCGTTTCGCTCAGCCAATGGGCATTTAGGTGCGTTTTTGCTGCTACAGACAACGGCTACAGACGCCGCCGGCTTCGCTCCATGCGACAAATCGTGCTTTCGCATAATAAAAGAGAACCGAGATTAAGGATGGAGCGAAAAAAATGCACACCAGCGTCACTTTATACAGACTCGGGGACTCTGTAGTTACGAGATTTTGAGCGGAAAATGATAAGTTTATTGTAACCATTTTTTTGATGTTCGGAGGTTCAAGAAATAACCATTTATACGCTAGTGAAAACTTCCGTCTATGCTTGGAATGAAGAGCGTGCTGGTAGGGGTAAAATATAAATAAGGGAAGGACATAAAAGACGAGGGCGGACACGACGTTTCCCAACTGGCAGCGAACGTTTATTGACGATGTCAATAAACGTTCGCTGCCAGTTGGGAAACGTCAATAAACGTTCGCTGCCAGTTGGCAAACGTCGTGTCCGTCCTCGTGTTTTATGTCCTTCCCTAATTTATATTTTCCGTCTATGCTCACGGTGGCTTTCAATGAGAATGTTTTGGTAGATACAAGTACTAACAGAAAACATACGAAAATGCTGCACTTCTCCTGGATACAATGTTCTAGGAATTACGGGAATATTGAGACCTGTGAGAATTTTTGCATGGAGTTGCTGAGAATATCTACAAAAACGGAAAACAGAACGTTTTTTTTTTTTTTAAGCAGGGCATTGAAATATTGACTTGTATGCCCAAGCCTAATGGCGGAGAAACGTATACAAGCTAAACCTAGACAGCCCATGCCCTCGAGTGACTTCAGAATTGATCACATCATTATATTAACATATGTTGATTCTTGAAATTGGATGACGACTCTGCTGTTTTGTTGTTTTCTACACTTTGTGTTCTCATTGTGCATACTCGCGGTGGACTTAAAATACCCATCATTGCGCAAAGAAAAAAAACATTTAAGCGGGACGAACACAGACATACGCCATTCTTTAAAAAAACATCAACGACATTTACTGATATGCTTCAAACTGGGAATTCCCCTTAGAGCACCGAGAAGAAGAGAAGATAAAATAAATGAAGATGAAGAAGAAATGAAGAGGAAAGGACAAAACGTTCCATGACAAGAAGGGAGAATATGCTGGTATGACAACTCCGGCGCTAGGAAAGTAAACTCTACCGTTGAAAGCGAAAGTGAAGGCATAGACACTGTTGCATAAACTCTTGATGTTGTATGCTTCAATAATTTATTATCCTAGCTTGCTGATGTGTGTGCCTAGGACTTGTCGCTCAATGAACTGCGGGACGCAGTCAGGGCCCTTCAGGTCATATTTGTATATTGTCACCAAGGAGCTCCCGTATCTACGAATCATTGGTTTAATTTAAACAACTTGGCGAATTATTAGGTGTATCGGAACCAGGTCGAAGGTCACTGTGGAGAAAGGTTTGCACACATTTTGCCACGGCTTCTGCGTGACTAATTCAAACGCAAGCCGCGAGCTCATCTTATAATATTAGGTGACCGAAAGGTGACAAGTGATTGTGGTTCGTAATGAAATCTGCTCCTTAATAAAAAAAGGGTGTCAATTTATATCACAAGACCTTACGCTAATTGGCTTTGGTCCAAGGACTGACCCCCTCATATATCCGACAGCCCAGGTCGCGTCGATGAAGGTCTGTTTTATGAGAATATCGTATAAATTTGGTCTTAAAATGAAGTTTTCTCAGAAACATCCCTCCCCCAAAAAGGAAGGATTTTTTTGTTGAGGTTTCCTTATGCTGTGCAGTTCCTTTTACTAAACCATTTCCCACCTTGAACATTTAGCCATATCTGGCATTTCCCTGAAAAGAAACCGCATAGTTTGTTTGCGCCAACTACAGTCGGTCAGCTGCCAAAAACTTTCCGAACAAAAACAAAAAAAAAAAGTAAGAGGCAGGATAAATAACTCCATGACCCTAGGAAAAGAAATCGCCCGGTTCCAAAAGCGTTCAAAAGACGAATTGGTAGAAAAGGTGAGGGCGCTTTGAAAATATACGGCGGCGCGCCCCAGGAACTCCGAGACCGGACACCAGCACCCGCTGTGTTTCTCGAAAAATACAATTCTGCATAAGCGCCTCGATCGATGCCTGATGTTACCCTTAGTAAAGTGATGTTTCAATAGGTACAATGAATTGCGCGGTTCTGAAAGCCTGTCTCAGTCCAGAAAAGTAACGTCTTCTATACCGCAAAAATGCGTGCGCCAAGAAACCCAAGGAATCTAGGAGACCACAGCGCGCGGGGAAATGGGAACACATACAGCTCTGGTTGGAATGATTAGTGGGTAGAACTAAAGCTAGCTGTCTTTGTCTCCGCTGCATTCTTCGAACGCGCTAGCACGTGGAACGCCATTGTCCGGCGTTTGGCTTTCGCATTCAAAGGCGTTGGACGGGTGCAGTGGAGACAAAGACTGCTAGCTTCAAGACTACCCATTAATAATTCCAACCAGAGCTATATGTGTTCCGATCTCCCCGCGCGCTGTGGTCTCATCCTCTCCCTCAGTTTCTAGGCAATATAAAGTTAATCAGATTCTTGAAAATTTAACATCCAAATTCCCAGAAGCCCCAAAATTTGTTTGCTGTATTTTTATGTGTGGCGATGTATTAGAACGCATTATTAGTATATAATAAGAAGAACTAATCGTAGCATAATTATGCGCTTACGTTCGTAAGTGCATCATATTATAGGGAGCGTGCTGATCATTGTACTGTCCGATATATAGTTGTAGCATAGCCTAGTAAGAGCACTGAATTAATGGTCTATTTTTCAGATCCTGAATACATTCTAAAAACTAGTACTTCTTGGGTGGCTGTGTTCTTAAAAGTCACCTGTAATATTGAGATTCAAGGCTCACCCATAAGAATATTCAATATTTAAAGGGGATAATATAAGCAGAATATCAGACGTTGTGGTATTGTTTTTATTATAAACAAATACAATGCCGTTGTGTAAAACTAATGCAAATATAATTTAAGGTTTTCTAAAAAAATAATGTTGCACCTGCAAGATATTTCAGACAGTCACTTATTATAACACAAATTATTTGTTATTGTTATTTATTATTTATTGATACTATTATCTCTTTCGGGAGATGTAATAGGAGGGGGTACATAATGTTTTTATGAAGGTATACATTTCTAGTCATTTTATGCACACGGGAACAAGACAATCAATCTCATCATTATACAGTATCGAATAAAAATAAAGCAAAACAACAAACAAAACAAAAACCTACAAGAAATACCCTTAATCGCAGGAGTTACGGTAACTGCGGAGGTTAGCAGTAAGTGATGACTCAGATGAAGCATTTATTATATGACTGGGCAGGGCATTCCAATCATAAATGATCTTTGGGAAAAATGAGGACTTAAATACATCGACCCTACAGCGGTATTGTTGTAATGATCTACAATGAAAATTTTGCGTGGGGTTATTATGAAGAGCAGGTGAAATATATGTAGAGGTTTCAATATTAAATCTGTCGTTTAGTAGGTCGAGCAAAAACTTTAATCTTTGAAACATGCGTCTTTGGGTTAATGCGCTAATGCTGGAACACACATATAGTTCTGAAACTGGGTATTGTCACTGAAATTTGTTGGATATGAAACACAAGCCTTTTCTCTAAATGGATTCAAGTAAAGTTATGTTGGTTTTAGTAAACGGTTCCCAGACAACGGATGCATACTCTAATGCGGAGAGCAAGTTCGTCTGCTTCTTGCGCAGGGGTTGCGGTGACGTCAGAACGCCCAGCTCTGATTGGCTCGAGTGGAAAGATAGGGGGTCGCCGAGACCCCCTGTCTGAGCGTCGTCTGCTCCTTTGCAACGTCGTCTGCTTTTCAAGAGCTGTCTTACCTTTACGAGCGAGCTCGACTTCGCCTTTCAGAGAGGGCAGATGAAATAACTCGAGCGGTACGATGTGTTTTTGTCTAACAACTAGCAGACACGTATCAAGGAGCGAAGCCAAAGGACTCACAGGGCGAGGTGGCCGACGCGCCGAGGTTTGTTAGATAACAACCGAGAACGAGGGTGGTTAGCGTCCGCAAGTTCCCTCCTTTCGTGTGCGGCGTCGAGCGTATCGCGGAAGTTATGTCGTAGACTCGTTGATACCAAGAAGTAATTATTGTTTTTATTTTTGGCGAAATTTTATGGAAACTTATTTTTCTATGCCCTGTTATTTAAATAGACGAACACTTGCTCGGGGGTAATCCGCTGGACTTTAATTAGCCCTCTGTATTTGCTCAAATCACTTTTTTTAAGCTTACAGTCTTAACAGAGAGGGATAGAAACACGCTGCTTCCTTCAGTGTAGCGCGCATGCGACCCCGGACATCTAAGGGCATCACAGACCTGTTATTGCTCTGTTTCGTGCGGCTACAAGCCGCTTGTCCCTCTGAGCAGGGTGCAAGGTGCAAAGAACCACGCACCTCTTTAATAGGCTAGAGTCTCGTCCGTTATCGTAATTAACCAGACAAATCGCTCCACCAAGTAAGAACGGACTTGCACCACCATCCACCGAATCCAGAAAGAGCTCTCAATCTGTCAATCCTCCCAGAAATTGAAAATGCGACACACCGTCGTGAATGCGCTCACCACATCCGAAGACGCAGCACGTTTTCATTTCCCCTGGTAATACTGCCCCTTGGACAGCGCCTGATGGGAGCCGACCTCAAAATCACACAAGACAGAAGCGGAACGTTCTTTTCTCTTTTTTAACTAGCAACCACGCGAAGAACTCACGGCTACAGCCACAGCTGCAACAGCACGTCCGCCATTGCCGACGCCGAGATGTTTACATCCGCGACCCCCCCCCCCCCCCCCCCCCCCCCGAGGAGGCGGAGCTTTGTATCACCTCCTCTCCCACCTTCACACCTCCTTCCCCATGCGCAGGAAGACCGAAATGCGCCAACTTGCAAGGCGCATATAGGCAGAACAAACGTTTTGTAGGCTGTTGATTTTACGTCAGATGAGGTTTTCTTTAAATTTCTCCGGAGAAACCAGAGCTTAGTTAATGCCTTGCGCACAATGTACCTAGTATGGGTGTTCCAACGCGGGTCATTAGAAATTATTACACCGAGGTATTTATAGGAAGTCACTTCGGCTAGGACAGTATTGTTAATGGCATAATTATAGGAAAAGAAAACTAGTTTTGCGGGTTATATGCATGCCAACAGATTCGTTAACATTTAGTGACATCTGCCATGAGTTACACCAATCGTGTATCTTGGATAAGCAGCTTTTATCTAAAGTCTGATCACTAACATCATTTAACTCAGTGAATATAACTACGTCGTTCGCAAATAAACGTGCTCGAACAGGAATTTCGGCAGTGATTTCGTTTATAAAAATTAAAAAAAAGTAAAGGCCCAAGGACAAACCCTTTTGGAACGCCGTATAGCACAGGTACTAGCGAGGATGCACTAGAGTTTATCTGAACGTACTGTCTTCTTTCTAGCAAGTAAGTTTCAAGCCAGAAGTGGATGATATCATTTTGCACGATTGATTTAAGTTTAGGAATCAGTTTACAGTGTGACACTCTGTCAAACGCTTTAGCAAGGTCAAGAAAATTACATCAATCTGTTTAGAACGATTTAATATTTCAGGAAAATCATGGACGGTTTCAAGTAATTGTGTCGTGGTTGAAAGGACCATGACGAAAACCATGTTGTTTCAAGTAAAAAAAAGTTGTGATTCTCTAAATACGCTGCCAAATTTTTAACAACAACGTGCTCTAAAAGTTTCGAGCAATAAGGAAGCAAAGAAATTGGCCGGAAGTTCAAGGCAAGAGATGTGATCCAGGTTTGGGAACGGGAACGATCTTGGCAATTTTCCATTCTATAGGAATAACGGACTCCGAAAAGGATTTCTTAAATATTAGATAAAGATATTTTGAGCACCATTCTGCGTAGCGAACAAGGAACATATTTGGAATGTCGTCGTGACCAGCAGCTTTTTTGTCGAAAGATTAAGCAACGCTGAAAACAGTCCCTCGGGAGCGATAAAAACATCGTGTAACACTGATAGGTTGGGTGGCTGGTTTAGACGAGAAATAATGCCGTTATCTAAGGTGAAAACAGACAAAAAATAATCATTGAAACCTTCAGCGATGGCACACTCATCCGTAAATAATCTGTCCCAAACCACACGTTTGGAAATATCTTTTCGAGCCGGGGACAAAGACCACAAAAACTTATCGGGTGATTCCCTAAGGGACGTGCAAAGTTACATTGTTATACTTATGTTTTGCAAGACGAATCATAGCTTTCAGTCTTGTAAGTAATTTTATTGATATAGAAATGTTTTTTGCCCTCCCTGGCATGATTGTTTTTTGTTTTTCTTTGTGAAAAGGATGTGAAAAGGAAACAAAAGGAAAAAGATGTGAAAAGGTTCTATTGAATTTATGTAAGTTCGAGCATCTGAAACACCCTGGCGTATAGGGTGATAGAGCTGAATTTAATGTTTAGTTCACGTTATTTTACGAACAAATTGATTTGTGTGTGTGAATTGTGAAACGTTTACTGCCTACACTCTAAGAAAAAGGGGAGCGGTATTTAGTTCTTCTGGGGCCCAAATCCGCCGACACCACCATTAGTTCCCTTTGGAACTGACGGGGAGGGGAGCAACTTTTGTGCCCCTTCCGTTAGTCCCTCAAAGTTGAACCGGCAGGACTAACCTGTGCACCCTTGCATTTAGGCCACTGGGACTAAATGTAGCGCCATTAGCTTATTTATTACTAAATTTCGCCCTTACAGACCGAAGTGGCACTAGTCAACGTTAAATTCAAAATTGGTAAAAAGATTATTATAGCTAGGATCGATCTTTCTTACGCTCATTACATTCAGATTTTAACAACGCTTATTTCACATTTGCGCATGTATTATACATTTAACGTAGACAGGTAATTAGAACACAGATGACACACACGTGCAACACACACGCAACTACACACTAATACAATCTCCACCACTAAAGTCTACCCATGCGCATTTAATACTGATCATTTCAAAGAAGTCGTTTGGTCAGTGACCATTTCGACCCCCAACGATGCCACAAATAGGGTGCTGCTTTCGTACTAATATTGTTGCTAAACATACTATGGAATGTATCTCTTACAAAGAAGTAACCGTACACACAGCAATTATTTGCCGCAGTCTATAGAACAGAATCTCCATAGGCTTTCAGCAGCCATGTTTTCGCTTCCCTGCATAAACTGCCCCAATTTGCGCATGCTCGTCTCCGTGGCAACCGTATCTTCTTCTGCGAAAGAAAACATATATTTTAAAGATACAAATAAGAAAACAGGATGAACATTTCTTGGTCTTTAAAAACGTTTGTACCACGAGCTGAGGCTATTTTCATCATAGTTAAACGAAAATAAAATAAAAACGCTGCCAAAGCACGTTCAAAAAATGCAAAGGGGAAGGATGCCAGGACAGCGATCAAAAGCCGCATGGCAAGTGCATCAACGATTGCCGCGCGTATGGTAGCGCTGGCTTCCTCGACGTGGAACAGAGGCTGCGATAGTTGTGAAGTCAACTCCAACCTTCAAACTTGCACCCTGCTGCAATATTTAATGCTACGGTTGTTAGTGGATACCTCCCCCTGCGTTGCGAAAGAGTGAGTTGCTAACTCGGGTCCGGCTTTGCGGAAAACAACTGATTCCAAACTCTAATGCGGAGCAACATAGTGTAAATCCCATGATGATTCAAAGATGGCTGCACTGCGGGACTTCAACGTCACTTTCGTTTTTTTTTTAAATATTTTTATGTTTTTTTTTGCGTGTCTTGTGGTGCGGTAGATCTTGCGCTTCCAGCACTGGAATTGGACTCACTTTCGTTTCGTGCGTAGGACGATCGAAAAGAGCGCGCTCGTTGGTGATCCTCGCACTTTAGCAGGAGAGACTAGCGAGGAAGATATTCTACGCAAGCACCTCAAGGATCTGGAAAGAGAAGACAACATGTGAACAGGATTCGTAGAATTAAAGAGCGCGCTTGAAGTTCTCATCCGGGTCTTTGCAATGCTAAACATCTCCTTACAGACTTACGCGTCCCGCTGCAAATCCAACGAACAGAGAAGAAAATGTAAGTCTCTTGCATTTTTCCTCTAAGGAAACGCAAGAAATTCCGTGATCAAATATTTCCATTACTATTTCAGCTCAAATTTGTGCTTACTCTTCATCAAAAGGAGCCAGTACAATATCCCTCACAACACCCTTCAGAGTCTAGTCCACTGTTCACAAGGGCTGCGTGCCTCGGGCACGATCGGCATAATGTTCACTCACGGTCTGCATCAAATGTGAGTAGTATTACAATTCAGAATCATTGCAAACAGAATCGGGCAGATAAAAAAAAGGGGTATTGAAGAGGTAAAGTATTATTTTTTTTCAATATTCAAGCTATTCTGAAACTATTCTACCTCCGGTGATGTCGGTATGAGATGTCATTAGTTGTAGGGGATGGAGTTTCCATTTGCTGAACTAAATACAGTCGAAGAGAGTTAAGCCTTGGTCACTTATTTCGATAACCACTAGTGCTGTGCCGTAGTCTTGCAGTTTTAGCACAGGCTGTATTTTATGATCAACAGACCTCTCGATGGTGCACTGGGGATAAACGTGTGCCAGTGTAGAGAGTATGGCACCAAAGGAACTTCAGAAACAAGTATTATTATTATACTTGTATACTTACTATACTTTCATGATGGTAAACTGAGAAGTTGAGAAATGTTGGAATTATAGTGTCTGACTCCAGGGGATTTAAGGCGGTTTTCTTTTTTGCAAGATTAAGTCGCGTCCTAGAGTCGGTTACGAGAATGTGTTAACGATAGGCTTCATTTCTTTTATGTCACTGCGTATATTTTATGTTTAAAAAAATATTGGCTTGCATATCAAGAAATTATTTGTTGGGGTGTTGGGATTCATAAATATCTAGGTGCATAACAAACAATTAATTATAATGAAATATCTTCCAAGTATTATGGGTGCAATATGGCGAAATAATACATACCTACAAAATTAAAGCACTTTGGGTCACAGTGCTCTAATAATATAATGCAAAAGCTACATTCTTTTCGTCACAGAGGAATCCAGTCCTTCCAGCTCCTGTGACTGGACAGCAGAGACATAAAAAAATGATCAAGCTGCAAGGAACCAAACGAAAAGGTCATCACTGAAGTTGAAATTTTTCCTGGGTATTCGGCGAGTGCAAGCACAAGCTTCAAAATTACCCACTGAAATTTAAAATGCTACCAGCAAAAACGGCACCAGAATGGCCAATCTTTCTATATTTGCATGTGTATATTTCAAAAAGTAGCATTTAATAAACAGATGTGATGGAACTGCAAAGTTGTAAAAAAGTAGATAAATTTTGTTTGTGGGGTTAGCTTTTTATCATAGAGATCGTAAAATTGTTAGGATCGCTAGTTTGCAAACCGAATATTCTCCACTGCGCAATACAGTTCATGCGAACACAACATCGGCCCCTCTTTGCGTTTTGCTCAGACAGAACATAGTTTAGCACCAAATTTCACAAATAGGTTAAAGTCTCAAATTAGCACTTTCTGCCATGCTAATCGTTTTGACGACAGACTTTTATTTCAAAGAAAGCAACTAAAAATAGCTATATCTTGTTCACATTTTGTCATGCTCTGTAGATATTAATGCGAGTGTTCACAAACAAGATGCTATTCACACGGAAGCTGCATTTTTGTAATGTAGTCTAGATTTGTAATGTAGTTTATAATGTAGTCATGTGTGTATCTCTTTCCAGTTAGACCTTCCACCTTATGCCTCTATATACAAAAGGAGAGTCACTTCAGAATCTGCACTGTCAAGCTTAGCAGAAAAGCTGCAGACAACGGAGATCGCAGTAGAGGTCTCCAGTGAAGGGGTTGCTATATTGCTTTAACAAGCAAAGACGGACACAGAAATTACTGCTTTGGTGCTGCCCTGAGCCATGCTCAGTCAGTCGACGTACGAGTCCTTGAACGCATCCATATGCTTGTCAAGAATGGGATAACCTCAGTAAAGGAGCTTCAGGAGTGCATAAAGTTTTAGGTCCAGGATGTGCTCTTTAGAGGCGCAAAGAGACCTATCAAATCCTCCCGTCAATTCTTTCCAACAAAAAAGGACGTCAAAAATCATGTCCAGACAGAACTAAGAATGAGACGATTCAGTGCCGAAGAACAAGGAAATATCATGGCCTTCCTGGAGGACTTCAAGAAGGGGGAGCCCACAGCCAACATATTCTTCCGGCCCTTTCAAGTTCGCAAGAGCATGCCACAGGACAACTAGGACGAGTCTGTAGAAAATGATGGCCAAGTACGAACACTGGCAAGAGAGTGCACAGATATACTGATATTTTGCTATCAGTCTCTTTTCATGTTATGTATGCGTGAGAAGTGTGCGAAAAATGGGACTGTGGGACCGTTTATAGTTCAGTTCGAAACTTCAGAGCACATTGAGGAAGCACTGAACATCTTTGAGTAATGGTGCCCGGTGCTCAATCCAAAGTACTGGATGATTGACTGCAGTGTCGCAGAAATGAATGCCGTTACAGCAGCTTTTCTTGAAGGCCGTATTGCTGTCTGTGACTTTCATCAGGAGCCAGCCTGCGACAGGGGGTGAAGCCGCAAGAAAGAAATGAAAGCCGTTTACAACTCCGTGTAACGCCGAATTGGAGCGCAGCTCTTGAGGAGGAGGAGGAGGGAAGGGTACTCAGGGGAGGGTATACCCCTCCTTCTCCTCCTCCCCTCATCCTTCAATCTCCACCCGGGGGGGGGGTCACGTGACCGGGGGGGGGGGGTCACGTGACCACGAAGGGGGAGGTCACGTGACCTCGGGGGGGGGGGGGGGGGCTCGCGCGGTGCATGTCCCAACATGCACCGCTCGGGGGGGGGGGGGAGGGCTCGCGCGGTGCATGTCCCAACATGCACCGCTCGGGGGGGGGGGGGGGGGGGGCTCGCGCGGTGCATGTCCCAACATGCACCGCGCGGTTACGCCGACGGCGACGGTGACGCCGCTCAAGCCGGAAACGGACCCCTAAGAGCTGCGCTCTAAAACAATAGAGAGATTTAGTAGACCGTTTTCATTTTCCGCTCCGCTCTGAGGGTGCCAAACTGCGCATGCGCGGCCTGCTTCAGCGGAATGGAAAGCGGAGGTCCAAAAACGCGTTTTAGTAGACCGTTTTGCTTCAGCGTAAGAGCGTTTTGAGAGCGTTCGAAAAATTCGCTTGCGTAGCCCCACAAGTGGACGTTTATAGTACTAGTAAGACAGAAAAATTAAACGTTAACACCAAGAAAGTGAAAGGGAGCGTGTTTGTAAAGGTGGTAAAAACGAAGGCGAGAATAATGAACACAAAAGAGTAGGCACACACCCGAAGAATATTACGCTATAAAATATAAATATAATCGTTCCACCCTGTGTGCGAGTGAAGCCGAAGGTGTAACAATGAGCATGTTGCTCTAAACGACACTTGCACTGCACGAGCGCGCGTGCTGGTCAAGGACGCTGAAAGGCCGGCACTCGCTCTTGTAGCTTCTGCTCCATCGAATTAAAACTGAAACAGATTTACGTATTCGAAGTAGAAAACTGAAAGAAAAGGACGAAGTTTGCGCATTCCGAGTACACCCTTTTGCGAAGTACGAGTACAGTGTTGCTCAAGGCTACCTAGACACCTGCACGATCAATCTCCGTGGTTCTCAATGAAGGAGACTTCTACTAACGAGATTAAGCTGGCGAGACATCGATTCAATGATTTGTATCCCTCATGCCATGAAGCGCCGAAGCTTCCTTTCCGAACGCGGTTTGCTGGATATTGCCAACGTAGAAGAGAAACCCTTTAGGAGGCAATCCCGCTTAAAGAAGGACCTGGCTGCTCTGCAAGTGGGCCTCCAAATCCCAGCACCCGACAGATCGGCACAGGGTGATGCCAATCTGGCCAGACGCTTTGCATGGATCTTTGTCGACTGGCCTATCGCAACCGTCTGTTCGAACTTGGATGAGCGCTTGGACGCAACTTGTCGGTGTTCTTCAGTATTGAGAACCTCATCGTGGTTCACATCAACCAGAGGTTCGGTCACCTGCTCGCTGACATGAACAAACAGGGGGGTTGACCCTGGCGAAACTGGAGCTGTGCTCACAGGTGAGACCCTGCATGGTTTGTGTAAATTTCGTGTTTCCATTGTTTTTAGCACAGCTGCTCTGTCTAGTAAAAAGTTACTCTTTTTGATACGCCAATAATTTAAGTATTTACTTTTGTTTCGGCACAAAAAAAACAAAACAAGGTGTACATGGGCAGTGTCAGGACAAGTCACGACGAGCGCGCTTTTAATCTGTGAGTTTTCGTAGGCCACTTTTATGAGCCCTCTATGCTCTACTTTACGCTCTGGAAGAAGCATCGCCCCCCACCGCGCATGCGTAGCCCGCTCTGAGTTGGAGCGTATAGTTAGCGGAGTGAGCGTGCGCTCCGCTTTGCAAGTTGCAGAGCGGACTTCTTTCAGCGTTCTTAGCGGGATCGCTTAGATCTCAAGATGGCTGCACTTGCTCAATACGCGCCCATGTTTTTCACCTTGACCTCAGCTTGAAAGAGGCCGAATCAAGAAGTAAAGCGTACGTCCCACGCGTGAAACGTAAACCATTTCATTTGAGTTTTATGTAACACAAAAGAGCATAATCAAACGAAGTGAACGAGTATCACTTTGCAACCAACACGGTCTCGGTAAAGTCGTCGCGTTTTTGTGGGCCTTCTATGGCTATGCAATCAGATGTACGGGAGCGCGTGCTTGAACGCCAATTATACCTGTACACGCGTCCTCCTGTCGAAAATGACACTGAAAGTGCACGAGCATAGCGCTCGCTAGCCGCACCAAAAAAAAACATTCCTCTCAACTTTATTTATTCATATTCGCTCGCAATTTTTTAATTGTTTAACTTTCCTCCGGAACTCTTCCCCTTGGATTTCCTTGGTAGATTTAGAAAATATTAGAGAGTTGAATGCAGTCTTTTTAAAAGTGCATGCCATGCTGCCCCTAATCTTTAAGGCCGCCTTATTTTGGCCAAGCGTCTAGGGAGCAAGAGAGCTGCGTCATTGTTTGTCGCGGATGCGAGTCTAAATGTATTAGACACGAATGCTGCGTCAATGCTGAATATGAACTCGGTTCTAGTCACGAGTCTCGCACTAAAAGCGATGCCCAAAATATAACGGCCGAATATGTTACCCGGTGGTGTTTTGAAAAGAGTTACCGAAAACGGTCCAAAGAATATTCCATGTCAAGTTTTTGTCTGGTGAAAACCAGACAGGCATAAACAATTCAAAATTTATCAAACACAACACTAGACTTCTAAGCAATAGCGGTAGACTGGAACGCGTTTCAGAAGTATCGTTTTGAATGCACAGTTTGACGGCCTCAGAACTTAGCGAAATTAAGAAACAACTTTTTTTTTTTTAATTTACGATACACATTTTTTTGCAACCCTACCATGGAAATACTCTTTATCTTATATGAGTAACAAGTCCCATTATCACATGTTTTGGTAGTGTTTAAATACTGCCGTGTTGTAAGAGTGCCTTTTTCTTCTTTTTATTAGGCCGTCAAAGACAAGGAAGCACACCTGGACAACTGTTGGGGTTTTGTTGACCGCACAGCACGTTCATGCCGTCCATCAAAGAATCAGAAGCCATACTTTTCTGGTCACAAGAGGGTGCTCGTCGTGAAGCACCAGGCAGTGATGTGCGCAGACGGCCCAATTTGTCAGCTGGACGAACCCTACGAAGATCATGAGCATGTTTCTTTTTTTTTAAATATTAGAGTGCGTAAACTGATCACAGTGAATCATATCCAAGCTGTTGTACTGAGCGAAATACTTGTCCAACTAGGCTGAAAGGCGTCTAGAAATATTTTAATAAAAAAACATTTACTAACGACTCCCATTTTACTTCTCAGATGTGAGTGTGAATATTGCATCTAATCAAATTACAGCGTTTCTGTTGACTTCAGCATTGTAAAAGTAGCCTGTGTTGCGTGGCCTTCTATTGCAAAAAAACACCGTAGCACAAGTGAGGCTAAAACTAGGCAGGAGCTTAAGCCGAAAAACGAAATTTAAAAAAAAAGCCAAGCAAAATGGTTTCATCTCATCCCCCAAGGCAGATACACACACTGCGCTTTTATTTGCAGTTCATTTCTTTGACAGCTGTTGAGAGAGCTGAAAGTTTGTCGCTCAGATTAGTGCCCCAAACGAGCGCTTTATTCCACACCAATAGGTTGATGTAAGCCCCTCGTATTTAAGGTGAAAAATAAAAACAGGATATTGATTGTTCCGGGTAACAATGTCGCGCAGTGTACAGATACACCAAGGTACCCTATCACAAACCGAAGCATACGAAGAAGAAAAAACTCATTCCATTGGGAAAACAAACAGGTAGAAATATAAATGGAGCACTCACTTTCGCTAATTTGCACTGTCTTGCTGCCTAAAGCAACCTAACAAAATATCTGTCCGTTTGCCGACTGCTTTAGTCTTTAGTCTTTATTTTTTGGCTCTGGAGAGACGCGGCACCGCGGAAAGGCAGGAGCCCGTACCATGGAGGCCCGCGGTGCCACGTCTACGAAACATGATAGTGTGATGAGTATGTACATGCAAGATGACGACGACATGGGTTGTTGCAATTGGGGAGGATGGCAGTCCGATTCGCTGAAGTCCAGATTTCGTGAAGGCGGGTTGGGCGGGTGAGCAGCGAGCCATGGGGATCTGGCACGCCGTTCGATCGGTGCATGAAGGAGCCCCAGGAACATGATGGCGGCGTTGCTCACTGGGGTCCACTGGGGTCAAAGCATCAGGCTCCAAGGAGTTAGCCCAGCCAAAGTAGAAGCTGCCGCCTCCGAGGAACCGAGGCCCAGGGATGACACACCGCCGTCGCCCGGTGTGTCATCCTCTCAACGTCATCGTCGTCATCTCGCAAAGAAAAATCGAGCCCGCTGGCTTAGACAAGGCAGCACCTGTCTCCACCGTTCAGGGGCCGTGAAAGGGTTGCAGCTAGCGATTTCCCGATGCAGCCAGAGGTTCTCGACCACCGTGAAACGTTTTCTTAAGGACGCCTTTTCAAACAAAGTCTGCGCAGCCATCTTAGTACAGCGAGGTACTAAGATGGCTTAGTACAGCCATCTTAGTACAGCGAAAAAAACACCATCTACTGAAGCTTTACTGAGAGTGGAACGCGCTTCCTAAAATGGCAAGGAAAGCGGAGCTAGCGGAGCTAACGCTTCACGCTCAAATCCCATAGCGGGTCGCGCATGCGCGATGGCGACTCCGCTTTCCATACAGCGGAGCGAGAAAGCGAAAACGGTCTACTAAAACTCTCTAATGTCGACAAGAGAAACGGGTTTCGTTGCTGCGTAAGGTTGCTCGATCTGTCACCCAGGACGCGTATGAAGCCGCTTTTTTACGAGCTGCGATACTCCTCCTGCTGAGAGAAAAACGAACAGCTTCAGCGCTACGTCTGTCGCCAGTGGTTGCCGCTTAAATATTCTTGTATGGGGTACTTCAGGACAGATCTTCAGATCACAACCAACAATGAAACCGAAGCTCAGAATCAAAAAGTGACGGAATGTTACCTCAAGAACGGCTCTGGACGCCGAAACGTAACGGGTCTCTGTGAAGTCCTACTTTGTCAGTTTTTTTTCTAGAGTGCGAGAAGGAATTTGTTTCTTTACCAATGTAGCCTCCACCTCCGACTACCAGATGTTCCATGCCTATGTGCCTTCATATCTGCATAACCGACCAGCAGCACTGATTAAGTATGCCTAACATTGGCTCCCGCACGCTGTCCAGTTTTCGCCAAGTGATATATAACTGTGACTAACGAGGATGGCATAATAGTTGTGAAATCCCAAACCTCACAAGAAGTGAGTTCCTCAGTGAACTTTACGGTGACTTTATGCAGCTGTAAAGATTTCATCTTGCACGAACTTTCATGCGAGCATTTGAGTATGGTTTTTAGTTTTCAGAAGGGCTAGGACTTTAACAGGCTACCAGAAAGCAATAGGAATAGCCCTCTTCTGACACTGAATACTGAATGTGGCCACAACACAGCAGTGGAAGCGGCCATTGCACCTAGTCAAAGCACAGAAGTGGAACAAGAGGGCAGCAATCAAAATATTTCTCCCCAAGACGTTGGGCCAGGGAGCTCCATCAATCTTCCAAGATACCGAAAAGAGGGCACGGGACACTGAAGAAGCAAGCTTTTACTAGGTCTAGAAAAATGCAGGGGCACGGTGTCCTACTGTACTAGCACAGATCGCATGGACAAATGGCTCAAACTGGTTGATGAGCTGGTGAATGTGCTTGAAGAGGGAACTCCAGGATGCAGTAACTCAAGTTAGATGTGTTCTCCCACCAACTTATGCTCGGCACGTCAAAAACGGAAGTTGGAATCCAGCTTAACTGTGCAAAAACAAAAGCTAGAGAGGTACGCTTCTCCCAGAGGGAGAATTAGAAAACGAGAGGCAGAGTCGGTGCGTAAAAGGACATCTTGTGAGAATAATATAAATAAATAAATAAATAATAAACTTTTATTCATAGGAATAGACAAATACATATACAGGTCCGCCTAAGCCAAGGCAGGCTTGTGTGGCATGACCTGGCATTACAGCCCAATCCTTGCAGAACATGATATGTTTGGCGGAACGGTTTCGCTAAATATAAAAAAAATGTATTCCTAAACTACATCATATCTATATTGCTTTAATGATTCAGTATTGACTAACTATTACATTTCCAATCAATATATTTTGCCAACATTTTCTAAATAAAACCTTTTTCATCTTTACTGCCTGTAATTCATAAAGCATAAATGGGAAATGGGTGCGCGGAAAACCTCAGCAGGGCAAAATTCAAAGGTAAGGAAATGGCCGATTCGGGCCTTCGAAGAATCTTAGTTCTTGAATGCTGTTCGCGTAAATAACGGTAGCCGGCTCCTAATATCGCATCCTATATTCAAAGGCGAGTGGCTGTCTCCTGCGAGGCTTAATATTACGAAGTGCTCAAATCACGAAGGGCACCTGTTTCTGAAGCTTTAGAGGTTTATATGGACTGATATTGGTACAACTGTCGAATGAAGACGGTCGCGGCATCAGAAACCCGTTTCTTCGTGCATCCATGATCATGCTTTGAAGTTGAGGGCCCTCAATAACTGCCTCAGCAGCCGAAATTTATATGTCCGCATCATGTCTACATTACCCTCTTTTTTTTTTGCATATTCTTTGCTTCAGTACAGTCACCCCGACACTCAAATACACTGTGTACTTCAAAAAGATAACCTGAAGCAAATGAGTTAGCTCTAGCGCGTCTGAACCTCTGAACCGCCTAGCGCGTGAAAAGGGCACAGCCTGCCATTGCAAACTGTACTCGTTCATAAACGTCGACGAACACACGATTGACATCTCCTCCTACAGCCGGACAGCGAATGCCTGCTCGTTACACAACACGCAACGACCAACACTAGCTTTCAGTTATCCACAACTGTTCTAATAACGATGTTCAGTGAGCGTCCTCCGTGGCCATTACGACAACACTGGCACACGCCCCGTAGCGCAGCCATCTTTGAATCATCACATGACTTCCACTCAAAAAGAAACAAAAATAGCGAAATGGCTTGAAACGTCAGTATTTTGCTCCGCCTTAGGAATCAGTTGTTTTCCGCAAAGTCGGAAGCCACTAACGCTGGCCATCGGCGATGCAGCAGACGCCGCCATCTTGTCCGCTCGCGTTTATGGGACTGAAACGTAGAGATGCACCCTGTCTTATAGAGGACTAATGGCTGCTTTTGGTCACGCACGCCTCTCGGTTTGTCGCGGTCGAGTGCAGTTAATCCTCAGCATTTGCGTACGGTAACTAGCTCGAACCAGATTATCTCTTGGGGAAGCAAATGGGAGTTTAGAGGACCAAAATCTGTCTTTAGTCCTTTGAGACCACCTTTTTTTTCTTCAAGTGTAGTTTGCGTTACGATGGCGTGACGACCACGTGACACAAGCCAAGGATATCAGGCTAAAGTTTGAATTAGGCACGCTAACCATATTCTAAACGCTAAATGGTAGAGCGATGTGGTTTAATATACTACAGTGTGAGGCAGCATTATTTAGGTCCTTGGGTCTAGGTTTGCTGTAGAAACCGTCTTAGGAATTTACCAACAAACAAAAACTCACCTGAAATAGTTTTTTCTTATGCGTCGAGAAACTGAGGGATAGGAGGAGCTCTAGTTGGAACGATTTGTGGGTAGACCTGAAACTAGCTACTGTTATAGGTTCGTTCAATTTACCTGCACCACCTGCACCTGTCAACGCACCGGTGCAGAAAAGTGTAGGGCAGTGTACTTCTGGAATGTTTATTGAGATACGACCGCAACTACACCACCTACACTTTTCTGCGCCGGTACAGGATGTGCAGGTAAATCAAACGAAGCTTTTGTCTGCACTGCACTTGTTGAGCACGTTCGAATGCGAGAGCCAATCGCCGGACGCAGGCGTTCCAGGTTTTAACGCATTCAACGACTGCAGTATAGACAAACCAGGTCGATTTATGTTTCGCCACTAATCGTTCCACCGAGAGCACGGCATTCTGACATCCCATTGGGCTATCTTGTCCTCCTCTACTTCAGTTTTTGGGCGCACATGTATGTATTTATTTTGTCGGAGGTGACTTGTGAGGAGTCGTCGAGTTATTGCGAATCTTAATCTTTAATAAAACAATATTGTGTCTACCAATCAAAATACATTAATTGTTGTGGATGTCGGCGTTAAACAAGCATCGAACGCTAGTGTAAATCTGGCTCGATGCAACAGTCTGCGGTTCCGTTCCTGCAGAATCTAGGGTTAATAAGTAGAGGAGATTCCACACAAAACACATGGGTACGTTTCTAGATAGTGCTGGAATGATCTAGAGGGCCTAAGAAAACGGTCGGCGGTAGGCGTTCAGCCTTGTGCCTCAGTGTGTGAGCCAGGTGCTCTTCAATCCGAGCCACGGCCGCTGTAGTTCTGTTAAATTACAAACGTGATATTAAGACTAGGAATAATTTAACCGATCTTAAAAATAAATATGAGATTCCTCACGTATCTTTTCCGACATCCAAACTAAAGAGGTGCCTAAAATAAAGAGGCATAAATTATTATACAATGAACTCTTTGTCAACTTCGCAGAAACCAGAAAGAGTTCGCCTTCATTCTCTGATCCCTTGTTACACCTTGAGTACACGTGCACTCACCAACGGTGGGACATATGGAGCGAGCAGAGAAATAGTAGCGTACATCCACATGTAAGTAAACGCCAAAGGAAAAATCCTGACGTAATACTTGAAGCGTGGACGCCAAGTGTTTGTCAAGGCGATCGCCATGACCGGGATTATTATAATCTAGTTTGGTTATGTGGTTCGAGATAGAGTATATGAGAAAATTTGAACAACTGTATGCATGGCGGCAGCGGCTTCTTTTGTAGTATACACTTTTTTTAGACTGTAGAAAGTTGCACATAGCAAAACGCAGTGCGATTTTGTTTAATTTCCACAAATATTTATAAAACCATAACAACCTTGGCATTTGGGACTTATTCCAGTGTGCCAATAAAACACAAAAAACCGCTGTTTAACTCGTTCGTGAGGAACATATGATAGAATACACGTGGTTCCTTGAATGTATAGTTGCGCATTTGGCTCATTTTCAGCGCGGTGTAATGGGTCGCTGCAGATGGAAGCGTTACATTACTACAACAAGGCGTGAAGTTGGGCTAGTTGGTTCATACTTTTTTAACTTAGAAACAGCGCTAAAAACACAAGGGACAAGACGAGAAGTAGACGAACACAACGCTGACTGGCAACTGAAGTTGCCAGTCAGCGGGGGTCATGAGGGGGGACAGAAGACCGGTGCAGAGGAAGAGCTTTGGTGCGGTGGTGTCTTTCTTCAATGAGTCTAATCTGAAGCTTCTGGTTTCCGACAAGGAAGGAGGGTTTGCTGTGGTACCTGAAGACATGTATAATCAACGAGCCAAGGAGGCAGTTTTGAAGAATTTTAAGCCTACGTGGCGGTTAGTTTTAAAGAAGGTCAAGGCTCGAGCTGTTCAACTTTGTGAAGGTTTGGGTCTGGAGAGTCTTAAGAGGTCGGTCTCTTCGGCTAAGCGTTTGTGTCTGGATGTTTTCTTTACGATGAAGACGCATAAAGAGTTGATGCCATTTAGAGCTATCGTTACCCAAAGGGATTCGTGGCAGCTTCCTGTGTCATCTTTCCTCCAGCGCCACCTGTCGTCGCTTAGATTAGAGGATCATTTTATGATCCGTAACTCTGAGGCTCTGGTTGAGTTTCTGCAAAAAGAGAACCCGGGATCCTGTGACCTTATGTCCTTGGATGTTGAAGACTTGTTTTATTCAATACCTCATAGTGAACTCATGAGGGCTGTTGAGGAATGTATTGACATGAGCGGGTCTGTCGCCTTCACGAGCTCGGCGGGGATTGCGATTGACTCCTTTTTAGAGTTGTTACGTTTTTACCTCGCTTCAACATATGTCACGTTTGAGGACTCTGTTTTCTTGCAAAAGAGCGGAATTTGCATTGGATCCAGTGTTGCCCCGGTTCTTAGCGACATTATTTTGGCCAAGTGTGACAGAGCTATTGCTGAGAAGAAAGACGAGCGCATTTTAAAGACTTTTAGGTATCTGGATGATTATCTTATTGTTTTAATTTCTAGTCAAGGTTTGGGTGATAATAGAGAGGTGGTCACGGATATGGTCGACCTGTTTTCGGGATGTTTCCCGGGCCTGAGGTTCAAGACCGAGACCCCTTCTGAGGGTGCCATTCGATTTTTGAATTTGTCTCTTAAGATTCAGGCCTCTCACATTTGCTGGTCGTATGAACCCCGGTCAAAGAAGGGGCTATTGAGATATGATTCTGCCCATTCAAAACTTGTAAAAAGGGCTATTGCTGTGTCATGTCTTCGCTCCTCTTTGGTGAAATTTTGTCACCACAGCTGCGTGAAAAGTTTTTTGTCTCAGGCCGGCAGGTTGCATTCTGCTGGCTTCCCGTTGGCTGTGGTCGTGGGTGTTGCAGAGTCACTTCTCAAAGTGTTTAGAGGTCTTTTGAGTTTGAGGGAAAGGAGGAGGATGCCCTCCAGGCCGGTTGTTCTGCCGTATGTACACACATTTTCACATAGGATCAAACAGGTGGCTGAGAAGTTTGACGTGCCTGTTGTGTTCTCAGCTCCTTCAAAGTTGTCCCGTCTTTGCGCCGCAGTTAATCGTGTTGGGTCATCTGGGCCTCGGTGTGAGGTTAGCCACCGAACCCGGTATGTTACGTGCGCGACGGGTGTCGTGTATCTGATCCCTTTGTCGTGTGGCAAGGTGTACATAGGACAGACGGGGAGGTGTGTCAATGTTAGGGCCAGGGAGCATTCCCTTTCCCTTCGGTCTTCACCGTCGAGACACCTTGCAGTTCACTGCGATAGGTGTTCGTGTTCTCCGGTTTTCACGGAGATTAAGATTCTGGCTCGTCACCGCAACAAAGTGACTAGAGAAATTGATGAGGCGTTTTTTATTTCTACCTTCGGAGCGGACACGTGTGTTAGTGCCCCGTCCGTGGCTTTGGTGGATGACGAAGTGTCTTTCATTAAGAAATTCGGCAGATTTGTTTAAGTGCTCGGGCGTGCCTCAAGGGGGTGGATCATGTTTTATCTATCTTGCATCTTTTATGTTTTCCTTTCTATTCCTCGCAGGAATAAACTTCAGTTGCCTGTCAGCGTTGTGTTCGTCTACTTCTCGTCTTGTCCCTTGTGTTTTTAGCGCTGTTTCTAAGTTAAAAAAGTTACATTACTAGGTTGATCTCTATGTGTGCTGTAAAGGCGCTATTATACTCTGACGTTGAGCGTAGCAAGCGCAGCGTAGCGGAGCGTAGCGCAGAACGTGGGCCTTTTATTGGCCGGCGAGCAGGAACTCGATATCTGCGACCAATCAGTATCTGTGTGCGCCGCGCTACGCCGCGTTGGCTATGCTCGACGTCGGAGTATAACAGAGCATTCGGAAAGAGATAATTCCGGAATAAAATATGTGAGGCATAGCGAAAGATAACCCGTGCGTTACGGAAGATGTCAGTACGTAGTCGAAGAAAAGCATCACAAACAGACGAAAACGATCGAAGTTACACCGAATAGGAGTTTTAACTATACTGATAACAGGTACCGCCAGCAAAGTGTTCACATTCAAAGCAAAGCGACTCACTCAAGGCACTAGTGTTTCTAAAATGAGCGCAATTTTAAAGAGTAAGAAAAGGTTGGGAAAAGGGTGCTACGGTAAAGTGAGGAGATGACACTTTTTTTTTCTAATGGTGTTTGCCGCGCTTGAACCCACTTCAAACCGTTTTAGCGGAGGTTATTCATGCGTTAGCATTAGCACCCACATAAAAGGGAAAAGCAGACGGCGTCCGTCTGTGGACAAAACAGTGGAAAGGGAAGCGCTCCGCGTAGAGACGAGGAGAGTAGTGAAGGACAAAGGGCGAGAGGAAGGCGACGTCACGAGGAGGAATCGGTTTTGAACTTGCAGCAGCGTCAGACAGCCGATGCCGCTGCCAAGCGTGCAAGGCAGGCGAACGAGAGACAGGAGTGGAAGCAGCGCCTAGCACGGCTGGCCGAAATGCTGCGCACCAAGCGGCAATTCAACGCGGGTCTGCGTGCGGCAGGACCAGTGTTGGCGGTAACGCGTTTCCGGTAACACGCTAGTTTTTTCGGTAGCCTAGTAACGTACTCGTTACTTTTTCAAAACAGTTACGGCTAACGTGCTTACGTTACTTATTTCAAGTAACGGGTAACGTGCAACGTGCAACGTTCACCTTAATCGTCACTTCTTCCCAAGACTTGAAAAATGTGCACTTCAAATTTTTCGTGTTTTTAGGCACGAAGCCATGTAAACTTTCAGTTTTTTTGTTTGCGTTCAGTTTGTACATATTTAGGTAAAACCGTTAAAGACATTCATTGATCATGTTACATTTCGGCATGAACATAATATTTCTTGAATTACGACGCTTATGCATACCTGTACCGACAAAACAGTAAAACATATTAATTCGCAATTTAAAAAAGTAACGTGCGTTACTTTTTATCGGTAACTCTAGCGGTAACGCGTTTCGTTCATTTTGAGACAATGTACGTCGGTAACGTGTACCTTTTATTTGAAAGTAACGAGTAACGTATTTCGTTACTTTTTTCGGTAACGCCTACAACACTGAACAGAAGTCGGAAAACAATTAGAGGAAGATCCATTGGTGGACCCTTGGGGAATGCGTTAGCATGACGCTTGTGAAGCGCCACACACGTCCCGCTTTTGTTAACGCTAGCACAGATCACGTAACGAAGCCGAAAAGGGTCAGCAAAAAGTAGAGCAAGCAAAAGAGAAAACCAAAAGAGGAAGCCAATACAGAAAAGTGAAGGGATCAGTCTTAGCGTTTCCGAAAGGGGGATGTGTGTGGCGTTTCCCAAGGGTCATGCGTATACGTATTCCCTAAAGATCCATCAATGGATGATCCTTTAAGTATTTGCGACTATTTGTTTGTACCGTGACTTTTTACTCAAATATACATTCCTTGAACTCTGATAAGTTATCTTTTACTTGAAATATTAACAATATGAGAGAACCACACGTGTGACCTTTGTATTTGCTGTGACAGTCAGCTACGAATGAGAGACTTTGATTCGTAACTCCTGTCTGATTCATTACGTTTCTGTTTGACGTTTTTGTGCATCTGAGAACTTTATGTGGTGCTTGTTGGTTGTAAACTTGCTGCACGTAAAAGAATACCCCTAAAGTGCTGCTAGAGTCTCCAACATACTGTTTTTAGTGCGTTCACAGCATGCTAAGGGTGCTGCTACAACATCCCAAGGAAGCTAGCCTGGGCCCTGGGGACAGGCTGCTTTGTATCGTTAATAGTGTAAAGTATTTTATTGTCACGGTCATGTTGGCAAAAAGGCGAAAACCTCTTCTGCGACCTAAGCTGCATCACCACTTGAGCTTGATACCGATTATGGTTCACATTTCTTCAACTGACTGAAGGAAGGCCACTGGCTTATGCTTTGAGTGTATCGCTGTGAAACAAACAAGGACTTATGGGTGTTCATGGAAACAGTGGTGTTCGTATTTAATCGAACATGCTGACATGAGCAATATGAATGCAGGAACCTTTTGCGAGAAAGCCCTTCACTCACAGAAGTATCTACACTGAGCTGCGATAGACACTAAAAATCAATTTTTTTTTATTTGAGACATTTTAAGGGGTGATAGCTGTCATGGTTAAAGGGGCGATGCAATGATTTTTGTATTTTGCGTAAATACCGCTTAGAATGGATCCCTTACATTAATCACCCGTAAAACACTCGTTCGTTTTTCACCAAACGCAATCGAAGTCGCAGAAAATATTAAAGGAAAACAAGCAGCGTTCACCCCCTCAACTTGCAGCCAGAACAAGCGGCCACGTTATCTGAAGCCGATTAAATGCCGCCAATGTTGATCATAGCCACGCGCTGGAGTTGGCAAGGCACAGGACACGCGCTGAGTTCTAGACATTGTTATGGTTCGGCTAATGTCGTCATTGCAGCGATTGGACAGGGGCCACTACCCGAATGCTTCTCGAGCTATCGATCATCGCGAGTTCAAATCGAGTGCCCATCCAATGCTCGTTTCCAATCTATGAGCCGCATTCAAATATTGTCACTGGGCGGTACTGCGACCGCCCAGCTACGTCATCAAGTTTTGCGAAGGAGAGGTTGAATGAAAACGCTCGCTTTTGTCCTTGAAATTACATCGCAACAAAGGAGTTTGTTGGCCAGTGGCGTTGCGTGCGAGTATCCTTGAGCCCCACTAGTACCAGTAAGCTCGTGTAAAGTGAAAAACATTATAATTGAGTATCGCTGCAGCGCTCCTTTAACGGAAATAGGCACTTTTAGCGTCACAGCCGGAAGACACTAGCTTTCAACTTAAGACAGGGAATGACCATTGCGCCAAGATGCCATTCAAAAGCATCAATAATCACGCACATTTAATTTTTTAATAAAATAAATCATGCACATTTAATTTAGTTTTTTTCATATAATTTTTGACAAAGGTTTATTGAAGCTTATTCAGAAAACATTATTTTCTTTTTCGTTTCAAGGGTCTTTGAGCTGAGACGCTTTATTTTACTTTTATCATTTTTGAGAGTATTTAGATAGTTTGGCAATTTCCCATCACTCGAACTTTAGGTCTGTACTGAAGAAAGCGAGTTTTTATTCTTTGTTGAATATTTTAAGTTCCTTGCATAAAAATAACGACGTCACTACTGCTTCCAGTGGTGCTCATCATATCGTCAGATTTCGTTTCCAAGCCGGCCGAATCCATTGAATAAACGTTGCTGGAACCTGCAACAGCAACATTTTGACAGATAAAAATGTAATTCACTTTATGTATAATATTAAATGAAATATAACCAAGGTTTCGTGTTTTCGGTGTTTATTTTGTTTCGAATACAGGGGTGCGTTTTTTCTGGGTTTGTTTATTTCCAAAGATCATGGGTTTTTGGTAAAATTCATCTATTTCTAACCAATTTACTAAAAGAAAATTAACTGTGTATTTCCTTTCCCCCCTCCCCTTTCCAAAAAAGTTACATTTGGAGAAAGAAAAAAGTAAACACCGAAAGCACGGAACCTTAAGTATAACACAACACAAGTCTCTCAACAAACGATTGATGTCGAGGCACATACCGGGTGTTCCATTTTAATTCGAACAAATTTATTATAAAAAAAATCCGTTAAAGATGCACCACTGCAGTTTGGGCAGGTTAGTTACTGCCAGGGCGACATCATATAGGTGGCTAATGTTTGCGATAAGTCGGATAATTAACTAAACTTTCGTAATCAACTTTTTAATTAGTAAAAATAATCATAGGGCTTCAATTAGGACATGCTGAGCATAATCGAAAACAGCTATATAAATTAATTTTAGAATGACTCGAAGCTCCTGGGAAACTCGGGGGCGTACTAAAGTTACCACTCGTGTAGCAGGCGCAAAGCTAGCAGTGGCAAAACGCGGATGATTCGATCATCATCGCGTTCCGCCACTGTTAGCTTGGCGCCTGCTTCAAGAGTGGTAACTTTGGTGACCTTCCGAGTATCCCACGAGCTTCAAGTCGTTCTAAAATTGAGTGATGTAGTGGTTTTTGATAATGCTTAGCTTGTTTCTAGTTGACACCATATGATTTTTTTTTTAATAATTAGAAATTAATCAAAGAAGTTTAGTTAATTCTCCAACTTATCGCAAAGATTAGCCACCTGTTTTATGCCCCCCTGGCAGTATAACTCACCTGCCCAAACTGTATTAGTGCATCTTTTACGAGTATTTGTAATAAATTTGTTCGAATTAAAGTGAAACACCCGGATTATCAAATATATTATTAATTATGGTCTTACCGAGATGATGTTTAGCAAGCACAAGTTCGAGATTCTCTTCCTACGAAGTGTGATCACGATGAGCCGCACTTCCTTCATATTTAAAGCTCTCAGTCAGTATATGCGAAGATCCTAGGCACTGACCAATCTTGGTAAACAAATGCGCGTGTGCTTTGCCGTCCAGCACTCAATTATTCAATTCATGTAATCTGTGGAAAGAACTCATCTAAAAAAAAAGGGCGGGATAATTTTTTTTTTTTTTTTTTGCAGGAAATTTAGTTATTTATGCGACGTCGAACACAGCGGGAGTTTGTCAAAGGCAATATTTATTGTCTCGTCGCAGAAGTGTTATTGCGCGGTCAAAACGTTTCTTTCTTGTTTTAAACCTCGTCATTTTCCGAAAACGCTTAATAAACTTAATCGCTCGTGGAAATTTCTGGAAAAAGTTAAACGCGCGGGAGGTGTTTTTTTTTTTTAAATTAGTGATACGGTCAGGCCTCATCATCGCAGTTCGCGTTTCTTCTAACTATTGCTGCATGAGTCGAACAGCATAGCTGCTTACCCAAAGCACGAGCACTCCCAGTAATGCCATTGAACCTTTTCTGAATCCGAATGTCTCCACCAAATACCCGGCAATAGGGGACGTCACTATGGCACTGTAGTAAAATAGAAACATAAGTCAGGTACACCGGAAAATATAAAATTTAAACATTTTATTCAATGAACACACGTAAAGCTGGAAAACGAGTTCTGTATTTTGTATCAAGTTATTATAGAAGAGATAAGTTCTAAATTGTGACACTCGCCTCACACACGCATGGTTAGAGAGCATGAATTCGAAAGCAATCTCTATGAGTTTGTTTGTAGCATTTTTGTAACAGGGCCAATATTACTCCGTAAAAATTAAAAAAAAAAAGATAACTTCGTGGTGGACATTCCGTGCAATTTCGTGCCTACACTCTTCAGAAAAGGGTATACTCTTTCACCCCTTGTTCAATATAAAACACTCAAAAGTTCAGTTCGACTTACAGCGCACTGACATCGAACCGACAGTACCAACGTTCACGAGCGTTTTGATAGCCGACTGATACAATCCATTAAAATAGCTAATAGACGTGTTACTGACTATAAAAAAAGTACTCGGGGCTCTCTTTTGGCTTACTGCAAAACCTAGCAGTGTTTTTGCATACTTTAGCTGTTCAATGAGTTATGTCGCACAGTTATCAAGCCCCTCGTAAAAGTTGGGGACGTCAGTTCGACATCAGTGCGCTTACGTGGAACTGAAGTTTGTGGGTGTATCATATAGGACAAGAGCGTGTAAAACTAGACCATTTTTTTAGAGTGTATCCTCGGGGAAAATGCGTGTTTTAACTTGTGTACGCCACCTGAATAAATTAACGTTATGCTTGGCAAACCGAAGGGATAAAACAATCAAACCTATCAGATTCAAATGCCAAGTCTCATCTTGGTATATATTTTTGTTCTTATGCGATCATTTTTCTGATAATGTTGAACAGTTTAGGATCTTTGCGTGATTGTATGGCAGGAGTGGACAGGCTGATCCGGTCTAAGAGCCGCGAATAAAATGACGAAACTTCCAACAGCTGCGAGGGGGGGTACTTTTGTGTAGAGCAATTAACGAAACTCGAACTATTTTCAATCTATCCGAGTCAAAAGCAGTCCAACTGTACGTAATGTAGAAATAACACGAGACTACCAAACCGCAACCTGTCTTTCGATTTAAAACGCGCTCCATTTCTTTTTTAGGGGAGGTGCTCGTGTGACCGGGAGGGAGACGGGAGAGGGGGAGGGGAGGAAGCCGCGAGCCTCACTTAAACTCCCTGAGTGCCGCATGCGGCTCGCGAGCCGCAGCTTGGCCACCCCGTGATTATACTCTCGCCAAGAATTTCGTTTCGAATATATACCAAATATCTTATAACACAGGGTAAAATATAGTTAGGGCAGCACTTTCTATCAATACCCAATCATTTAAAAAAATATTTTACAGTCGCATAAACGCTAACTCAAATTTTAATCAAAATAATATTCCTAGAAACTTTTTGCAGTTTACCAAGATTACCAATATTTTCGATTGTGGGATTACTTTTTCGTTGGTTTTAATTTTTTTTTAATGCCAGTCTCTCTTTACCGAGAAAGCGTGGGTGGACTGATTAAGGTAACAATTGCCGTGTTTTGGTTGTGTGCTCATGATTGGCACCAGTAGAAAATTGCAAACAAACTGATTTCGAATTTTATTTGTTAAATAACTGAGTTTGGAGGCACGGTACGGACACGAAAGTCAAGAACAAGCTAAAAAAAAAACATTTGCGCATAATATCTTTCTTTTTCAGAATTTCGTGCGTTTCGCCTGTCGCAAAATTCATGACTTCTTCGCTATTTTCTAAAAACTTACCCTGTCACAATGAAGGAGAATATAACGCTGGACACGAAACCGATCGTTCGCACTGTGTCTGGGTACCCACGCTCTCTGAAAAATTACATAACCATCAGTATCTTTTTAAACTTATGTAAAATTAAGCATATAAATGTGTCCAGTGAATATAAATAAATGTACGTGTCCATAAAACTTCTAAGTCTCTCGCATATTTTTATATGTTAAGGCATATCTAGGGAAAAATAAAATCAGAAATCGTTTTCCATCAATGGAGCGATTACTACTTAAAACTTCAAACTTCATTAAAGACACAAAACAAACTCTTTCACTTTACAAAAAGCGCTAATGTTGAATTACGATGCTAACACACTTTGCACTCAACGTCTGCCAACAAATAGAAATTAATTTTCATTTTTTTTGTGAGGTGTGTGAATTGGCGTATTTTACTTGTTTGAATGATTCATAAAGAAAGTTACGACAAGAAAAATAGACGCAAGCTGAATATGACGGCTCACACCAGGAACGTAGCCAGGGGGGGGGGGGCGCATGGGGCCCGCCCCCCCCCCCCCGAAATCTTCCATTTTGCTGGGGCCTCCTCTCCCACCTTCCTCTCATGCAGCATTTTGTCATGGGCGCCCCCCCCCCCCCCCCCCCCCGAAAAAAAATCCTGGCTGCGTGCCTGGCTCACACTAGTCTCGCACACAATTTAAAAACTTTTTAATATTTTCCTGAAAAAAAAAATAATAATGGCTCCCCGCTGCCACCACGTTGATTATTGCAGAAATGCGTGAGCATTTCGCGCTGCGGTTATATATAACAAAGCATGGTGAATGCAGTCTCAGCACTTTTCGGCCGCGTGAACATTCTCGAAACCGTCTTGTCCCTCGTGCAAGCTGATCAGGTCACTTAGCGTGTGCATGCAGGACGTCCGCGCGATGCGCGGAAAACGTCAGAGTAGTGCACACAGGAGCGACGACACCGTGCGATTACAGCCTAATAACATGGTGAGACTGCCTGCGCGTCAACAACTGCGTGGCAGGCCGAAGAACAGAACCGCTACCCCTGTGCGTCCACATATCTCCAAAGACGGCGGCAGGAGCTTCCGAGGGCTTCCAAAGCGCGCAAATGCACCCCTGCTGCTTATATGAAGATGCTAGGCGATAGAACGCATACCAACGGCAGCCGCACAGGACTAGATGGTTATAGAGAGCAACGACGTGTCGTTGCACTTAAAAATAGAGGAGGAGTGGGGTACAGCGGGGCTAGGGCGTACTTGAGCCGCCGGTGGGGCGCCGCGAAATATTGTGTACGGGAGGGCAAAGGCGGGTTAATATTTCGTAATGAGCCCTCCACAGACTGTCGCCCCGCAGCGGCGTCATCGGGGGGTTAAACTCGCCCCAGTGATACACCTCCCGTGCCCCTCTACGCGGCGCCAAAATTGCCGAAGGGGGACGTCGAAGACAATCTTCTGTTGCGAGGTGTTACGTCACGGCGTCGCGGTGTTACATCATGGCGTGCGGTCTCCATTGCTATGCGTCCTATCGCCTTGCCTTTCCAAATATGCACCTTACCGCCATCTGTTGTCGCTTGCAGAAGGTGCTTCCTAGGCAGTTTCGATAGCTTGCGGGGCGTTGCGAACTTTAGTTGGTCCCAACCGTTCATTGTCAGCGCATGTACCAGAGTACTATTGCTAACGTATTCAAAAAGCGGGGTATCACTCAAGGCGATGCATTGCTGTTGCATACCACAGGGCATTCTTCCGATGTGATATGACTTTCTCTGCTATTTTTTTATTTGATTCATACTAGGTTTTCCCAAATATATAATTTTGTACAGTGCCGCTTTCAGTTACCCAATTATAACTATTTCCTGGCTTAAGCCTTAATTAATTGTCACATGTTCCTTGAGCAATTTCGCCCCAGGTGTCCTCAAGGCTGAACAAACTATCCTTTTAGTGGTTCAAGGTGACGGGCGGACGTAATGGATGTTGTTTACAAAGCTTCAAAGCAGATGCCGGAATGCAACTCTCACTGCATTCGCCTTATTGTAAAAAAAAGCTACTTACATGGCGACTTTAATTGCGTGGCAGTAATGACAGGCAAACTGCGCAGCTGTACCTATTCCGATAAAAACCTGTGCAAGATAAGCCATCCATAAAGTCCTGTATGTAAGAGCAGCAAATAAAACACCGTTAATATTTCGGGGTTCACAAGTTTACAACTCCAGCTAGCAAAGGACTCAAACCTCCGAAAATTTCGCATCTTCAATGTGGTCTCAGATATCAACATATCGCACTGGAGAGGTAATCTCTGATATATTGGTAGACTTGTACGGTACCCATTGGAAGTAATCAAATTACTTGTAATTGATGACTTTTGGGGGTAATTATGTAGTAAATTGATTACATTTTTTAGGAGGTAATGACAAGTTAAATTTGAATAATTTTGGAACTATTAAAATGATCTAATTGGTAACCGTTACTTTTTTTTTCTCTGGTTTCTAATGGCGCCCTTCGCTCGTACAGATTTCCCACCAAGAAATCCTCAAACGCCTCCTCTCTTCTCCACCATCCCAAGTACGGCTGCAACCACCGCGCCACCAACGCAATGTAAATGCGGACACCCTGATTATCAGAGCGAATTGGCGCTGCAAAATTACCACCAACAGTGCAGAGTGACAGAAATGATTCTGTATCACAACCTAATTCCACTGGTAAGATAACTACTCCAACAGCTCCTGGGGAGCCAGACTTTTGTGGAACGCTACCATGGCGAACACCAACACACAATCTAAGACGCAACCCGGGACGACCCAGGAGGGGCAGCGTGGTTTCTGCCATGGAATTGCAGAACCTTCGGCCGCAAGAAGGCAGAGTTTCTTCTCCGCTACCCAGCAGGGACAAGACCAGTGGTGCTGCTTCTGCAGGAGGCCCAAGTTCCAAACCTCTCGCTGCCCGGCTACGACACCTATACGCGACCCACCATCCCGCATCGCCAACGAACGCCGAACGGTTCGGGCGGCAAAGCGCCGCCGCACAGCGTCAATTACAGGGGCAACGCGGCGGTCCTAGTGGCTGCCCGCATCCCGCACGACGAGCTCGACCTCCAGCGCTAGTGCACGCAACATCAAGAGGTCGTGGGCGTGGCCCTCCAACTATCCCAATGTAAGGTCGTGGTGGTGTCGATATACGTCCGACCGTCGATCCTCAACAGCGTCACCATTGACTGGTCCTGGGTCGAAGACCTGCGGAAAATGCACCCCGATGCCCTCGTCGTCATCAGCGGCGACTTCAACACACGCCACACGTACTGGGGATCGAGGACCGACACATACCACGGTTCGAACCTCGTTTGCGCAACGGAGGACAACCACCTTAGCCTGCTCAACGATCCGTACTTACCAACGCGAGTTGGCCAGCACGCCCGCCAGGGCGACACCAGGACCGACCTCACATGGACGAACCGTCGGCGGGCCCTCTTCTAGGAACTAGGAGCAGACACGTGGGGGAGCGACCACCTGCCCATCTTCATTCGTTTGCGCGGCCACAAGATATCGACGCCGAAACGAACTACGAGCTTCGTCTGCTGGGACGCCTTCCGCGCAGAGCCGGAGCAAACACCCGCCACCACATCAGGCGGAGACCCGGAAACGCACGAACTGGCCCACCTCCTACGGACAATACATGAAGCCAAAAGGTCATTTACCCAGCAATTTCAAGTAGCGGAGGACAAGCCGTCGCCGGACTTGCACCTGGCTAGCCTGTGGCAACAACGCCTCGACGCGCTGTGTGCGTACAGAGAGAGAGGATGAACGCCCGGACTGCGATGTCGTCTGAACCTTATAACGGCTGAGGCGCGCGATTACGGAAATACACTCTCTACAGACAGATGGTGCGACCTTTGCTCCAGCTTCAACGGTAACATGAGCGGACCGCGCATATGGTATATCTTTCGCAATTGGCAGGGCAAAGCGAAGAGACGCTCCGCGGCGCAGACAGCGGCTCTACGCATGCGAATCTTGGAGGAGCAGCTGGCGCTCCTGGCTGGGGCAGTGTTCTTCCCGCATCCTGCGGCTTCACCGGATCCCACCATATACTCCCGAGACTCCGCGGCACCGACCCAGATGATCGGCGATTTTCAGGCATTGGATCTCCAAGCACCGGAGCAGGTCGACATGGACCAACCGTTTCAAATGGCCGAACTTCACGCAGCTTTAGCAAGGGCGAATGCCGGCAGCGCACTTGGCCCAGACCTGATAACCATCTCGGAACTGCGCAACCTCCCTGAACTCCACCTCCAGCTTCTCCTTGACGCGATCAACGAGATTTGGACGACGGGCAACTTCCCGAGCTCCTGGCGCGAATCCCTGGTGATACCGATCCCAAAACCGGGCAAGCCACCGAATGAGCTCACTAACCTCCGGCCAATTTCCCTTACCAGCAACCTGTGTAAACTCACTGAACGTATGGTCCTCGAGCGACTCATGTGGCATCTCGCGAGGAACTCCCCGCTCCACCCACATCAACTATTATTCCGACACGGGATGAGCACGCAAGACATTCTCCTTATGTTTCGCCACCAGGTCCTTGACGCCTACTCGAAAGTGCAGACGAGAACGGTGGTGGCGGTGGACGTTCGCAGGGCCTCTACACCGTCCCTCACGAGGCGGTCATCCAGAGCGCAGAGCTTGCCGGAGTGTGCGGCCACCTTCTCAATTTCGTTAAGAGTTTCCTGGACGACAGAACGTACAAGAGCAAAGCCGGGGACTATATCAGACCCGCTCAGCCGAACTGGACCGGGGTACCGCAGGGCGCGGTCCTCTCGCCCACCCTCTTCAACCTGGTCATGGCAAGACTTCCCCCACTCCTTGAAGCGGTTCCGTCGCTGCACTTCGCCGTATACGCCGATGATGTCACCATCTGGGCAACGACGGGATCAGCGAGCGAATAGGAGCACACGCTTCAGCTTGGCCTCGACGTCATACAGGGCTTTCTTCGGAATGTGGGCATGACCGCCTCGGCCGAGAAGACCAAATACGTCGTGGTTTTAAACGGGCCCCAGAGAAAGACTGAAGCGGTCCGCAACCAAATCGCCCTCAGCATGGCCGGCCAAGGGATACGGCGAAAACCCTCCGTTCGGATCCTGGGAGCCTACATAGATCAAGATGGGAAAGGCACCACGTGGGTGACGAAATTCGCCTTGCAGTGCAGATCCCTCCTCCGCCTCATCCGTAGAATCATACACCTCCAGTGGGGCACGCGGGAGAGAGAAACGCGCCAGCTCGTCACGGCGCTGCTTGAATCCCGTATCCTCTACGGCTATACCGATTTCGTCCTCACGCCCAGGCAGGCGGAGCAACTCAAGAAACTCAATCGCGAAGCCATCCGCATTGTTACCGGACTGCCTATGCACACGCCCCTCGGGAAGCTGTACGCACACGGCGGCATGAACCTCCTGTGGGAACTCGCCGAACAGGCGCTCCTCGCCCTGAGAGACCGCCTCAGCAGCTCGACAGCTGGGCTTTCCAAATTGGAAGAGCTCCGCGTGTCTCCCAGTCTGGACGTCCGCCCGGCAGACGCGCATTCGCCCCCTCCGTGGGCCGCCCCGGTCACGCTTACCGACGAAAAACCCCTCCCACGAAACATGGGACCTGGACCGGGCAACTCGGAGCGACGCAAACGCTTTGCCAAAGAGCACACACGTAGCGTTGCGCACAAATCACCGCCTACGCACACCATCATCTACACTGACATGGCGGAGACCTTGCTGTCGGCTGCCGGCGACGACGGCGAAGGAGAGGACAGAACCCCCAAGCACGTCCAGGCGGTCGCGTGGGTCGACACCACCCATGGCATTCCGAACGCGGCTGCACTTTCGACCACTGAACACGTCGACACTACGCAAGCGGAACTCATATTTATATTTATATTTATTCTTATTTTCAGTGACCCACCAACAGCTTAACGCCTCATAAGTGGTGCACTTCTCAATGAGTCAATGAGTAGTAAAATGTTAAACAGGATAAAAGCGAAACGTTAGGAAAAAACAATAGCCTCAACACACTTTCGAAATTTACGCTTTTCATCAAAAATATCAAGGCTAGCATTCGCACAAATCTGTTCTAAATGGTTATAAGTCAGTTGTAGGCGTGTCATGGGTGCAGCATGGTAAAAGTCGGTAGGGTAAACCAAAGTATAACATCTACAAGACTTACGAGGAACGTGCAAGTAGATGTGACTGAGTAGCTCTGGGGAATCAATCATACCATTTACTATCTTATACAAATATGTCAGTTCACTAATTGTTCACCTGTTGTGCAACGAGTCTAACTTCACGAGTTCACAAATCCTCTCATAGCAATAGAAATAATTTGGTTGAAAATAACGATCAAACAAAACACGAACGAATCTACGTTGAACACTCTCAATTAAACCTGAATTTGTTACTCCAATACAGTTCCAGACAACTGAGGCATATTCAACACGACTACGCACCAGTGAAGAAAACAAACATAAAATGCAAATTGGTTTAGAAAAACCGCGTGTCACTCGTATAATGGCTCCCAGCACTCTAAAGGAAGCATTTGTAGTTGTAGTAACGTGATGATTGAAATTAATTGCAGGATCCATAAAAACGCCTAGATCACGGATGACCTTAACGCGAGTATTATTGGTGAAATCTATTACACAGGGAAAACTCAGACTTTCACGCTTACTAGAAAAGGACATAACTTTCGTCTTTGACTCATTTAAGAGTAGGTCATTTAAAAAACGCCACGCCGAAATAGAATCTATATCACGCTGAAGACATTCACAATCGTCAACCGTTTTAACCGCTGTAAACAACTTAATATCATCAGCAAATAACAAAAACCGTCGTGTGTTTAATAGAGGAAGCTAGGTCATTTACAAAAATTAAAAACAGCAAAGGACCGAGGTTACTGCCTTGAGGAACCCCAGAAGTAGATAAAAAAGGAGCAGATAATCCGCCGGATACTCGCACAAAGTTCAGCCGATGAGATAGGTAACTATCGAGGAGACGACTGTACTTAAGGGACAGACCGTAACTACAGAGTTTACTCAACAGTAGTCGGTGATTAACTTTGTGAAAAGCTTTGCTCATATCGAAGTAGACTACATCCGCTTGTCCTCCGCTATGGACAGATGGTACAATCTGATGTAGGAAGGAACACAGGTTTGTTTCTGTGGAGCGGCCTTTCATGAAACCATGTTGCTCAGGAATAATCTTCCGACAAAAATATGCATAAAGGCGGGTGTGCAAAACAATTTCATAAACTTGAGACGAACTACAAAGGAGAGAGACTGGCCTATAGTTGTTAACCATGGATCGATCACCAGATTTATGTAATGGAACAACAACAGAGCGCTTCCAAGCGGTAGGAAATGTTTCAGATGCAAGGGATAAGTTAAATATATGAACCAAAACTGGACAAAGGGGTGGAGCACAACCTTTTACTATGAAGCTGGGAATTCCATCTACTCCCGTAGATAACTTTGGTTTCATTTTTTTAATTGCCTCCAAGACTTAAGATTCATTAATTGGAACAACAGTCAATAATCCAGGCAGTTTATATTCGAGCTAGGCATTAGGTCATCATTTGTACTGAAAGAAGCACTAAAATGGCGCGCAAAAATATTAGCTACATCAACAGGGTCAGAGACGCAATCCTCATTATCTCGCAATGTGATCGTGGTAACATTCTCTTTGATGCTCTCTTTGACAAACTTTCACATACACTGTGGCTGTGTGGTCAATGATTTCTCGGCGATGTCAGCATGTTGTTGTTTATCTCGCTTAAACAATTGTTTCACCTCTGCACGACATTGACTAAATCTCGTGCACCAAACGACATTGCCAGTTTTTTTTTTTTTTTATACAGGCGATGATAGTGTAGCTTGCGCCTTAAGCAATGCCTTAGTTCCTTCGAGAACCATATGGGACAGTCATTTTTATGAGACACCCTCTTTGGTATGAAGAGTTGCATGCTTTCCTGGACAATAGTCGATAGTCTGGGAGTTGATGATTCAACACACTGATCAACTAGAACACTACGCCAGTCACAGTCCCGAAGATACTCATACAAAGAATAGTAATCACCGTTGGAGTAGAAAAACTACGAATGTGAATAGAAAATGCCCTTGGCAAGTGGGAAGAAAAATGATACAATAAAAGGTTGATGACAGTTATTCACCCGAGATAGCGGAGCTTTGGCAAGACTGATATCAACAACCGAGGTGACCAGGGCAAGGTCAAGTATGTTTCCACAGCAGTTGCGTACAGTATTACGTTGTTCAAAACCATTGAAATGAAAGAAGTCTAAAAGACAAAGTAGCTTCAACCTTGTGTTCGTATGACTAACTAAGAAGCTGCGTGACTCCCAATCGTAACCAGGAAGGTTGAAATCGCCATACATGTGCACTCGAAATTTAGAGAAGTCAATTCTTTCTTCCAGGAAGTTGATATGCTCACAGAAAATAATGTGATCAAACATCGGCGGATAATAGTAATTGCCAATGAGAAAATTTCTACCATCGGTAGACATTACTTCAATCCACACGCTCTCAGGATAACACTCGAGATTGCTCCTCCGATGAACTTTCAAGCTCCTATCTGCAGCAATCAATACACCTCCCCCAAGCTCTTTCCCGTTTTCACATACTCACGATCACGTCTATATACTTCATACTTGGGTGGAAAATAATTAGAACTAAAAATTCCATCTACAAGCCAAGTTTCCGTTAGGCATATGATTGAATACGTGCTTGACATAGCCTCCAAAAAAACTCGGAGTCCTTAGTCCTCAAACCACGTACATTCTGATAATAAATGGTACACTCATCATGCATCTTCTTCGTTTCTCCTCAACAAGCCAAAAAACTGCCTAAAGAGACAGCCAATGGGCCACACACTCGCGTCATTCACCTTGTCAAAATCGTCCCACTCTACAGCGATGTGGAACGATGCATAGCTCATATGTCTAGACGGAAGTTTGGTACTGACACATGTTTTGACGACGTTGCTGAGTATTGCTGCGATGTCGTCAACAGTGGTTGTAGGGTCAAGCCGAGACAGAAAGAGCGCCCTACTCCTCGGAGGTCGAGGTACAGCCGTCAGTTTACTTGTAGAGTTCGTGCCCGTGGCGGGCTTCACCCTCATTTTCTTTTGTACAAGGGTGTATCCGTCTTCGTCAGTAGTCGATCGACTGCCGCGGATACTGGTGGTCGAAGCTACCAAGGGTTCCCCATGCTCCATGTTAGGTGCACGGGTCCAAACTGGTAGGGGCATACTTGTCTCCCTGCTTGCATGTCGCCATCAGTCGTAGTGGTCGGAAGCGTCCCGTTCCTCCGATGCCGAACGACCTACCGAGGAGCACTCAGACTCTCGTCCGCCGCCTCGCGACCAACACTGTCCTATCCCCGGCGCTGCGCCATGAGTTCTTCGGTGACGATCCCGACGAGGTGGCGTGTCGCCGGTGCCGGAAGACCGCGACGGCTGCCCATGTTGTCTGGGAGTGCGAGCGCCACGCTCGCCTTCGGAAAACAAAACTGGAGGAACTCCCAGACGAGATCCGTCCGGCGACGTATGTCGATTGGATTCTGCCCACCAGTCGTGACAAGACAATCGTCTCCCTGCTGTGGACAAAGCTGGCGGAGTTCGTCTACGACAACGACGGCCCCGGCGGACGACTTAGCAGCAGCCGAAGGCGCTGGGACCAACACCCACCCAGACCGCCGTGACGGCAATGGCAGATCTTTAGGCCCGCACCGATGCAGACGACAATGGTGCATTATATGTGTGTGTGGTATATATATATATATATATATATATATATATATATATATATATATATATATATATACATACATATATTATATATAACAGGGCAATAAAGTACGTTCTAACAACAACATGTCCGCTTGAGGGCGCGTCAATAGAAGGGAAGAAGACGCCCGTTTGCTTGCTTTTTCCTCCTTTTTTTCTTGGAGTTTACCCACTAATCATTCCACCCAGAGCTAGGCGTTCTGACGTACCCTCGCGCTCTCCTCCTCTCTCTCCTTCAGTTTTTCGGCGCGTACGTAGGTATTTAGTTTGGCGCAAGTGACGAGTGAGTAGGCGTAGAGTTATTGCGAAAATTAAATGTTTAATGAAACAATATTGTGGCTACCAATCAAACTATAGTAACTGGTTTCGATGTTGGCGTTAAAGCCGGATCGAGCGCTAGATTAAGACTGGTTCAATGCAACAAGCTGAGGTTCCGTTCGTACAGATTCAAGGGTTGATAAAGTAGAGGAGATTTAACACAAACATTTAACATTTAACACATGGTTAAATTTCTATATAGTGCTGGAATTATCCAGAAAGCCTAAGGAAAAGGTCGATCGAAAGAATTCAGCCATGTGCCTCAGTGTGTGAGCTAGGTGCTCTTCAAAGTGAACCACGAACACTGTAATTCTGATCAAATGCAAGCGTAATATTAAAAATAAGAATAATTTCACAGATTTTTAAAATAACTATGAGATTCCTCACGTAATGTTAGCGATATCGAAACTAAACAGGCACCTGGAATGAACGGGCATAAATTACACTACAAATATATTTTTTCTCAACTTCGCAGAAACCAGAGAGAGTTCGCTTTTGTGCTCCGATTCCTTGCTGTACCTTGAGTAAATGTGTTCTCACTAACGGTGGGAAATATGAAGCGATTAGAGAAATAGTAGCGCACATCCACACGTGAGTAAACACCAAAGGAAAAGTCCAGACATAGGTAATACTTGAAGCGTGCGGGCCAAGTGTTTGTCAAGGCGATCGCCATGACCGGGATTCAATATAATCTAGTTTGGTTATGCGGTTCGAGATAGGGTATATGAGGAAATTTAAACAACTGTATGCATGGCGGCAGCAGTTTCTTTATAGTGTACATTATTTTGGACTGTTGAAAGCTTCACATAGCAAAACATGGTGCAGTTTTGTTTCATATCCACGGATTTGATATAACACCATAACAACCTTGGTATTTGGGACTTATTCCACTGCGCGAATAAAGCACAAAAAACCGTTATTTACCTCGTTCGTGAGGAACAAATAATAGTATACACTATACACGTAGTTCCTCGAAGGTAGTTGCGCATTTGGCTATCGTCCAGGTCACCCCTGCCCGCCCGGACACAAGTCACCCTGCGTCCCCTCTCAAGAAACTACAACCGTCATCCACCGTCTTTGAAACTTGGCCCCGACCTTCAAGCTCCTTTACCCGGATACGAACTGCCCCACGCTTCCCTCTCACGAAAGCTCCAACCGTCACCCCTCCGAAATTTGGACCCGACCGTAGCATTGTATAAACGTTTGCCCATCCGGAACTCTCCCTACGATTTAACTCCAACCGTCATCCCGCCGTTTTTGAAACTTTGACTCGACCGTAGCATTGTATAAATGCCACCGGCGTTCATCTGTAAAAGTTCTTCCTGACGAAGGCCGGACTCCGGCCGAAATGTTGAAGTATAAACCGTCCGTTGTTGCTGTTTTCACCAAGGGTTTTCTTTTCTTCTCAGATATATATATATATTATATATATATATATATATATATATATATATATATATATATATATATATATATATATATATATATATATATATATATATATATATATATCATTTTTAATGGTGTTTATCGCACTTGCACCCTTTTTAAACTGTTACCGTTTTAGCGGAGGTTATTAATGCGTTAGCATTAGCACCCACATGACAGGGAAAATCTGACAGCGTCCGTCTGTGGACGAAACAGTGGAAAGGAAAGCGCGCCGTGTAGAGAGGAGGAGAGTAGTGAAGGACAAAGGGCGAGAGGGAGGCGACGTCATGGGGCGGAAGCCAATGCGCGCGCGGAGGCTGGTTCAAGTCTGAACTCGCAGCAGCGTCAGACAGCCGATGCCGCTGCCAAGCGTGCAAAGCAGGCGAACGAGAGACAGGAGTGGAAGCAGCGCCTAGCACGGCTGGCCGAAATGCTGTCCAAGAAGCAGCAAACCCACGCGGGTCTGCGTGCTGCAGGAGCAGTGTTGGCGGTAACGCGTTACAAGTAATCGCGTTACCGTAATGCGTTACGTTTTTCGGTAACATAGTAACGTACTCGTTACTTTTTCAAAAGAGTAGCGGCTAATGTACTTACGTTACTTAATTCAAGTAACGGCCTAACGCAGTTCCCTTACTCGTCACTTCTTCCCAAGACTTGAAAAAAATTACGGTGCAATTTTTGTTTGTGTTTTTAGGTGCCAAGAAATGTGACGTTATGAGCTCTTTGCGTTTTTCTCCCCGTTTTTTTTTTTGTACGTATTTATGTAAAACTGTAAAACAGATAAAGTAAGTATGTTCAGCTTCTGTATGAACATAATGATTCTTGAAATATGATGCTTATGCATGCCTGTACCGTCAAAACAGTAAAACGTGTTTATTCATAATTTAAAAAAAAAGTAACGTGTGTAACGTTTTATCGGTAACTTTAACGCGTTCCTTTTATTTTTAGATAACGTAGGTCAGTAACGCGTTCCTATTATTTGCAATTTACGAGTAACGTATTTCGTTACTTTTTTCGGTAACGCCTACAAGGCTGGACACAAGTCGGAAAACAATTAAAAGAAGATCCATTGCCGGATCCTTAGAGAATGCGTTAGCGTGACCCTTGGGAAGCGCCACACACTCCTCCCCCCCCCCCCCCCCCCCCGTTTTCGGGAACGCAAACACGGACCCTGTAGCGAAGGCAAAAAGAGTCAGGAAAAGTAGAGGAAGAAAAGAGAAAGCCAAAACCAGGGAGCCAAAACAGAAAACTGACGGAATCAGTCTGAGCGTTTCCCGAAGGGGGATGTGTGTGCCATTTTTTAAGGGTTATGCCTACTCATTCCCTAAAGATCCACCAATGGATCTTCTTGTAATTTTTAGCGACTATTTCTTTGTACCGTGGCTTTTTACTTAAATATACATTTCTTGAACTTAGATATGTTATCTTTTACGTGAATTATTTATAAGAGAACAGCACACGTGTGACCTTTGTAATTGCTTTGACGGTCAGCTACGAAAGAGCGACTTTAATTCCGAACTCGTGCCTATATTCATTCCTTTTGTGTGGGATGTTTCTGTGCATCTGAGAACTCCATGTGGTGCTTGTTGCTTGTAAACTTGCTGCACGTAAAAATATACCCCTTGAGTGATGCTAGAATCTCCAGCCTACTGTATTTAGTTTGTTCACAAGCATGCTTAAGGTGCTGCTGTAACATCCCTAGAAAGTTAAACCTGGGGCAGGCTGCTTTATACTGTTCATAGTGTAAAGTATTTTATTGTCACGTTGGCGATAAAGATGGCAATATTTTCACGGTCACGTTGGCACAAAGGCGGCAACCAGTTCTGCGACCCAAGATGCATCACCAATTGAGCTTGATACCGATTATAGTTCCGATTACTTCAGCTTACTGAAGAAAGGCATATGATTTTTGCTTTGAGTGTATCGCGGTGAAGCAAACAAGGACTTATGGGTGTTCATAAAAAACAGTGGAGTTGATATTTAATCGAACATGCTTACATGAGCAATATGAATGCAGCAACCTTTTGCGAGAAAGCCGTCCACTCACAAAAGTATCCACACTAAGCTCCGATGGACACTGAAAAGCAATTAAAGTTCAATATTTTTATTTGAGACATTTCAAGGCGGAACGTGTCATGGTCAACTGAAGAAAGAAGTTTTAGCGTCGTAACCGGAAGACGATTTTGATATTTAATTTAAGACAGTGTTTAAGTATTGTTTAAGCATCAATAATCACACACATTTAGTTTTTTTTAATAAAAATAAAACACATTTAGATTAGTTTTTAAAATAAATTCTGACTAGTATTATAGAATCTTAGACAGAAGAAAAAATATTTTCTATTCGTTTCAAGGATTGTTGCGCTGAGGCGCTTTATTTTACTTTTCTTATTGTTGACAGCATGTACGTAATGTGTTAATTTCCAATCACTCTAACTTTGGGTTTGTACTGAAGAAAGCGAGTTTTCAGTCTTTATCTGACATTTTAAAGGGGTGGTGCAACGATATTCAATTGGACTGTTTTTCACTTTACACGGGCTTACTGGCACTAGTGGGACTCAAGGTTACTCGCACGCAACGCCACTAGCCAAGAAACTCCTTTGTTGCGGTGTAATTTCAGAGACAAAAGCGATCATTTTCATTCAATCTCTCCTTTGCAAAATTTGATGACGTAAAGTGGGGATTGCAGTACACCCATATGACGATATTTGAATGCTGTTCATAGATTGGACCCGAGCATTGCGTGGGCACTCGATTTGGGCTCGTGATAATTACTAGCTCGAGAAGCATTCGGGTAGTGGCCCGTGTCCAATCGCTGCAACGACGACAGTAGCCGAGCCATAACAATGTCTGGAACTCAGCGCGTGTCCTGTGCTTTGCCAACCCTAGCGCGTGGCTATGATCAACATTGGCGGCATATAGTCGGCTCCAGATCACGTGGCCGCTTGTTCTGGCTGCGAGTTGAGGGGGTGAACGCTGCTAGTTTTTCTTTAATTTTTTACTGGGACTTCTATTGCGTGGGGTGAAAAACGAACGCGTGTTTCATAGGTCATTAACGTCAGAGATCCGTTCTATGTGGTATTTGCGCAAAGTACAAAAATTGTTGCATCGTCCCTTTAAGTTCCTGGCATTCAAATTGCGACGTCACTCTGCTTAATGAGCTGCTCATCACATCGTCAGATTTCGTTTCCAGGCCGGACGAATCCATTGAGTAAACGTTGCTGGAACCTGCGACAGTAATATTATGATGTTACAAAATTAATTCACTTGATGTATATTAATCAATGAAATAAATCCAGGGTTTCATGTTTTCGGTGTTTATCTTGTTTATGTTGTTTCGAATACTGGGGGGATATTATTGTGTGGTTTATACAAGTTGGTTAAGTTATGACAAATTTACACAAAAATACCGAATCTGTATGACCCCCCCCCCCCCCCCCCAAGAAAGAAAAATGAAAAGAAAAGCATGCACACATTACATTAGGACGAAAAAAAAAATAAACACCGCAAGCACGAAACTTTAAGTGTTACATAAACACAAGCCTCTCAACAAATGATCTATCGAGGCATATACATCAAATAAATTATTTATTATGATCTTACCGAGATGACGTTTAGCAAGCACCTCTTCGAGGTTCTCTTCCTACGAAGCGTAATCACGATAAACCGCAGATCCTTCATATTTTAAGCTGTCAGTCAGTATATGAGAATGGTCTAGTCTCTGATCAATCTAAGGAAACATATGCGCGTGTGCTTTGCCGTCCAGCGCTCAATTATCCGATTCATGTGATCTGTGGAAAGAGCTCAGCAAAAGAAAAGGCGGGATAACTGTTCCTTTTCTCCAGAAAATGTAGGTAATTATGTGACGCCGAACACAGTGGGAGCACGTGAAACGCAAAATTCGTTGTCACGTCGCGTACGTTTTATTGTTATGTCAAAACTTTTTTTTTTTAATGCTTGTCTATTGCCGAGTACGTTTCGTAGATTTTAGCGATTGTGGAAACTTTTGTATGAAAGTAAACGCGCGGGAAGTTCTTTTTTTTAAAAAAAGCTCTGATACGATCAGGCCTCTTCTTCGTAGTTCGCGTTTCTTCTAACTATTGCTGCATGAGTCGAACATCATAACTACTTACCCAAAGCACGAGTACTCCCAGTAATGCCATTGAACCTTTTCTGAATCCGAATGTCTCCACCAAATACCCGGCAATGGGGGACGTCACTATGGCACTGTAGCAAAATATAAACATAAATGAGGTACACCAGTGAATAGAAGATTTAAATAGTCTTATCAGTGAGACCACGTAACGCTGGAAAACGAGTTATGTATTTTGTATCAAGTTCATATAGAAATAATAAGTTATAAATGGAGCTTCTCGGCCCGACATTCGCAAGGTTAGACAAAATGATTGGAAAGCAATATCTATGAGTTTGTATGTAGCATTGTTTGTAGCATAACTGCTAATTTGTCGCTATAAAAAAAGATAAAAAAGCAACAACAACAACAAAAAACGTCGCGGTTGACATTCCGCGAAATTTAGTGCCTACACTCTCTTACAACCCTTGACCAACATAAAGCACCCAAAACTTCAGCTCGACGTAGCTTCACTGACGTCAATCCGAGGGTACAAACTTTCACGAGCGACTTAATAGCCCAGTGTACAACTCATTAAAATAGCTAATGTACGTGTTCATGACTACAACAAAAAAATGCTTTTTTTTGGCCCTACTGCAAAACCTTGCTCTTTTTTTGTAGTTTTTGATCCATACTTTAGCTGTTTAATGAGTTATGTCGCACCGTTCTCAAGTTCCTCATAAAAGTTGGGGACGTCAGTTCGACATCAGTGCGCTGTACGTCGAACTGAAGTTGCAGGGTGTATGATATGAGACAAAAATGTGTAACACTGCATTTTTTCTTTTTTTTTTTCGAATGTATCCTCGTGGAAAAGGCGTGTTTTTATTGGTGTATTCCACATGATTGCACGTTGTGTATGGAAAACCGAAGAGGTAGAAGAATCAAACCTATCAGGAGCAAATACTAAGTCTCATCTTGATATATTTAGGTGTTTTTATGCTTATGTTGAATAATTTAAGAATTTTGGTTTAGGCTATGATATATAAGCCTTCGGCCCACATTATTGTACCCTATCATTGTTGTGCTTTTCTTTCTTCAGCATCTAAATTCATTTCCTTGCTCCGCTGAAGATCGATTGCGAGAGTCCATTGATAAGCCAATTGAAAAAGGGCTCTCTTGTTGCTGTTCCGATTTTGCTTAATTGCTTGCTTACATATTTTTCACCGCGCTATCTAGAACCTTCTTATGAAGGTTTGAGCTAGCGCATTGACGTTCGCTTTGTACAAGTAGTTTGACAGAAACACAGAAATGTATACTTTCACCAAGAATTTTTATTTGGAATGTATACCATATAACTTTTATTTGGAATGTATACAAAAAACTTTTCGCAGCTAACCAAATATGTTTCACCCGTACCGAGTCTAGTGTTCTAGTCAATATTTTCGATTATCTCACTACTTTTTTGTTGTTGAATCAATGGTTTTCAATACTCCTTAAGTGTCAGTCTGCCTCTATCAAGAAAGCGTGGGTGGACTGGTTGAGCCAACATTTGCTGTTTTTTGGCGTGTGCTCATGACTGGCACCAGTAGCCAATTACAAACAAATTGAGTTCGAAGTTTATTTTGGCGCATCACTGAGTTCGGTGCCGCGACAAAAACGCTAATGTAAAAAAAAAAAGCATTTGTGTTTAAGAATATTTTTTTTTTCTTTTAGAATTTCGCGCGTTTAGTCTGTCGCAAAATCCATGACTTGTCGGAGAGTTTCTTAAAACTTACCCTGTTACAATGAAGGAGAAAACAACGCCGGACACGAAGCCGACTGTTCGCGCTGTGTCTGGGTATCCGCGATCTCTGCAAAATTACATAACCATCAGTATCGTCTTAAACTTGTGAAAAACAAAGAATATGAATGTATCCAGTGAACATAAATAAATGTATGTGACCATGTAAAACTTAAATGTCTCTTGCACAATTTTTTTAAGTTCTGGCATATTTAGGTGAAAAATCATATCAGAAATTGTTTTCCTTCAATGGAGCAATTACTACTTAAAACATCATTAAACCAAAAAACAAACTCTTTCACATTACAAAAATGCTAGTGTCGACTTACAATGGTACAACACACTTTGTAGTGAATATTGACACGCGAGTCGGCAAGCGACCGCGTGCGTGGCCGACTGGTTACCGCGCTTGAATGTCGCGCGGAAAGCCTAGGTTCGATTCCAGTCGGTGGAATGCTCTTTTATTTATTCTGTAACATTGCGTTCTCGTGAGTTCGAGAGCATTCTTGACTGTTCGAGTTCCGAATTTTCTATTCGCCGAACGTTCTAGGCCGATTGTTCCAGAAGCCCACGCGTGTACTACATAAGAGGCTTCGAGTGGCGAGACAAAGTCAGTTTCGCCCCAGCGTTCGACTCTGCTCTTTGGCCGACTTCCACGCCCGCGACGCTCTGCTGTTATCTTCTGTTTCCTCCTATTTTTGGGAACAAGTTCGCTCCAATTAAACATTTCAGTTTCCCCAGTTATTCTTTGTTTCACCTCGTCATTCGTGACATTTTAGTGGAGGTGCGGGGTACCGCATATCCGTGCAGCGGAGCCCTCCGAGTTCCCGCAGTACATGTCCGAACCCAACCTCCCGAGGACCCAACGAAGACCAGATCGAGACCCGATCAAGTCGCCGCACCCAATGTGTACCCCTGGGATTCGGACTTCTGCCACTTAGGACCAAGCAGCCAACGAGGCCGACGAAGGACAACCAGCCGTCACCGACCCCGCCCGCCGCCGCCGTCGTATACCTTCCCGTCGCACCCCAGACTCCGACGCCTTTCCACGGGGAGGTCCACGAGGACGTTGAAGATTGGCTGCATCATTACGAACGAGTGGCCCGCCATAACGGATGGACACCGGAGCAGTGCCTTCAAAACGTTTACTTCGTTTTGGAAGCCACAGCACGAAATTGCTTTGAAAACCATGAAGCGTCGATGACCTCCTGGGAGCAACTGAAGGCTGAGCTCCAAAGTACGTTCACCAACCAACAGCGGAGAGAACGCGCCGAAGAGCTTCTCCCAGCGAGGATCCAAGGCCCTAACGAGAGCGTCGTAAGCTTTGTCGAAGATGTTCTTCGACTCAGCAACCGCGCCGATCCTCAAGCCTCAGAAGCCAAGAAGCTGAGAATCCTGATGCGAGGTGTCAAGGAGAGCATCTTCGGAGGCCTGGTGCGATGTCCTCCTACAACCGTAGAAACGTTTGTAACGGAGGCAAACAACATTGAACGGGCCCTGCAAGCACGAGCCGCCCACTTCCATCAAGCTCCTGGTGTGGCTGCACCCACGCCGTCCAGCTGCGCCCTCGGCCCCAATATTCCGGGGATCCGCAATATTGCCCGGGACATCGTCCGTGAAGAACTGAAGAAGCTGCTACCTGCCGCCAAACGTCCAGCTTCTCTCTCGATCGCCGAGATTGTTCGAGAAGAGGTCCATCAAGCGCTCTAACCAGGTGTTCTCACCGACGCCGCACCGGAACCACCAGCTGTGACCTACGCCGCAGTTGTTCGTCATCCGCAGCCTCCTGTCACCCGGCAGTACCCAGCTGCACCCCGACGAGAATTCTCTTCGCCGCAGTATGCTCCGCGCCAAGAGCAGCGTGGACTTCGAAAGATCGACGTGTGGCGCACGGATGACGGACGCCCGGTGTGCTTCCACTGCTGGGAGGCTGTCCATGTTTACCGAAGATGCCCCTACCGCCAGCTCGGCCTGCAAGGATTCGCGCCAAACGACAGTCGACCTCGTTTTGAAGAACGACCAAGGGACATCGAGGAATACCTCCGTCGCCCTCCGTCACCAGCGCCGACAGCACCACGAGGTTCAAGGTCTCCATTACCCCCACGTTCCGCAACGCCATTCCATCGGTCGCGCCGTGACAGCCTGTCTCCCGTTTCCCGCCGGGAAAACTAAGCGCGGCAACTCCCGGAGGTGAAGTTGCCGTGGACGGACGAAGTAAAGAGCCTCCAAGAACGACGGAGCGCTCCCACTCTCCCGACGCTCCGCATCACAACGACGCCCTTGCATCGGTGTCCAACAACCTAAACGTAATTATCGACGGCCACGACGCATCGGCACTCGTGGACACCGGAGCAGACTACTCAGTCTTGAGTGGGAGGCTCTCTCGCCGGCGTCAAAAAGTCACGACGCCGTGGGATGGACCTCAAATACGAACTGCCGGAGGACACCTCATTACAGCAGTCGGGAGATGCGCTGCTCGCGTCGAGATCCACGGTGAGACGTGCCCTGTGAAGTTCGTCGTTCTGCAAGACTGTGCGAGGGACGTTATCCTTGGAATGGACTTTCTCTGCGAGTACGGCGCCGTCATCGACCTCGGAGCAAAGCAGTTGACGCCGCGAAAGCCTGTTCTGCCGTCGATGGAGACCAACAAGACGTCAACCGCAATCCGGGTTATTGCCGACCATGTGAACCTGCCTCTGCGGTCGAGTGTTTTCGTAACCGTCGTAACCGACGCAAGTCATGCACGGTGAAGCTCTTCTGGAGGGTAGCGTCCAACTGCTCCTTGAAAAAGTAATTGGCGTCGCACGAGGCGTAATGGATCTCCAAGAAGGACGTACAACTGTTCTTGTGACAAACTTTCGAGAAGAGCCGCAGCATCCTAACGAAGGGTACCACCGTGGGCCACGTCGAGGAGCTTCAGGCGCCAGCCGTGATCACCGCAATCTCTGAGGAAACCTCGTCGTCACAGCAGAAGAGCACGTCGCCACCGCCACTCGACATCGACCCCGAGCTCCCAGCTCCTAACGCCGGCAACTGGTTGATCTCCTCGCCGAATACAGCGACTGTTTTGCCACATCGTCGAAAGTTCGCCAAGCACCAATAGCGAAACATCACATTATTACCGACGACGTACGCAGTCCCTGTCCACCAGTCGCCGTGTCGAGTCTCTTTAAAGGAAAGGAAGGTGATTCAAGATCAGGGTGTATGATAGACAGGTGGGGAAACGAGAGCCAAATGGGCGACCGGATTGTGTCCCCCTCGGGTTTCTCTTTTTCTGTGGCGCCATCTATGTGGAGCACCGCGAACTCTCACTCCGGGTGGGTGACCGGTGGCGACCGGCTAAACTGACGGAGATGGTTTCTCGTGGATTTTCAGTGGAGGGCTGTCGTGCTCTCGGTTTATTTTGCGCACTCTCCAATAAAGTTCCATGCAAATCCGATTCCGATTTTTTTCTTCTCGCCGCAGCGCCATCTGTCGCAACTCGGGGGTACCCGCAAGAAGACGAGTACACAATCCGGTCACGGCGCTGCGGTAGGCTTCTATGGGCCGTTTCCCCACCTGTCTATCTTACACCCTGTTCAAGATCAAGTCAGGAAATGCTCGGACGACGACGTCATTCAAGCCTCAAGAAGTCTATGGGCGTCCCCAGTGGTCCTTGTAAAGAAGAAGGACGGAACCCTGTGGTTCTGCGTGGACTATCGTTGACTGAACGCTGTGACGAAGAAGGACCTCTATCCGCTCCCCCGCATCGACGATACGTTAGACCGACTGCGCCACTCCCGATATTTTTCGTCGATGGACCTGAAGAGCGGTTACTGGCAGATTGAAGTCGACGAACGCGACCGGGAGAAAACTGCCTTCGTCACTCCCGACGGACTGTTCGAATTCAAAGTGATGCCGTTCGGACTTTGTACAGCACCAGCCACCTTCCAGCAGGTCATGGACACCAGTGCTGGCAGGTCTGAAATGGCAGAGCTGCCTCGTCTACCTGGACGATGTCGTAGTATTTTCACGGGATTCCGACGAACACCTGAGACGACTTCGAGCCGTGCTTCAAGCCATAAAGACCGCCGGCCTGTCCCTCAAGCCAACAAAGTGTCGATTCGCCTATAGTGAACTTAAGTTCCTTGGCCACGTCGTGAACAACAAAGATGTTCTCCCGGGCCCCGAGAAGACTCTCGCCTGTAGCTGCATTTACGCCGCCATCTGACAAGAAGGCCGTGAGAAGATTCCTCGGACTCTGTGCCTACTACATACGATTTGTTCGGGATTTCCCCAAGCTTTCTGCACCGCTGACGAACCTCACGAAGGACGCCGTGAAGTTTGAATGGACAGAAGAGCACCAGCGGTCACTCGATGAGCTCAAACGAAGACTCCAGACGCGCCCGATTCTTGGCCATTTCGACCAGTAGCTGAAACAGAGATCCACACGGACGCTAGTAACACCGGACTTGGCGCGGTACTGGTCCAAATGCAAGACGGGGTAGAGAGAGCCATCGCATACGCGAGTCGGACGCTGTCTAAGTCGGAGACGAACTTCTCAACGACTGAAAAGGAGTGCCTTGCTGTCGTCTGGGCAATAACCAAGTTCCTCCCATATTTGTATGGAAGTCCTTTTCGCGTCGTCACGGACCACCACTCACTCTGCTGGCTCGCGAATCTTAAGGACCCCTCCGGACGCCTCGCCCGGTGGAGCCTACGACTGCAGGAATTCGACATGACCGTGGTGTACAAGTCCGGCCGTAAGCACAATGACGCCGACTGCCTGTCAAGGGCCGCAGGTCGAGGCCGGTCCTGCCTGCATCGAAGACGACGACGATGAGTGTTTCCTCGGCGCTTTGGATCTCAGCGACATGGCATCACTCCAACGTGACGACCCTGAACTGCGAGTGCTCATCGAGCACCTAGAGGGACAATCGAGTGCAGTTCCCCGTGCTTTCTTACGAATCCTGCCTACCTTCTGCATACGACAAGAGGTGCTGTACAAAGAGAACTTCGTCAATAATCACACAGCGTGGCTGTTGGTTATCCCTTCCAGTCTTCGTGAAGAAATCTTCCAAGGATGCCATGACGACCCAACGGCTGAACACCTTGGCTGCAGCAGGACGCTCACCAGGATTCGAGAAAAGTACTACTGGCCGAGGCTACCGAAGACCGTTCACCTCTACACTCGATCATGCCACGAGTGTCAGCGACGCAAGAAACCGCCGACAAAGCCGTCAGGACTTCTGCATCCGATCTCTCCCCCGTCCACGCCGTTCCAGAAGATTGGAATGGATTTACTTGGCCCTTTCCCGACGTCAACGTCAGGAAACCGCTGGATAATCGTCGCCACAGATTATCTCGCACGGTACGCCGAGACGAAAGCCCTTCCATCAGGTGCGGCTGTTGAAGTCGCCAAGTTTTTCATCGAGTCCATCGTCCTCCGGCACGGCGCCCCCGAAGTCCTCATTACAGACCGTGGATCATCGTTCATGGCCTAGCTGACACAAGAGATCCTTCGTCTCAGTGGCACCGGTCACCGTCGAACCACTGCGTACCATCCGCAGACAAATGGACTAACAGAACGGCTTAACAAAACTACCGCCGGCATGATCGCCGTGCATGTCGACATAGAGCACAAGACATGGGACGAGGTGTTACCCTACGTCAAGTTTGCTTACAACACGGCGGTGCAAGATACCACAGAGTAACCCCGTTTCATCTGGTGCATGGCAGAAAAGTAATGCTACCCCATGAACCAGCTGAGGCTGGGAGCCACGACGCCCAGGTGGTGGTTCAACGAGCTGAAGAAGTTCGCCAGCTCGCCCGACTCCGGATTCAAGATCAACAACGTGTCGACGCCACCCGGTACAACCTTCGTCGGATCGACGTTCGCTTCAAGCCCGGAGACCGTGTCTGGGTCTGGACCCAGATACGACGACGCGGTCTAAGCGAGAAACTCCTAAAGCGCTACTTCGGACCCTACAAGGTACTTCGTCGACTCGGGGATCTGAACTGCGAGGTGACGCCCGACGGAACACGGACTTCATCACGCCGCCCTTGCCGACCGGAAGTCGTCCACGTCGTGCGCCTTAAGCCGTACTACGCGCGGTAAGGCTGCGAACTGTGATCTTGTGAAACACTTGATAGCATTGTGTTTAGCCTCCTCGGTGGCTCCGAGGCGAGAGCTGCTGGCCTACGGATCCCCATGTGGCGGGTTCGAATCCCGGCCAAGGTGCCCGCAATCTGACGGGGGCTTATTGCGGAGGAGGCGCCGTGTAACCGAGCTTTCGGTTGCACGTCAAAAGATCCCCAGGTGGTCCAAATTAATCCTCAGTCCTCCGCTGGGGCGTGCCAGATGCCCATCGTTGGTTTGTAACGTAAAACCCCCAAATTTGACTTCTTTTTTTTAGCATTGTGTTTTGTCAGCCTTCGTATTTTCCCATTATATCGTTTGTCTCGCTATGTTCTGTTGCCTTTCACGTGGCATCAAGTCGATGCCTTTTTTTAATGGGGGAGTAATGCCACGCGCAGTCGGCGAGCGACCTCGTGCGTGGCCGAGTGGTTACCGCGCTTGACTGTCGCGCGGAAAGTCTAGGTTCGATTCCAGTCGGTGGAATGTCCTTTTATTTATTCTTTCAACATTGCGTACTCGTGAGTTCGAGAACATTCTCGACTGTTCGAGTTCCGAATTTCTAGTCGCCGAACGTTCTAGGCCGACTATTCCAGAAGCCCACGCGTGTATGTACATAAGGGGCTTCGAGTGGCGAGTCAAAGTCAGTTTCGCCCCAGCATTCGACTCTGCTCTTTCGCCGGCTTCGAGGCCCGCGACGCTCTGCTGTTATCTTCTGTTTCCTTTTAGTTTTGGGCACAAGTTCGCCCCAATTAAAAATTTCAGTTTCCCCAGTTATTCTTTGTTTCACCTCGTCATTCGTTACAATATCTACACTCTAACTGGTAGAGGCTTTTTTTTTTTGTTAATGAGGGTGTGAATTGGCATTTTTTTATTTGTTCTAATGGTTTGTAAAGAAAGGTACGACAACACAAATACACGCAAGCTAAATATGACGGCTCACACTAGCTACGCGCAAAATGTGGAAACTTTTTCATATTTTTGAGTAAAGAAAGAAAAATGGCTCGCTGCTGCAGCCACTCTTATTCTCTCAGAAATGCGCTAACATTTCGCGCAGCGGTTATATATAGCGAAGCATGGTAAATGCAGTCTCAGCCTTTTTCGGCGCAGTGAACATTCCCGAAACCCTCTTCTCCCTGATGCATGCTGATCAGGTTACTTAGCGTGTGCATCAGACATGTACACGTTACCCAAAAAAGTAACTAAATACCGTTACTCGTTACTCGCTCAAAAAGTAACTAAATACGTTACTCGTTACCGATTCTCAAAAGGAACGCGTGAGTTACCTCAAAAGTAACGAGTTACTTTCCACGTTACTTTGACGACCAAATACACAACTGTTTTTGTTTCATGGTTTATTGTTTTCATTTTAGTAGTCATTGCCCTTCAGCAGCAGCTGCCTGTAGAAGTTTTCATGAGTTATGTTTCCCCGCTTCCTTGAAAATACATCTCCGGCGACGCTGAAGAGTCGTTCTACCGACGCGCTCGAAGGAACGGCAGTGTTGTGCTTCAGGAAGAGCTGGTGAATCTTCGAGAACTGCGCCTTCATTGAGGACAGCGGGTAATGGGTTATGTGCCTCCCCGTGTTTGCAACCTCCGGGTTTACATTCGGTCCGTACCCGTTTCTAGAAGGTTCAACCAACGAACCTGATTGTGCTCGCTGGGTGAAGGACATTCCCAGCTGTAGAGTTCAGTACAGCAACGTTTATCGCTGGACACGTCAGTCGAACCGTTCAACTGACGTGTTCAGCGATATACGTTGCTGTACTGTCATACTGGTTAGTTGTTTTTCGGGTTGCCAATCTGCCTTTGTCACAATAGACGCATACTCAGGTTAGAGTAAAAACAAGGCCGTTTAAGCGGTGTTGTACACGTTACTCCTCAAAAGTAACGAGATACCGTTACTCGTTACTTGGCCTTCAAAGTAACTAAATACCGTTACTCGTTCCTTTTCTAAAAAAGTAACTAAATACGTTACTCGTTACCGAAAATAGTAACTAGGTACAAGTAACTCGTTACTTGTAACGCGTTACGTACATGTATGGTGTGCATGAAGGACGACCGCGCAATGCGCGGAAAACGACAAAACCATTTCGTTGTTGTGCTTACATCTTGTGCACACAGGGCTGACGACACCGTGCGCTTTGGCCTGGTGACATGGTAAGACGCCTGCGCGTAACGAACTGCGTGGCAGGCCGAAGAACGGTACCGGGGCCCTTTTACGTTCACAGGTCTCCAAAGCCGGCGGCAGGAGCTTCCGAGGGCTTCCAAAGCGCGCACTTGCAGCCCGGCCGCTTATATTGAAAAGTCAGGCGATAGAACGCATAGCAACGGCGGCCGCGCAGGATTGGCTGGGTATGGAGAGCGACGTCGTGACGTAACAACCAACAACAGAGGAGCGGTGGGGGACAGCTGAGCTAGGAGGTACTTGGGCCGTCGGCGGAGCGCCAGGAAACGGCGTGTACAAGGGGGGAAGGGGGGGGGGGCAAGGTGGGTTAACATTTTGTACGGAGCCCTCTGCAGACTGTCGCCGCGAAGCGGGGTTATCGCCCCCCCCCCCCCCCCCTCTCCCCGATAATCCCGCTTCGCGGTAACAGTCTGCAGAGGGGGGTTAACACTCGCCCCAGTGATCCTTCTGCCGTGCCCCTCTGCGCGGCGCCAAAATTGCCGAAGGGGATGTCGAAGGCGATCTTCGATTTCTAGATGTTACGTCACGGCGTGCGGCCTCCGTTGCTATTCGTCTTATCGCCTTGCCCCTCCAAATATGCACCCAGCCGCCAGCTGTCGGCGCTTGCAGAAGGTGTTTCCTAGCCAGCCTCGACAGCTTGTGGGACTTTGCGAACTTTACATGCACGAGGGCACCAATGCTAACGCAATAAAAAGCGGAGTGTCACCCAAGGCGATGCATTGTTGTAGCATAACACAGGGCATTCTTCCGACGTAATCTGACTTTCTATGTTTTGTATTTTTTTATTTGATCTATACTAGGCTTTCGGAAATATAACAATTCTGAACGGTGCCGCTCTCAGTTACCCAATCATAACTATTAGCGGATTATGCCTCATGTTAATTGTGACATGTTTCTTGAGAAATTCTACCTAAGGTCTCCTCAAGACTGAACCCACGGCAAACAATCGATTTAGTGATGCATGGTGATTGGCGGACGTAATGGTTGTTGTTTACGAAGCTCCAAAGCAGATGCCGGAATGCACCTCTCACTGCATTTGCCTTATTGTGAGAAAGGGTTACTTACATAGCGACGTTAATTGCGTGGCAGTAATGACAGGCAAATTGCGCAGCTGTACCTATTCCAATGAAAACCTGTGCAATGTAAGCCATCCATAAAGTCCTGTATGTAACAGAGTAGCAAATAAAACACCGTTAACATTTCGAGTTTCTCAAGTTTACAACTACAGAGAACCAAGGACTCGAGCATCCAAAAATTTCGCGTCTTCAAAGTGGTCTCAAAAATCGAGATATCGCACTGGCGAGTCAATCACCTTGATATATACGTAGACTTGTATGGCACTCATGATATGTAATCAAATTACTTGGAATTGATTAGTAATCAATTCCAAGTAATCAATTCCAAGTAATTTTGGAAGTAATTATGTGGTAAATGCATTACATTTATTAGGATGTATTCAGAACAGCAATTTGATTACTTATGGAGGTACTAAAATTATTTTTAAATCGTTACTTTTTTTTCTCTCTCTGGTTTCTAATTGTGCCTTTCGCTCGTACGAATTTCCTGCCAAAGTATCGTCGAACGAAATCATCGACAGGATGATGGTTAACCAAAATTGTTGTATTAAAAAGATAAGTAAGGTATAATTCGGTGATGTTAATCCAATAATGGAAAGCACCGAAGTCCCATTTATCAACCGGGAGAAAACTCGTTTTGAAAATCCGAAGTAATTGGAAGAGTAACGGCTACTTTTTCAAGTGACGGCATATTGCTTTTAGTTTCGGGTAGTCAAGTCATCTAATGGAGTACTTCATAAGCCAGAGCAATTATAATCAATTTTACTGTTTTGAGTAACGTTTACAAGAGGTTTCTTTAAAAACATTTTTGGAGCACACTTTTGAAGTTCGCAATTCCAAAATCTTTATACATTCCGATTTATTTAAATCGTAAATAAACAAAATGATGACTTTTTTGTTTTAGCTCCAGTTAAGGGTTTAGATATGACACTTCCAAAATTCTCCGAGATATAATGCAAGCATGTATTTGGTAAGCTGAACGCCTCATAAGACGTGGCTGCTTAGAGTGTTAACTCAGTAGCTGTTGAAGTTATGATTGCACTATGGTCAATTAGCATTGCAATAGTGGTTCAATATGTAACATAGTGACTTTGACAGGTGTCTATATAAAACGTTTATTTCCTTAGATATTATATTATTTAATAATCACCTAAAAATAAAACAGTATTAAAGTTTTTTGTTTATGATCAAAAATGAAAATTTTCTTGGTGGGTGGCGAGTGTTGTTTGTCAAGAACATATGCTGCTCAGGCATTTTCCTTAAGAATTGAAACTTTCTTACGGTTCGCAGGGAATGAAGGGCGCTGGTCCAAGCAGTATGTAAGCCAGTATGGCTAGAATGTGCCCTGTAAGTCCGAATCCCGCTTCCATCTAAAATGGTATGAAAGAAAGCAATATTAAATTAGCCTTTAAAGTTTAGGATGTAAGTAAAACAAATCACCAATCGCTTGCCTAGGCATATTTGTTATTCTCACCAAGCTTAAAGGGGCCCTGCAACGATTTTTCGACTGGTTTTTAATTTGCACCGAACCTGAGCACACTGAACGTAGTAACTTAGTGAAACTTTCGTTTTCTCAGATTTCGCTTTATTCTAATAGTTATAGGCTAATTAAAATTACAAAAACAAGCAAAAAATAAGCTCCTTCAGAATGTCCCTGGTTCTGGCTTGGGTGGCCGTGTCAATGGCTCACGGCTGCCGCACTCCCTAGCTGTCGACGGCTCGAGAGGGCGCCACTAAATCATGTGCTGGATAGGCTGGATGAAGCGGGCGGCCAGGGCGACTCGCATTGCATTTGCTGTGCGACTAAACACTAATTCGGCAGAGACAATGCATCGCCATTCGCCACAAACTACAGCAAACACGGGGTAAAGATCAGTTCAGAACGGGAGCCGCTTCGCGCTGCCAAACCGCCAAACGGCAAAACCGCAAGCCAAACCTGCTCGCCGAAGGCTTAGGGGAACGCTCGGTAGCGGTCGGATCCTCCAGCCCAAACGACCGCAGCGCCGCCGCGTACATCCGGAATCTTTCTACGCTCGACCCTCCACAACAATGCGGGGCGCGCGTCGGCGCCTGATCCCACTACCCCTTTCTAGTATATGCCGCCTTTTCCACCACTTGGTCTCGGATGTTTCGATGGCTCATTTCTTCTTCCCGTACTTATACACTGCATTTGTTTCTTTACTGATCTTAAATACTGAACAAAAATTACTATTATAAATATTTGAAACGGTTCGTGTCACTTATATTTTGTGTTTCGACAAAACAAAAAAAAAGAAGCTTTTAGCTGCTCTGATTATTCGTAAGGCAGAAGTTGGCCAGGACCGACAATGTCACAATGTTGTCACATGCCGCGCGCGTTCTGCACCACGGGCGCCCCGTAGGTGGAGGAGGCTTCCGTGTCGCCTGGTGAAAATATGACGCACTGATATTTAGTTACTCTCTCCCGCTGAGTTTCCCGAGCCACAAGAGATGTGGAATCCGCAGAAAAGATAGACGCTTAAATGGGATTGCAGGGCCCCTTTAAGAAAGGCAAATCGCAGTAATAATCTTAACTGTAACATTGCAACCTACCTTGTGACTGCAGAAGACTGCCGAACATACAGAGCCTACGGTGTAGCTGGCGTATTGAACCATAAAGATGACGCCGATTTGTGCGCTATTGATATTGAACTGCGGAAGGGAAAACATTATTACTTAGTTTGCCAGCTAGAGTATTTGGGATGTAGAACAGTAAAAAAAAAAACATATACCCAAACATGATCCAAAGACTTCAAAACGTGAACATCGGAAAGACGTCTGATACCTTTATTTGACGCAGGAAGTAAACTTCAAATGGGACTTAAAACACCGAAATTACTAGATCGGACTTTCTACATATCTCTTGGGGAAAGGAAAGTATTTTTAAGTGGATAAACTTTTAGGTTATAATGTTTTGTAGTCTCATCGAATATATGCTTTGAACTGCCTTGGGAAGCAGAACATATGTTGACAACTCAGGTTATGAAAAATGAATCTCTTAATGCATAAACATATTTTATTAGGATAAGAATGTATTTAAAATGGTGTGACGGGTACGTGCACTCTTTCCCCACTGCATGTGTATTAGGCTCGGCGTACGTTCGATTGAAATATTACCCTCACGATTAACGGGCTAATAAACTCAAACATGTTAATTCATTTTACTACTTAAATTGTTAATGGTTGAATTGATGCTCTAAGTGCTCATTAGCGGACGCCTAAATAATTTAAACAATACGCGAAAATGCAACGGGTTTCGAGATATACAGTATTTGCGTTATTGTATCCCAATTCCGAGAAAAGAAGATAGAAGAGAATAGCGCCGGACGTCCAGCACAGAATGGCACTTCGAGGAGTGACGCAGTCATATCAATCACGTCGTCGCTAACTCTTTAACGCGTTCTTGGCGATGTGCCAGAGACCAGTACGTCACTCTTCCCCGCGTAACTGTCAACAGAGCTCGCACAGGACACGCTGCTAAGATGCTGGCGATGTGCCAGAGACCAGTACGTCACTCTTCCCCGCGTAACTGTTAACAGAGCTCGCACAGGACACGCTGCTAAGATGCTGGCGATGTGCCAGAGACCAGTACGTCACTCTTCCCCGCGTAATTGGTAACAGAGCTCGCACCGCTTTTTGACATGTAGTAATGGTGGGCTAGAACAGAACGTATGACTGTCGCAGGTCAGCGACAGGCGGTCTTGCACCACGTGATCAAACGTCCTGCTCATACTCCCACGCCAGGAATCCGGCGATAAAAAGCAACCGATTGATTGGTTCGACCAAAGCGAAGCTACTTACTCCCTGTGAGGATTATAGCTGTAGAAACCAAAAACAACAGACGACGTTCACGAAACAAAGAAATTGCGTGAACCTTTCGGCTTCGCGCGTTCGTTTGCAGTGAGAGCATCAACCATGGAAACAGCAGGCTTTTCTCTTTGTTTTCTCGCTGGCGTCTTCTCCCGGCTTTTTTTGTTTTCGGAATACTGGTGATCGACAACAAAAGCGGAGGACTTGACGACAGTCTACAGAGCGTATGAGTGGCTCTCAGGACCCGCGTGATTGGGACACTCCAAACCAATGACAAATTCCAATGGCAAAAGCAAAAAACGTTCCCCCCGACAAAAAAGAATAAATACAAATTTTAGAGTCGTACCGGAAACGAACAAAAACCTTTACATCCGCTGAAGTTAGGGTTATAACCAGGGAGGAAAACAAACATAAAGATGATTTAAATTTTGATTTAAATCACACCGGTTGTACGATGATGATTTAAATCAAATCTTTTGCGCAAAAATATTTCATATAATCTTTTTTTGTTCTGTTTACAGTTCGTGTTTCATTTGATATGGTCTGAATGCGTTTGTGTTGCATTCAACTAAAATAACAATAACAAAATTCACAGCAGAGTGAACACGAATGAAAATCGGCGAGGTGTTCTTATGAGCAAATTAGAGCATGGAGCTTTTCAATTTCCATTTAGTTCATCAGTTACGTATTTTGTAAGGAAACTAAAACGCAAAAGAAAAGCTAAAAAATCTTCTTCACTAGCTGAGAAATAGAAAATTAAGATGCTTCTTTTCTAGTATTGCGTGCTCACACCTATAAAAAGTTGTCAATAAACTGTACAATTAAAGACAAAACTTTGAGTATTTTTTATTCCACATTGTTTTCAATGATCGGGTGGATTGATCAATGCGACATGTTTAAAAGTACACCTTGCGGTAAATAATCCAATTTCCCCGCTACACTTATTTAAATCAAATAAATCTGAATAAAACAAAATAAATCTGATTTATTTTATTTAAAACAAAAAATAATTTCTTTCTACCTTCTTTCTACCTTGTTGTGACTCCAAGAAACGTCTCCCTGTTGGACAGCCTCAGTGGTTTCGCAGATCTACGGTGCCTTCACCGAGCGGCTGAGAGTTCGGGCGAGGGTAGAAAGTCGAGAGTAGATCTCTGATGCAGCGCAGCAGCGCAGAGTCCACCTTTGGCACTGCTGTCAGCCTTGATATGTCACCATGGCGATAGTGGCACTGATGGTGCGTTTGTGGTACGTTTACACTCGCGAAAAAAGGCTGCACCCGAAGCGGATCCGGCAGCAGCGGAAAACCGAAGGTGTTTACATATATTTCTGTTACCGGCGGCGGTTCTTTCGCTTGCCCTCGGAGCGTCGCGTCTGCGACGACAAAGGAGCGATATTTTAGCGCAAAAGCATTAAATGAATCATTGAGTGAAGCCGGCGAAAAAGGGCACCTAAATTCCCATTGGCTGAAGGAAAGGGTAGCTAAATTTCCATTCCTAATAAAAGAAAAAAGAAAAATACAGAAACGCACATGCTTCGTCCCGAAAGCTGGTGGATTCGTTGAATGTCAAAGCTGGCGCGCCTCAGAAATAAAGCACAGAGAAAAGCGCAGCAAAGCAATGTTTCGTCACAGAAGCCGTCGCGAAGCCTGCGAGGCTCGCCGCGCAGGCGCAGGGGGGGAGCCTGATGTCACCGACGCAGCGCCGTGTGCGAAAGGAAGACGTGGCGCGATGGTTACAGGAATGCGCTGCGTGTAGGAATGCTTTCGCATTCAAATACGTAAGCAGTCTTAAGTGCCTTCTCGAATTTTTCTTGTTGTCTGCTGTTCTTGGCCACTCTGGGCAAGCTTTTGGATTCGCTCGGAGTACGTCCGGTACGAGTAGGCTTAACTTTGTTGACGCTAGGTCGTGCACCGCCGTGCTCTCTTCGCCACATGGGAAGAACCGCGCGAAGATGGTAAAGTTTTACCGCAAAGAAGACGAGGCTACTACGATGCGGGGTGTCGAACACGGCAGGAAAGCGCAAACTAAAAAAAAAAAAAAGCGGTGCAGCGCCGTCCATTGAACGCACGACCCTGTTTCAAGTGGACTCTTTCCGCATGAATAGCTGACCTCGTTTTGGGGATCCGCTGTTTTTCCTTCGTTTCTTCGTCGTTCTCGTGTTATTTTTTGCGCAATGGAGGGCTGTGGTTTTCGAAAAATATGCGTTTCCTTCCGGCCGGTCGTGACTTGGACGGTGTCGGACTACAGCGTGTCGGACGCAGTTGCCGGTCGCAAGGTGCTGCTGTTTTGTTTTATGCAAAACTTAAATAAACGCCAAACGGAATCCTTTCGTCGCAAGGTACGTACGCTTTATTACTTGAGTAGGCTTTTGTCGAAAAGGCGACGGGGATCGAGGTGTAGACGCGGGTGATGATGTTAGCTATTCCATCGCGCTAATAACTCTCAAGATCACGACCATTCTTCCACCCGGATCCAAAATCCGCTCGTCGCCGGCGGGGATCTCACCGTGAGTTTGCAAGTGTAATTGCACCATGAGGCATGAGTCATGGTACCGCTCTAGGCCGCTGGGTGAAGCGAATGACCCCATTTAGCCCGCAATAATCAAGTTTTGAAACCAAGCGCCAAAAATGTGATCTATATATATATATATATATATATATATATATATATATATATATATATATATATATATATAGATATAGAGAGAGAGAGAGAGAGAGAGAGAGAGAGAGAGAGAGATATACATACATCACAGTTTTGTCGGTTGATTTCGAAACTTGAACAGCACCTGGGATCAAAAAAGGCACTCGAGAGAAATAAAAAAAGTTTTTTTAATATATATATATATATTGTTACGAAGATGTGCGGCCGGCAGCAAATGACAATGACGCGTCCACTCAATGAGATAGAAAGGAATTTATGGAAGCCGGGCCGTGAGCGCCGAGCCTGGCGCGGGATGGTCAGCTGTCGTCGCATTCTTCGTCACATTTCCCCCTCCTTTAAAAAGGACGACCCGGCCGATGAATGATGAAAACACGAGAGTAAACTGAAAACACACACAGACATAGAAGACAAGGTCGAAGAAAGATGGACAGACGAATGACTGCTGCCGGCCGCGTAGAATGAAAATGTTCTTGAACCTGCAGCCTCTCTCCACAGCATTGCCGACCTCTGTACCAGCCACAGCCCCACGACGTCACGATCCGGGCTAGGGAATTCATCTGACCACTGCCAACACAAACGGGGCTGGGGACAGGGCCGGGGACCGTAAGCTCGCGTCCGTCTCTCGATTTCGTCCATAGTTCATCTTCTTAACGGCACTCTTCATAAAAATTCTCGTAGCTCACATTCTTTGAAACTCTGTCTCGAACACTTCGGAATTTCAGGTAGTTCACGGGGCGGGGGTTGTGCGGAGGGGCTATGGTCCGGCGCTCAATCGGCTGCGGCGGAGGAGTGCTGCAGCCAAGGTCCGGAGCGATGATGACGAAGAACGAAAGATGATGTACAGGCGTTTAACAAGATCACAAAAAAGATGTCTCCCCTTTGCCACGTATAGATGATGCCCTTGATACCCTATATGGCTCCCGGTACTTTTCATCAATCGACATGCGCTCTGGTTATTGGCAGATTAGTGTCGACGAAAGGGATAGAGAAAAAAACAGCCTTTGTGACACCTGATGGCCTCAACCAGTTCCGCGTAATGCCCTTTGGGCTTTGCAATGCCCCTGCCACATTCGAAAAAATGATGGATACCTTATTACGTGGCCTAAGATGGACGACATGTTTGTGTTATTTAGACGACGTGGTAGTGTACTCTTCTACCTTCCATGAGCATCTATCTCGACTGCGCGCAGTTCTCTTGTGTTTCCGCAATGCTTCCCTGCAGTTGAATTTTAAGAAACGCAAGTTCGCCTCTCAGACGCTCAAGATACTCGGTCATGTCGTCGATACACAGGAATAACGCCAGACCCCGACAAGCTCACCGCCGTATCTCATTTTCCTCGTCCGACAAACACCGAAACACTACGGTCTTTTCTGGGTCTGTGCTCGTACTTTCGTCGCTTCATCCGTGGTTTTGCTCACATCTCTGCGCCCCTCAAACACCTTCTTAGAAAGGATATACCATTTATATGATGCGAAACTCAGGAGAAGGCGTTTCGATCCTTAAAAGCAGCTTTAATAACACAGCCCGTGTTAGCCCATTTTGATCCACGTGCCGATACCGAAATACACTCAGACGCGAGCGGTTTTGGAATAGGCGCCGTTCTAATTCAAAAGCGTCAAGGCCACGACCATGTCATCGCATACGCCAGCCGATCATTGTCAAAAGCCGAAATGAACTATGCCATCTCAAAAAAAGAATGCCTAGCTGTAATCTGGGCCATAACAAAGTTTCGACCTTACATCTTTGGACGTCCATTCAAGGTAATCACCGACCACCATGCCTTGTGTTAGTTGACTAATTTAAAGGATCCCAGTGGACGCCTAGGCCGATGGGCGCTCAAGATGCAAGAGTACGACGTTTCCATCTGCTACAAATCTGGAAAGAAGCATGAAGCCCCCGACTGCCTGTCTCGAAATCCAGTTGATGCTTGCCCCGAAAACCATGGAGCACTCGCCGCCGCATTGTCCCTAACATCGTCCGTTGATTTCGGCACCGAACAGCAGAAGGACCCAAGACTACAGAAGAATATTGCTACTCTTCAAAACCCTCATCTAACTCAGAAGGACAAACGAGGAACCCGCCTTTATGTATTCCAGAATAACATACTGTATCGCCGAAATAATCATCCACACGGTCCTGATCTCTTGTTCGTCGTCCCCAGACACCTCCGAGCGAATATTCTGTTGGCATTGCATGACGACCCTACTGCCGGTCATATGGGCGTTTACAAAATGTACCTGCGTGCCCGCACCAACTTTTACTGGCAAGGCATGTATAGTGATGTCTTCAAATACGTCACATCCTGCATCAAATGTCAGCGGCGGAAAAAGCCTACCCAACCACCAGCCGGTCTCCTTCAATCCCTTCCACCATCTCACTATATATTTGAGCGAGTCGGCATTGACTTGCTCGGTCCTTTTCCTAAATCCTTCTCAGGCAACCGCTGGGTGATTGTCGCAATCGACCATTTCTCGCCTTACGCTGAAACTTGCCCTTTGCCTCAAGGTACAACCAGAGAAATTGCTACATTTTTTCTTTCTCAGGTCATTTTACGGCATGGCCCACCACGCCAGCTGATCAGCGATCGTGGTCGTGCTTTCCTTTCTCAGATTCTTCAAGATCTTTTGCATGTTTGCGGCACTGTGCACACGCCTACGACTGCATACCACCCTCAAACAAATGGCATGGTCGAACGATTCAATCACACACTTGCAGATATGCTGTCCATGTATGTCCAGGCCGACCAACGCCGCTGGGACGCAGTACTCCCATTGTAACATACGCTTATAACACTGCAGTTCACGACACACACGGCTATTCTCCTTTTTTTCTTCTTTATAACCGTTTCCCAGTATCCCAGCTAGACACACTTTTTCCTTCCCGCGACAATGTCACCCAGCTCTCCCCCAGCGTTCAGAGATGATCTGTCGAGCGGAAGAAGCACGCCAACTTACACGTGAACGTACCCCGCACCTCCACCAAATGTTACGAAGATGTGCGGCCGGCAGCAAATGACAATGACGCGTCCACTCAATGAGATAGAAAGGAATTTATGGAAGCCCGGCCGTGAGCGCCGAGCCTGGCGCGGGATGGTCAGGCACGCCATTGCCCCAGCCGTCGTCGCCTTCTTCGTCACAATATATATATATATATATATATATATATATATGAAAAACCGCTGTCGTTTCGCAACTAATTTCAATCGGTGTAGCCTCTAGGTGTTGCAGCCAGCTCTGGAATTTACACGGGGTGTAAAAAAAAATTCTTAAACAAAGTTTAGTAACAGATTACAGTTAATCATCCTAGTGTAGTGGTCGGGATGTCTTTGTCCCAGAAATAGGATTTGCTGAATACTAATGCAGTGTGGACTCTGAGAGGAAGAGGCTCCAAAATATTTATGCACCTTGAGAAATATCAATTCCAATTACTGTGCTTTTAAGTGTGAAGATATGAAATGCCGCCTCAGGTGCCCTCTTTTCAATAATACAAATATCTTGTAGCTATGTTGCACGAATTTTTTGGACGGAAAGTCAGTATATTTGTTGCATTTATCATTCTAGATAACGATGAATCTTGTGTCTTTTATGTATGAAAGTGTAAAACAAATAAACCTTATAGAAACATCATTAACTCATTTACCACTTATATCTTCAAACTGTTGGGCAAAAGTTTTGTATAGTATTTTAATTTATGCTGACGACTATCTATTGTCTTAATATAATTGCCGCTCTAATTTAAAAGTTTACTTAGCCATCTCCGACGCATCAAAAATGATTTTACATATAACAACACAAACGTTACGGACAAGTTGTTTTTCCCCAACATTGTGCGTGGGCACAATGAAGAAACAAAAAAATCTCAATTGAAAATGTTTACCTCTGCAAGATGTGGCTCCATGGTTGGTTCATTGAACCCCATGATTATCCAACTTAACATTATAGAAACGATGTCGATCATGAAGAGAGGATCAACCAGCAGCTTGTAGTAACTAGAAATGAGCGTTGCTGACAAGTCATCTGGCGTCGAATCTGACAAAAAGAGGCGCAAAAATACGGTCAAATACACCTCATTAAACATCAATTTTAATTACTGTGTCTTTTAGTGTAGTACGGTCAGGGGCAATTTGAGCTGGCCCAGTTTCGTGCTAACCAAAATATATGAAATGCCGCGTAAGGTACCCAAGTTAAAGTGATCTATGAAACGGACTGCCACATTAAGACAAAAGGAAACATGGCTGCACATTCCAATATATTTTTTAGCAGCTTGCATGCCCATCGCATCACTTCCGTGCCGCCCAGCCCTGAACGCCGATGGGCCAGCTCATATTGCCACACCTCGTACATGTCTTTACTACACTTTAGTGTTGGTGAAGTCCAGACATTAGTACTGGGGCGCGTACGTGCAGTTCTATGTGCTTTTTGCTTAATTCGACTAGGCAGCCTGGCGTTCTCAGCAGTGGGATTTTCAGTTTCAGGGGTCGCAATGTAGGCTTCGTTAAAACAAACTGTGTGCATACAGCAAAAAAAAAAAAAAAAAGTAATCCTTAGTTTTTTGTAGGTACCTCCCAGAGGCTCTTCGTTGATTCCAAACCTAAAGTCCCTGCCTTTTAGGTACGAAAAGTGTTGAGCTGCGTAAATATATATACTACGTTGGGACCTTGTGTTTGGTGGTCTCAGTGCAGAGGATATGTTTACTAAACATTTTTCGGGAGCGTATCCTTCTAATGGCGTCGCCAATATGCCCGTGCTTTAAAAAAGAAGATTAGGTAATAGAAGTGTTGACGAGTGGGCTAGTTGGTCATTCATATTAGCGGAAAACAAACAGCGCAGGGACAAGGACAGAGTAGAAGGCGGTAGACACACACAGCGCGACGACTTACAACTGAGCTTTATTGGCACTGACAACCTGTATAAATACAAAATTTGCCCGGCCCATAAGCCAAGAAAAGAAACAACACTAGAGTAGGACTACACGTGTTCCTAGAGTCATCTGCAGGCGGCGTTGTTCTCCGATCTGAGTAGAAAAATGCACTCCTTTTCCGTCAAGGCAAGTGACGGGGCACTAACACACTCTGAACCCGATTGTCCAATGGCGCATGCTTCTATAATCTCACGTGTCAGCTTATCCTTTTGTTTTCTGATGACCGTGCATCGTTCAAAATCCGGAGTACATCCGCAATCACGGCAATGCACCCCAAGGTGCCCCGACACAACCTGAGACACATTATAACGATGCTCTCTTAAACGCTCATTAAGACAACGTCCTGTCTGCCCTATGTATCTCCGGCCACAGGACAGGGGAATAGAGTATACAACACCCGCAACGCATGTAACAAACTGGTTTTGGTGTTTCTTGGGGCACACCTGTCTCTCTATTACATGATAATTCACTTTTTTGCACATCATAGACAGCTTGTCTGGAGCCGAAAAGACCACGTGAACACCAGCTCGACGTCCCACTTTCTTCAGATTATGGGCTACTTAGTGCAGGTACGGTAGTACTGTGATGTTCCTGTTTTTCCTGTTAAAGTTTTCAGTACTCTCAATGCGTCTTGTCTTTAGTAGAGTCTCTGCGACTGCCGTTGTTACCTGCTGATAAGGAGGGGGGCTTTGTAGTGCTACCCAAAGGCATGTACAACTCAAAAGCTTTAGACGCTATCGAGGCCACTTTTATACGCAGGAATGACGTGTCCCTAGCAAAAGTAAAAATTGAAGCACGTAAACTTTAAAAACGGCTGAGTTTAGATAAACTAGCCCTAGCGGTTGATAAGGGCAGAGGCCTGAATCTAGATCTATTTTTTGTTTCAGCTAAAACGCACAAAGCCAACTGTCCGCTACACGTAATAGTATCGGAAATTGGAACGTGGCAGAAATCGGTGGCCATGTTTTTACAAACGAAATTGAACGTTTTAGTTATTGACGATCCCTTTCAGGTAAAAAACTCGGAGCAGTTAATAGACTTCCTTAAACAATGCCCTGAAAAAAGCCTCTCGGCCTGCTCCGTTGACATTAAGGACTTATACTATTCGATTCCGCACACGGAGCTTTTAATGTGCGTCGAAGAGTGTATTGACAACCACGGGTGTGTAGCGTTTCAAAATGAATGTGGTCTAGGGGTGAGAGACTTCTTGGAGCTTTTAACCTTTTACCTCAAGTGGATGTTTACAACTTGGAATGGAGAAACTTTCATTCAGAAAAACGGCATATGCATCGGTTCCTGTTTAGCTCCCGTTTTGAAGAACATTTATCTCGCATTTTATGACAGAATATTATCTAATAGACTTGAAGGCTCTAGGGTAAAAAAGGGTTTTTAGGTTTGTAGATGACTACTTAGTGCTTGTTGACTGTGACTCAGACCACTTTGTTGGCGAAATTTCTGAGGTTTTGGCCACTTTTAGTAATTGCTTGGAACCACTGGTTATCACGCACGAATTACCAGTAAACGGTTCCATAAGATTGTTAGACCTTAGGCTGCATTGTCATCCCACACACACCTGCTGGCTTTATGAACCGAGAAGTAATAAACCCCTCCTGTCGTTTTTGTCTGCGCACTCTAAACTAGTGAAAAGGGGAATTATCAACATTTGCTTTAAGAACGCCCTTAATAAATCCTGCTTTCAGTCGGTAAAGGATAGCTTTAAGAATCAAGTAGCGAGGCACACGGTCGCGGGCTACCCGTTGCGCCTCTTTACGGCAGTCGCAGAGACTCTACTAAAGACAAGACGCATTGAGAGTACTGAACAAGTTAACAGGAAAAACAGGAACATCACAGTACTACCGTACCTGCACAAAGTATCCCATAATCTGAAGCAAGTGGGACGTCGAGCTGGTGTTCACGTGGTCTTTTCGGCTCCAGACAAGCTATCTATGATTTGCAAAAAAGTGAATTCTCATGCAATAGAGAGACAGGTGTGCCCTAAGAAACACCAAAACCAGTTTGTTACATGCGTTGCGGGTGTTGCATACTCTATTCCCCTGTCCTGTGGCCGGAGATACATAGGGCAGACAGGACGCTGTCTTAATGAGCGTTTAAGAGAGCATCGTTATAATGTGTCTCAGGTTGTGTCGGGGCACCTTTGGGTGCATTGCCGCGATTGCGGATGTACTCCGGATTTTGAACGATGCACGGTCATCAGAAAACAAAAGGATAAGCTGACACGTGAGGATATAGAAGCACGCGCCATTGGACAATCGGGTTCAGAGTGTGTTAGTGCCCCGTCACTTGCCTTGACGGAAAAGGAGTGTATTTTTCTACTCAGATCGAAGAACAATGGCGCCTGCAGATGACTCCAGGAACACGTGTAGTCCTCCTCTAGTGTTGTTTCTTTCCTTGGCTTATGGGCCGGGAAAATTTTGTATTTATACAGGTTGTCAGTGCCAATAAAGCTCAATTGTAAGTCAGCGCTGTGTGTGTCTACCGCCTTCTACTCTGTCCTTGTCCCTGCGCTGTTTGTTTTCCGCTAATAGGTAATAGAACATCATCAAGAGACCATTTTTTAATATCTTCCGGGTTTAGTTACAACCTTCGTTTGTTTGCATTAAGTTTTTTTCAGATATAGCTTAATCCTAAATGTTATCTAGTGATGCGTCATTTTTAAAATGCTTCAATTACAAAAAAATGGACATGAAGAAGCAGCTAAAAGCAACTCTGTGTACCACAAATACCAGAAACTTATATTCTCGTGCTTCTGAAGATTTGCCTAAATATTTTTAACGCTCTAACACACTATTTTACGTCGTACCTATTTCATATGTTCCCTTGGCCCTCCTGGTAGCAAGCAGAGGTGTGGACAGCAGGGCCACCATCCCAATCGCAAAGAAGGGTAGAGGGTATGCCCACAGCTGAAATAAAATGAACTATTAAGGCCGTACTTCCTGGAACGCAGAACATAAGGAAGCAACTCTGGAACTAAAACACCAGAAAATAAATATTTATTACAATAAAAAAATGGTCGCCTCGTCTTACATATATGTTTCGTATATGTAAGACGAGGCGACCATTTTTATTTCTTTTTCATATCATGTTTTTAAGCTCAACAAATTTCAAGAAGCGACGTTGAGCACTTCCCGTGGTTTATTTGTACTTATTTTCTTTACTGATTTACATCAACAAACAATATGATGCTTACACTAATACTTCGGTGCTAGGTGCAGGGAGTCGCCTTGTATTACGACAGGATTTAAATCGAGTGAAAGGTTATAATTAACATAATATTCAGTATATCTATAGGCTGTGCACGTAGATACTACGCATTATAATTCTACAAAAAAACTTTTTTTTTTCAATTAAAGACAGGTTTTTGGGTTCAGCTTTATGTATGATCAGGTCAACTGATCTAATTCGGACAGCTTACGTTCACGAATGCTCCACCGATGACAGAACCGAGCATGTGACCGATCCCCCACGTCGAGTCCAACGTAGCCTGTTATAAAACATGATGCCATATTTTGAAGAATAGGACAAGACACATCTCCAAATGAGTACGCTTTTAGAAGTCTGTGATTGCATATTTCGACGTGATCCACTTGGAACGCCACTCATCCGTCTTTTTCCAATCAGTGCTGGCTTATGAGAAGGGGTGTCAGTGTCCCGTACCAATAGTCATGCTGACCCAGGTGAAAAAGCGTCCTTCCATTTTGTCACTGAGCTTTCTTAAGTATGGGTATATGGTAGGTATCGCCCATCTCATGGGCTAAAACTGTACAGAAAAGACCTACGATTAAAGTTCCCGCCACATACACACTACAAACTCCTTGGCATTTATGATTGCAACGAAACCGGCTTATTTTGGCCCATAATATGTCAGAACAAAAATCACCAGGTCGTAATGTGGCACGGAATTTTAACCTGCAGGTGTTTTGAGATCGAATCGTTTGGCTTATCGTACGTAATCATGCTTGAGATGCAGCCGAACAAACACGTTTTTGTCAATAATCGTAATACAAATCTAGAGACTGTGTCGATTAACCCTTTTTATCTTCAGTGTTTAGTCAACACTAGAAGATTTACAAAATCTTACGGGGCTTAATTACAGTTAGTTGCAAGAAAAGTATGTGCTATTGGGGAGGTATATTTACGCGAAAATCGTGGGAGATTCAAGGTGTCAGTTTAAACGAGTTGGTTCGTCGTCGCCTAAAGGAATATACTACCCGCAAAGAATAAAGACAGAGAATAAGAAACAAACCAGGAAACTTGCAGACTCTCAATTGCCGAAAGTAAGTGCGTGTACTGTCCAATTAATTATTATCGCCCGTCTTCGTTCTTTGAGCGCTCGCTGTTTCCCTCATGTCTTGACATAGAAAATTTCATTATAACCAAAATAATGCTTCGCGCTTGTTATTGCAGTATGCGTTATAATCCCTCTAAACGAGGCAAGTTTGTCTACTCTCCGGAAGAGCACATAGATCCCCAATCCCTCCAACGTACGGAGGGGGCTCGGTGAGTGACATGGCTGATCGTATTTTCAGAACTAAAAATTAAGAAAACCACATTCCACTCCGCGGGACGTTTCACACACTCAGGGAATCTTCAATGATATATTGCACATTCAATTTTATGTTTTAACATGTTTCGAGTTCCTTCAAGTACCGAGCTCTGACAGTAAATCCCGAGAATTATCTCTGCGAGTGCCCCGCTATAAAAATAGAAAAGAAACAGAGATATTCTTTTTCTTTCTATATTTTTTCTTTTACTTTAAGTGCTACGATTTTACACGACTGAAGCTCGACATTGAGTTATGACACGTTTTTATTGAAAAGCCGCCACGAACGTCAAGGTTATGCCACATAACCAGACCGCACTCTCTCCTACGGTCACCGACATTTTAAGAAATGCTGTGCGTAGCCAGTGCCCCGCATCTTTTTACCGCTCCGCGAAGTAAGAAGCCTGAAGCTAATAAAGCACGCCCCGCGTCTTTTTAAGCTTTTGATGTCTGTTGGCAATTGTGTCGACCCTGCGGTAACCATCTTGCATGAAAACTCTGTCTGTGCTTTATAACTCCATAATCGTATTACCAAACAGCTTGATATGGGGAGGTTCCTATACTATAAACACATCTAATACGCATTTCAAACGAACCAGAAAAAGGGAAGCGTTAAAACCGCTTGGTAAATATGTTACGTAGCATTTTTGTTTTTAGGATGATTCGTGCTTTAATATTTATGGAGATCGATTTTTTTTAGATGTTCAGCTGCCTCGTATTTGACGTACTATTGCCACTCCAGTGTTGCGAGGATAAAGTGACGCCGCCGCTGTGTACAAACTGATGGCGTACAGGCCGTCAGCGATTCCTCCCAGTGTGGCCAACGTGATAGAAACTCCCAGCAGCGTCTCGCCCGACCGGCACCAGTACAACGCGCTGCAAGAAATAACGAAACAAAAATGACTTCAACGTTCCAATCGATGCTCAGTGAAGGCCCGCTAATAAATTTTGGTTCAACAGGCATGTTAAGCGAAATTCCTGCAACTCAGATAATACTAATGATAATAATAATATTAATATTAACAAATTTATTTCCCATTTACAATGGTGGAGGCAGGAGCCTTACAACGTGCGATGATAGCAATAATCGGAGATAGATCCGCCCAAATATCAAACTCGAACGCCTAAGTCTCCTGCCGAACTAAAGAAGCTCTCGTGTCCCAACGTTCAGTCGCATATGCCACCCAAAGTGTGCGTGTGTGTGTGTTTTTCCTTAGGAGGGGGGGGGGGGGGCGAGTTGCGCTGTCTAGCAGCCTGCAGAGGTCCCTCGTTCGTGAAACCGATTTTTATTTCTTTTTATTGAAAACGTTTGACTTCATGTTGACTCTAGTTACTTCCTTTTTACTATGACTTCGTCTTGACATGGATGGTTAAAAAACATTTTGTTGATTTTGTGTTGAAAAAGTTTCTGATGATTTTCCTCAACCTTAGTCAAAAGAAAAGTTGTTGACTCTATATTTACTCCCTGTTGATGTTTTTCTGCTGGCTTCCTGTTGACAGTGTTGGCAGAAAGATTGCAAACGTTGTCTTTACTTTGTGTTGAAAACGTTCAGTTGACTCTGTAGTCAGCGTCAAAGGAAACGCTACAGACATTCTATTGACTTTGTTTTATTTAACATTGTACTTCTTGACTAGATGTCAAATGTCACCTAGTTCCTCAATAGTCTCTGACAACGTGAGAACGGTAGGGAGGGGATTAAGTTGTCCCGCCCTCAGCGCGAGATTTCTACCCTTGACAACGCTGCGGCTTCTCGCTCACCCCGAGCGCAAGCGCAGACAAAGCACGGCGGAAGGCATGGAGCGCAGGCTGGTGGCCAGGCGTTTGAAAGACACGCCTTGCTGTTCTCAGTTTGTAAGTGACAATAGTGGACTTTATTGACCCTATTAAACCAGTCAACTAGTAAAACAAAACGCAAAATAACTATTTTAAAGTAGAACAATTACCTTTACTCGCGTCGTCCTCAGTGGTGCCATGCACAGAAGCAATAACATTTCCCTCAGGAGTCGTTTTTGTGGAGGCTGTTTTAGCGACTGCGCCGAATTATTATTAGTTGTTCAATGCTTTTTAGTAGAAGATAGATTCCACGAACTCCGAAACACTCTTTTCCTTTCGACAGACTCTCGAGGAGGAGATTGGATACCTGGAACCTTAATGCATGCTGAAGTGGCCACTGGCCAAATGATTATTTTTAAAATGTAGGCTATATAAGGCTCTGGAAGAGTCAAAGGGACTGTGATTCAGGTGTTGAGTGCTACATGGTGTAGTCCACGGTTTTCAAGCGCCTCCGCAGCTACCCCTTTCGGAAAGCCGCAGTTGACTTCTTCATTTCTCTTCACATCGAAGTGCTGCCAGTGAAGACATAGCAGAAAAAGAAAGGCTTTCTTGCACCGTGGAACTTAAACTGTGCGCTATATCCCACTCCAGAAACACTCCAGCTTGTTTTTTTCTCTTTTGCCCGAAAGCAGAATCATTCTGAGCGGAAATACGCTGTAGACTACAGGTTGAATTGTACTTGGACTGGCGCAGCGCGAAGCTCCTTGATTCGGCACAGGCCCTGGCAGTAAACGTTTGGAGGTAATTGCACTGTTAGGACCGAACGCAATATGGAAGTCCCTCGCGGATCAAACCTTGGTTCTCGAAGGGAAAAAAAACTAGCTTGGCGTCGCTTTGAAGAAGGTTTCACGATTACGACCAGCCGTATTGCTGAAACGGACAACCCCGAAATGGTTTGAAAGGGCTGATTGGGAGCGCGCTTTAAAGTTCCGACGACATCTCGAAATCGAATTAGATGAGTGCGGAACTTCAAAGACACTGAATGTGGCACGGGACATGAAGCTATACTGTTAAATAGACTCGCCGTGCTCTACCTTTGTCCAAGTGTCAAGTGTATTTTAAGTTTGTACATACCGCTTGTTTTCGTCAATAAAAAAGTCAAGTCGGCAAAAAAAAAAAAAACCTTGAGTGCTTGAATTTGTAGGATGCATTTAGTGCGTTAAAATACCACAGGAACCTAATTTCTTTAAAAAAAATCAAAGATAAAAACATTCTGCTGTTTTTGTTTACGTTACTCTGCGGCAGTCAATCAGGAGCAGAGTGAAATCCGTAGTAAGCCTCCAAAACTTTGGTAAAGAGATAGCTAAGGTGTAAAGCTTTTTTTGTTTGAAACGGTTGTAGGTTTTTAATTGAAAGGCTTTTCAGCTAAGAAGCTACAAAAAAGCATCTTCTAGGCGACAGGAAGTTGGTTGACTTTCTATTGAAAAGTAGGCCAATATTCAAAAGAGATCATCAGAAACGCTAGTGAAAGCCAGATGAGAAGCTGTAGACACTTTATTCAAATGACTTTTTTTCAACCTCCTTTCAACACAAAAGCACCACCGACGTTTTCGTCAACTGGGCATTTTCAACACAAGGTAAACATAACGTCGGCAGTCTTTCTGATGACCCTGTCTGCAGGAAGTAAGCAAACAAAATCAACGTACAGTTAATAAAATGTCAACAGCTTTTCTTTTAACTCAGTCCAAGGAAAATCCTAAAACAAATTTAAAACAAAATCAACAAACTCGCGGTTTACCATGTCAACAGGAAGTCAAAGTCAAATGAAAGTAATCAGAGTCAACAAGAAGTCAAAACGTTTTGAGTAAGAAAGTAAAAAAAAAATATTTTTTTTATAGGGGCGTGCAGCCCAGATACGTCACCGCTGCTTGAATATTTTTCCTTCTGTGTGTGCGTTTTTTTAAACAGCGTGCCGCCCGTTTTAATAATCTTTAAACCATCCTCCACTGTTATCCTCTTAAACTTTGTCGTTCGAGCAAGGCGTTCGGACGTGCGGGGTGGGTAGTTCGGGGGTACGGTGCGTTTCCCCGTCACCATATCACTGTGCAGGCCTAAAGATTGACTTCAGATGTGAGTACTGTGCTACTTTGGTACTGTTTTTGAGTGCCTGTATAGGACCACTTAATTTGCGTAGAACAGTGTTTGCGATCAAAGTCAATATCACAAAACAAAATTAAGCATGTTTTTGCTGTTCTCAAAATAGCAGTAAGGCTTAAAAAGTCCTCCAGTGATCTAACCGGAATATTGACCGGTTCGAATCACTGGTTTCAACTAACAAACAACAGATCAATAACTGGTGTTCTGGTGGTGTTTCAGGGCAGCATAAATGCGAGAGTTTTTGCTAGAGTACTGTATTCGAGTCGTGCTGATTTGATGTCTTAGAATATCCGTGTTTTGACAGTTGCGATGAGTCTTAATGGTGCACCGCCACGGACTGGCGTTTATTCTTATTATTTGTTTGCTCTACTAACAACAAGACCTTGGTTAGCTCAGTTGGAAGAGCGCTCCTCCTGTCTTGCAGAGGTCCCGGGGTCAATGCCTGTATCAGGCAGAGTTTTGCCAGTGGCACTCCAGTAGCCTAGAGGGCGCTACATCCGGTTAAGTTTAGGTACATGTGAAATATTTCTTGAATATGTAGGTTTCGTAACTTAATATTCCTCCAGCGTTTGTGTTTGTAGACGCCTCTTAGACATCCAAGGCACATATAAAAAAAAAAATTATTTTAACGTGCAGAAAACAGCAGTAAATATTTTTCGTTTATTTCGCACACAATATTTATAATTACTCTCTAAAACAACAGGGTTTACAACTGAGTTAAGGGGAAACCATACCTAAATTATTGGTTGATGAATAACCACGTTTTCGTTTCTGCACACCTCTATATTGTATCACGTCAGTATCATTATTAATAATAAAAAAATTATAAATGTACTTCGACATTTTCTTTTCATTTGACTTTCGGAAGAACGGTGCACATAATTCCAACTCTCGAATGTTTGTTTTCACCGTGCGTAAAAATAACGCAGTATAAAGTCAACACAGAAAGCTAAGCTAGAGTTTGCCATAGATGCTGTCAGAAAGCGCTATGTAACAAACGCTGCTAAAGTCGGGAACACATAAAAATGCACCACTGAAGCCGCAGGGTTTCTACGTATAAAGTATGTTGTCTCGTTTATATTTTCGGCGGGACTCGGTCTCATCGACCACCTTGATTTTTCATACAAGGCGGAATAGCAGAGCTAAATATTGTTTAAGTTGAAGCGGATTTTTTTTTTTTTTTTTTTTTGGGTGGGGGGGGGGGGGGGTACTTCCTGCATGTGCGTATTCAAAGTGCTTCCTCTCCTTAAGCCAATGAAACTCAGACTGACGTTTTCAGGGTATGTCTACTATTTAAATATGCACCGTTGTTGGCGTTTAGGACTTTTTCCGTACTATCGGTGAAACACATGAGACGATCCAGGAAAGGAACTGTTTCAGCTATTAGCACAGCGCTAAGAGCCCAGCTATCAGCGTTGTGCTGATAGCTGGGTTGTTAACATAGCGTAAGAGGTAGCTACATGTCTAAAAGTAGGCTTTTTGCACCGAACTGTACATCCACGGTGTTTACGGGAAGCGCTTGCCATGTGACCCGGCAAGTTAGGATGTAAAGCACCGTTTGCATGTCACAGCTACAAAAGTACGGCGTAGATATCGATTGAATTTATATAAAACTGGAAACGTTACCCCAATATCACGGTGAAGACGTTCAGACCAGGCTGAGAAGTGAATAATACCTTCCTCACTGAAGTCACTGCCATCTGCAATAAATTCGCAATCATATATTCTCGATACAGGTTTTGCAGATCAAGGCCCTGCTAGGAGCCAGTATAACAAATGCCACGGTTGTATCACCTGCACCTGCTGCAGAAACTCAACTCTAATAAATGACAAAAATAATAAATTGTTAGTCCGCATTTCTTTTATAGACTATTTCGAAATGCGTCCCTCTGTTGGTAGCTGTGGAATTCCTGGACAATGGCGGACTAAAACCTAAACGTCACAGCATATTAAAAAAAAAAAAAAACAGAAAAAGGTGATGAGTGCAGTGACGTCGCACTTTCGGCGCTGTTTGATTGGCTCGTCGGCTCTTAGTGTGAGCCACACTCCGACGATCGCTATCTTATGGAGTTGCTTGCACGGCCCTCATTGCAGTTGTTCCGCCATTGAGCAGTTGTTCCGACCTTCTAATAATCAGCACGCGAATTTCAAAAGGGTCTATCCTCCAACTGAAAATAGAGGTGCGGGATTGGTGCTCCACTCAAGATAGACGTTTACAAATATTTTCGAATATTCAAATTTTTAAGAACATGAACACTTTTTTGTAAACGTTCTTGTGGAACTGGTAGCAAGTGATTTTCAAATTCAACGAAGTGGGCTCAGTTCATTTTTTCCGGTGAATGCGGTATTGAGTGACAGCCACATGAAATAAGCTGAAGGGATATATCAATTATTGGTTGTTTTTATTTCTAGTCTTGAAAGCTGCAACTTGTCTTCTGCGGGTTTTTAAAATATCATTTCATCCTTTAACTTTAGGGGCTGTGAACGCCAATGCTAGAGTCTCCAAAGTATCTGGGTTGATATTGAAACTGGATGCACTTATTTGGATGAACCAATAAGAAGAGAGATCAGGGGTCACATCCCAATTTCCACATAGCAGAAGTGGCAAGGTGCTAAGCACTTTCCTTGCTGAGGCAGCTTGTTCATTAGTGCGTCACACCGATGATCCATCTCGTTAGTTGGACTGGTTACAGGAAGTCCATTGATTAATGCTTGGAGTTTCTAAGGCTGGTACCAACCGAGCTTCTAGGAACGTAACACAGCCTTTGGTAGTTATTTACTGCGTGAAGCATGTAGGCATTAGAAAGTACTGAATACGTAATATGTAGTCTGCATGCCCAAAGGCCAAAGGTACACTGAAATGTTAAAACAGCGTAAAGTATATTATGTAATCTCTATAACTAATCATCGTCCCAAAGTTAGGCTGTTACCAGCTTGTGCCCTGCCATGGATGCCAGCATTCTGGTGATCTTGTAAGATGAGAACACGAAGGCGTACTTCCATGCTTCCAGGCCCTTTGAAGATGCCTTTTGAGCAAAACAAATCAGGCGGTCAGCCGTCAACGTACTTTAGCACTCTAGTAATCCCCACACCAATGATATGTTAGAATTTAACAATCTAAGGTCAGCTCCGATTTTCATAGTTCATAATCACTGTTCTTAATTGATTGCATGCCAGTGTTCAACTGGGACTTTGAATCAGAAGTAGAATAGCAGAACTGCGCTTTAAAACGCCTTTACTTAAAATTAAATACATCTCTAAGATACCATTAGTTTGTCAATTCTACGTGCTACAGCTCCAAGTGGAGACCCAGAATAAAGTAATAGCCCTCACAAATCTTTGAGTCTATACTCAAGAACTATTAGTTCTTGAGTATAGACTCAAAGAGTCTATACTCAAGAACTAATAATATCTCATAATATCTCAGGGAGATATTATGGGCATATTATGGGCATAATATCTCAGGGAGATATTATGCCCATTGCAGTATCATACTCATCACCGTTTTGATTAGTTAAACTGATTCAAGGGATACCGTTGATCGGCATTTGAAGCGCAGAGCGGATCAGTGTAGAAAAATGCGTTTCCAAAATGTTCTATAGTCTATTTTGGCCTATATGCCCAAGGCTCCAAACACAGTGGTGCAAGAGAAATTACATCACCATGCTGTAAATAAATTAATTAAAACGAAACACAAATATAAAATAGAGAAAACAAAAGAAAATAATATTTACAGCGGACGAGAAGCGAATATGATAGGCTCATGTTACCGGTTATGCAGTAAGCATCTTAGCTGGATCTGAATCGCACTGCTTCACTTTTTGTTTTCAGCTATCTTTTGTGCATAGTTCTTCTGTACTTAGTTTTTAGGCATTGATCATGCTATTGATCCTTAATTAACAAATAAGATAACAGATCCTGAAAGTGAATCCCAAACCACAAATATAGTTTGGTTGTATGTAGGCAAAATAATGCACTTGCAATTGCAAGAGCATATATATATATATATATATATATATATATATATATATATTACACCGTGTTCTCGTGCTGGATTTAACAACTTGGGTTAGATTAGGGGAAAACGCCATGTTTGAAAGTGAGAGAGAACACGTATTTTCGCTACCAGTTTCATGTAAATTGTTCCAATCAATGTGGGGTAAATTAACGTCCCCAGCAAGAATTAGCTTACAATTAACTTTAGCGTATTCAAAGAGCTAATCAATCAATACTGAAAAAATAGTAACGGGACGTTCGCTTAAAGAAACCTTAGTAGCTATAGGCATATGCCGGAAACCACACGCAATTGTGCACAGGCATATTGATTCTTAACAATAATAGCACACCCCCTCGCTTCCCCTATTGCTCCTTCCGAAAGGTCATAAATCCTAGTAGAACAAACTCAGTATCTTTAATTTCAACTGTTAATCATGTCTCATTTATCACAAAAACGTTTGGTTCATGCTCTGACAGCAGTGACTGTGATTCAAAATGGGTCACTTTATTTGCAATGATACACGCGTTCATATAAATTAAAACAAAGTTTTAAGGCAGACTTCGTTGACTCTCGTTGGTTGGGAGATCTCCGCTTAGAAACAACATCCTGCCCTTTATTGACTAGTTGGCGCGTATTAGTTTTCTCGTTCCAGGTAAAGAGCCTACAATTAACCCTTTGGTACCCAAAACTTTACTTGAAATGCTGGAAACCCAGAAATCCTGACGTTGTTTTAAAACACGCAGAAAAGCAGAAATCTGGTCTCAGGATAAAAAAAAAACATTACCTTTTTTGTATTTATGTTTTTAAAATATTAATTGTGAGCAAAATTGGGGACTTGCAGCATTATTTTACGTGCAATGACTGAAAGCAATTACCACCTCGTAGAAGGCACAGGTGCACTTCGCATTTTACACAGTAGATATACTTGTAACTGGATTTGCAATATTTGCGCCTGTTTTTCTTCTCAGAGTTTCGAGGTCAGTGGTGCGCGCCATCATATCCCACATCGCCTGTCAGCTTGGGTTTTAAAGGACAAGTGATATGTTGTGAAGATGCAATTCGATTCTTCGCTGCTAAGCGCGGGTACCGGCGCTTAGCATTGAGCACTTTTCTGAGAGATGGTGCTGAATTTATTGAGGTGGACATGGCGTGGGAGAAATGAAATCATTCGTTAGTTCTTGTGCCTGAGCAATACTGGACATGAAACGGTTAAGTGACAATTTGTTGAACACTTTGCGCGCTTTAACACCTTGGCCTGCTTCAGCAGCACAGCTTGCCCAGAGTTTTCCAGTCACATTTCTCACGCCTTTTAAAAAATACTCTCCTACGGAAATATTGCTACCCTTCAGCTTGTTACAATTTCTTAGTATCTCAAGTTTCTCCCTGAAATTTGTGACACGAAGATGACTGGTCGGGATGCGTCTCGTTTAAAACCATGGCGGTCCATACGCTCAGTGGTTACAGGGTTAACTCTTGTCTTGTCAAATAGGGTCCATATAACTGTTTCAATAAGTTCATCAGCGCTCTCGTTTTCAGTCTTTTGCAGACAAAATATAATTAGGTTATTCAGCCTAGACCTTTTTTCTAAGTCATCAACTTTCTGTTTTAACTCAGTGACGGTTTTAACTCAATTGCGGCTGCATTCACCAAAAAGGTGAATGCATGTGCTGATGTAAACCATGACTATCGGTTTTGCAGGTTCAATAACTATGGGCAGCAGTAGCGTATCCAGGGGAGGGGCTTGTGGGGATTTAGCCCCCCCCCCCCTCCACCCTCCCCCCTCTTCCGAAATCCACCCGTCCCTGTAGTATACACGCGCATTTGCCCCCCCCCCCCCCCTTCTCCACTTCAAGTCATGAACATCCCATCCACCTCAACCTCCCCCCCCCCCCCGCCCCAGAAGAAACATACCTGGCTACGCTACTGATGGGCAACTAATTTTTAGTTCAGTAAGGAATCTACGTCGTCTTCTATTACATAAGCAACCATGGGTATGGGATTGTACTGTGAGTATATTTGCCGCAAGGTAATGTGTAAAACAATATTTTGCTGTGTGCCCTCCTCAAATATATCATAAGCGTACGTCGTAGGATTACCAAATTGCAGAACTCACCAGTGGGGGGAAGTAGGGCTGAAGAAGGGATTGGCCCATAGAAGTCCATAGGTGCGTATAAACTAGACGGATGAACCACGAGTGGCGTTTTAACCACGTGCATAACGTCATCACCGATGCTTTCATCCCCTTTGTTTGCTTCACCTTCTCCATCGAAAAAATACGCAGTCCCTCTAAAGAATATGCGATCGGTTGACTTTGTTCGTCTAGATATAAATGTTAGCTACAATAATGCATGCAGTATGCCGCATAACGGTAAGCCGAGGTTCCGGTTTGTTGCGGTAATGAAACTGGGTGAGGCAGAGCACAGTATGGTTGAGGAGAATATTGGTCGCCAGCTGCTGTGTTTTTTTCCTGTTGTTAAATTTTGTTAACTACAAGGCAGCGCCAGGTTTCAGAAACTACTTTAACGGTGATACGAAACTATGGTTTGTTCAAACAAATACTTTTAAAGCATACATTGTTTGCGGAGCTTTGATAACTATAAACACTTCATGAAAATGTACTAATAAGCCAGGATCGCCGGAATTCATCAGGGTCATACCTACACTCCTCATGCTAATGTAAAGCGACCTTAAGGAAATGAAAAAAAGAATGAATATATTTGTCAATTAAATTGGATTGGTCAACCTTTAATTTGTGATGCACAACATCTTCCCGTGCCGTTATACTTTATTAAAACAAAACAATAAGAACGCATGTGATATCAACATATTTGATGTACATATAATTTTAAGCCAACCATGCGTTGCTAATTTAGTTGTCAGCTTATTTGGGTTTCATTTTTCTGTCAAACTAGGTCATGTAGCAATCATTTGCGCAGTCAGGAATAGAACTGACGTGCAGTCCACTTAAGAACAATATATGAGTTTAAAAAATACATGAGACATTAGTCCCATTCACGTAATGTAGCCGATTCGGGCCAATCAAGTAACGCAGCACAGTAAATATTTTTATCGCAATGCTTGTGGTTCTTGTCTCATTTTACTGTGTCCGCCGACTACAATAAGCGCGGAGGAGCTTCAGCGATGTTGTGTTTTCATTCATTTGTCTATGGTCATGTTCTTATTTTTTATTACACTAGGTGTAATACACCACAGCAAACATTCAAATCACCAAAGATATTTAATAAAAAGCGCTCTTCCTCTTCATTAGTAATATTTAGTTACGGGGTTATGGTGCACTGTTTCGTGTTATTTCTGGCACAAAAGTGAGCTTTGATAGATTTAACAATGCGCCTGTATTGACATGTTTAAAGATCTAAAATATTTGCCTTGTCACCTCATCATAAAGTCTATGACAAATAAAAAGGTTTCTCAATTTGTGTCCAAGCAAATTTTAAAGCTACGTTGTGTTTCGCAAAACTATAATTCGCATGACGCTCAGTTCACATCAACAGCAGCAGGGACGCAGAGGAAATTGCACAAACAAATATATAAAGGGAGCCAGCCTCAAAATGTGTTCTTGTTTTCATTGGTGAACACTACTTATACCCATATAGTCACTCGCCGAAACGGCGGTCTAACCTCGTTTACGCACCACAGCTGGGATTTCCAGTATTCAGCATCTACGCTAAAGCTGGTATGTCGATATCAGCGCGAAATTCCTTCGACGAAGAAAGAGCCTTTTTTCCGTTCCGTGTACATAATCTAGAAAATGATAATGATTTCTAAACAAAATTAATAAATAATGTACCTTAATTTGTCAAGGTATTGAAAATATTGTGCTAAGCGCGACAAGGAGTCTGCGCCACTCGTTTAGTATTAGAGCATTTTTATTTATGCCGACGGTATGCATGTGAAAATATTCATTGCTTAGCTTCGCTTAGAACTAGCGTTTTGAGGCTATTTTCGTTATCTAAATAGTTTCTTCGTACCAAGTCGTGTAATCGAGATGCTATTCGATGATGATAAAATTTGAGGAGCGAAACCGACAATTTTATCCAAAAGAGGCTTATCTTTATGTACTAAGTGGGAGCGTATACTTTCCTGCAACGCTGCGAAAAGCCAATCACTCCGATTGATGTAACTCGTCCAACGAAAAAAGATGGCACCGACAACGTCGGGGCTGAGAAAGGCCACGTGCTCTCTTATTTATGGAGTTTGAGTCGATCGTTGCTATATCTCTGATAAAGATATCTTAGAATCCGCCGACGCCCACGCGCCTGCATCATATCTTTATCCATTATACATATATGAGGCATCAAAACGACCAACTAAAACTGCCGTTCGTCTGCGCACAAACGACACGCACGGCGTCTCAGAGCCCATCACCGTTTCCAGCGCCCCTCCCCCACCCCCCGAATAAAATATGGTTATTGCCTCCAACAATTGGCCTCCATGGGCTCTCCATGAAAGCAGAAGTAGGGGCTTTGTGTGCAAATAAGGCCATGTTGTGGCGAGTAAATACGCATGGTTACGTGCGGCTTCTCTATGGTAAGACGAAACTAATTTCATATTGAATTATTTCCAGAATCTTATATACAGACCGTATGCACACAGAAAAAAAGTGTATATTCTTACACCCCTTGTCACATATAATATACCCCAAAACTTCAGTTGGACGTACAGCGCACTCACGTTGAACCGACGGTGCCAACTTTCACGAGCGGCGTAATAGCCGAGTCCTACAACGTATTAAACTAGCTAATGTTCATGTGAGTGACTGCAAAGAAGGTAATTTTTTTTGTTGGCTCTCCTGCCAAACTTTACTGTCTTTTTTCTGTAGTCTTTGATACGTACTGTAGCTGTTTGAAATGTTATATCGCACCGTCATCAAGCCTCTCGTAAAATTTAGGGCCGTCAGTTCGACGTCAGTTTGCTGTACGTCGAACTGAAGTTTTGGGGAGTGTTATAAGGGACAAAGGATAAAATGGCTACAAACGTTTTTTTTTAGAGTGGGCTTCCAATTGTTAACAGATGTCAGTTCTATAGATTAGTAAGGCTAAATAAAATTAAGCAAAAACATATCAGCTAGGTCATTTATTTCCAAATGTTTGCGAACACAACAAATGCAAAAGGAAAAATTTCTGAAGAAGGGCACGCTTAGTTACTTTTAGTCCTTTTCTTTGCAAGCACTTATTAGGTAATTGAATGTAGAATGCAAAGATAATTGTTGAAAATAAAAACTTCGGGCAGACTATTCCGTCTCACACAGTAGTACGTCTCTCTCCTTTTCCGCACCAGTGTCTCGCTTTGTTCCACAAATAGATTTCATCCACTGTACGAATGTTGCCGGAACCTGGAAAAAGAGAAGTTTATTAACAAAAACATATACAGGGTGTCACGAAAGAAAATTTACGGGGTTTTTATTTCCGCAAAAATAAACTAGGCATCGCCGAACGCTCATTCTCCGCCCAAAAGTAGCGCTAGAGGTCACAACCAGATGGCAAAGTTTCAGCCCGATCCGATAACTTAATCAAAAGTTATAAGTGATTTTCTGAAAATTTTAATGGGAAAATGGAGCCCATTTTCGCCCGTTTTCGGTTTCTCTTGCCATAGAGCCCCATGTATTCGAAAACTCCATCGGCCGCCATTTTCCCATTGAAATTTTCAGAAAACCACTTATAACTTTTGAATAAGTTATCGGATCGGGCTGAAACTTTGCCATCTGGTTGTGACCTCTGGGGCTACCTTTGGGCGGAGAATGAGCGTTCGGCGATGTCTAGTTTATTTTTGCGGAAATAAAAACCCTGTAAATTTTCTTTTGTGACACCCTGTATGTAAGTGCTTCGTTTTTAACAATATTGGTGTGTTGCGCTTTTAGCAATAAGATAGTTTTCGCACAGCTGCTGTGTGTGCTTTTTATAAAAGCACCTTCTGCTTAACGTATGTCAATGTTGAAAAATATTTTAACTTATATATTGAGAGCATCTTGAAAACTGGATACGGAAGAAAAAAATTGGCACAAACCACAAGCCATTCAAACTAAAAAAAAAATCTTCATTTACCTTTTCTAGCTGAGCTCTATCAAATATAATTCAATATGTACAACCACAAAGAGCTCGCAAAATTATCTTCTGTTTTGTCGAGGGTCAACAATTAACATAATACCAGCCAAAAAAAAAAAAAAACACGTATCTATGATACGATGTTTCGCTACTAGCTACTACAAAACGTTTGTGTCCTACCAGTTTGATTGATCACGTATACTATCTAACATTCTAGACATCTCAGATATCTGACGTGCTTTATCTATGCCATCATTTTCCGAAGCTAGAGGTTAATTTCACTTCGTTTACAATTTTGAAACTAGCAAGTTTACCAATACTTTGATTGCAGCATCAGAATACTTGAATCGCGTAAACCGCCAATGAGTCAAACGCACAATTCTTCAATCAGACGTAGGTGTCACGGTTCGCAGGTGTCGTAATATAATCGCGTGAAAAACGAAACATCTTTCTTATATAAAATCTTATTGAAAAGCACTCAGCTTGAGCATGCTCGCTGGGTCCAGAATAAGGAGCTGTTACATTCCTGACATTTTCGGGCTATTATTTTAGGCTTTAGATCAATGCATCATCGCCAAGTTAAAGCTTTGTGTTTCCCACTTACCCATAGAACAAGAAACGCCAGAAGAACCATGGAACCATTCCTGTACCCATATTTCTCTACCACGTATCCGGCTACCGGAGATGTGGCTGTTGCACTGAAAAAAAAATTGAAACCCTTTTTAGGCGTTTCTTCTTACTTTGGCATATGACGTGCCTAATATGTATTTTATGATCATTATCAAATCATGCACCAATACGGAACGGTTAGTATTCACGTGTAATATATGCAAGGGAACCAAAGAAACATATAAAATAAATTTGAGAAAGACGTAAAACAAATTTAGTTTTATAGGCAATCTTGAATGAAATGACAATAAGATTTAGTGACAGGTATTACCTGCTCGTGTTCTAAAGCAAAATTGACATTTTACTGTAACATACAAAATTCTTGAACACACACATGATCATGAGGGAAGAGAACACCACGCTGGAGATGAAGCTGATGGTTCGAGTAGAGTGTGGATAGCCGCGGTCCCTGCAAAAACACATTTTATTAGAGAACGTGATTATTCATCATGATTACAACATCTCCAGATAAGCCTCTTTACCCTGCCATATCATAAATTATTTTCTTCCGTATTTTATAAATATTCATTTCGTGTCCTGAATAAACCAAACAACGCGTTAGTACTGTTAAGTTTTGTATTGGCAGCAGAAAGGACAACTCTGGGTACGTTTCAACGTTTGCTAAGAATTGCTAAAGCCATTTTACTTGGACGGAAAGACATGGCCGGCTCGAAGACAACGCGCTCGCCTCAGTTTCGGGACCGGGGGATAAGAGATCTCACTGACTTGATCAGCCCCAGCTTACCCTTTTTTGTAAGGGGAAGGTGGTGCCGATCCTTCATGTGTCCCGGTAAGGAAGCTCGCTTCGTCCAGGGTTATTTGCGTCAGCCCCCTCCCTCGGGACACGGGAAAACCCGTCTGGGGCTCCTCGGCCTTCTGGCCTATTTTGCGTCTAAGCTTAACAACATTTATATAGTACCTAGACTCTTCCCCATAGGTTTGTTCTTGAGAAATAGCCGTGAACGTTGTGTTGTTTAAGTCAGAATGAAGTAAACTCCAGACAAGGAAAAATCGGGTAATTGGAAAGCCTGAAAATTTTGTTTGAAAAGTATTTTAAACGTACACATTTTTTGACAGAAATTTGTCTGGTTAGGGAAAATAAAAACATTTTAACGCGACATAAATGTAAATTTAATAACACATTTTTGTGCATTTTAGGTTAACGCAAATAACAAAAAAACATTCCTAATAAAAGCTTGATTCCTTATAGTTGAGATTTGTTTTTTGATAGCTTAGTTAAGTGATAGTAAAATACTCACCCAGCCACCTTCAGTGCGTGGGAATAGTGGCAGGCAAACTGGGCAGCGATTCCCACTCCTATGAACACTTGAGATACGTACACCATCCAGGTAGTCCTTTTTTCAAGGCAAGGGGCGTGTTTGAAAGTGAATCAAGACCTTTAATATTACCACATGACTCGCTCGCTCATGAGGGGGTTCTGGTGATCACTCTTATTCACTATTGAGTAAAAAAGATGCGTTTATTTTTTGCCTTCTAATTTGTCCAAAACATGTCCGAAAAGTATAAAAAGATATTCAGTCGATCTTTAACTTACGCTTCGTAGGGAATGAATGGCGCCGGACCGAGAAGAAGGTACGCCAGGATGCTTAGAGTATGACCCGCGAATCCAAATGGTATCTCCATCTAGCAGCAAGCATGTTATATTAAGGAGCGAAGTATGCCATTGATAAAAACATTATGCTGACACATGATTGATAACAAGTTCAGTATATTTAACGCGTCAAGTAGCTTTATCTATTGTACGCTGCTTTTATCTATAAGTAGCTTTATCTATTGTACGCTGCTTCCCATAATCTTCAGATTATGGGAAGTTGTGTCCAGTTCGAAATTATCGCAGTAAAATATATATTAAATGAACTTAGACCGGATTGGTAGAAATGATTTCGAGCTCTTCGAATGATATATCTCCTGATTTGTTTATAACCTTCCTCGCTATATGTGCTTGAAACATGAGTCTTAATAGTGTTATGGTGTCAATTGTTTGTTTACCTTGATATTGCACAGAACCGCAGAACAAATCGAGCCAAAGGTGTAGCTTGCGAACTGTACCATGAAGACAACACCGACCTCCGCGGTATTCATTCCTAGCTGCAGAAAAAGAAAAGTATATGAGGTTAAAGGGACACTGAAACGGTATTTGTGTTCTCCAAGGTTTTTATTTGTACATGACATATAAGAGCCCAACTACCCAGAAAACAATTCGCGGCTCAAAATTAGTTTTCTGTCCGCCCGAAAACCGCCGATCGAAAACTGGCAAGTTTGAGTCGAGCTTACTCTCTTCTCCGTGGTCACGTACCGTTTTCTATGGTTTAGACGCAACCACCGATTATAATCAAAGTCCTGGGTCGTGGAAGGCACACACAGAATATTAAAAATAGAAAATAATATGATACTCATTTTTTGTGGCTTCTAAATAGCTGCAAATACGTTCATCTGGGAAAAAAGTACCACAGCCACGCGACTTCCGCCACCTCTCTCTCTTCTCTATATTTATTCTTCCTCCCTAGTCCAGTCTCGGTTCCAATTTTGAGAAATCGCGTTTTTTTACTTTATTAGAACGGTACGTGGCGCTGTAGTAAAATATTGATTGGGGTCTTCGGACACCATAATGAATCGCCTGGCAAAAAATTTAAAATAAATTTTTGGGGTTGTCAGTGTCCCCTTAAGGGGCACTGACACCCCCAAAAATGTTGTTTTATAATTAACATGAAAGAAAGTTCGCAAAGCACACATTTTTACACAATATTTGACTTTCTGGTCTAGCCATGGGAGTAACTGATGAGGCAAATCATGAATCCTGAAACAAAGGGCAGGATACCCTATTACGAAATACCAGTGTGCACTACCTTCGAAATATATTTCGAATTGCCAGAAACATTTGGTACATACGGAACTTGCGGTGTCTAGAAGAAAATGTTACCTTCAAATTGATTGAGCTCACAGATGGATTAGGCATGCAACGACTTGGTGGAACATCTCAATCCATAGAAGGCACGAACGTGTAATAGAAACGTTTCCTGGCAGATACGAGACACCGAGGGCGTACTCAGTCCCTCTGTCAAAGCGAGCAGGTCATTCATATGTACATCAAGCGTCTGGATTTTGTCAAAGGTTCAACGATCTTCAGATGTTCAACACCTGGTTGCCAAAACTGTAACATCTTGAAAAATAAAAAAGTGGCCCCGAGCTTGAGACGAACGGTCGCTGTAAATTCACCTCAAATTGAAATGTTTTCCCTGTCCTTAATTTCAACAAGGGGCTTTGTGTGCATTGATAATTTCCATGCATAGTACATTCGTGACTTCTAGTTATTCTTGCAATTAGAGAGGCAGACAACGTTTTATTAAGAAACAGCTTCTCCGGGGTCTTGATGAAACTGTCTCGTAATAATGCTTTTGGTGACAGCTTTGGACTTCTTGGAGGTTCCACTTAAATTCTAGCACGTCTACACACAGTACATACCTGTACCAGATAAGGTTCTAGGGTCGGTTCGTTGAAGGCCATGATGACCCAACTTAGCATCATTGATCCGATGTCGGTAAGAAACTCAATGTCCGTCAAAAGCTTGTAGTAGCTCTTATGGAAGGCTGCAGCCGGTTCCCCTCTTACGGTCATTTGGTACTCTGGCAAAAACAAAATAAAAATCAATCAGAGAGATGATTTTATGTCCGGTTAGGATTCTATATAGCTTCGAATATATTATACTAAAGTGGCTTCAATGTCTTTAAGTATACATTGATTGACTTGTAAAATGTATATTATGCCTACTATTTGTCTAAAGAAACCACAGCAGTAGACGGAGGTGGTGAGAAACAAATAAAAAAGAAAGAACCCCATCAAAAGTTGAAGTCTCTCTCAAATTCCCAGGTTCTTCAGTCCCCGTGAAAGGTAAATGTTTTACGAAACGTCGTCTGCCATTTAGGGACCATTCACCAGTACGTTTAATTTCGACTGATGCCTAAGGTTTGTTCAGTGAATTGCTTAATAAGATTGCCCTGCAGTCTTCTAATAAAAAAGCCATTTAGCAAAATATGCATTCTCTATATCGAATCCATTCAAATCCTAATGAAAAGTTTCAAGTTGGTTTCAATTATTTCATGTATTGAAGCACAAAAGTTTATATAATTTGGAGTTAACAATTCTAAAGTTATAAACCGCAGTTTTTTGGATCAAGAGTGAAACTGGTGTGATTTTTTTTTTTATAATTTCTTAAAGCAGGGGTTTCAAACACGCGGCCCGCGACTCTCTGGGACGCGACCCGCGAACACCCTGCGGCTGCGAGCCCCCATTCGTATTCCTCGAGAGCTACATGCGGCATAAATAATAGTTTTACAACGTCGATTCATTTCCGCTCGTAAAAGAGCTCTGCTCAAATTACGTGTTCACACATTTTTCACTGTTTTGTTTTCTTTTGGAGTGAGTATTGCTTCGTTTAAATATTTTCTTCACAGCCTTTTCTCATATAAATCCAACGTTACGTGCCGCTGCTAGGCTGGAAGTGCGAGCTCTTTGCACAAAAAGACACCTCGGCTGCACGAACCCTTGCTCAGTAGAAGCAACTGCTAAAAATAAAGCTATGAGCTCGGGCATCTGGCTGTCTCACTATACCTTAATATACAAATATTTTCTTAAAATGCGGCTATAAAAACCACCAGGGAGTCAAACGCTGCCCTATTAAAAGATATCGTCTTATGCCTGTTGAGCTTATATTGTGTGACAGGGTAAGGACGGTATGCTTGCAATCGTTCTATTGAAAACTGCCAGTACCTTGGAGTATTAATATTATAACGTCAGGTGCGGGCCAAAAGTAGTCGTATATGCAAATGAAAGCTTAAGATGGTAAAACCGTGAGCTAACAAAAGCCACAAGGTTCCGTCTTTAGCCTAATCACTAGGGTGTCGCTGGGACAGTCGGCTGCTTTGCAACGTGAGCTCCACTGCTGCTTGTCTGTTTGCTTTTTGTGCCCGAATAGCAAAATATTGCTTCCCTCCCAGGTCTTTGATCTTTAGGGGGTGGGCTATCTGGCCTCCACACTCGAATCAAATTGATACCACAACCTTAACGGGTAACTCTGGTACCTTTTCCTCACGTTTAGGGTTACAACTGTTTTAGTGCAGAAAGTACCCCTGAGGTACGAGGTGTCATTTATTTTTCAATGTCTCGTGTAGTTTTGTAGATATCGTTCTTCAAAGTTTTCTTTCGGGGGTCTACGGCGAAACCGAAACTACCGGCTTGAGATGATGGCAACCTTGGTGATCAGCAGCATGGCGATCGTGTGACGCAAAGCTCGTACAGCGGTACCACAAAATGTACGACTGGCCAAGTCGCAAGAGCAGTTGCGATCAATCAGGTAAGGTGCTATGGCTCGTTTACTGCTTTGCTTCGTAGATATAAAACATATGGCAGACATTATTACACGCTGGCGGCCGAAAAGCGTGTTCGCCAGGTAGTGGTTAGAAAAGTTTATTTAAAACAGTGGATGTCATGACTGCAATAAAAAACGAACAACGAGAAGAATTAGACATAGTACCCTGGAGCTTGGGGACAAAAAGGGACGGACGATACGAAACTATCCTTAGCCAGCTCGTCTGCCTACTTGCTTTAACTTCAAGAGAAGCATTAGCTTCAGTAGATACTAGCACCGCGGCGTCTGTAGTTCACAAGTAGACACTGCGCCGAGGTGCCGAATGTGCGTGCGCCTGCCCGCCGCCGGCGTAGTGCCCGTACGCGCGGTCACTCGCGCAAAGAGTAACCGACCGGAACCGCGTCCACACGTCCCACCCACGGCGACGCCGTGAAGAAATCGACAGAGGACCGCATTGCGTCCCGTTCCCCCACTCTCCGTCTAACGCGATCTAGATGTGATCGTGTTGTTGGAACCGCAGGTACATACGAGAGCTGAGCACGTGGAGGTATCGGCAGGACCAACGCCTCAGGAGCTCCTGTTCCCCAAGAAGGAACAGTTGCTCCTCGAGATGTGACCCCGGCTCTCTGCTGAAACCTTACAATACGGAACAGTTCGCGCGCGACCTCCGCCCCTGCCCCGTGGCGAGGCGTCCGTTTCGCCATAGAATGTACTCGATCGCGGCGAGCACGAGGCACGCGAAGAGCCCTGAAGGACATCGTTCGCACAGGAGGAACAGTGCCATGCCAAGCCTGCGGAAATTAGAGCGAACTACTCGCCAGAAAAGGCGTGTCACAACCAGAGATGTAAAGTTTCCAAAAATCTTAAACGGCCAAAAAAATGAAACAATATATTTTCCGTTTTTTTTTAGAAAACTGAAATTTTCGGCATAATTTAAGTATGGTGCGTTGCACTCTCTTATTTCTTTAACTCAATAATCAAAGAAATGTGGATTTAGAAGTGATATCACATAAGAAATTCAGTCATAAAATATATATCAACACCTTTCAAACAAAAATACCGTCTATTGGTGTAGCTAAAATAGCATGATTTACACAGGGTCCAAAGCATTGGGTTATTTTGAGTCAACGTCGCTGGAAAGGAAAAGACATTCAGCTCGTCAAAGTTTTATTTCCATTAAGGTTCCAGTGCACATACACAAGCTTTCGCACACGTTCACCCGTGAGCCTGTTTCGCAGTTTAGTATGTACATTTCCAAATTGAGACCTTTTCCGTTCACAAGTGGCAGACCATGGGGGAATCTGCAACACAAACATGCCAGGGGTGCCAATAGTTGCTTAGTACATCGGCTCGTTGCCACCAGGCGGACCGTTTTATTTGCTTTGCAGGGTCCATAAAGTGCTTCCTCGGACCAAATTCCTGTACATGTCTTGTATTCTGCGACGTTAGAAGCAATTTTTCTACGTCAAGCTAAATGTGCTCCACTTGCCGGGACCGCCAGCTAAATGCGTTCGCCATGTGAGCATTATCCAGATGCTTAGCTTTGTTTCTTGCATCTAGCAAGTTTGCAGTAACATGGATGGGGCGCAAACAAAACTCTTCGCGCCCGGTGATAATCTCTTTTGCGCGAGCCTGTTCTTCGTAAGTCAAAGTGGTTGTCGCCGACTTCGTAATCACTTCGGGTTTAATGGAATGAAGAGCTTGGGGAATAACGTCACACAAAAAAGCTATGTCAGACTCCAATGCTATAATGACCGAGGGAATAGGCGTCGCAAGTTCCAAACAACTGCGCAGCGCTCTCCAGAATCCCTCTTTGTCCGAAACAGCATGTCGCACTGATTTCCTTGCTTTCAGATCCTCCAGTATCACGGTATCTTGCTGTTCTTTTTGTTTCTGAGCAAAGTCTGAAGTGAAAGGGTAACGCCCCCCCATCTCGTTTTACTGGGCAGCTTGGGAGGCGAAGAGTTTTCTTTGCCAGGTTTTGACTACTGCTTCTGTTGAAACGTAGCAGCAACTACGTGAGTCTGGTAAACATTCTTGATCATTTCTCTGGAAGTCTGATGAACCTTCTCCAGGAATTTTAGTTCCTTGAGATCACTCATGAGTAGATGCAGCTCGTGAGCGGACATCTGGATACGTTTTACTATACTACAACAATTTGGCCTGCTGCGTGCATGTTATTAGCATTGTCAGTGTCTAAATGTTGCACTTTTTCACGACCAAGCAACTCAAGGAGATTACAGATCTCTCCGCTTATATACGACGCAGTGGGCCAGTTTTTGCTTGTTTCGACTAACGTGAAGAAGACTATCTGCAGCGACTCCTTGACAACGTTTATCGCTGCGCCGCCTCGAATGTTGGTCTATCCACCAGTAAGCTACGTAAGGCATGTATAGCGCTGTGCAAGGTTTACTCTCCACGTAATGTTTAACGCGCTCATACTCAGTATCAAGCAGAGGTACACTCAGGAAATATCGGCTGGGCGGAGGGTATGACGTTCGAAGAATCTTCAGGCTGCAAGCCAATGCTAATTTTGAGCCAAAGGAAACGAAGAGTTTGATGAATACATCGCTCTAACCCAAAGAAGCACCGATTTCAGCTTGCAGTTCACGCGTGATCGAGTTACTTGATTTGGATTCTGACTGGCTTCCCGACGACTTTGTTTCGTGTTCTTTAGCACAGAATTCTTTGACATTTTGAGCACACATTTTGTAGCCCGGAAGATGCCCCGCAAGACGTGTGACATTCAGAAACCCGTGAGATAGTAATGTATATCTGCCTGCTTTCTGCTTGCATTCGACGATTAGTATACAGTAAAGTACTTCCACGCGTTAGATTGCGGTCGAACTATTCTTCAAACCTCTCGCCAAAATATGGAATCGCTATTTTAAAACGACGATGGCGATAACTGGAAGGCATTTAACTGAGTTCCGTTTTCGTTATCTGAATACAAAACTAAAAGTACACAAAAGGACAACTTTGTCAAAAGAAATCGCGACTTGAATTTTTGAGTTTTTTTTTTTTCGTATTCAGGCAGCTAAAAAAAAAACAAAAAAATAAACAAATGTTTTTAAATTTTTTTAGGTTTTTTTATGCCTTTACATTTCTAGTCCCAACACAATATGACGTGATTTGCGCGTTCGTCTCCCGATCATCGCAGGTCGGGCACTGCTCGGTGCGAGACACGCCCCATCGAAATAAGCGAACTCGTTAGGGTAGCTCGCCCCCGCCGCGCTGCCATTCGAAGTCTCGCATGTGTCCTGGGAGGTTGGTGGAGGTTAGGCGAACCTATGGGAACGAATCCGAGAGTCCGGCCTGCACGGACTCTCGGATTTAACAGGGATTTAACAGGGATTTAACAGGGCTTGGGCTGGCGTGACCCACATGTCGTCGTGATGCCCAAATGGTGCGACTGCTCCTCGATACAGCGGTACAGTTGATGCGCTTTCCGGTAAGCCGCTTGCCGTGTTTCAGCACAAGCACCCGGATTACCGGTGAAGTCGACGCCCAGGTCTCGGCGGGAGTGCCCCACGAAGTAGAGAGCGAGGTATCTTGCCGGGTTCTTACCCTCACGCAAGATCGTGACCATGGTCTTGAGCTAGACTAGAGCGGGCGTGCCGTCCAAGCAGGAGAAGCTTCATCCTACCTGCTCGCGCGGGACGGAGAGCGCTGGATGAGTGACGAGCTCGGTCTTCTCTGTCCAGAAGAATCTGAAGAGAGAGCTTCGCAATCGTCGGACGAATCTTCGAGGCGGGACTGTTACCTGCGCGAGGGCGTAGTCGTTCCTGGAAGAGCTGGACAGAACATGAATCGCCGCTCCCTCAAGTCTGGGTGTATGTAGCGAAGCACCTCGGGGTGGAAAGGGTCCGCCACCTCCCTGAAGATCCGTTGCTGTGTTTGTGGGCACCCGTAGCAGGCGTTGGTACCGGGTGATGAGCTGCGACAAGTAGCCCTGCATCAGGGGAGTCCCAGCGCCCCCGACACGCACGATGCGGATTCGCAGCGAGGTGTCTCGGAGCTCTTCAGCTTTCCGCTGGCGCAGGGAATGGCCCTGCGCCACACGCGCCACCCACCAGGTTTTTAGGAAGTGGTCTCAGTTCGCTGGATCCGGCGTCACTCCAACGAAAGGCCGGCGCAGAACTTCTTGGACGCAGTCGCGGCTTGTTGGGTCTCGTAGGACGCGGGTATCCAAACGTCAGAAGCATTGGTGCCCGGTTGAGGGAGTAAGACTGATCTGCGTAATCACCGGCCGGTGGTCTGAGACGTGGCCGATGTCGGGTGGGAAGCCCACTGTTCCACAGGCCTGAACGGCTGAGGCCACAGTCTTGTTGACGTAGACTCTGTCCAGGCGGTTGCTCAAACCACCCCGTTGCCAGGTGTGCTCGAAATCGGAACCGTGAATAAGGGTCCAGCAGTCCACCAAGTCAAAATTTTCAAATTTTCGTTTCTTCTGAGCAGGCGCTGAGCAGGAATGAACTCAACTATGGTCGCCGCTGAAGGTTTCGCAGTTCACGGCCTTCCGAAATCTCTTCAACGAAAGGTGTCAACATACACCTTGATTAACTTCGAGCTTCTGGCAAACTGGTGAAAATGCACGTCTGGGTTGCGTAGTGAATTGTTTGCGCAACCCACAGCGCATCAAGCCGCGCTCTGCATTGCGCAACGATGCTAGTCCCTTGGGCACCTTGCACTTCGGCATCACGACACGCTTGAGCGAGCAGGAAGTAATTTATATTCCTGCGCGATGGATGAGGAGCACTTACTAACGACGGCCACTAAAACATACAATAACAAGCAGAAATCGTCCGCTGGGACGACTGAAAACGAAGCAGAAAAGCACGGCGAAAGAAGTGGAATACGAACAATTAACCTTTTTTACGTCGGTGTACAAGGTTACTTGACAAACAGCCAACCGGCTCAGTACCCTTTGAGAAGCTGGATGTAGCATTCGTAATATCGGTTATAGATTGAATTCCTGTTTCCCAATAATGTAAAATTTTGGCAGCGCTCGTATTTAGTGTTTGTGAGTCGATAACAGGCATTTGTTTTCGACTTTTGACCTGTGTTAACCTTCAATTCTGCTTTTGAACGTGGAAATGTGTTTTATATTATATTGATAACGGCTTTACATATAACTAACTCCGGAGTAACCTTATTTCTTCACCAACTAAAATGAGTGAATGCCTTAGGTTTGCAATCGTCATGCAAATTACAAGCGCTCGTTGAAACTTTTTATATATTTTTTTATTTGTTGGTACCCTTAGGGGCCCTCACTGAAAAGAATTGTCATTCCAAGGAGCTCGTTCATTAGAAGAGGCCTATATGTATGTTCAGTCTAGTTACATATTTATCTCGATCTTAGTCTAAACAGATTGCCACACGTACCTGTATCCTCAATCGGAGCGTTTCTCTTTGTGGCAATTAGAGGAGTGAAAATCATGGCCACTGTCCCAAGAACGAAGAACGGAAGAGGAAATGCCCAAAGCTGGAACGTGTTAATAGTAGTTATTTGCACCATATACATGAGACAGAAGTCAATTCACTCTTATGTGCACTTTAAAAAGATATTCTCTTTTGTTTCACTTCATTAGGCTAGAAACATTTTAAATCCAGCAAACTCCCGGTCGCGTCAAGAATAATTGGACAATGACAATTGAAAGTATAAAAAACGTCTACAAATGATATTGATTGTGTCCACAGAACTGAGTGACTTTACCAACAGGCGTTAGTTCACATTTGAACGCTCACAAACACGATATCAATCAAAATTAATAATGGCTAGCATTTAATCCCTCAAACCGAAAGCGTATCATGCAGGTAGCAGAGGCTCTAATCTATAAGAAACGTATATGTGAAAAGTGAGAGCACAAAGGGAAAGTCAGTACAGCAGTTAATACTTTGATTCAATCTCTTAAACATTTTCTTGGAAACATCATTTATTACCTAAAATATTGACGAATATTAAACACGAAAATTTTCCGAGTTGCCTCTTGCGAGGAAAACGTAAGGACAAAGGACGATAAAGATCACCATCGTAGTGATGTACATTTTGATTCAAAAGATGCTGGGGTGTATATTACTGGCGTTAGAAGAGACCGCCTCTGGCATATGTGAGCAAATGTAGCAACGTCTAAATTTAATTGTGTCATAAGAATCGAAATCTTGAAGATAGCATTTGTTTGCGTGTTTCTTACGACATGTTTATACGATGCGCTGTCCTTCATCCATGTTTGTAAATAAACGCATATCTCGTGACACTAAAAAATACGCAAAGAAAAACGCGTAATATTTTCTCAGTTAGAGGGGCGAGAGTAAGAGACAGTTCCAATAAAAACAATTGGTGGGTTTCGTTGCTACCAAATGTGTATTACAAAATATAGGGAAGATGTCCAATCTAGAACTGGGTACGTTTTACATTAAGTTAATGCAATGCTTCAAATGCATCATTTACTGCTTACTGCTTCAAACCGGGGTAAAGCACCAACTCCCATCTCCGTCCTCCCCCTTGCCAGATACTAGTCCAACTAAGGAACATCGTAAGCGAGACAGGGACATCACCAAGATATACAAAGTGCGTTCAGGAAGTAAGTTGTTCCCAAATAATAAACGTGCAGTGGTGTGTCCAATACGTGTTTAAATGAATCCTGAGTACCGTAATCTATCCAGGGAGCTTTTTAAATCTTTACAGATTTGTCCTAAAAAAAAGCCTTGAATGGTACACTAATGCCGTCTGGGCAGGTAGGTCATACGGCCAGGGGGAAGTAGTATAAAGGAATAATGGTCACAATAAGCCAAATGATTAACTAAAATATTTTGATTCACTTTTTTTTGAAATATGGAAGATTAATATATGTTCCAATTAAAAACTCGCTGAGCGTCATTGAAAACCGTAAATAAATACATTTGAGAAAGATTTGGGCCCCGTGGGAAGCATGGCAGTGTGCTAAAGTCACCACTCGATTAACAAGATAGCTTGCCGTGCTGGTTGATTGAACGACATAATACAAAGCAGCGCAAAAACTTTCAGCCTTTCCACTTTGGTGAAGAAGGAAGAGCAGCAGAGCTGTAGCTTCTGTTCTCGGCGATGGCTCCCCAGGCGAGCGATCTGCTCTTCTTTCGCAAGGGAATCTGAAGCGCTCGACACAGTGCGATAGCGGCCTCGCGGCGATTACGAAACCATTCGCGCAGCTGCGCACTTCGCCGCTCATTGAGTTCCCGCTCTTCTTCCTCCGAAGAATTGTTGCCGCGATCTATGAGCGACGGCGGAAAGCGGACAACCGACAAACACAACACTCTGGACAGCTACCGCCATCTATGAGCGCCGGTGGCAACCAGAGTTTTGTGTCGACATTTCTTTGCGCGGAACACGATCCTGGGAAAACTAGCCCTTAACAGCTCCGCTGTAAAAAGACGGGTCACAAAAGGTGTTCCCCTGCGTTGGACAACACAGAGGTGGTGGGACGCATGAGGTGCAAGCTGGAGCGAGAGATCATGGAAGCGGCCCGTATACTTGCCTGTCGACCAGATCACTGCAATAGATTCGCGTCAGTGCATCTGACCAACAGGGAATTCCAATTCCTCAATTGCGTCCGTCCTTAGTATACTGTCACACGCGATCCGTAAAGGTCTAATTTGTGTCCTGATCGCGGTGTGCACGTGTTGCGAACGTGAGGTGAACGCAGTGCATAATCTTAGTGTTTTCTCGTGCTGTTGTAAAAAAATATATTTTTTCTAAAATTTATTTTGATCACGCGTTTCGCAACGTTCTTCTAGTGCCGCTGTAGAAGTTCCTTTTTTCTCTCACATTCTTTTTCGAATTTTTTTTTAGCATTTATCTTTGTAGAAAGAGAAAGAAGAGCATATGTGCTTGCGCGTGCCACTGTGCACGCGTGGAAGTTCTAGTAAAAGTTTGGTTGTTGGTCAGCGTATGTCCTGTGTCCTGCTACTTTGTTTCCCGTCTCTTTTGCGCTGTTTTGAAATATGTCAAACCACTCGTGAAACAGGCGCAAGGCTAGCGGTGCGCAAACGGGTCCGCTTGGTCTTTCCGCTTCTTATCATCCTCGTTTTCGCAATGTCAGCAATGCGTCCGTTGCACGAGTGGGAAGTTTAGCGCACCACCGCTCTCCCCACCCACCAAACGGTTTCTCAAATATACTTATTTAGTGACTGTCGACGATGCGCAACGACTTTTTAATTTGAAATTTTACTAAGTAAAAGGTAAATTAACAAACTTTATTTAATTATTCGACTTATCGTGACAATTCGCTCCCTATGTTAGTTCGCCTGACCGTATAACTCACCTGCAAAAACTGCCTTATTGTGGCATTCGCGTTGTTTTTTAAACAAATCTTTAATGCCAGAAACATTGAGCTGTATACTAGAGAAATCCCCCACGAAGTAAAGGCATTTTAATATTGTGTTGCACGTTCTTAAATACCTCCCTCATAGAAGTCTTCCACCTGATAGGCGAGCCAACATGGTTGGCACTCTTCGTGAAAGCACTTCATGCTACACCCTTATTCTAAAATATTTTACGCAGTAGTCATTTTCAAACTTCCGGTACATGTGTTCGAAGGTGAGAAGTCATAAAGAGTCGGTTCTTCAAAATGTTTCTTTTTATTTACTTTGTTCACTACATATATATCGTGACCACAGGCGACCTACTGTCTCGCAATGCATCAATACCGCCCTGTTCCCTCCACTGCGCATTCCAACCTGTTTCGGCGCCATGCCTTCGCTCATCACGTTCAATATGTAACTCTCGCAAGCCTGTTGATGGCTCGTTCAAGGTATCCATGGTCTTCCTCTTGTCACGTCCAAATACTCTATCATAGACCGGATTCCCGAGACGGGATTGTTGTTCTATTAGTTTTTTTACACAATTACTGCAAAGTGCGGACCGAAAAAAAGAACTACTCCCAGTCTTACATAATGACATCAAAATGTGAATAATGGATGAGGTAATACACGCATGCTTGATTTGGAAATTAATATTTAAGGGAATTTTAAGTGATGACTGAACTCACACTCTGCTGCGTTTTGTGTTAAGTACCATATATTTCGGTAGAAAGGTTAAATTTTGCCAACTTACTTTTATTAGGAATCCTCCAGCGAGAGACCCCAGCATGTAGGCGATGCCCCACGTGAAATTCAAGGTAGCCTTTTGTTCAAAAGTATTGAAATTCAGGACACGGTATAAAGGTAATGACGGCATTCATCCTAGATCAACATTTGCTTTCTCTAGCTATATGCAATATACAAGAAAGAGTCACAATATATCATCTGAAAATCTCCGGCATGTGGGACGTTTTATGATTTTCGTGATAAGTTGAGAAAGTTAGACACGACAAATGCTTTGTTGAGTTTTTTTGTTTTGTTTTTAATTTACATGTTGTCATATTGGCCGGTCATATATCACAACGGCGAATACACCCGGCTAGTCTGACTCTTGAATTGTCGACTTTTTTGTATAATTCCGGTTTGGATTCCAGAGATCATCTCTGGAAGGGGTTCACAGTCCAAGGAGCAAAACTGGCGGCAGTCACTAGGGCTAAAAACTCGTGCACGAGAGGACAACTACGTCGTATATTGACATTCTAGGCCATGGAGTGAGTGAAGGACGAAGCCGTCACTATAGGAAAGCTTCTTTTTCTATTTGTCAAATTCAGTGCCATAATAGTTCCGATCCCTGGTTTGTGACCCCATCCCAAGCTTGCAGTGGCCTGGAACCGAATTTCGAAACCACCATGTAGAAATAACGCGACAAGAAATTGCTTGCAACGTCTTGGCACATCCTTTGTTCCTTTTGATAGTATGGAGTTATAAGCGACGCTATCCAATTTATTATTTTTTCACCTAGGATTAGGCGGTGCGATCCAAGACTTCTGGGCCTAGTTTTGTATATCATAAAAAAAGAAGACATCACGGTCATGCGCGCGCAACTGTCGAAGGCATATGGACCTTTAGAAGGGTAGGCACAAGGGCTAGTTGGTTATTCATAGTTTCGAGGGTAAAATCGATAAAAGAATAACGAACAAGTGGAAGAAACCAACACAGCGCTCTGTGGTGTTAGTCTCTTTCACTTGTCTTTTGTTTTTCTTAGCACTTTTACCCTCTAGACAAAGTGTATGGACCTTCATGTCTCAAAAGGCGTCGTAGCTGCTCTAAGCGAGTTTTGCTGACAACGTGCGCGAGTACAATGGCGATTTCAGCATGGACAGCAAACCAAAGGGTTAGCGAACACTAATTCTGCGTTCAACTGGGCGAATCGGAAACAGACTTTTGAAATTATTATCTAGGCTTATTTAGAAAATATGAAAGACGTTTACAATTCTCTGTAGTGGCGAATTGGAGCGCAGCTCTTGAGGAGGTGGAGGGGGGGGGGGGGTAGGGAGGGGAGGGTATGCCCCTCTTCTCCTCCCCTCATCCTCTTCTGCACCCCTCCCATTCAGAGGGAAATTTTCGTAAAATATTTCGTTACATTGAGCGGGGAATTTTGAGCGCCAGATTTAGCGGGAAAATTTCTCCGTTAGATTTAGCAGGAAAAATGTTCCGCCAATTTCCGCTAAATCTAGCGAGAAAATTTTTCGCTAAGTTTAGCGGGGAATTTTTTCAACTAAATTTAGCGGTCGATTCTTTTTGGCTAGATTAAGCCGGGAAGTTTTTCTGCTAAATATAGCGGGGAAATTTTCTCGCTAAATAATAGCGGGGAAACTTTTCCGCTGAATCTAGCGGGGAAACTTTCCCTCTAAATTTAGCTAATAATTTTCCCACTAAATTTAGCGGAAAATTTCTCCGCTAAATTTAGCGGGGAAGTGTTCCGCTAAAGTTAGCGGGGAAATTTTTCCGCTAAATATAGCATGGAAATCAACCGCTACATTTAGCCGGGAAATTTTTTTACAAAATTTGGCCAGGAAGTTTTCCGCTAAATTTAGCGGGGAATTTTTTCCTCTAGACTTAGCGTGGAAATTTTTCCGCTGAATTTAACGGGGAAATTTTCCGGTAAATTTAACGGGGAAATTTTTTCGCTAGACTTAGCGGGAAAATTTTTCCGCTAAGTTTAGCGGGAATCTTTCCCCGCTAAGTATAGCGGGACAATTCCCGTTAAATTCAGCGAAAACATTTTTACGCTAAATTTAGCGAGAAAAATTAGTGGGGAAAGTTTCCCGCTAAATTTAGCAAAAAAACATTGCGAAAATTTTCTGGCTAATTTTAGCGGGAAAGTATTCCCATAATGCAACGCGCAGTTACGCCCTCTTGCATTATTCCCATGATGCAAGGGCTCGATTACGCCGACGGCGATGCGACGCCGCTCAAGCAATACCACCTCGAAGACAAGGCCCGCGTATGACGTTCGGTTCGTAGATCACCGACCCGCCCCAAGCGGCAAACAGGCTGAAGCTTTGCGAGAGTATGGGCCGTGTCCGGCCGCGACTGCTGAGTGCGTGCGTTGGCGCGAGCTGATAGCGACCTGCAACAGTTCATTTGCAACGTGCATGCGACACCACTAAGATTGCCGAGGGGGATCGGTGGCCGAGTGCAGCCTAGTGGGCTAGTGCCACTGATCTCTATGACAATTGCTGGATCGCGTTTGCCCGCTCTGCGAATGCGGCCAATGGCGGCCATCTTTTAGATGCGGAGCATCTCTTGCTCGGGTCTATGTCCCGCGGCGTCGGCGTTGTAGTCGGCACTCGAACTACGCACGCGCAACTCTCCTCCTTCCCTCTCTCCAACAGCTGCGCGTTACTCTCTCCGCTTTCTCTCTCTACCAGCTGCGTGCATTGCGCGTGCGTTCGCTTCTCCTCACACCGCGCGCGCACGCGCAACTCTCCTCCTCTAGTCTCCTCTCCTTCAAGTGTGAAAAAAAAATAAACGGCGAGCGGCGAGCGTTCCAAGTTTCTCTGCCGCGAGCCGCGACGAAGGCTCGCGTAGGGGGTAACGCTAGGGCAGTCGGTGGCGCCATCTCTCGACGTCAGCACGCAACTGACTCTTTCCTCGGAACCAACACGATGCTCCGCATCACCCCATGGTTCCCCTCGGGAAGATGGTGTAATTGTTTCCCCCGGGTCCGGCCGGGACCGCTTCTAAATCATTCGCTCGTCTCCTCACATTCTTAGAAGACACAGAATTTTTGGTAGAGTTATATTACCACTAGCCAAGGTACAGCTGCTGCAGCCACTATCATCCCTCCATGGAAGACGGCGTTGTGGCAGTTGTGGTGGCAGGCTGCCATCAAAATAGCGTGGGTGATATTTCGTGATTGATTGAAATTGTTTGACGAAACATATATTTGAAACCCTTAGTGAACGGTAGCCCGATCTTTGAGGACCCGGCGAAAGTCCTACGAAAGCGCAGCACCGGGGAAAAGCTGCACAGCACGCATCGAAAGTCGCATCGAAAGAAGCATCGAAAGCAGACGTCGGTACGAAGTCTGCTTTCGATGCGAGCTGCGCTGCTTCCCCCCGGTGCTGCGCTTTCGTAGAACTTTCGCCGGGTCCTCAAAAATGAGGCTACCGTTCACGCCGGGTTTCAAGAATCTGCTTCGTCGAACAACTTCAATCAAGCACGAAATATCACCCACGGTACAGTGTAAGTAGATCCACGGCTATTCTATGGCAGCCTGCCGCCATTGCGCGGTCCGCCATATTACTGTGATGGCTAGAGATAGTATAACTCTACCTGAACTCTACCAAAAAGATGACCGACCCTATCCGCATTCCCGTCCATAGGCGGAGCTCGTCAACGCAATCCAGCAAATAGACATAGAGATCAGTGGCTAGCGCACACCAGCTCGAAGCACGTGGAGTGAAAGCTCGCGCTGCAGAACCCAGGGATCCTAGGTTCGATCCTCACTCCTGCCCGTTTCGATCTGGATGAGCATCGTACCAGCGTGCGGTCGTGTATCACTACTGCGTGGTGCACGTTAAAGACCCCAGGCTAGCGGCTGTACCGCACTGGCTAAATTGCTCATCTACAGCGAGTGACTCGTCGCAACTTTGAAATGGCTGACCAACAACACGCTGTCTAAATATCCACACAACCCTAATAGACCGATCTCACCAGCCAGTTTGACTACGCCACCGCTGCAGCAATGCATTGAGGGAACTTTAGTTTTGCTGCACGTGCGACAACCTCGCTGGAGCTCTGCGAGTGTTGAGCACGAGACGGCACGAGCACTCTCGTGCACTGTCGTTTGCGTCTCGTGAACTAAAGTTATGGCGGCGTCACGCATGCACCAGACGCTTGGTGAGATTGGCCTAAGCAGCCTATTCATGTGAGCTCGTGCGACACCATCGAGATTGCCGGTCTTAGCATGCTATTAATGTGAGCTCGTCCTGAGTATGACCACTGAAGCAGACGATGTCGCAGACGATGTAGCAGACGATGGTGCTCATCCGGACCACCTATTGGCGACGTGAGCGACCGAAAGCGTCGCTGTGGTCGGCCCACCGCAATTGGCCGAATGCTGACTATGACGTTAGCAAAGGATGTCTCATCGACGGAAATAAGAGGAATGTAAGAACTTCAATTTTGACGGTGTTGGCAGTGTTGCTTTGAGAGCGCTATGATTTCAGGATTCCACCATGCCCATTACAAACACCATCGAACTTGTTGTTCGCAAGGTAATGACGTCACGAAAGGTAACCATACGAGGGCGCCACCAAAACATCTCGCCGCTAATAGGGAGCTGAGGGGATCTACCACTGATGACGTTTAGAGGAGGAATTGCGCAGGCCTTTGTCTTCTAGGTGCTATTGGCTCAAGCCGGAAACGGGCGCCTAAGAGCCGCGCTCTAAAAGCAGTAAGGCGTGCGAGATCTCTCGACTGTGCCACAAAGAGTTTCGCACGCATCACTGTTTTTTTAGAGCTCAGCTCTTAGGCGCCCGTTTCCGGCTTGAGCGGCGACGCCGCCGGCGTAATCGAGAGTTGCATTATGGGATGTTCCAAATAATTACCTCATACGTGGGCAAATGTTTCCTGCTAAATTCGGCGGGAAAATTGTGAAGCTAAATTTATGAAGAAACTTTCTACCCCCGTGACGTCACACGTGACGTCACGTCTGAAATCACGGGACGTCACGCGTGACCCTGTACATCGTACCGTCCCCTCCTACTCGTCAAGAGCTTCGCTCTAATTTGGCATTACAGAGATTTGTAAACGTCTCATTTTGTTTCGATAAGTCTACAGAATTATTGCGAAGCTCTTACTGTTTCAGAGGTATCCTCACACAATCGTAGCATTAAATAGTTTAAAAAAAGGGCATGTTTGAGGGTTGGAGCTGACTTCATAACGATCGCAGCCTCCGTTCCAGCGCGTCGTGGAAGCCAGCGTTGGCGCGAGCGCGGCCGCCGTTGATGCAATGACTATGCGGCTTCTAACTTTCCTTCTTGTTTGGATTCTTTCGGAAGCGTTTATATTTTCGTTTTTGTTTAATCTGCGATAAAAATAGCCACGCAGTACGTTCTAAAACTGTTTCAGAAAAAAAGAAAGTTTAATTCCGTGTTTTGTTTTTAAATATTGTATTCTTTAAAATCTATGTTTCTTTTTGGCAAGAGGCGCTTGGCAACATTGTATAACAAGCAAGTTGGGGGTTGGGGCCAGTCGAGGTTTTTCGAGACACTCATTTCTGCGATGTGAACCTGTCGTTTTTGCTTTATGTCGTCTGCTATTCTCGTGTTCCGGTTGGCGTGCAAAGCTACTGTTCATGCGCTCGACTGGGCGACTGTGTGCGTAGACATGGACTGCTCCGATGATAGGTTTAACGAGCCTGTGACGAGCGTGCGCTCATCACCGGATCTAGTGCTCGACGGCGGTCATTCGACCGGTTCAGTGACATTATTTTCGCCATCCAAGAAACTTCGCTGCTTCGCTCCTATATCACACCGAGAACGTTTTCTTCACGGTCTGTGTGTGCTCGGTGGTTGAATGATTATCATGGAACTGTCTTCGGTCGTGACAGAGGCCATCAAAGTGTAAAGTTCCGACCAGGAAGCGGAAATACGATATATAAATGATGCGGTTATCAGGGAGACGCGCATGCGCAATGTGGGGGAGTCAATGCGGGGAAGCGAGAACATGGCTGCTGGGAACCTGGGGGGACGCTGTTTTATAGACTGTCGCAAATGATTACCGTGTGTACCGTGACTAGAAATACATTCCTTGAAATGTTTAGCAACAATATTGAAAGCAAGATTGGTGCGACAGCGGCACCATATTTGTAACATCGATTACTGCCGAGGTGATCACGGATCAATCAACTTTTTCAAATGATCAGTATAAAAGACTCATGGGTAGCCATTCGGGGCAGCGATTGGGTTAGCGTGTCTTCGCGTACATGTGCGTTTGTGAGTAGTCTTTGTGCAAGTTCCTTGTACGGGTTAAATGAATAATACGTGTGAAAATGTGAAGTAAATGCTCTGTAAATGTGAATGTAAGCATCGCGAAAAAAATCTATCCCAGCGATAATACTTTTTTTGCTAATTTGAATTGGACGTTGACTAGCGCCACATGGGCTAGGTTCATTAGTAACCGCCACTAGCTTCTTGACCTAGTAACCGTTACTAGCTTAACCGTTATCTTTCAGAAATTGTGGGTGTAGTACTTACACCTTTTGTCTCATATAATGCACCCCAAAATTTCGGTTCGACATACAGCGCACTCACCCTTCAAACCGAAGGTACCAACTTTCACGAGCGGCTCAATAGCCGAGTGGTACAACTTATTTAAATAGCTAATGTACGTGTTTCTGTCTGCAAAAAAAAAAAAAATAATAATAATAATTAGTCGACGTTTTCTTGGCCCTATTGCAAAACCTCCGTGTTTTCGTTTTTGTAGTTTCTGATACGTACTTTAGTTGTTTAATAAGTTATATCGCACCGTAATCAACTCACGTAAACGTTGAGGCCGTCAGTTTGACGGCAGTGCGCTGTAGGTCGAACTCAAGTGTCGGGGTGCATTATGTGGGACAAATGGGTGTAAGACTACACCATTTTTTTAGAGTGTTACTACCTACGGTTATTAGGTACCTAGCAACATATATGACAAGCGGTTACTAGCTTCTACCTGGCAAATATTACTAGCTTTTTTTTTTTAAAGTGTAGAGTTCGCATTAAGAATGGCAGAACATCACTCGAAGACGCGAAGAGAAGTAGAGCACCTTCCCCGACCTCTCTTCGTCTTCGTGATGTTCTACCATTTGTCAAACGTGCATGCCACTCGAAACGCTTCGCACGCCGCAATGCTCTTCCACCGGTAGACTGCCAAATTATTCAAAATATATTTGTTTCAGGCTTTTTGAGTTTGACGCAAGATTGATGTTCGCGCTGGCTCTGGTTGGCAGTCTATGCAAAAATCACCATTGATCTCGCTTATGTGGTCAGGAAAACCCGCGTAGAGCAGCTCCAAATGTTCCCAGAACGAAGCCCTTGACATAACGAGACAAACATCGAGAGGGTGGAGAGTAAAAATCAAGATGATTTAAACGGTGAATTCATTCATAATTTAAATCATGATTCAAAGAGCACCGATTTGGTTATAATGATCTAAATCAAACACTCTTCCCCGGAATAATGTTGACCATATTTTCTATAACCCTTTTTCATGCAATGCCTACTTGCCATGCCCCTTTATGTTGCATTTAAAGCATACGATGATCCAGCAGAAAATACTTATATCCGTCAGCCATTAAAACGCACGTCTAGCGATAAAAAACTTTTTTCTAACTAAATCGATTTAAATCATGCAAATTTGATTGAAATGAATTATATCTGACTTAAATAAAATAAATCGGATTTCTTTTTATCGTACTTTTTTTTTACACTTCACACAAGGTTCCCTTTTTTCTGCAGGTGCGGGCGCATCACCGTGCTGCATTCTCTCTCTCTACTTTACAAAACTGGTTCCATAATATTTGTATCGGATATCGTAAATATATATATATATTTTTTTTTTTTTGCGGCGGTTGCGTGGTTTATTGCTTTTACCAACATTCTTCGCACCGGAATGCGCAACATCGGGTTTAAATCTCAACCTCAAATGCTTGTCTCGACTGGAGTGTCCATGCGGTATAATTACCCCTCCGGCCTGCGTTCCGTTAAGCTAATCTCAGTTCCACGTTAAGTCCTACCGAAGCTGACTCTCCGATTTGATGGATCCGATCGTGCAGCGCCAAATCTGTTTCGTCATGGCGCTCATCGTCCTCGTACGTTTGGTGTCGCCGACTAAAACCAATAATGCACGCTGAATGTGGCGCGAACCTTCGCCATCTTCTGTGCGTGAATGGTTTAGCCGGTGATCCCGAACAGGCAAAGGCAACGAGCGCCATCACGTTGAAATTTTGACGATGTTCGATTGGCTTGAACTGGACGTAATGTTGCCGTACTACCACAAACTGCAATGCACTTAATGTTTCATATAAAAGCGAAAACACGCAAGCAAAAACGGGTTTCTTTCTATTCTAGAAGTGACAGCGACTCACACATTGGGTCGAAGTCGGAAAAGCTTTCACTGCATATTTAAATACCACGACATGTTAGGGCAACATCAGGAATCGTTGTGGCCCATAGAAGCTACTTCGAAAATCACACGTTCCTCTTGCCAAGAGGAAGAAGCATGATATAGGACAAAAAAATATATTATTTCGGGATAATTGTTTTCCCTTAAAGTGTCTCACAATAATAATGCCGGTATTCTGAGGGTAGACCGCAACACCGGAGGTGTACACGCTGACAGCGTAGAGGCCGTCCATGAAGCCTGCTATAGACGAGACAGCCAATGAAAGTTCAAGTAAGACTTCGCCGGAATCGCACCAGTACAGGGCACTGGAACGAAACAACAACAACAACACATAAATGCCTGATATCGATGAACAAAATGGCGGACAATACGCAGATACGCGTGTATCCTTGCCTTTTATTGTTCTTCTACTCTAAGAAATTTGCAATACCCATGCTTTCACGCAAAGTTCTCGAAAGAGCCAATCGCCGCAACCTAAGGAGGGGTGACCGAATACAGGTTCCGGTCTAATAGCACCGCGTCATTCATAAACTTCACAGTAGAAGGAAAAGTGGCGGCAAGCGATTTTTTTTAACAGCGTAAAAGCTAGGGATGACACTGCGCTAATTGATTCGAACCGGTGTTCGCACACCTCCAGCCTTAGACCTAAAAATATCTGCGGTGTGGCACTGAGCAAGGTGAAACGTCACGCGTAGTGTTACAGCGCGGACCTCATTCCAATTTTCTAGGTCCAAACGTATTTTGAGGCTTATCATTCGTCGCGCTCCCTCCCTACATTGCAGCACTTAGCTCTTCCTATTGCACTTTGCTGGAAAGTACATACTCCAGATTATTATTCCGTCAGCATTAGTACCCGCATGGCATGGAAAAACTGACGGCGTCCGTCTCTGGACAAAACAATAGAAAGGGAAGCGCGCCGCGTAGAGAGTAGGAGAGTAGGGAAGGACAAAGGGCGAGAAGGAGGCGACGTCACGGGGCCGAAGCCAATGCGCGCGCATGTGCCGGGGCGAGCCTGAACTTTCAGGTGCGCGGAGCGCGTATGCCTTGGTCTGTACTATGAAATGGAGTGTGAATCAAATATAAGTGCTAATCCAAGTAGGCGGCAAAAAACAAAATTAAAGGAACATGCATTGGTGGAGTTTTAGGGAATGCGTTAGCATGACCTTTGGAAAACGCCACACACGTCGGCCTTTGGGAAACGCTAACACTGATTCTGTAACGAAGCCAAAAACGCAGAAAAAAAAATAGAGTAAGCAAAAGAGAAAGCCAAAACAGACAAGTGAAGGGGTCAGCGTCAGCGTTTCCCAAAAGAGGACGTTTGTGGCGTTTCCTATACATTCTATGTATTTTATATTTTCTATATAAATGTGTCCGGTAACCGAAATAAACGCACGGATGAAAGAGCTCTGTATCCGTGAAATAGACGGCGTCCTGCGTACAAAACGACGTTTTTTTTTGTTTTGTTTTTTTGCACTGTGGAATTGAATTTTGCGTTGCTGAAACTTGAGACTCCACGAGTATGCAACGCTAGTCGTTGGTATAAGATCTCAATGATTCAAAACAGGAGATCCCAATGTTTCCAAACATTAAAAAGGAAAGCCTCTTTTTCCCATACGGGAGGGCACCGTAGGGAAGCAACTGTAAACAGAAGTACGTCTGTTTTCTTTCTTTTCTTTTTCTAGTAGCTCAACAACTGAGGAAATACGTGCACACAACGGGGGACAATTAGAAAAAAAAAAATATATTTAATAGCTTCACTGAGTTAATGTTCGTAATTCATAATCTAAATAAATATTCAATACTAAACCCAATTATTGGAGAAATGCAGCTATAACAGCTGTAATTCACCGATAATTGCGTTTAGTATTGAATATTCATTTTGCTTAATAAGCAGATTATATGTCTATTATGTCACATTCTCATTTACACTTGAAAACACTTTAAATGAAGAAAAATCATACCTGATTCACTTCAGGAGTTGAAACAAAATATTGTTGATATGTGGAAAGACTAAGTCAAGTTTCATTACTGTAACAAAAATGCTCCTTCATAGGCTCAACATCAGGGTGACAACATTTTTATGATCCATAAAGTTGAAGTGTATAACTCGTTTAATGCTTTGAAAGATAAATAAAGTGGCAATAAACGTGAAGATGAGAGCCTGCTCAGTGTGACAGATTTAAAGCAAAAAAAAAAACAAATCTAGAGCAATTATAGAAGACAACTGCACAGAGCTCTACTTGTAACTAAAGTTTAATAGGCAGAGAAGATACAATCAAGTTAAATGTCGTATGATCAATCCCAACGAACAAGCTTCAAACAGCTCAGAGCCAGTTACGGTGAAAAGAAAAATATGTGCCCTCGTTGTACCACGTATGAAAACAAAATACTCTTTTATTTCTCTTCTATTTTGGCTTCGGTGTAGCTTTAAGATAGTATGACATTTTCATTTTTTTGGTTCCGGAATTCATTCGGATTTGGCACAATGAAGATCCAGATTACGCGAAGGCCAAGATCAGAACAACTAAGCGTATTTACTTTTGGACTGTGAATTACGTCTGTCTCTTGCTTCTTCGTTTGTGTTTGTGTTATAATTCGGGATCCGTGCATTCGATAAATTCCGATAACCCTGATAATTAGCGCTGAGCCAGTTTTATCGCAATAAGAAAAGAACCGAAAACCCTTAACCGGACCTGTCCTTGAATCAGAAAACGTCAAGCTAGACGGGAGGAATTCTCTATCTACAGCTTTTCTTGTATTGGCCCAGAACACAAGCCGCACTGAAATTTCAACGAGTCTACCGCTATCTTCGGTAACCACACGCCTTTTGTCGTTCCTTTCTCTTACTGGCACCGAGACAAGTTTCAATTATTCGGGTTACGCGCATGTTTCCTGGGGGATAAAGAACAGTACATCCGTGTCTTGTTTTATTTTGCATGAGCCCCGATAAACCCTGATATTTTTTCCGATACCAAAACTTGTTGCCGAAGAACACATAAGATGTGGAAATAAATGCCCCCCCCCCCCCCCCGCCCGCCAATCAAATTAGAGAAACAATAAGCCCCGAAAACATAGAACCCTAGTTGTAATCCTCGAAGTATGCATTACCAACTAGACCATGTTCACACTTTACTACCACTGTTATAATTGAGCTCGACTCCCGTAACTCTCTTTTCTTAATGTTTTTTTTTTAGTTACTGAGAAGTTTATCTTCTTTTTTTGCAATTGCGCCTATTATGAAGTTGCGAGAAAACTAAGACACTTGTATTTTTTCATGTAGGCGTTATTATAGAGTATAACTACTTAGGCTATACAAAATTCGAGTTACCCCCAAAGGAGCCCAGACAGATTCAGTCCCACCATGCTGAAAAGAAGCATCTTCTTTGCCGATGTACACATAATCTGAAAACAAATCAAAGTTATTCATATTGAATGCGCAAAGAATAAATGTATGAATCATTGTCATCTTCAGCGAGAAGTTTGCAAAGTGTGTACGTATTTTTGAGTGTGAAAAACAAGTTCCTATAGACTATTGAAACAAGACAACTGCGCTAAAGGAAGCACCCTAAAACACCACGCTTCGACCAGTGTACAATGCGACGTACGATATGTACACGGACGCTTTTCCCGTTCCATGAACTCAATGAAATTGTCCATTAAAATGGCGGCATAGTAATGAAATTTCCCTCTGAGAATTCGGGGTCCGTTTCTACCCTACAAGGATCGGTGGCCGAGTGGGCTAGCGAGCACCACCTCGAAGCAAGTGGGCTGAAAACACGTCGCGCTGCAGAGCCCAGGGATCCTGGGTTCAATCCACACCCCTGCCCATTTTTATCTGGACGAGCATCGTACCGGCGTGCGGTCTTGTATCACTAGTGCGTCGTGAACGTTCAAGACCCCAGGCTAGTGGTTGTACTGCACCGTCTAAATTGCTCATCTTCAGCTGAGAAACCTGAAGGCCATTGGAGCTGACTAACTTCCGGCTGTATAAACATACACTCAAATCAGTGTTGGACAAAATACTCGATAAAAGTATTTAAGTTAAGTTACTAAATACCTGCTTCATAAAGTATTTAAAATACTACTCAAGTTACTTTCACTGTAAAGTATCTTGAGTAGAGTACAAATACTTAGAAATGTATTTCAGTTACTTTTGAAGATACTTCCGCATTGCTTAATTTGTATCGACGTCATTGACAACAACAATTATGCAGCTACGCAAATCTGGGTCACCAGAATGGTTTATTAGCACGCAAAAACACAAAACGGGGGAAAAAAAGTATCGTCGGGCTATTTTATGCAGTCCGACTATAAAGAGCAAAATATTGTCACGTATGATAAATGATGAGGCGGCGAATAACTGAAGAAACTAAATGTTTAAGGGGGCGAACTTGTTCCCAAAACAAAATAGGGAAAGGCTAGCGTCGCAGGCGTCGATGTCGGCGAAACAGCAAGATCGACCGCTGGAGCGAGACTGACTCCGGACCGCCACTCGGAGCACCTTTTGTACCCGCGTGGGTTTCTGGAACATTCGGCGTAGAACGTTCGGCGCGTAGAACATTCGTAACTCGATCAGACGACAAAATTCTCGAACTTACCAGAATGTAAAGTTGAAGGAATAAATAAAAGAGAAGTCGGCTTTCCGGTATCGAATCCGGAGCCTCCGCGCGAGAGCGTCCGCGCTAGAGCCAAGCGCGGTAACCATTCGGCCATGCTCTCGCTGGGCAACGCGCGTGGCAATATCACTGATAGATGTTACAAAACATTTCTTGGACAACAAGAAAGAGGTCGCTTTAGCTATTGGGGAGGAGATCAGACCGTGGCGCCCTAAGTGGTTAACTTTAGAACTAGATGGATGGGGACAACAAATACAATGGCTCAGCGCTCGGCTGGAGTTCGTGTTCTCCGGTGAGGGGAAAGAGGGGCTCTTTTATTACCACTCCGGCCTGCATGAACAATGCAGCATGCACAGTGCCCAGCTCAGCAGAAAAGCCCAAGTGGGTCAAGTTCGCGACGCCTTCGCGTCCCCTGACGACTGCTTTCGGGGGAGATCCGGCACTTAACGTCACTTCACTAATTGTTTGTATTTTTTCATCACTGTGCTTTGCGCTCTATTAAAAAAGATGACACGAACATGCCCACAAGGCCTGTAGGCATGTGCACAGGCCTTGTGTTGGGTAAACACCGAGGTGTGGGGGTGACAAACGGGTCAGAGCGCTTCGCCAATAGTGACATCGCTGAATATCACATCCTGCGGCGCACCTTAGACGCATCGTTTAACTACAATTCATATTCCCTATACGGGGAGTTCACTATAAACGAACTTGGGACACGGATATGAGTGAATGAATAACAAAGAGAACCCACATAATAGCCACGGCAGTGGTCGCACCTTCTTCAAGTAGGTTGCGTTCAGAAAAGCACTCAACGTCGGGGAACACTTTGTTGGCATTTTGAGAGTCATCCAGCTCCTAGTTCGTTTCCTGTACTGTTCTCTGCCTATCAATGTTCGCTTACAGACAGTGTTCGCGAGAGCAATAAGTGCCGGACTGACAACACAAAGAAAAAAAAAAAAGAAAAAACCTCGACGTTTTGCCTTAGCAGGGTCAAATATACAAAAAGCGAAACAAATATGTCTACTTTTTTGTGTGTGTCCACTTCTCATTTTCTTCTATTTGTTATTTTCTTGACACTCATGTCTGCATTGTTCTCGTTGGTCGTTTCCCGGTCTGCCTGCGCCTCAGGGTCATTGTGGCATCTTTACTTCCGTAAAACCACACCTTTTGTTTGAGGATTTTTGGGGGGGCAACTTTATAGAAACAAAAGGCGCCTTTGCGAAGGCGAGGGGAGAACCTTCATTGTACGAACTTTGGGCTGAAATATGAGTCACAGTTGGCAAAAAAGCGATATTTTCACGAGCTCAGTTAAAGTCACCGTAGCTAATCGGAGCTACAGGATTCGGTTGCTCGAAAGAATGTTCGCGTTTGCTCGTGCCACGCCCACGCCACTTCCTACCGAAAAACTCGGAAAATGGCGGAATGACAAAAATATATTTAAGATAATAAGTACAAGATACTCAGAAATGTAATTAAGATAGAGTATTAAATACTCTCCATCAAAGGTATTTGCAAGATACCAAGATACTCCAAAAAGTATTTAAGATACAGTATCTTGAGTAGAGTATTTGAGATAGGCACAAGTCTGACTCAAATAAAATATTGAAGGGCGACTCTTACGCCCAGGATTTGTCGACACAAAACCTCGTCTGGCATAGGCACTCCGTAACATGTCGCGGAGGTGCGACAGCTCGTGATGGGTTTCCTTCTGTCGAAATTTAGCCGAAATGTTTTCCCGCCAAATATAGCGGGAATTTGGGGCGCCACATCACGTGACACTATGGTGCCACATGCCACTGTGGCATCACATAGCACCATGACGTCACGTGACACTGTGGCCTCATGGGACTCTGTTTTGTCACGTCACACAACGAACTCACGGGAAATTGTGACGTTACGCGGTGAGACCAACACGACAAAGAAAGATCCGGAAGGGTTCCAATATAAAGCTATCGCGTTCAAAATATGAGTGGCAAAAATGTATTCGTAGTGCTCGTACCAGTCTGTCCGCCGAGAGTGCAGCAATTGTCCTGGTTACCTTGTGCGCAGAGAAAACGAAAGCATATCTCCAGGCCTCCAGGCCCTTCGAGGCTGCCTGTTGAACAACGTAAACCCTGGAATAAAAGCCCGTTCACACACTTACGTTTTTTTAGGACCTCGTGTACACATTGGAACGCTGGCGCCTTCTAAGAGGTTACCCTGGAACCTTATTTCGCTAGAACGATGTTTTTGCGGTATTTTCGAGACCAGACGTCTGTACTGTCTATAAGAAATGGTCGTTTATAACATTGTCAAATGTTTCTGTTTCTAAGCTAAAAAGGAAATAATTATGCGGGGAAAAAAGGGAAATTTGCAGAAATCTAGATTATTCCACGGCTACTCGATAGATGGCGCCATTGATTACTCTCGTCGTCGGAGCTTTTAAGAGGTCCTAATGCACATGGTCCTAAGAAGTTGCAAGTGTGTGAACGGGCCTTAAGGTTTCATCACTTACTGCACGAGAACAGTCGCACAAAAAGCCCACGTTAAACACGCTTAGTAGGCGACTACGTATCTATCCGCAATCTTCATGAATCGTAGCGCACACTCCAGGGTGACACACATGTGGCACCAAACGTTGATCTTTCTTTAATCAGCTTAGCTAATGAGAATGGCGATCGATAGCATGTTTCAGCTGCAATCCAGTTTCATTGGCAAAAGTGGTGGGCGCCTTTTTTGCTGTTGAGACTACTTGATAACTGAATCATGATATATATCACCCGTATCGCTGCCTAATCAATGATTGCTGTTTTAAGTGCGATACGGAGGAGCCTACATGCAAGCGCTTTTTTTATTTTTTAGAGTGTGGGTCTTGACTAGTGTCAGATGTTGCGGTTAATATATTTGTTTGGTTTTTACTTTACATTTGAACGTCACTCTTAGTAACTCTAACAGTTCATTCTGCCTGAATTGATCCGCATTAAACAGGGGGAAAATGAAATATTCTTGGAGAAGCCAAGTAGCTTCTCTCTTGTGAAAATATGGCATATGCTTTTTTCGCTGAAGTTGCAGCTGCGACTTCGAGACGCATCGTTCCCACGCAAAACAAACACATCGGCCGGTGATAAATGCAGTTGTATTGCTTACCAACAGAGGAAAGTACGGCTGCAGCAAGGAGCCCGTTGCGGAAGTCCATAAATGAGTAAATACCAAGAAAATCGCCCACGAATGTCTCGTTATCCAAGAGCACCAATGTATGAAAAGGGGTTTTCTTGAGACTTCCTTTTCTTCCATTGGCAACCGATTGTACTTGGCTTGAGGCATGCTGACTCCGCTGACATTAATATTTTTGATACTAAAATGTACTGACACCAAAATAGCGCGATGCATGCGACCGCTGGATTGGAGTTTCCGTTGTTCTACATTCTACCCACCGCCAGCTGGATTTTTAATTTTGGTTTCATGGACACTTATTTTTGATTTTCATTTTGGTTTTCACATGTTAGGACTGCGATATATAAAGTTTTGCTTCGCACGCGTACAACCCATATTGTCTAGATTTTTTCTTACTGAAAACTAAGTCGAGGTATGTAGAGCATAATGTAGAGAGAAGGAGAACAGGACTAAAAAAGCGCTTTTTTCTGTCATGTTCTTTATCTCTCTACTTTGTGCGCTAAATACCTCAAAATATGAGACTACCAACTACCCCAAATGTGAACTTTACCAGTGAAAACTAAGTCCCAACAGAGCATTACCTAAAGTCATGACACCTTTAAGCTTTACGTTCAAATATTTAAGTCCTTTGTGTTGAATTCGTTGTGTATTGCTTTCTTGTATCATGTAAGTTTTGAAGGACTGTTCTCCCCCAAGGGGAATAGAAGTTTTACAGAAAGCCGTGGACGACTGGAACGGATAAAATTATTTGTTTCCAATGCTTGCAACGAGCTATGGAATTGTAACATACAAAACAAACAATGACGAAAAATAAAATTCAGTTGCGATCTGCTCTTACTAAGCGCAACTATAAACAAATGTACGCAATTCTGGTGAAGGAACACGGCGTAGTACATTTATTTTCAGGCTTAATGACAGAGGGATATGTTTAGTATTAACAACAAATATTTGGTGCACTGCTTCCTTTCGTAGTTTATTTAATTAAGAACGTTAATTGTTAACATGGAGAGAAAAAGGGTGATTATGACAGAAGCATTGATAGTTATAACAGAAAACATATGGTCCCTCATATTAGAGTAAAAAAAAAAATAATTATGCTTTATGAGGCTAACGTAGTGTTCTGGTACATATGTTAATCGACTCGTAACACAAACAGGTTGTATACTAATATTCAATTCAATACACAGCTGGGGAAACTCCTCTCATAGTCTAATAGGCCAGACTCTTCTAGTGTTCGGCTAGAGTGCCTTTATACACACGCGCGCTTTTGCTTGAGTGGTGACATCCATAGAGTTATTACAATAAACGCTAGAGGCTCAGCTGGCGCTAGTGTCTACGGAACTTCCGGTTGCAAATTGAAGCAGACAGCAAGCACTCTACTTTTGCAGTCTACCTGTGTATTCCTACGGGAAAGCGTACTTGATATTTTTCTCTTCGCCAGGAAATAATAGAAATCAGCGTAGTTTCTTTACTCGTAACGGGCACTATGTAGCTTTATTCACATTATAAAATTGTAATTGATTAAGTTAATATTTTTTTTATTACTGAGCGATGTTTAAGTTAGCAAAAATGTAGGCCCAGGTCTATGTTGTACAGCGTGATATGTCAATACAAGCTATCAATTCAAGCAAAAAACGTGAAAGACGTTTACAATTCTTTGTAACGCCGAATTGGAGCGCAGCTTTTGAGGAGGAGGAGGTAGGGTACGGGGGGAAGGATATGCGCCTCCTCCTTCTACGCTAAATTTAGCGGAAATATTGGCAATGTTAGTTGCGTGGACGTCATACGTCACGTGACGTCCCGTGTTTCGCATAAGGACGACACATCTGCAGGCGTCATGAGGGTAACGTTTTGACGTTACTCTCGTGACCCTTACGGGGATAACCCTCACAAGGGTAACCCTCACGGGGGTAACCCTCACGGTGCTACCCTCATGAGGGTTACCTTCGTAAGGGTAATCCTCGTGAGGGTTACTCCCGTGAGGGTAATCATCGTGAAGTCCCTGTTGAAAATATTTCTAAAGGGCCCGTCAGCCTTCAAGGATTATAAGACCTCACAGGCCTTCAAAACCCTTCAAAAATACCCCATAAAAAAACCATTTAGCCCCAAAGCCCTTCAACCCGTCAGACCCTTTAGCCCGTCAACCCTTTAGACGCCCAAATGACTGCGAACCATAGACAAAAATGCAGTTCAAAACATTATTGAAAATTTATTGCAGACATTTAGTTTTACATGCATATTATAACTCAAAAAGGTGATAAAAAGCAACGTTTGTACAAACCCGGCGCAAGGAGCTGTAGGCGAAAGAGATTATATCAAATAGGGACAACTGACTTTTTATCTCAAAGAAAAATATCTTTCAAAGTACTCACAATGCCGCTGGTTATATTCCTGATGTACGGTAGTTCAGCTAATAAAACCGAGCAGATGCACCTCATGGACACATACGCAGTCTCAGTAAGCACGCTTAGCGAAAACCACGAACTCGCAAGCAGCACCCGCCGCCGTTGAGAAATCCTGAGCACAGTCACGGTTTCGTCCATGATGACGTCGCGCCGGCGTCTTCGGCGTATTTTTCACTCGCTGGATGCTTCTGAAGTCGGACGGACGAAGAGGCGCAAAGGAAATAGTCCGGACAGCGGCCGTCATCCACCGTCTCAGGACCCGCAGTGCCATAATCTCAGTGCGCAGGCACAACATGCGGTGGGACGCTGACCCCGACTGCCAGGCTTTGCAGTGAGTAAGCCGACACCGGCCACCATCTCCTTGAATGCGCTGAACACGATGGCGCTCGAGCGGTGCTGAAGGCGGCCAACGCCGAACTGTGGTTCACCTGCGTAACCAAGGAGGAAAATGCACGGATCAAAACATACCAAGGGGCGAGCCCTCAAAGCTATGCATGCTCACCTTCCTGGAGGAAATTGGTCCGCTCCAAACATCCGCTAGCGGCGGCTCGTGGGCTAACCGAAACCACTCACGAGCAGAGAGAAAATGGCTAAACTCGCGGCTGGCCTCCCCCGCTTGCACATACCACTCTCTCCCGCCGACCGTTGGCCTGGCAGCGTTGCACCCTCTCCCTATCGCCGGGCGGAGAGAGGCGCAGTGTGGGTTGCTTTTTGGGGACCGTCCCCCGTGGAGGAACCGGTTCTCGGAACGAGTCGCTCCCGCGTGCGTCCCTGTTCCTGGAAAATGCACTGCTCTCGTTTTTTTTTTTTTTTATTATTCATGGTTGCACGGATTTCGCCTCGAGCGGACAGGATTGCGTTCGCCTCGAAACGCCGCTCGGCCAAAACCACTCGGCCCGCGGCTCGTCAATTCTCCACATGGGGCGGTCGCCCTCAGTGGCCTCCTTGGCGACTGAACACCCGGGCAGTGACAGACGTGTCCAGGAGCCCACTCATATTTGATAGAAGAGCAGTAATAAAAATCTGACCGTACACACATACGATCGGCATTCTCCAAATACTTAATCTTTTCCCCGTCGCGTACAAAAAGCAGCTATAGCTGCTTTTTGTACGCCTGAAGGTTTTCCCGACCCCATTAGAAGAGTTCTTGACAGGCTTTCAAAGATTTCAAGGCATTGTAAAGGGCACTTCAGACATTTCAGGAGAACCTCTGACGGGGCCAGCGAACCCACCAGGAAATATCGGTCCCCTTCAAACATCTCAGAAATTCCTGAAGTCCCCTTCACACCCTTTAAAAAAATCCTGAAGTCCCATCAGAGCGATTTTCAATAAAGGTTAACCCTCGTGAGGGTTACCCCCATGAGGGTAACCCCCGTGAGGGATACCCACGTGAGCGTAACCCCCATGAGGGTTACCCCCGTAAAAGGTACCCTCACGGGGGTGAGGGTAACCCTCACGGGGTACCCCTCATGAGTGTTACTCTTACGAGGGTAACACCTTTGAGGGTTACAGGGGTTACCCCCGTGAGAGTTACCCTCACCCCGTGAGGGTAACCTTTACAAGGGTAACCCTCACGGGAATTACCCTTGCAGGAGTATCCCTCACGAGGGTTACCCTACCCTCACTCCCGTGAAGGTAACCCTCACGGGGGTTACCCTCACGAGGGTAACCGTCACGAGGGTCATCCTCACGAGGGTAACCCCGTGTGGGTTACTCTCGTGAGGATAACCCTCTTAAGGCTTTCCCTCGTAAGGGCGCCATCGTGCGGATAACCCTCGTGAGTGTTTCCCTTGCAAGGGTAACCCTCGTGACGTAACGTGTGACGTCACACGTCCCACAATGCAACGCTCGGTTAAGCCGACGCCGGCGCCGAAGGCGATGCCGCTCAACCCTCAAACGGGCGCCTAAGAGTTGCGCACTATAAGATCAATTAAAAAGAGCGTTGGGTTTATTCAAGCTATCATTCAGATGACGGCAACTCAATTTTTTACTAATGCACAGTTTGTGTTACTAATCCAGTGCGTGTTCTTTGTTTCATAACTCCATGCTTCGTTCTTGTTGTTTGTTTTGATTGTTTGATTTGGCATATATTAGCATCCTTTTGGTGTTTTGTCAAGCTGATTCACTCTGCGTGCTTCATAGCATTGACTATATGCGGAAATACGTGCCTATAATAGCCGTCTGTATCGTCAACACGTATTATACATGTGCTTTGGGCTATTTTAGCGCAGTTTTCAACGCCACGAGTTTCAAAGAAAAACGCTTTAACTGACACATATTTTTGTACATCCGATTGTAAAACGTCCCAAACTTCTTATTCTGTCACAACACTAAGCAAAATTTGCTCTTTTAATCGAGCGCGAAGATAAAACACATTTGTGTTTTCCCATAGGAATGCATTACCGGAAGTCAAATTTAGACTGCTTGCTGTCTGCTTCAAAATGCAACAGTACAATAGCGCCAGCTGAGCGTCTAGCGTTTATTGTAATAACTCTATGGTGACATCTCAGCCATTTTTCCGCCCAATCGTTTTTCTTTATACATTTTAAGCGCGCGCAATTTGGTGTCACCCAGCTCGAGCGCGTAGCTTTGGCTAATGCATAGACGCCATTTTATTGCCCAAGTCACGCACCGAGTGCGCGAGAGCGTCACGCGCTGGCACATTCAGGTCAACAGTGGATCTCTTCACCCTCAGACAGACAGACATGTAGGCCCCCTATGTTCGGCGCATCCGTGACGCCATCATAATTTTGGTTCACAGGAAGCAGGCAGGAGGGCAAGAGACGTCTCGTGTCGTCTCGCGTGCTGCACGCGCAGAGCTCCAGTGGGGTTGTCGCACGTGCAGAAAGACTATAGTTCCCTCAACGCGTTGCGTCAGTGAGGGCCTAGCTATGGCGCCTGTAGCGCGTCTTCGACTGGTGTGTTTAGCGTCCTATAGACGTTTCCACTGTTTACAGAAATCACAGTCCACACGTGTTAAATCACAGTCCAGAACGCGCACGTTCGTCGCTTCGGAAAGCGAGCAAATCACGCGCCATACGCATGAACACTGAAAATGGAACCTGCCAAGTGTCCTTTTTTGGAAAGGTCTATACTGCCCATAACTTAAAAGTGGTCCCGAAGTGGCAACAAATGGAGTCACAGAAGCCAGTGTGTCTAGCTGTTTGATGTCGCGATCTTGGCGAATGGTCGTAGAATTGCTGGCGAAAAGCATAAGCGAACGCGAGTGCCGCTGCCGTCGCGGCGATCCCAACTTCTTTCTGTCTGCCGGAGCTCCCCGTGGACTGTCCCCCTGGAGAGCCACCTGCAACAGAACAGGCGTCTGCCATATCCACCACCTTTGCTGTGACGCCGCCAGGATCGCGGCCGACGACAGCATGACACTTCCATAGGCCTCTTGCGCTGAAGCTTGGAACGAACTTTGGCGCCCTCATTTTGGGTAGTACAAGCTCATCTGATTGGGCATCGCACTACTTCTGGCACGTTGTCTCAACATTTTTTTCTTATTTTTCTTGGGTGCTAATGAACAATAAAACACTTTTGGACGTCCGATATCGGCTAGATTTGACGCCGCAAGACAATCGAAAGTGTCAGTTTGATGCCATCACAGCTAGGATACGCGTCTCTTATCCCTGGGTGGTGACGTGAGAACACCTGTCGTCCCGACGCTTTTCCTTTTTTTTTTCATTTGTACTTTAGAACACGTGTAACGCCTTCTCTTGGCTTACGTTCTTAACGTCTTAGCGTTGCCCTGTGCTTCGACGACGTTCTAATTGTTGTTGTTTTTTTGTATTTTCCTCGTGATCTCGGGTTCCACACCAGAGCAGGCACGCTCCTGCGTGTTTGACAGTCTGAGATGCTCAAGTTTGTACGACCCAAAACAAGTCCTTGGAAGGCCCTTTTAGCAGCGCCCCCTGGCCAACGCAGGAGGGCTATGGCGTCATCTGGCGGAAATTGAGGGACCGATGTTTGGACACTGTAAACACACCAGTCGTATAGACGCGTTCCTGGAACCATAGCCAAGCTGGCCGTTTCAGATTGGTTTATTGCAATGCAGTTTTAATGCCATACTTTGAAAGTACAGGGTGGCACAAAAAAAAAATTACATGTTTTTTTGTTTTTTTTTTACCGCAAAAATAAACTAGGCATCGCCGAACGCTCATTTTCCGCCCAAAGGTAGCGCTAGAGGTCACAAACAGATGCCAAAGTTTCAGCCCGATCCGATACCTTATTCAAATGTTATAAGTGATTTTCTGAAAAGTTCAATGGGAAAAAGGCGGCCGACAAAGCTTTCGAATACATGGTGCTCTATGACACCAGAAACCGAAAACGGGCAAAAATAGGCTCCATTTTCCCATTGAACTTTAAAAAAAAATCACTTATCACTTTTAAATAAAATATCGGATCGGGCTGAAACTTTGGCATCTGGTTGTGACTTCTTGCGCTACCTTTGGGAGGAGAATGAGCGTTCAAAGATGCCTAGGTTATTTTTGCGGTAAAAAAAAAAAATCCTGTAATTTTTATTTGTTACACCGTGTATAGGGTTACTTAAAATGACACCAATCGTCCTTCTGTTTTGTGGAACAAAATAATGAAAAACAACTAAGGCGGAGCTGAGACCGTAAAACCCGTGACTTCCGAATTTCAAAAACTTGCAGCAACCTTCATGATATACAGCCTTTTGTTATAGTTTCACTGGTTGCTTGTGTGCATATCAGCAAGTAAACATGCTTAGTTGATTTAGAAGGATGCGTTTTTGAGTCAGTCAGCCTGGCTCTTTTTATATTTTCACATCAATCAATCCCAATATTAGTAAGATATATTTTAACTTTGGGCTAATAAAAATTACATCAACGAAACGTCGCTCCCGCATTTCTCAGGGAAAACAGGCAAAACTCTGGATTAGGATACGACAAAATATTTTATTAAACAAATATATTATAATTCTCTTAATCGTGGCGTATTAAATATAAGCCAGCTCTCTTGAAGAGCTCGTAGATCTTTCGAAAACGTACATATGTCTTCGACGCTTTTCGGCACAAAGCGATTGAACCCACTGGAGAAAAGTCGCTGGCAACTGGAAGCAAATCAGGAAAAATAAAATAACTCAGTACTCGGCAATACATTATTTAAATAGCATGCCTTATAATTACGCTATTTTGTTGGGTCGTGTTCTATTGCTAGAGTTCACCGTCGAAAGGTTTGAAAGAACATAGGAAATGATATCTCAGTACCTTTCTTTTTTTAGAGAAAATTACTCTCGGAAGTAACTAAGTGTTCAGTGCAGCCTTTTACACTGTGAACACCGGTCATCGCCTTTTCTTTTATTGGCTAAACCAATGAGGAAGGCGACTAGCGTCGTGCTTTAATCGACAATGCAGTATTGATTGAAAAAGAGGTGAACTCCTTTCTATTAATTCGACAATCTGGCTATCAGAGCATGATGCCAAACTGCACTCTTTTGAAGCAGTCCAGATATCTCCGAGACGTTTATATTTCCACATATTTTTTAAACATTTTTAGAAAAAGTATTTCCAAAGTGACGCTGCTCATTTGTTTCGGTTCAGGTCGCGTTGTTGAGTACAACCTAATTTTGAGCATCTTCATTACGGCATTCGATTCGCACATGAAAGTGATGAGTCGTCATGTGCAATGCGAAAAATATACCTCCAGGTTTTTTTTTGTTCTTTTTTACAAAAGATCTAGGTAGCCATTGTAATTTTTATATTCTCCTCATGTATATTTTGTTATTGCAATATGCTTGCTGTGGTAATTTCAGTTAGAGGTATGACAGTGAAAAGTCATGCTGATTAGTTATTTTGCATACCCAAATGAGAATGACTCCAAGCAATGCCATGGAACCATTCCTGTAACCGAATGTCTCTGCCAAGTATCCCGCGACAGGCGACGTTGCTATTGCACTGAAAACAAAAATTGATATTATTATTACGTTAACAGGTTGAAACCTGGACAATTTAATGTTATATATTGAGCAATAAGCAACGCAGAAACTGTTTGTCAACTAAAAGAAGACGACACACGTCTGACGCACCTCTGAACCTGTATAGATAAGTGGCTTTTGAGTTCTATTATTTTTGTCTACGGTGCTTTGCATGATTACTATTGCTGTTTATTAGATATATTTCATGCTAATATTTGAAATCGTGCATGGTACTTACGCTTGTTAGAAGAGAAACACAGATTCAGAATACCTTGAGATAGTTGTACAGAAGTTACACAAGCTGCCCTATAATTTTATTTCACATGCATAGCGTGTACAGGACTACTTGATATGTGCTAAGTTTTGTCTTTGCGATGAACTTCATGAAGTTTGCATTGTAAATAACTGAAGCCAAACTGATAAAGAGGCTTAATTTCATACAACGTCAGCGACTTCTATTGTTAAAGAATACATAATTATAATGCCCAGCATATGGTGTTAACTTGCTCGTCTTCCTAAAGTTCAAGGACACACAACAGCAATTACAAGTGTAAGAGTACTCACACTGTCATCAGTGAAGAAAACACTACGCTGGAGACGAAGCTGATCGTGCGAATGGTGTCCGGGTAGCCACGCTTACTGCAAAGTATCACATGATAAACCGTACTCTGTGATGTACAGCAATTATTAATAGAGAGACTACGCAAATTAATAAAACAACATGTAATGAAGATGACGCACACTGTATAAAGGTGTTGAAACGTGGTTTGATGCATGGATATTTAGAAACCAAAGAATAAAACGGCCCTAAAATGTGTCTGATGCACTGCTTATGTGCAGGCGTAAACGCCGTGAGATATGCCTCTCATGTATCCAGAAAAACAAATCAGAAAAACTCATTTTAGCACTAAACTAAGATCAATAATTTCTGCAGTAAATCCAGTGGCGCAGAAGCATCCTTGCGTGACATAGTGTGGCGATTTTTGCGTTATAAACGAGGGAGGACCCGTTTGCGAGAGGAATCAGAAGGTAGCGTTTCTGTTGTTCTACCTCTAATGCTTCCAGATCAAGGGAATCAGTAAAATGCGTGTGTTCGGCCACAATGTGTCACGCTGGCACTTATGACGACACATTGCACTGCGCCAGTTCACAGTGGAAACAATACATGACTTATGTTTGGGTGACTTACAACACACAAAACAGAAGCAGGTCACAGCGGAACGTATAATGGTTAGTCTATAGAGTCTGTGCCGCACTTGTAACAGAACCAAGTTATTGAAAAGTAATTTTACAACTTCCACTCCCTGAAAATGAAAATTAAGCTGATCATGATACGTTAAGCAAACAGCGCCCGAAGATATGTTACTAGCTGGAACTTACCTTGTTGTTATCTTCTTCTAGGTTTGTTTCCAGGAAGGCATACAAACACGGCCTAGTTGGTGTATTGTGAACAAACAACTCGAAAAAACAATATCCAACGCTTACATGTTTTTCTTTTTTTCAGCAGTTGTGCTTGTGTTTTTGTTTATGTGCAAAGGTACAAATCAGAAACACAATTATTCAGCGTACTGCGCCTCATGATCGCGGTGCTTCAGCTGTACTGTACTGCCGTGCATCTGACTCGTATAGTGAAGACTAAAAGAAATTGTAAAATTTATTACCCTGCAACCTTGAGAGCGTGGCTGTAGTGGCAAGCAAATTGAGCCGCCGTTCCTACTCCAATAAAAACCTGGGCCAGGTAGACCATCCAGAGGGTTCTTGTGAAGACAAAAAATTGAAGTGTGAACATACAGAGGCACAAATAATTAGATGTATATAATTGTGGTGAGGCAGATGAAGGAATAAAAAATAAAGTGTCTCGGTCTGCTTTCGAGCTGGCATTCCAGGCTTAACCCGATTTAAGAAAACTGAATAAAGTATAAACCAATAGGAGTTTTATAAAAGAAGCGAACTTGTAAAGAAAAAAAGAAAAAGAAGAAAACAATCCTGGTAAAACTTAGCCGATGGAGCGGGCCCCAAAATCAGCGGCTGTTGTTTAAAATTAATATGTGGCTCTTTTCGTTGCTTGCTCCTTACTGTTTTCTTTTATAGTCGCCGACAACAACGTTATTAAAACAATGAGCTGGGAAACTCACCCTTGAAACACGGACCGCTCGCGTCCACTGAGATCAAACTGGATACAATAACACAGCCGCCCTTTCGCAGCGAGTGAAAACACGAGTTTTGCTTTATATAGCCACGCCGAGATGGCCCTGCAAGATGGCGCCACCGGCCCTTGCGTGACTTAGCGCGACTCGACTGAGCCGGTACGTGTGGCCGTGCAGTTCCCGCAGTGCGGGAGAAATTGCAGCGTCGAGAATGCGTCTAGTCCGGTTCTCGAGTACGGATCGGAGCCACTTTTTTCACAGCAGGCTCCTATGGCGCAGTTTACCAACTGAGTAGCTCAAGCAACCTTGACGATAACTTAAGAAGCGCAGGTCTAGCGAGTCTCAAGAATCGTATCATCGCTCCGCACTCAATGAGATTGCGGCATAATTAGCAGATAAGAATCTCAAAGAACAATTCACAAAGCAACAAGCGGAACAATCTATATGCCACGACCTACGTTTCTTGTGCTTTCAGTAACTACAAAATCTGCAGCGGTTATTATTTTTTAACTGTGTTTTTCTTCTGCTATGCTAATTTTTAGGCCTACATTACTTTTGCAATGTTCTTTATCATACCGCGGGGACCCAAATCTGAGGGAAGTCTTCAAAGTAACCGCATAAGCCCGCTTGCTAACGCGTCGCGCTTTTCCACATCTGTGCCTAACGTTGGTGGAGGCATCGCATCAAAATTTCACAAGCAAACACACATGAGTAAAAAGCAAAAAAAAAAAAAAACGACGGCAATATTTTGTTTTTATTTTTTATTTACGACGTTTGTTTGCTAAACGCGGAACCTCTCTCTGGCGCGCAAAAGCCGACAAATGTCGACAGCAGTGGCGGATTAGGGGAGCACGGGAGCCTGTATTACAAAATTTCCAACTGCTCAATCACGGGTCACGTGGCTTATGGGCCGCGATTACAATACGAGCTGCGAGGGAGGTGCCGAAAACGTTCATCGTCTCCAAACGTCTCCGCCTTTCCGCCTGCTTTCCTCCTCACCCCGCGAAAGCTCAGCGCATGCGCACTTGCGATCAGTCTCCGCGGGAGGCGTCCGCCATTAAATTGCAAACCTTCCCATGGTCTCAGGTCTCTCTTCAATCTAGGCTGTCTAAGGATATATCTGCAGCCGCCCGGTCGCGCCAGAAGCAGACGACGTGTAGCTGAAATTACTCGACGAACCACCTGTTTTATTTGTTTTGAGTCGATTTATTGTGTTTTATTATGAACGAGAGAAAAAATCATGCGCTGGCCATTTTTGGCACCGAAAACGCGCGCGCCGTTTACGACCCGAAAAAGTTGTCTGCTTTTAGCGCAACCGGGCGGCTGCTCAGCTGCTGTAAGCCGCCGGGGCCACTACCGCTATCTGTCAGTTGTTGCGAAAGTCGGAGGCCATAGGTTGAAATTAAATGTTTATTTTTTATTGATGTAAGTTCGTAAAATACATTATATGGAAGACTGGGCGCCTCCCAACAATACGAAACAAACGAAAAAAACATGACAAATACTTTGTATGGAAATGCTTTACGGGAAAGTGCCATCGTAGAATCCTCCACTAACTTTCACGGGCGAAAGATCACACGCCAAATTTAGCGGCCACTGGTCATGGGATTTTATCACCGTAGCGATGGTGACGGGACTCTATCGTCGTCGCTTGACAGGGTCTCCTGACCATTGCCTGCTATACGGAGAGCAACTCGTCTGCTTCTTGCACAGAAGTTGTAATGAAGTCTAAACGACTCCGAGCTCTGATTGGCTTTGATTGAAAGGATAATGGGAAATCCTCAATGCTGTAGATCCATTCAGGCCTACCCACTATTTTTTTTTCAATCAACCAAAAAGAGCCCGGCGTTCTGACATCATTGCAACTCCTGTGCAAGAAGCAGACGAAATTGCGCTCCACACAGTTGGCGGGTGATGTGGTTCCTCCGGATTTTTCGGATTTCGTTGACTTCCTACATCTTGTACTTTGACGGCTATTGCAATAGGGACCTGCGCAGCAGCGCTCCCTCGCTGATGGCAGCTCACTCCCCATGACTGGCATAAGCGATCGTTTTTCTATAGTGACAACTAATCATGTTATCTTCGAAGGTCAAGGTAGGAGTCTCGGTACACATATGATTCCACATAAATATACTAACCCCAAATCATATTCTATGTGCGCGTCTGGTACGACCAAAGCGCAATCTTTTTTTTAAATATTGTTTGTGTAATACTACGCCGGGACGAATAACTTTTATTATATTTTTCATCTATTTTAGCAGATTATTAGTCTAGTGCCGCTCGTCGACATGCAAACGAATTGCTAATATTGAAAATAAAATAATCCAGACGAAAAACTTGTTTTATTGAAATAGGAATCTGTTCAGCGTCATCGAGGTAGCACTAGTGACTGAAAGTTTGTAAACGAAATACAGAAACATTCCCAAAAGAAGTGAAGAAAATTTATTTCGGGCACAGCTATCATTGATTAACTTGAATGCAAACATATTCGACGGAGATCTGTCTGGTTAGGAAATAAAAAGACTGGCTGAAAAAAATTTGAAACTCTAATCACGTTTGAATAAAAAAAGGATACCCTGCGTTTGGGGACCAGCTCGGTCCCTTGGTCAAGAGTGACTATGGGTTGGGCGAATCTTCTTCGTCCTCTTCATCGGTGGTCACTGCACTTTTCCGACGTGCCATGTCTGTATGCTCGACGGAGGAATCTCTCCGAAAAGAGGTGTGCAAGATCAAGGCCGATCTTCGAAACAACGGCTATAATATAAGATTTATCAACCGAGTATACAAGAAGCTGCACCCTCCCCGTCTCTCCACAGCTCGGCCCCTTCGAGCCGCATTTGCCTGCCATACATAAGGAACTTCAGCGAGACCATCGGACGCACCGTTCGCAAATACGGAAGAGCGGTCACTCACAGATCAGTGCCAACCATCCGTCACCGACTCCCCCTTCCCAAAGACAGACCGGGAAAGGAGAAGGCTCAAGGTCTCGTCTACCGCATCTCATGCGCGGACTGCCCTCCTGTCTGCGTGGGAGAAACAAAGAGCTTGCCAGAACGCATCCGCCGCCACAAATATGACGTGAAGAAGGACGACGTCCAAACCAGTGGTTTTCGGCTCGGTATAGCCTCCCCTGAACCGTTCCGTTTTGTATTCATGGGAGTCGCTGGAGCGTGGGCGCCTCGAGGACACAGCTTTCGGGGGCAAATGCGTCTTGGGCTCCCTGGAGCATCACGTCGATGGGGGGCCATGTTGGAATTGGCCAGCGTCTTAAGTTTCCTTTCTATAACATCTCCGGGTCCCTAATCCACGAGTGGGTCTTATAATTTATCATGTGTTTTTTCTACGCTTTTGCGCTTTGTTTTGTGCAAACTGATTGATATAAAACCTTCAGAGATTATATCGAAAGGAATAAAAGGATGGGAGCTCACGTAAAGGTGGTGTTCTCTCTCTCGAAAAACGGAGAGAGAGAACACGCGCCTCCTGCGACTCCCCCTTCATCCCCCGGCCGTGCCCCGGACTCACCGGGAACGTCTTCGACTCGGCGAGATGCTTCCTCCGTCCCGCGCCCCATCCCCATGCCCGTGGAGAGGGTAATGAACGAGACACCCGACTTAAGCACCAACAACGGCGAAACAACGAGAGTGAGCATGCCAACATCGAACAGCTTCTAGTGCCTTGGGGGGGGGGGGGGGGGGGGGCAATCCCGACAGGAGCCTAACGTCGGAAGAGCAGCACCAACCAGTCATGATCCGCCAGGTGAGCGCCGTCCATGCGGGGTTGCGCCTGCCGAATTCCTCACCCAGGATGGCTACACGCTGGTCACATACCGATCGGAGAGAAAACTCAAAAAGCCAACTGACAAAATTGATAAACTCTACACCGTGCTCTTTCATCCCTCGCTAGAAAGTCACCCATTCGAAGCAACACAACGGAGCAAAAGTTCGAAAGAAATCAGAAGCGCTTTCAACAAGACGGACGTCAAAAACATCCGACTAAATACTTCTAAAAGCATGCTAGCGGTTGACACACCCTACATTGAAACAAGAGACAGGCTTCTGCTCATCCGCAACCTGGTCCAAATTCCGGTGCTCTCTTTTCCAGCTACGCCGACCAACGCGTCCGTCGAAACAGTGCATGACTTGCCCGGCGAACATTCTCTACAGGTGATTCGGACTCAGGTGGAGGCAAAAGGGGCCATTCTGGACATCGCCCGTAAGGGAAAAGGCACGTCAATCTTCGTATTTTATGAGGGCCCAAGTATGCCTGACCACGTGAACCTGGGCCCGTGGTGGTACAGGGTTTATCCGGCTAAAGAGCAAAAAACGGCTCAAACAGATCGCCACCACGACCGGCGGAACTCCATGGAGGTGCCCCCGTTCACATCAATATCAATATCGGAACCGCCACAAGCAGAAAACAACCCTTGGAGGGGCAAACCTACCTTCGCGCGTGCACTCCATGCACGTCACGAACCACCTAGCCGGAACGCAGATCTCTCCGTGTGCCACAAACCCACCACCCACACTTGGTGCCGCGGTGCAGCTGTGTCGGAACGGCAAGGAGAGATATCCTCCTCGAGACGCGGGGACACCTGGATTAGTGGAGACATGAATACTCCGGGGCACCCAGCATCGTCAAACTGTGGCCGCAATCGCCAACTCATGCGGTGCAGCCAAGGAGATAGCGGGATGCCCAGACGGGAGATGCGCTGCCGATCCGTGCCATCACCCAGCGAGCGGTCCCAATTGCGGAGAGCGATGACTGGAGGTCAGCATGTCGAGCCCTATCGTTTGCCGGAATCATCCTCCCGCGGGGCATTTTGGCCGGCACGGAGTGAGCCTCCTTTTTTCGACATCGATATGCGACGGACGGAAGCAGTAAGTTGGCCACCGCTTGCCTCGCTGCTCCACGAAGAACACCAGAGGGAAGACAAACGTCCTTACACAAACGGGTCCACCTCTAACGCGTCTGAGAGAAGCCGGAGCGGGAATAACAACAGCAGAAGGCATCCCACGGAAACAACCAGCCTCCCCAGCAAAACAGCTTGTGGGACTCACCCAACCCTCAAGCATACTTCTCTGGCAGCCGACCCCAACCAGCCTCGGCTCCTGGTCTCCCCAAGTGATCGCCATCGTCCCCCTCCCAGTTCGCCTCAGGCGCACGCTGTTGCTCCTCCTTCTCTCTTCCCGGATCTTCTGAGAGGGAATGCGACAGCAGCGCGGTGCATGTGCGGTCACTCGGGGAATTCCGCGGAGGTGCTGAATGACTTCCATTAAAAGTGTGTAGCGACGGAAATGATCCTTCATCACACCTTCACTTCACTGGTTAAATAACTGATCTCAAGTCTGCTCGAGGCTAGTCCGCAAATGACGAGAGCATTTGACGGAAGCCGAACCCCACAGAAAAATACTAGTACTGCCCGACAACTATCAGACACTTAATCATCACAGCCACATTTCGGAGGTGCAGAGGAGTTCCCGCCCCTGCCCTCTCGGCGGGCAACGTCTACAACCGTCAACACCCAAGACTTGGTGTCGTCCGTGCGTAAAAATATCAGCCGCGATCGACCTCTGAATACGCCACCATCGCCGTCCCCAACACAACTGGATGAAACGCTTCGTGCAGCTATCCAGGGTGAAATCGGGGCACCCCTGACGGTCCTCGTCCCAAGAATCGTGGCTGAGCTCAAATCCATGATCATCACCACCATCTCAGAACTCCACGCTCCCACCCTGGACACAGAATGATGAACCACACTAACAGCATCGCAATATTTACGGAGGCCTTAGTGAGCGCGCCATGGATCCTACAGGGGAACTGTCGCACGCTTTTCAACAAAAAGAGTGAACTCACCCATCGTATTCAGACACAAGGCAGACACAGAGCCATGCTTCTTCAAGAGGTTAACGGCACCTCTGTGGGCCTACCAGGCTACGAACACTACGTGAACCCATCCATACCCCACAAGCCTACCCGCGCCACCAATTCCGTTCCTGCTTGCAACGGACAAGCGGCCATTTACATAGATCGCTCCCTGCCACAAGCTGAAATCGACACAACTACCTGGTGCACAGCCAGACAGGAGATCGTGGCAGTCCGAACCCAACTTCGCATGCGCAAGTACGTGCTCGTCTCGGCATACTACCGCCCACAGCAACCTCGTAAAAAGCGTCCAGACTGGGGCTGGATGTACCACATACGCCAAAATTTTCCCAAAGACATCATTCTCATTGGAGGGGACTTCAACGCCCGACACCTGGCATGGAGATACGACACAAGTAACCTCCGGGGAGAAGCTCTCTTCCACGGGGCGCAGACTTGCAAACTGCAGTTCGTCAATGACCCGGACCTTCCGACCAGGCTCGGACAGGGTAGACGTCAGAATGACTCCACGCCTGACCTCACCTGGGCGTCTCGTCACGCCTTCCTGGACTTGACCCTATTCAACGACCCCATGGGCAGTGACCACCTGCCTATCTTTATCACGCTCAGCAATGCACTGCGGCCCACCCCTTTTAAACGCACTTCCAAGGTTGTCAAATGGGATCGCTACCGGGAGCTATTGAATCAGTGGGACGACCCCGATACGTGGGACGACCCCAACACGTCCAGATCACCTGACTTAGTACTCGCACTGCTCAAGGCGACAAAAGACCAGGTCACCACAACCCCGCAAACAGACCCTGACAAACCCCACCTAGACCTCCACCTCCTCAAACTTTGGGAGTCTCGTCTCACGGCACTAAGTCGGTGCCGCGAGCATGGCAAGACTCTCCGTCTACGCACTCAGCTTGACACCGCCACCGCGGAGGCGAAACAATACTGCTAGGTACTGTCACAAGATGAATGGCACGACCTTTGCAACCAGTTCAACGGCCGGATGCATCTTTCTACGGCCTGGAATTTCTTCAGAAGTTGGCAGGGGAAATCGAAACATCGAACGGCAGCGCAGACAGTGGCGCTACGCCAGAACAAATCTGACACCGAGTTTGCATAGGAGGCGGCTAACGTTTTTTTCCCGCAATCCACGTCCCCGGACACGACTTGCTACTCTCCCGAAGTTTCCGTGGACGGAGCACATACATCCGACGCTCCGTTCACGCTGGCAGAACTGCAGGACGCACTCGATCACTCGAACATGAGGAGCTCGCCGGGTCCGGACGGAATGACGCACCCTGAGCTTCGCAATTTACCAACGGAGTACAAGCTCAAGATACTTGAATGGATGAACGAAGTGTGGGAAACCGGCCGGTTGCCAGGCAACTAGAAAACGTCGCTGGTCATTCCCATCCCAAAGCCAGAAAAGCCATCCACGACGATGCGGAACCTCCGTCCTATCTTGCTGACCAGTAACATATGCAAGCTGAGGAGCGGATGGCCCTTGCCAGAATACAATGGCTCCTCGACAAGAAGGACCGCCTGCATCACGGCCAGACCAGGTTCCGATCAGGCCTCAGCACCCAGGACAACTTTTTGATGCTCCATCATGACGTCCTGGCGGACCCCTCATCAATCCAACCCAAAACGATAGCTGCTGTGGATGTTCAGAAAGCATTCGACTCGGTGCCGCACTCATCGGTCATTGAGAGTGCAAAGCTCATGAGCATTCACGGCCGTGCTCTCAGCTTTATCAGGAATTTTCTCAAAGATCGAAGGTTTCAGGTGAAGATCGGGAGCAATGTCGGGCCCGAAACCATCAATCACTTTGGAGTGCCGCAAGGGGCGGCATTGTCACCAACCATTTTTAATATGGTTATTGCTCGCCTCTCACCGCGTCTCACTTCCATTCCGAATCTGCGTTTTGCCATCTATGCAGATGACATGACTCTCTGGTCCACGACAGACAGCGTCGGGGAGCAAGAACATACACTACGATGCGGCCTCGACGCTGTTCAGTCTTTTCTGGAAGACGTTGGTATGACCGCTTCTCTGGAGAAGACTGAATACGTCGTGGTACTCTCTGGCCTTCAACACCCCGCCGACGAAATGCGCTGCCTTTACAAATTAACACTGAACAACACCACTATCAGGCGAGAGCGAACTGTGCGCATTCTCGGACTATTCATAGACGAGGACGGCAGAGCCGGGACATGGATAAGTAGGGTCAAGAAAGAAGGCACCCAAATCATTCACTTGATACGACGAGTTACAAACCGCAAATGGGGCACAGGCGAAAAAGAGACCAGACAGCTCGTCCAGGCCCTCTTCTCCTCAAAGGTGCTCTACGGCTACAACTACCTAACACAGTGCCAACGCGACACCGTCGAGAACCTTAACAAGGAAGCGATACGGCTTATCACAGGCCTTCCCAAGCACACCTGGCTATCGGACCTATACGCTCATGGAAATCTCAACAAGCTCGAGGATGTAGCTGAACAACTCATGTCTGCACAGCTCACTCGGTTGCTGTGTACCAAGGCAGGCCAGGCCATTCTCCAAGAGATCGGGCGCCTACCATCGTCCGCACCAAAACCTCCGCCGCTGCCACCACCACCCTGGGAAAGGCACGTCACCTTAACAGCTGACGCTCCCTTACCACGACGCATGGACGCCGACCATCCAGAGCGACGAGCATATCATGCCATGGCGCACGAGCGGCACGTTGCTACCCTCGACCCACGACGACACGTCGTTTACTATACGGACGCTGCTAGCGGCCTCGTTCCTGCCCAGGGAGCACCCCCAACGTCGGCTGCGTGGGTTAACATTACCCACTTTGATGTGTGGTTCCAGCGGCTCCCCAAAGGAGTGTGCATTAAGGGTGCCGAGTTAGAAGCCATTGTACAAGCCGCCCATCATGCTGAACACAACCACTCAGAAACATCAACCACAAACATCACCATCTACACAGACTCGCAAGTGGCCTACTCGGAGCGCCGCCACGCGTCCAAGTCGACCAGCGACCGCGTGCACAAGATCTATGGCATCGCGTCCCGCCTGCATACCAACCACCACACTCAACTCCGTGTCGCCTGGGTACCCGCCCACTCGGGTATTCGGGGAAACGAATGGGCCCATGACGAGGCGCGTGCAGCACTGAGCAAACCTTCCGCGCCAATCGTAACCACCATCTACAGCGGGCCCCATTTCGATTCTTCGCAACCCGACGACAGTCAGCCGGACCTCACTGAGAGAGCCGCGCTCGCCAAGCTGGAGCAAAAGAAAATACTCCACAACCTGAGGACTGCGGTCTCCCTTTTCAACAGGCACAACAGAATGATACCCCCTATGCCAGCAGGAGTGAGCCTCAAGTCCCAGACTCTCGTCCGTCGTACCGCCACGAACACCCTTATGTTGCCGGCCCTGCGCAACCGCATATTTCAAGATAACCCGCAGCAGGGCTACTGTACAGCATGCAACACCCTTGCGACGACGCAGCACGTTATCTGGGAGTGCCCCGAGCACGCTGCTGCTCGCTTCAAGGTCTTGGCTGACATCCCGGTAGCAGACCAACCTAACACCTTTGAGGACTGGGTGAGCCCACAAGACAAGCTGCCGCCTACAGTGCGGGTCCTATGGAATCAGCTCTGCAGCTTCTTCTACGCGGACGGCGGACCAGCGGGGCTCTTGCCCCGATGGCCATCGGTGACTGTGAACTCCCTTCAATAATCCCATCGCACGGTCGCGCTTTGGAGCGTTTGGCGACGTTTTGCAGCGCCCCATAGTGAAACGGCAGTCGGCCGCTCTCGGGCGCGGCTGTGTGTATGTTATTAATTTTTTTTTGCCACAGCGGATGCTTTAAAGCAAGAGCAGCCATGTCTGGCATTAAATAAAGACGTTTTTCAACTCAACTACAAGCCAGTGACCTCGCTGAACACGCCGAAAAGCTGGGTCACAGCGTGTACTTCGAAAAGAGCGAGATTCTGGCCACGGAAAAACACAAGCGTAGACATCTGCACCTGGAGTCCTGGTATATCCGAACAACAAAAGAAAACGTCAACAGATGATCGGGCACCCTCCCAAGCGTATACGTCTCAGGGCTTCGTCGCTTCACGGAAAAACACGGGCCCTACCTTTCGAACCGGGTTCCAGCGCTGGATATTCTTGATGAAGAAGAAGTTGAAGATTATTAAGATGATATAGATGAAGACGACAAAGCAGATTGACCCAACCCATAGTCACCCGTGACCGAGGGACCGAGCTGGTCCCGAAACGTAGGGTATATTGTTTTTATTCAAACTTGTTTAGAGTTTCAATTTTTTTCAGTTAGTCTATCATTGATTCATTTAAAGGAAAATTATCACAAGGCAGCTGCTCTCTAAAGCAGCACCGAGCGTTTAGGAAAGGCGCTATTTTAATGTTAAAATATCACAGCCACAACACTCGCAAAATTATATTTTGATTGAGCATTTTTTTAAATTTGTTTTAAAGCTGCTTGGTCGGCCATTGATTTGCATTACTCTAAAAATAAACTGAAAACAAAACAATCATAGACGATCAGTGCACATCTTTGCTAAAGACAATGGAGGCAAATTCGTAATATTTTTAAATCTGGACTGAAGACTGTGAGATGTGTCAATTAGGAGCATTTACGTATCGACCCAATACAAACAGTGAAGTTGCTTTCTTTCTAAAAAAATACACATTCGTCATCATTACTGGGTATAGCGGATGCAATATGGAGAGCGAACATTTTATCAAAGGCTTCCAATTCAGACTTACGGTTCACATGAAATGAAAGGTGCAGGTCCCAAAATGAGGTAGGCGAGGATGGTTAAAACATGACCAAACAATCCGAAAAATGTTTCCATCTGGAGATACCAATACAAACTTAATAAAATAATGTTTGTGGTTGTTGAATTAAACAAAAGTGTTTATGTTTCTCACCTTCAGACTGCACAAAATCGCAGATGAAAGAGAGCCTATTGTGTAGCTGGCATATTGCACCATAAAAACGACGCCGACTTGTGTACTGTCCATCTTGAACTGCAAGAACATAATTTGTTAAAATAAACAGAGTAATAATACACGTAGAAATAAACAAATCACTTTATTATTACACTATAAGGAATGCCTGCACGTCTACTTACCAACAAAACCCTCGAAGAGCCAATCTCTGCGATCTACGAAATCAACTCAGCGAATGATGAGGCGGAACATCTGTTTACACCTCAAAATTAAGTCTGCGCTGTGGCACTACGCAATGCAGGCATGACGCTTCGCATTGCGTAATGCCACAGTGCAGACTTCAATTTTAGGCTTAAACGGATGTTCCGCCGCTTCATTCGGTGAGCTGATTTCGCAGATCGCAGAGATTGGCTCTTCGAGTGTTTTGTGGGTAAGTAGACGCGCAGGCATTCCTTAGAGTGTTGTAGGTTGTCGAGTGCATTGTGCTATAAGTTAAAGTGAAACTCCAAATAACCTGTATTGTTTTGCGCCGATCCTGAGCGTTTTTTGAAAAAGTCACTTTTACACAAAATATATAAAATCACCGCGTCATATTATTAACTGGTATAGTCGTAATAAGGACAAACATTTAATTTTAAAGAGAATCAGTATTTCGGTTTTTAAGCTATAAAAAATCAGACAAGAAAGCCCCGATGCAAACATGTTGGTGAAAGTGAAACATGCATGATTACTTTAGCGAAGATGTTTTTTTCAGACATCTTTACGTTTGTGTTGTCCTTGAGAAAACCCGTCTCGGTTAAAGCCAGCATCTGTGCTTGCATCAAAGAAAAAAAAAGTAGGAAGAAAATCGCAAAAAATCACTATCGGTCCTGTTAATCGTGACATGAATTTGCTTTACAGAAAAATTTTCTTGGTACATTTAGAACACACTTAACACCGTATTATTGTAACATGCATCAGAGCGTTTTTTTTTTTTCAATGAGAAGTTTTATGTAGGCATTTCATACGCTACGCCTTATCAGGGTGCGTGTCCTCAAAAACGTTATGAAGTATAATTGGTTTACAGTACCTGTGTGGCCAAATAAGGCTGAAGAGTCGGTTCATTAAAGGCCATGATGACCCAACTTAACATCATCGATCCAATATCAATTGCAAATGCCGGATTCAGCAGCAACCTGTAGTAACTTGCATGCAGCGACTGAGATTCCTCCAACATAGGCCCCTCGCACTTGGCTAAAGCACAGATCACAGAGGCAACATAAACAGAGAACCGTGGTAGCTAACCTTGAATAGGCTAATGCTAAAAAGCGTTTCGGACAGACATATATGAAAAAATGGGTTAGGCAAGGAGCTGGAGGGTGTTCCTTTACATGACATTTCTGCAAGAACGTCAGAAGTCAGAACAATCAGAAAAATGCAAGAGAAAAAGAAACACTCTTTTTTACTTATTATCTATATTCAGAATCAATACATGAAAAGTGTCTCTCGAAGTCTATTGTCATCATCATCATTATCTAGCCTTCATTTATTTAGGGCCCATAAGACGTTATTTCAGGGAAACGAATGGATACAATAAATACAAAATTCAGTAGAAAAACACAAGAGAAATAAAAACTGTCTGCTTTCTGGTAAAAATATTTACTCGGAAAACTCTCAAACTGGGTTATTAAAAAAAACACACACACATACACCTGTAGTTTACATTGTTTGTAACGCAGTATTTTCAGCTAACTATTCTAGCTTCGAAGTCCTAAGACCGGATTTAAATTTCAATATTAAACGAATCTGTGATCATTATTGGAGGGAGACAATCGTATCGTTTATAAAGCCAAATTCCCCCCCCCCCCCCCCAAAAAAAAAGGAAAGAGTAATTAGTGGCTTTTCAAGCGCTTTATATGATGCATTGAGCAAAACGATAAATGAAACATGATTTTTTTATTGGTTTATTGTTATTGAGTGGCAACATTCATTGCTGGTGAGAGTTGACTGGGGAGTCAGAATGAGTTCAACTTAACACGCTCCCCAGTGATACACGCGCCGTGCGAATCCGAAATACAATTCGCATCGCAAGAACCGTGAAACAGCGAAAAAGTCCCAGCGAAACGGCGAAACTTATACCCCCCCCCCCTTTTTTTTTCTTGTGACGCAAGCAACCGCGCGTTGCTATGTGTGAGGGCGGCAGCGTCCATCTCCACGAGCAGCCAATCCGGCGCGAGTGCCGTTGCTAGGGTGTCTATCGCCTGCGCCCAAAAAAATATGCTGCCGGATAACGGTGCTTGACGTCCGAATATGTTCCGATAGTGAATAGAGACAAAAGATTGGCGTCTGCCCATTGATCATTCCAACCAGAGCTTTCTCATCTCTTCCTCTCCTCCAGTTTGTACCCGCATCGGCAGTGAACCATTTTAAATGTGTTGGAACGCTGAGAGGCGAGGTATGTTTCAGTCCGCGACAAAAAACGTACGCTTAATTGACTGCACCATATGAGAAGTACAAATCGTAAGGCTTACTTGTTTTTTCTTCCCCTGGAATTTTTTTTCTTGTAGCGATAAGAGGGATCACAACCAGCCCAATTGATCCAAGAACGAAGAACGGTAAAGGATATGCCCATAGCTGCAAAGATACGCCAGTAGATATATGTACATGCTTGAGTACAACAAAGGGTACTTCAGCTGTTTTGCTCAGAAGAAACCTCTGAAGTGTATATTGAGCACACCATTATTCGTGGTCCCAGTTATAATTTGCGTTATCATACATTTGTGGCTTTCATACATAATATAAAAATATACTGCATCTGAATTTTCATACGTGGTCTATTGAGTCATTTTTATGCAAAAATAATCTATAAGCCGGGAGACGTCATAACAAAAATAAGGACACCGACCTTACATAACAGACAAATTTATTGTCGTTTTAAATCAAAATAAATCTGTCGAAAGCGTCATAATACCACCGCAGTTATACTATGTTTTCGCGGTGCCATCTGCCTTTAGTCGACAAAACCATCCCATCTCCGTTGCTACCACCCGTGGCCAAGCGTGTTCGTTCAATAAACTAAGGTGTTTGCGCTTGCGTTCTTTTTTTCTGGATTTTTACCACCCGCTTTGAGCATCAGTGCTGCTGACCGGGTGCCGTGGGCTGTTGTGCCAATATCAGAGCATAAAAAGTCGATAATCAGAGAAGGAACGCGGAGGTCACTGAAGATAAAAGCCGACAGGAAACTCCCTGTTCCCCCTTATGACGCCACAGTGCACGCGTCTCAGAAGGCGGTGTAAGCCTCGAAGGGAACCACAAAATTAAATTTGTTTCCTTTTTCCTGTGACAACGAACGCATGCAAGCAGAAATCGTTTCTGTTCTTAATCTAAACGCGACAGAGACTCACTCGCACGACTATTCGTCCAAAGTTCGAAAATCGTAGCACTGCCCCTCAAAAGTGATGAGCGCTTTAACTCCCTTTGAAATATTCACAAACTCGGTTCAACGCGGACGTACTACCTTAAACTTTCCTCCCCCCTCTCATACCTCCCGACTTGAGAATGTGAGAAAAAGCCTCACACTCTCGAGATCTTCTGTATATTCATACCGCATCGAGATACACTTGAATTCCCGATCATTGGTGTTCTTCCAATCATCATATTTAATAAGAAAGGCAATCGTTATCTTCCTTCGCTGGTGGTAAAGTTTCCGTTGAAATATATGTGGACACTTATCTGTCGCTGAAGCTGCATGACCATCCTGGGGCGATATCGCGTTTGCGTTTGACAAATTTGTAATACGATTCTTTGATTTATGTCTGAATTACAAAATACTTCTGTTTTGAGTGCTGCACGGAAGAGTATACATTCAGGAGCCTATGAGGGCGTGGTGTAACACGAAAACTTAGTGAAGCGGGTCTCAACACATTAGAAACTGCCTTTCGATATCATAATCTAGGGTTAGAAATGACATTAGCCGTAACGACCTTTAGCTATAACTCGTCGCGTTGCTTAGACTATTTGATGGTCACCCTAAGTTAACGGTCTCACCTTTACCAGCGCTCCACCACTGACAGATCCAAGCATGTGGCCGATACCCCACATTAAGTCGATAGTAGACTTCAGTATGAAAACAGAACAAAGATGCACGATTTAGGACAGTTAATTCAATTACAATTTAAAGTTAACCCTAATTTTAAGGTACATCGTATGATCTTTCACTGTTGCATGCTTCAAAAAAGCAAGATATCGCGGTTTAAAAGCGCCTCCAGCACAAAACGTATTTCCGGCCTTTGTTGTTTAGAGAGTTTTGCACCCTATCTAGAGTGAGGCACACACCAAAGGACAGTATAACTAAAATACTGCAATCTTTGAAAGGTTAGCTAATGTTTGGTCTCCATAACATAAAATAAACTCGAAAGACTAACATAAACTGTTGAGGTATCTACAAGTGGCGTGACCCAGAGATTAGAAAACGCAAAAATAAACGAAACACGTGGGTGCCTCCAGAAGACAGTAAGCGGTATCTTTTATGTATACCACCGAGTTTTATAGTCTTACCGAGCGGTGTCGTTAAAGTTATTTTGTTCGAGTAGACGGGGGAAATGACCCGATTATGGCTGGCTTGAGGCCGCAGAACATGCTGCTTGAGATTAAAAGTTATATTTGTTTCCAACATCGTGTGTTTTGAACACGACCCTTAGACGCAGGCGAGATACTCACTTCCCAACCTCGCCAAACCAAGGGGTATGAAAGCAAGGAAGGCGGACGAAATACGATGTTGAGTATTCCAGCAATTGAGTGGGCGTCCTCGGTTTCTAAATGCTTATATATTTACTTACATATGTATTTACTTATCTCTACTTATCCTATTATATTTATAATTGGGCATTATTGTAGGAAAGTGAGAAGTATATATATATATATATTTGTTTAAGAAACTACAAACAGATACGTCGAAATATATACAGACATATAAACGCAATATGCAGTCATTAAGAAACCTTCCCTATTAGGAGAAAAAATATCATAGTAAAAACCTATAGGTACTTTTGTTTTACAATGAATGGAAAAGAAATCATTTGGAAGCATTGAAACACAATTAAAGGGTAATTTCTTTTCAATTATATTTTTGTTTCAGCCGTACCATTAAATAAACGGACAGGAGAAGCATTTCCTATTTAGTTCGCTGTAACTGAAGCTACAAATGTCAAAAATCTCCCTCGTTAACAATACCATTGCATATTGAATGGGACGGCACACTCTGAGTTCTGATTTGAAGTGAAAGGGAAAAAAAGAGGGCTACGTTTTGTTGCGTCACTTACAATAATCATTCCGGTATTTTCTGAGCAGGCTGCCGCACCGGCTGTGTACAGGCTGACGGCGTAAATCCCATCCATGAAGCCACCAAAGGTGGCCACTACTAACGATGTGCCCAACAAGGTTTCGCCAGACTGGCTCCAATAGACGAACCTTTAATGATAGATCCACACCTCTGAACGTAGCTATGTCAAAACATATCACGCGTATAACACATCACAATACAGTTCACGAAAAAACTCAAGTGTGGTAAAAAGAATCGAATTAGAACCCCCTAAAAGCCTCACGCTAGAAAAAAAAAAAAAAGCTTTATGAGGTTATTTGTCTGTAAACCTCCTAGACAGCATATTTTGACTAACAATACTAGATCCTAGCGAATAACGAAGATCAGAACAAGCTTATTCTCTAAATTCTGCGATGTGCGTAGAGACAATGGGCGAGTGAAACGTCGCGCTAGGTTTCCCTGGGTACATCGAATTTTCTGCTTTGAGAGTATTCTGAGCTTCGTCATTCGCTGGAATCCTAGTATAGTTTCCCGTGATTCGCTGTCCCACGTTCTGCAGGAAAGAAAACACACATATATTTTTTCGGAGTGCAGGTTGCCAGCCGGCGTTTAGTTAGCAGACATACTTCAAGGCTCTGAAGTAATTGGGTGTTTTAGCAAACCGACCGTTTCCACTCTCAGGCATTCATGAGGTTTTTTTTTTTTTTTTTTTTTTCAGGTCCGCTAGACAATATCGTGTCAGGTGACACTTTGTGTACCTTTTACGTTTGCACGGGTGCGAACAAAGTAAATCTTTGAGTTTTACCCGAGCAAGTCAAAGCCCTGGCGATTCAGATTTTCACAAGTATCTAAATAAATGTCGCATCCCAATAAAATAGGAATTTGTGTCAGTGATACTCTTTATGTGCTTAATGAATGAGAAATCCGTTTTTGTATTTTTGACCACTGGTCACGTAACTTAAAATAGGCGATTTGTTTATCACTGCGACGATGGGTTTTTTAGTGGCCTAAGCACCATTTGAACTTAATATATAAGCTGTAATATTTGACGGTATCTGTGCAACGCAGTGCAATAAATATTCTTGAGTGTTAAAAAAAGATATTATTCTACGATAAGAAAAAAGAGATCATGAATTGCCGTAAGCGTGTTACGTATATGTTGTGTTCTCTACCGATTCCGGTTTTATCAGTGTCCTTTTTTTTGCATCGTTTGAGTTAGTTCGGCAGCGTAACATAGTTTCCCTTTTTTTTTTTTTTGGGGGGGGGGGGGTGGGGGTGAGGGGGGCCTGTATTTATGGTGTTTACTTTTAAAAAAAGTACCGACGTTTCTAGGTGACATGTCTCAAAACGTCCGTGAACGACAGAGCCTAGGATATTCTAATATCGCAGCACCGCAGTTTCCTAGATTAGAAGCTCTGGATCTACACATTCACAGCAATCCAGACCCTGGTTGAGCAGATCAATATTATAAATCACAACTACTAGGGGAAGCCAAAAAGTATCAGCACTTTTGCCATAACACGTCGTTAGGTTTTCTACACTTTCTTCTGCGCATGCATACTTAGAGTTGATACTACTGTGGTCACGTTGTGGAAGTTTGACGTTGAGAGGGTTATTATTCTTGTTTCTGTTTTAATGTAAACATTGTTGCTCCGATAGCAGGTTGCACAAAAGAGGAACAAGGAGCAGTGATCAGATTTTTTTGTTCGGAAAATGTGCCAGGGCCTTAACTTGATCGGAGGCTTACAACACAATACGAGAACAGTTTTCTATCACGTATAACTGCGTATAAGTGCATGGAGAAGTATTAAAGTGGCCGAACAAGCGCGATACTAGAAGTGGCCTCAGGACGCCCGTCAGTACGGGAAGTACCAGGTAAATGGTTTGGCAACCAAATGAAAACCTTCTTTTTTTCTTTGTAGGGAATATGCAACATTAAGTATTGCTAAAACCAAAGTGTTATGCGAAAAAATAAAAACGCAAGGACACTATGGAGGAAAAAGGCCGTACTTTCGAAGCCACACATTTGCGCGTATCAATTAAAAAAAAAATTAAATGCGGATAATTATCAACTCACCTTCGTAAATTTAGCTCGATATATCTATCGTCAAACGTGATCATTCGTCCGAAAGAAGACAAATGAATGCGTTTACCGTACAATAAGAAAAAGGACACTCCACTCATTAAATTTACTAGCATCAGGTTAACTTGGCACTGAAAGAACGACACATTTTCGTATGCTCAACATGTCATGCTTATCGTGTAACGAGGAATTTTTGAGCATCTATTATTCTATCAAATAGATATCATTATGACACCGGAAAAATATGGCAGTATTTTCTTAGATAAAGGGGTTGCGCACACGCCTACCTGATCCTGTGGGTCCCATACACTCCGTTTCACCCTGAGCTCCGCCGATGCTTCGATCCAATATAAAGCCAACCAAACAGCGCTATAAAGTGAATCGTATCGGCACTCGTCGGCTTTCTGCGTTTACTGTAATTGGCTAGATTGACCACATAAAAAGAAAACAAAAATCACAGGATGACGGCGTATTTACTCTGCCTTATTGGTTTTGCCGGTGACAGAACGTAAAGCCCCTTTATACGGAAAAGTAGCGACATCTTTTGAAGAATGCCGCCTGCTATCTTGGGCCGATCCAGGCGGTGCTACCGTCGACGCTCGAGCGCGAAAGAGCAAAATATAACAATACGAGAGTGAATGACGGACGAGGAGGGAGAAGGAATGCCTATGCTGTCGGTGTGCAGTGCATGCTATGAACTCATGTCAACAATCAAATAACGCCGACTGTGCAACATCATGGCTTTGCTTTCATCGTCTTTCTTTGAGCACATCCATCGCGGCTGGTATATAGATCATTACAGCGCGCTTTTATTATGTGTGTTTGTATTTGCGTGTCTTTCAGCCTTTGACTGCGCTCTGACTCAAGTATTGGATGTCTGTCTTCTATCTTGGGCCGATCCAGGCGACGCTACAGTCGACGCGCGGCTGTAAAAAAGCAAAACATAAAGATAAAAGGTGTGCGCGCGTCCCAGGAGGAGGGAGAAGATGTCGCTACTTTTCCTATTTAGGGTCATTAAGCAAACCCATCGAGACGACGAGGAACGCCGCATAGCGATGCACTATATCGCGCAGCTTGATTGCCTGAAATGGATCGTTACGTTGGCTGCGATCAGACTTTATGTGACACGCAGTATAGTTTGGAGTTGAGTATGTACTTTTCAGACAGCCTGGATTCTAACAGGAACCATCACCAATAGAGAAAGCGCCATGCACTCCGATAATTTGTGTTTTTTTTTTGTATTTAATAAAATTTGCTTTGGTTATTTTAAAACGAAATGTCTAAATTACCCGAAAAACACAACGGATGCATTCAAACCAGTTTGACTTATCAGAAGCGTTTTTCTGAGCGACGTCCACATAATCTGAAAAAAGGCAAAACGTAGTTTTGTGATAATAAACCGTACTTTCTTTAAAAAAACAAAAGTATGCAGGCAAGCTGGTTAGAAGACATCATTATCGAAACACTGACGCACGAAAATATATATCTATATGAGAACGCAGAAATAAAAAACGTTGTCTCCTTCAGCGTTTAAGTTTTTTAGGTCTGAGGGTTTAGATTATGACACCTAATTGAATCTCATATTTATGCCAAAGACCGAAAGATACCGAAAGAAAGATATACATTCGAAATGGTTGAATAAAAATATTTCCGACAGAAATGTATCGTTGTTTCAGAAACTAGTAGTGTAAAGAAAGACAAACCAACCAATCCCCACATTTGAGGATGCCAACGCTTCGGTACTGACCCTGGGAACGACTACGTGCGTGAACGAACGTTCACATACCACTTCACAACCGGTGCTGTTTTCTCTTCAGAGTGAAGGCATCACAACTTGAATTTAAAGTTTATTGACAGACGCCTCTTTGCTTGGGCCAAAACTATTAAAGAATTGTAGCAATGACAAAAATAGGGCATGGTTGGTCGTCATGCTTTACTTTAACTAAAAAGCAGAATAATAGAACATTCGCTAAAAATGTCAAGTTTTAGTAAAATTCAGTCGCCCTGAACGCTGGCGGTAATTTATTACGAATAATATTGTAATAAATATATGTAATGAGCTTCCTCGATTGTGTTTTTTTGAAATTGAGCTTTCTTGGAAATTTTACTGATTAATGCCCTTCAATATGTCTTACACTCTTCTTCGAGCTTGCGTCATATTGCAAATGTCCAAATATTTTGGTACGACACCACAAGCTTCTTAGGGGCTTAGAGTATCTGCGTTATGAAATGCGTCATAGGTGTGTCGAAAAATATACTTAGTGTATAACACTGCAGCTACGGCGCCTCCTCGAACAACTATAATTTTTTGGAATAATCCCGGAAATACTGAACGTCTATGGAGAGAAGCGCAATGCTTCTACATTTTATTATTTTACCACTATTATTTCCACAATCATACCGGCGTTTTTTTTTTTTCGATTTTTTTTGTTTTGTTCTTTTTATTGCACTCCTAAAACACGCATAGTAGTCTCCATGATACCGAAAGTGAAGAGTTTAAATAATAATAATAACTGAAAATAGCATGGCTATGAACATAATACAACTAATGCAACAGAAATTAAAAAAATACATCAACAGCTACCTCTACTACGACAACTATTACTGGTGCCATTACTACTTCTACTCCCGCTACTCCCACTATATGTTCTAGTGTGAAAGAGTTCGGTATTTTCTAGTGGAGAATACAAAAATGGAGCCTGTTACCACTCTGTCAGCCATGATCGCGGCAGCTGTCCTTGCGATTTTCTGCGCTGAGAACACAAACCCATATTTCCATGCCTCCAAACCTTTCGACGCAGCCTGAAGAACAAGAACCAGGCCAGTTGGTTGAAAAAGACATCCTCCACTGGCGCAAAATTATCAAGACACATTGAAATCTCTGAACGTCTAGGAATATAATAACAGTATGGTTGATGGTTTGCCTCATTAAATATATTTCATATACGTTTTCTTGCTTTGTTTCATTTCAGACGGAACGTTCCTCAAACTCCCAAAGATACCTAGTGAATGTTGTCGACAACCTACGTGATGAAAATGAGAAAGACAAGAAAACGCTTAAGATATCATTAAACAGATGTCATAACGTCGTTCTTCGTGGCAGGAACATCACGCTCCTCGTCTCAGCTTGGCAGGACAATGTATACCTCCAAGATCATCACCGCCGCCATCGCTGCCATATATGTTCATGGCAAAGTGTTGGTCATGTATGTTTTGTGCGTGGCGGCGTCGGGTGGTCTTGCATAATCACGAGTTAAACATCATCTAGAAAGATGCAGGGCCGTACACTAATTTTCGCAAGCCAACAAACGTCAGCGCACTTTGCCCTACATCGTAGAAAACTAACCTTCTGTCAAAGCTTAAGGATGCAGGAGAGATTCCGCTCGGAAGCACTTTGCATCCACGTCAATTTTCTCCCCAGTCGACAAAAAAGTATATCGTGGTAGCTTATACGCTCCCTCGACTTCGTTCGGGAGCATAGCAGCAAATGTTGCTGTCGATTGAGCCGGATAAAGTAATCGTTACGTTCTTTTTTATATCGGAATGAGTAGTGGGTATCACAGGACAAGACAGTGAGTTCGTTGCATAACAGCTTCGTGCAGGACAATGTAATTAATCACTGCTTTCTGGCTATGTCACTGATACGAATGACGACACTTGATAAAGCTGTCACGTTTTTCAAGGAATTAAACACTGCTTTTAAGACGCTATTTCAGGAGGCATACTTTATTTATTTACTCTTTAAGAAACAGACGGAGTTCAGTGAAGGAAATTGACGGTGGCGATGAGTAGAGCATATCACGCGCGGCATATCATTTTTTTTTGGTGTTCAGAGCAGCATTTTTACACCACCTCCCAGCGATTACCACAATGAAGAACCAACACCCCCAAGACTTAGCAACGTAAAATAGGACAGGGGTTTGCAGACTGGAGACATAAAGGAGTGGACTGTGTCGAGACGTACAAGGTCTAGTAGCCCGAGCTTTTTCTCACATTGAAGACTTCAATGGGTTTTGTTGGTTAGACTATACACTGATTTGCACGTTGTCATAGAAACTAAAACGCAGACACCAGGACGACCTCGCGGTGCAAGCACAGGTAGGTAACGAGCATGGAAGAGAGCGAGAAGCTCGCTGCGACCATTCAGCGTTTCTGAGAATCTCGTTGCTAGGCGCACGCGGTAATGTTGTAAAACGCTTCTTTTGAAAGCTGTTATGTCAAAACAAAGTCGAAACAAGTGCCTGACAGAGCGATATCAATCTCTTCGAGGGGCATGCTTCATTGCAGTCTTGACCTTCCAGCGACTGTAAAGAACAACGTCAAAAAGGACTGAGCGCTGCTGCCCCATCAGTGACCCGACATTTGATAAAGGGGTTTGCATTTTGACGTTAGGGGTGGAGTGTACAGAGGTTTCGGTTTTTGTAGATTATAGTTCACGAGCCACCATAGTGTGACAATCGGAGGGTACCACGTCAGGCCGGCTCTTGGCAAAGCATAGCATCGCATAGCACTAGAGTCCTTCATGAATGCATATTTTTAACTGCATCCTCCTGGAGATAAAGGTCTTTTTTTGGCAGTTACTTTGATGACACAATTATTACATAAATATTACATCGACCGATCAATGAACGCGGATTTACTCACCAGGGAAGGGTAGTAAGGTTGCAGCAATGCTCCTCCTAAGGTTGTGCAGAAATGCGTGAACACTAGAAAGATTATCCATGAATGACCAACCATCCATGAGCACCAGTTTTTAGGCCATCCTCTCACAGCGCTTTCGCACTGAACCTCTGCCATGGCTTCACTTTGAGCTCAGCCACTTCCGGTTTGTTGGTGTCGGTTGCTGGACCTTGAAGGAAGCTGAAAATAAACTTATTCTCGACATACGTTCAACGGCGTGAATACGTTTCACAGAAACGACAGCGAACTGGGTTCCGTTAGGAGTCTTGTGTGGGATATCTTTTATAACTGTGTCTTTTTGTTTGTGGCGCGCGCGTTTTTGTTTTTTTTTCGTTTGTAACCATGGCATATCACGAAACACATGTTGTGTCTTTATAACCGTAGCCGCTCTTAGAAGCTTATCTTAGACGATCTCTTCTTGCGTGCGTAAAACGATAGCGTTAATGCCACCTGAGCTTTGTACCGGGGCATAGGCGCGTCGTCAGTCTCACGCAGCACAGTCGTGTATAGTGAATGCCTCGTATCACCAAGTTGGTCGTCTGGACTGGGTCATTAACGTATATGATTGCACTTTCCTAGACCGTTTTCTGTGTATGTGGGGAGAGAAAGAGAGACAGTATGGCTTCGTCAAACACTTATCAGAATTTCCTGCATGTATCCTGACCCAGAGTCTTAATCAGTTCAAGCCAGGGTGTCGAACCGAAATTTTTATCGGTTCGGTTCCGGTTCGGGTTCACGGATTTCGGTTCAGCTCCGGTTCGGTTCCGGCGAGCAAAAAATAACGGTTCGAACCGGTTTGAACCGCAAAATTGAGACTATATTTTCCGCGTTTTTTTGGCAATAGGCACTATTTCAACAGTGAAACGATTATCTATAAAGCTTTTTGTCATTCGTAGAATAATCAAATTGCATTATTTAATTTCAATGAAACAGTAAAAGAAAAGCTAGATAAGCATATATGTCTCATAATCTATCTTTTTTTACCACAGTCGCATTTATTTTACATCAATCTGTAGGTTATCAGTTTGGTAGCGTCCCATTATGAAACGTCGAATCTTGCTATGCTATGCTATGCTCTTGAACTGAGGAATTAATTACAGTGCATAAAAACATGAAATGGGAACATTCTCGCCATAAATATTCTAAAATCTAGTTTACAAAATTCGTTTTACAATATATATGATGACGACGCAATTGAGGTAAAAGCAATAATATTTTCAAAATGCCAGGAAAGTTTTAAGACAAATCCTTTCAGTCTACCTTTTATAGAAACACTGAGCGGCAATCAGAATGCTTGCTTTCCTAACCTATTGTTTACACTCAGCACAGTGATGCAGGCAAATTCATGCAGAAAAAAGTGACCCTCGTACTCAGATCGGATCTGGCCTAAAATAGCGCGTACCGACGTGAAAATTTTCGACATTGCTTGGCGTTTGAGGTTTGTTTTTGTCAAGATGCTGGTCAATTTAATTTGTAAATAAACATCACCCTCGCTATTTTTTATATTTTTGAAAAATAAAACGAAGTAGTATTTCATACTCTGCTCGACATTATAGCTACTTAATTTGTCACTTTCTGACGGTCTGCGTTCGCAATCGTCATAGTTCCGCCAAGCGCACCGTGTACGTTGTTTTCGTCCAGCCCAGAGACACATAAAATTCTTGTTCATGACATAAAAGGAGCAACATACTTCTACATGTTGAGAAGTTGAATATGTGTCAGGAACACATATGGTATTTAAATCAGCTTGAAAATAAAACATTTGTTTAAGGTTCTCCCAAATCACTTATATACGTGCCTATCGAGGACAAAAACGCCGGAAAAGATTCGCAGAGCATATTTCAGATAAATTGGGGGTGCATTTACTTATAATGTTTTTCTTTAGGGTGATCGGCCCTTTATTTATGTTGTCAAGCCTTTAAACAGCAATAAATATTTTTCATTTTCATCAATAAATTTTATTCTATGAAGTTCACATGACTGCTTGAGACCGACGGAAGGATGATACTCGAGAATACGCCATCTGTTGAGTCTGCGAACGCGCCTTTTTGTTCGCTGTTTGGCAGTGTGAAACACCGGGTCGCTGACTACTCCGAAAAGGACTGCTTGCTCACATTATAAATATGAAGGCAAAAATACAAAATGGGCTGGAAGAGAGATAATAAATGTTACTCTTCTAAATAATCCCATAGAGGACGCCTTACTGCAAAAATAAATGTATAGCGTTGCAGGTTTTAAACGTGAACACATTCAACGGAACTCCGTCTGGTTTCAAAACTTTGAGAAATACATACCTTCACCAACCAAGTCCTAAACATTTAGAAGCCCGACGTTTTAATAGGTCGGGCTCAATAGGTCGACAGCCATCTAACCGTCAGGGTATGTCAACGGTCTAGGGAACTTGAAGAACAAAGAAGTCCGAGGACACCTAAGCACTTCTTATGAGTTGTGAAAACAAAATCATGACGGCCGTTCTTCTGCTCCCTTAGTTCGTCTGCTGCGTAGTGGCGTGGACGGCCCCATTTCACTGGCCGACGACCGAGCGCGCGCTTTGGGGAAGCGGCCTCGCCGAGTTGAGCTCGGCCGTGCAACCTCTTCGGAGTTTGCCCGAGCGGGCTGTGCGGCCAGGCGGCCAGGCCCGCACCGCCGCACCTCTTACCGGCGGCCGGGCCGTTGCGTGCGCTGTGCCGCTTTTGAGGGGGCTTCTCTGGTGGCGTTTCTTTTGGAACTACGCCGCACGAGAGCCAATGGGAGCCTCGTTCCTTGATGACGCGCGCCAGCCAATGTTAGCCAATTCAACAGATGTCTGCTACACGCGACATCGGGACGGGGGAGGGCGCCGTTTGGCGCGGCTTCAAAGCTGATGACGTCGCTTCGATCCATGGGACAGTTAATGCTTTCGCATTAAAAGTGAAGGAAGTAAACGACACACCACAGATGGAAAAGAAGCTGCAGCTCTCCACATGCAAATAGTCTCCCCTGATGAAAATACCGAACCGGTTTCGAAACGTCGGACTTGGTTGGTTATGGTTCGTATTTCTCTTAGAGATGCGTGCATTGAGGCTCCTGAATACACACAAATATCGCGAAGAATAGGCAATATATTTATACTTTAAATCACATTTCGACATCGGATTTCACGAGCTCGAAACTTTGCAGAATACATTCTCGGGAGGCTAAAGTTATATTCGGTTCTACGTGTTCTTGTTTTGGGGGCTCATTTGACAACCCTGTGCTCTATCAGTCATGTACGCTCTAACATTTTATTAGGCTGCCGCATATCGTCACGAGACTGCTATACATACTGCCCAACCAGACACGTAGCCAGGAGAGGGGGGTGGGCCATGGGGCTCGGCCCTCCCCCCCCCCCCTCTCTCTCATACAGCATTTTGTCATGGGCGCCCCCCCCCCCCCCCCCGCCCCCGAATCAAAATCCTGGCTACGTGCCTGTGCCCAACTTTACAATTTGGACAGCCACTTCGCTATACTTTGTTTCACCCTAAAAGGGCACTGCAAAGGGACGAAGAAAACCAAATGCTGCTTCGAATGGCCTGCCTATCAGTGTCATACACGAGCGTTCAGTGACGACATTGGTCTAGAGCGTCAGATAATGACGACATAGAATTCTAGAGGATGGACTGGCTGAATAGACGCAAGTGACCCCTTTTGATCCCTTCAAGCTCGCGACTCTCACTCTTATTTTTACTTGGAACACCCGTAAATTTGTGGGGCGTTCACTCCTTCATAATTGGATGTTCATTTTTAACATTTAGGAAGATCGCGCATGGTTATTGCACGCTCTTGTCGTTTAGGTTATCTATTGGTTTAGACCAAGTACTTCCTCAACAAAAGAAAATGTGCTCCAAATTTTGAACTTATTTCGCCTATTATGTTAAAATTCGTCAGCCTTTTTTATTTTATGTTTATTGTGTTGCTAGAGTCTCTCGCTAGTTAGAGTTAACGCTATGCAAATTAAAACAAAATAGTCAGAAACTCTTTGCAGGGCCGCTTCAAGTCCAAACGCAGCCGATGCTACAAGCGCGAGGATGTGGCCCTGACCAGTGCTTGCACTGCAGGAGCGTGCATGCATGGCAAGAACGCTGAAAGTCCGAAGCTCGCTCTTTTAGCTTCTGATACGCTCACACTTAAAGTGAAACCGAGTATTGTGTTGAGAACATCACATTTAACCAGAAAACTGAACTTTTTAACATGGTTTGTACGTGACATCATCGCACTATATGCTAGTAGTCAGAGATTACTTTTTGCTGAGAAAATCAAATCCCGTGATGCACAATGCACGCTGCAGAAGGTTCGCGCTCAGTGCAACTAATGTATTCAGAAACAAAAATTATTCTTTCTCGGTGGATCGTCGTGAGGGACAGCGTGAGCGTCTGGCACCACGAGAACGCGCTTTCAGGCAGGAGTGATTTTGCAAACGAAGTAGTTTTGCGGGATCACGCTGTCTGGTCTGCGCCCAAGGAAGCGGAGCAGGGAAACCTTTACTACACAGTATGTTTGTAACCCCCCCCCCCCCCCGCCCTCCCCTCCCTCTTTTTCTTTGACGATTCTGCTCCAGAGAATACTTCTTATTCCTGAGGGACTCCCACCTCCGTTTGGGGGTGCCAATACGACAATTATATTTGTGTAATTTGTTAACAGTAATCCTCCATTTATCTTATTTTGCACCCAAAAACTGTGAAGTTGAAACAAAACTGAGCGAATTTGAGCGGCTGCCTCTAAGGCCAATAGAATCTTATTTTCAGGTATCCCATGCCGTACACACTTGTAGTTTTATTTGTCGTCAGTTTAATAAGCCATATTTAGTCCTTTGAATGCTTCTATTCTCGGGGTCAACTTTCATGAGACAGTTCAGCAACGACGAAAACATGTTTGGCTGCCTCAATGATGTGTACATGTAAAATGGTTTATGCGACAATTTTTGAACTTTCAGTAAATACCGAGCTAATCCCTGACGTTGATAGCTTGCAAAAACACCGATTAGTTTTTTTCTCCGCTCAATGGCAGACGCAGAAAAAATAAAGGAAAGAAATAGCTTTCCCCTCCTAAACTCGCTATTAGAACAAGCGGCGATGTGATCTGACGCTAATTGTATACCGCCGGTGTTAGAGTCCAGCTATTCTTATCTTTGATTGAACACGAGCCAACACGAATTTTTGGCGATGCTGGTTGTCAAGCACCCGAGCACTCGACTCGGGCTCATGACAATGGCGTACGTCACGATGTCACGTGACTCGCAGTGAGAAGTGGTGATGGCATATGACATCACGGTGCCAACAACACCAACACATCCATAGTCCGTTGCAACTCAAGAAGGTAGCGCGAGGGTAAGGAAGGCCGGGGAGGAAGAAGCAGACGGAACGCTGGAGAAGAAAGGGGGAAACCTTCACCTCTCTTCAGCGTTCCGCCTGCTTCCTCTTCCCCGGCCTTCCTTTCCCTCGCCCTTCCTTCTTGAGTTGCAACGGACTATAGTGACGTACTCAATTTAAGTCGACTTGACGCGTTGAGTCACGCGACTACGTCACAAGGCCACGTGACGTGACATTATTTGGCAGCATATTTTGACACCATGACGTCACGTGACCACGTGACACATGATTAATCGTAGTGCCAATACAAAAGCGCCACGAAAACCTACATTTTTTCATACATTGCAATTCGATATATGACAATTTGATCACTACATGGAAATACAGCTGCCAATTTTTACTTCTCGAACACTCATTTTGTAATAAAAAAATGAAAAACTCCCCATGAACCGTTTTGAACCGGTTACCGTTATATTTTTTTTCCGGTTCAGTTCCAAGATGGCGGCGAATATTTCGGTTCGGTTCAGTTCCAGTTTGGCTAAAAATAACGGTTCGGTTCCGGTTTTCGGTTCGGTTCGGTTCCGGTTCAACACTCTGGTTCAAGCGCTTAGAAGCGTGATCAGAATATTAGGCTTCGATAGCCATGCGCTTTTCAGTGCCGAAAAGGGGTGGACGCCCTTCTGCCATTGGCAGCTTTAGAAACGCAGAGCGTGATCAACTATGTTCTCGCGTCTTGCATGATTCGTTCTTCGGCGATAGTGTCAGCTGAAACTGCAATCTCATTGGCTGTGAAACGATTATAAGAGCCTCGGATTCGCCACAACCCGCGTTTCTTAACGTTACTAGAACAGCTCAGTCAGGAAACGGCCAAAGAAGCCTGCTTTGAAAAAGTGGCTCGGATCCGCGCTCGAGAATCGAACAATACCAGATCGCAACGCCGCCATTTCTCCCGCAGCGCCCACTCCGGGAACTGCGCGAGACGCCTTTTTTGGAGGTCGATACAGGGCAGTGACGTCCGTGGCGTCACTGCCGAAAATGTAAAAACAAGCAATTTTTTTTTTCGTACGTTTTGCGGAGAGTTTGTTGCATGTTGTTGTGTCTAGTGTTGGGACGGGGGGAGGCGGCGGTCGCGGCGTGTTATTATTGCAGTTCCATACCCTAAAGAACAGAGGTCAGATAAACGAAACGATCTTACGCCAAAAATGTACGTACGACAACAGCTCCGGAGCCGTCTTTCCACGATGAAATCAACATGACCAACAACGTCGCTCAGTTACTTGGTCGCGACGACCAACGGACATTTTTCTACGTGCTCTTCTCGCGGGTCCCGATTTCATGCAGCAAAAAAAAAAAAAAAAAGAAGGAAGTACTCGAAACCGGCCACGACGAACATGAACGCTGGATTTACAAACACCCGGGAAAAGGTACAACGGCAACGATGACACCGACCGAGCGAGCTCGGGAGATTGAGACCTAGCAGGCACTCCGACTTGTCGGAGCTTTGCCGGCGTTGCTCCGACGGTCCTTGACCAAGACAGTCTGCCCACGACCGACCGGCTGACTTGCTGAATGGAATACGCGCCCGCGCGACCCTTGTGGACCCTTTCCGTATTATATTTCGATCGCACGTCATCTTCTTTTCTAAGGCAACGGTGACGAACGCTGTCGTCGATTCTATTTCCTTGTTTTGTGTGATATGGAGCTCAAATAAATGCCATATGAATTACTTTCGCAACAAGGTATGTACACTTTTTTTATTAGTGTGCCATTTTTATTCTGACACGCTTGTCGCCACAGAGGCGCGTTCAAGCTCAATTCTTTCCTGTAGTACGTCACTGTCGAGCTATAACAGTTTGTGGGAGCTACGCAATGCCGGCCCCACCTTTCTTTGCCGAGTGTCACGTCAGCATCGACGGTATACTCGCAAAAGATCGGTCCCCAAGCACTTCGATCAAACGTGCGCGTCCGCTCCGTGTGTGCACAGGTATTTACGTGGCTCTTGCTGACACTCTCGTAGTTGAAACGGCTCGCTCCTGCATCACCGAGGCCGCGAAAAACGCCGCGGCGATTTGTTTCCGTCTACGTCGCTTTTCAAACGACTGGCACCGGCCATTTTTTACCAGCTATGACAGTTGTGCTGACTTTGGAGGAACGAGCTGGGAGCACACTCCGGAGAAGTGCGCGAAGTGAAGAGGTGAAGATGTCAAGGTAACAAAATATCTGCAAATAGCTCTATTTTCACTAAAACCGCACATGACGTCACAGACGTCGAACTACTACTCTGCTACTTCGCTCTGCACTGTATCGAACTCCGAAAAAAGCGTCCCGAACTGCGCGGCTGCACGTACCGCTCGAGTCGAGTCGCGCAAGGGGCGGTGGCGCCATTTCGTAGTGCCATCTATCAGTAGCTATATAAATCAACTTTCGTGTTTTGAATCGCCGTTAAAGCGCGGCGCGCTACTCGTATCTACGCAGGCTTTCCCGCTCATTTTAATCTTAATGGTGGTAAATTTATTCCAAGCGCCCTTCAATTTCATTCAAGCTCCGTTCAATTTAATCCCATCGCTACCCAATTTAATCCCGGAGTAAATAAATTCAAACCACAATATATCAGACATGTACAAGTCACTAAAAAAATACTTAAGTTAAGTTACTGAGTATTGACGTCAAAAGTAATTTGAGTAGAGTAGAAATTACTCAAATAGAAAGTAATTGAGAAAATTACTAATTACCGTAAAAAAGTAGCGAATTACTTTTAAAGTTACTTTTGAAGTTAGTTTTATATGTTTTTTATGGTAAAAAGAAAGTACAGAGGTTTTGATCCGTTAGCGAAATTGTGCTAGACAAATATGAATCGGCTTGTTTTTTTTTTCACAGAAATGCTTTAATAGCTGGTTCTGCTTCTCCGTGTGTAATTGTCTTGTACTTTGTTGTTTGTTTGGTGAATGATGTACTGCGAATTTGTCATTTGTACTTCGAGGTTTAGCACTGTCTGAGCTTGATTTTTTAGACAGTGTTTGCTTGTTTACGGTGTTGCCTAAAGTACATCTAAAAAGTACTTGAAGTAAGGTACAAAGTAAATGAGAGGTTATGTACTTCAAGCAAAGTAGTAAGGACACCAGGTGCAATGTACATGAAGTAACGTATATAGATACAATATATTTCAGGTGCATCAGTTTTAACGAAAATGGCAGCAAATATTGTATAAGGTCCAGTCGCCGCAGAGTAGTTGTTTTACTCTCACTGAGAAGCTGTTTTGCACAATCAACGTAAAGGCACTTATTTCCATCGGTCTTACAGCCGCCATTACTTCACCCAGAGAAGTGACCAGATGACGTCTCCAAAGAATGCGTTTTCACACGAAGATACCGCCATCTTTTTTTTCAAATTTGGGGAATGTGCATTGAAGTCGGGAGTTTTACCTTCCTCGGAAAATACAGGTACATGTTCAGAAAATTTACTTAAGTAAAGTACAATTTTTCTAAACAGTATTACTTTTAGTACCATGTACATTGAGCACTTCCCATCGCTGCTTGTTTATTATTTTTATATAAAAAACGTTGGGGGAATTTTTAAAGGTTTTTCGAACGATGTATGAATCTTTGAAGGTCTGCATATTCTGAGTTTTGGGAAAAAAGACAACACAAAAAGGCAATCTTTGCGTTGCCCTTTAGCACGCGATTCTTCGAGTACAGCACAAACTACGGGAGCACAAGATGAGTTTCAGAGCAGGTGCTGCAGTTTGTTGCCTCCTTTGAGTGAGAGTGCAGTGCGTGCACTTCCTGTAGTGGGCGAGGAAGCGGGGACCAGCCCTTTCTTCAAAAGGGTCTAGTCTCCTTGAGCTTCGGGACACGGAGAAACGCCAGTCTTCGCCTCGTAGCTGTGTTGTTGCAGTGTGTGTGTGTGTGTGTGGGGGGGGGGGGGGGCGGGTTCGGACTCTCCAAACCCTTTTCTCCCCCCCCCCTTGCTACGCCACATGCTTCCCCCTCTTTGCAAATATCAGCTGATCTTCGTACATCTTATCTCCTTTGTGCAGGAATGTTTGTTGATAGGCAAAACAACCACTAAAATTCGAAAGTAATTTGTAACTTGAGTAGAAGTTACTAAAAAAGTAATTAAAGTAAACTACTAATTACCGAAATAAAAATGTAATTAAAAGTGACTAAACTACTGAGAAAAGCAGTTAAACTACAGTAACTTGAGTCGAGTAGTTGAACTACGCACAAGTCTGCAATATACATATACGTTTTGGTCTTCAGTGGTCGTGTTTCGCTTACACTTTTGATAAATTGGAGTAACTGTTTTTACAATTCAATTTTGTTTGTGTCAATTGATTTGTTGATCACTATTTCGACCACTTGGAGTTACTAGTTGCACAATTGACATGTTGATTTCTCTTTTGGTAACCTCGAGATATTAGGGGCGCACTCGACTTTATTTTTGCAGAATTGACGTTTTCTCTGCTTTTTGTCATTGCTTAGAGTTACTTTTGATAATGTTCAGTTGGTAAAAGTACAGTTGTAATTTGTGATTACTCTTTTTATTACATATCGCTATTTTGACATCGCTGAATCAAATGCTTCATCTTCTAATTATTTAGATCTATTAACACACAATTTACCTAATATTAAATCAACAAACATTTTTATTACTCTATATTACTTCGAAGAATGGTTGACAAATATATAACTTCGTAGAAGCTCATTTGACATTATGATTACTTTTTGGTTATGAAGCTACTATTGCCACAAACAACTCTATTAAAATGAAAGCCGTTTAAAACTCCCTGTACCGCCGAACTAGAGCGCAGCCATTGAGGAGGAGGAGGGAAGGGTACTGGGGGGAGGGTATACCCCTCCTTCCTCCTTCTCACCTCCTCATCCTGCCTGCTACTCCTCCCTCCGAGCGGCGTCGGCGTCGCCGTCGCCGTCGGCGTAATCATGAGGTCACGTGGCCCTCGTCACCTCACGGGGGTCACGAGACCTCAGGGGGGTCACGCGACGTCACCGGGGTCACATGACCCCCCCGAGGTCACGTGATCCCAGTGACGTCACGTGACCCAGCGCAGACGTTTCGGAACGCTGCTATAACGTCACCATGCCGAAACGTCGCCGCGGTTACGCCAACGGCGACGCCGCTCAAGCTGGAAACAGGTGCCTAAGAGCTGCCCTCTAAAACAAAATTTTCGTTACTCAGTCGATTACTATGAGTTATTGTTTACAAAGGCAATTTCATATTCTCAAGAAGGACGAGAGCAGAAGTGGAGAAAATCCCGTTTGAAACTGAAAGTTTAATGGGGCGAACCTGTGCCAACCAAAATAAAGAACGAACGTCAAGATTGGAAAAAAGCGGGAGGGGATTCAACGGCGTAAGAGCAAGCGAGAGCGAGACTGACTCAACAAAGTCACGCTCAACTCCTTATCTAGTGTGAGTCAGCATCTCGAAAATTCGGCCCAGAAAGTTCGAGCGTCGAGCGTTGGGGGTGAGAATAAACAGGCACTTTTGAGAACGAGAAAGTTAGACGGAATGATAAAAGACACGTCCCGAGTAAGGATAAACGCGAATCTTCCAGAAATCCGTGACCGAGCGTTGCTCGCTCGGCCCCGCGCGCGGCATTACCCCCCATTTAAATGCGCATCATGCCGATGGAACGCGGAAGAAAAACAAAAATGACTAGTGAAATAAATACTGTGAGATGAAATAAACATGCAGCGTGACAGTCCTAATGCGCATAAAACGACTTGAGGGTACAAAGTAGCGTTTTAATGGTTCCTCGCTGAAGCCGCGGAGGCGAATGTGTTTCCACACCCACACCCACACCCTGTCTCCGGGCTGGAACTCCATGTCGCGACGACGAAGGTTGTACCGGCCAGCGTCGATACGTTGTTGGGCCTTTATCCGAAGGAGGGCTAGCTGGCGTACCTCTTCTGCCCGTTGGGTGACCAGCTAGGTGTCGTCGTTGCCGTCGTCCGTCAAGTCATGATACAGCTGGGCGTAGAGCATCGTCGTCACCTTTCGGCCGTGCACTAGCTAAAACGGTGTTATCCCAGTGGTCTCTTGAACTTCCGTGTTGTACGCCAATGTGACGTAGGGCAGCACCTCACACCACGTCTTGTCTTCCACGTTCACGTATATCCAGATCATGTCGGCAATGGTCTTGTTTACGATCGTGCCACGATTATCCAACGGGTTCCCTGCGTCGACGACGGGAAATGTCCAACAAGTAGATTCATTCCAATATGCTTGAACGGCGCAGTCAACGGCGCGATCAGCTGCACACTCTAAGAAAATATGGAGGAAAAAGGTAGCAACGGCGCGTCTTCCTCCCTTCTACTCACGCGCCCCCAAGCGGACACCAGAAGAAGGGAGGAACGAGACGTTTGTCTCCTTCTCCAGGCAAGCGGGGGAAAGCTTACGCCCTCCCGACTCACCTTCTTTCAGTTTCGCTTTTCGAGCACGTCGCGCACGTTGTTCTATAAATGTTGTTGAGTTGATTGTACTTCAGCGGCAGCGAAGGCCGCCTGTAATTCCGTCTTCTAGTCCAAACGTGCACAAAATTTCGGTTGCATTGACATTTTTACCACTAATTTTATTAAACAAGCAATCGAAGCCGCTAGAAACAGCGAAGTTCCGGAGCAGTGCCAGCAGCGTTACGTACATTGGGTAAGATGGCCGTCTCCGGATTGTGGGACCCACGCGGAAACTCCAGTAGCGAAACCACGCGGAACTGTGTCAACGTTTTCGACGGTATGGAAATCGCAGGTACTGCGTCTCAACAGGCAGGTTTTGCTGCCGGCTGCTTGGGTGCCTTCCGTGCTGAGTTCGGTTCTGTTTTCCGATGCCGAGTGCCAACCGGCAATCAACGTGATTCTGTATTTCTGCGTGTCAGAAACATCGTAATGGCAGTGTTGTGCGTTGTGAACAGAAGACTGGAATTATCGCCGATGTGACCGTCTGTTCGCGTATCAGTCATATACCTTGTATCAGTGGTGTAACAACAAGATGAGATGACGTAAACTGTCGGGCGTTGATGCCGCTGGTCGGGCCGTGATCGGAGGGGGTGGGGTGTCGCAGGTTGACATTCCGCTTTACATTAAAGAGTTTAAGACCACTTGAGGGATTAGGTGCAATCGATCGACGTGCGGATAGTCATGTTGGAACCCTGGTCTGAACCGTAAGCTCCTATCGTACAGTGGCCAATGTGACTGTTGGTTGTCTCCTCCCCGAGAGCGATTGCGCTCTTGGGAAAGGACTGAACAGTACGAAGTTATGACGGAATGTACGTATATTTACAGTGTGGAAGTTTAGCCTTAACAAAGAATAGTCGGTAAAATCGAAAAAAAAGCTACCCTTTATTTTGCTGTTTAATTATACTACGGTTCCTGGACAAACTGCCCTCCATGTGGAGCGCTGGGATGAGCGCTAGAGGTTTTCGAGCTCGCCACGGCGTAGCTCCGTACACCTAACACCTGCCGCAAGTCGCGGCTTTGGCTGAATTCAAGTGAAGCATCACTTCCAGCTGAGTGAGTACCCCCTCTACAGAAATTAATTCAAAGCGGCAATTGGAGTCGTGCACGAACAGCACAAATAGAAAGACAAACACTACAATGGAAATGCTAGCTATGACTTGCCGCGCGGGGAAACAAACTCATGGCTTGGAACCGCATTGGAGCAGCTTGATTTATTGGCTTTCAAATCATTACGGCATGATCGAGCGTTTTCTTTTTATTCTGAGATTCATCCCCTTATCCATTCAAAATACTTTCAGAGGTATGACATTGCTGGAAAAAAATCAACATGCTGGGAATATTTTTTATTACCTAGGCGGTCACCGAGAAATTCCGTAAGTTCAAAACGACTAGTATAAAAGACGGAAACGCAGAGTTCCGGTGTAGTGTTCGGATTAGTGTGCCGTTGTATTGATGTTTCTATGTGCCATGTACATGTATGCGTAATGTAATGCGTAATGTGTTCACCTGATGCTTGTAGTATGCGTAATGTGTCTACATGTGTGTATAATAGAGGTTCCCGAAGATCACGAAGCGCAATGGTGACGTGAGGATATATTTTTTTTTGTACAACACGAATTGGGCGGTATTTAGCGCCACCTAGCCTAGCTACTTGCATTTACTCTGCTTGAAACTGCCATCTGGTGGCAAGCGACTTAACCTTCTTTCACGCTCCGTGATAAACAGCGGCTTCGAGTTTGTTCTTTCGAGAGTGGCTTTTGGTTTCACGGATTGGTTTGCCATTCCTCCGTGATGTGCGGTTGACGAAGGGATTACGTGACTCGAGGAACAGCAAAGGTAAGACGTAAATTGCGCGAAGTAAGTGGGTATCGGTTGTTTTCGTTTAACATCGCAGTGCTGACGACGGGAATAATGAGCAACTGCTTTTGAAACGCAAGTTTTTGTACCTGCGGTGGGAATCTGGCTGCGAAAATAAACACAGTTCGCGGAAAGCTCGCGTTACCCTTTCATTTGCTGCTCCTCACGTCCCGTACAAGAGACGTAGCGTCCTCGTTAAGCCTTATTGAGCTCGATTTGCTCGATTCCGGGCCACCATAGTGAGATGCAGGCCACGGAGGAACTTTGCTCCCCTGCTTCAATGATGAAAGTTTCTCCGTTTCTAAAAGAACATAGGTTACAAGACCGTTCCTCCCCTCAGGGAGGACTATCGATACCTTTTTTTTAAGAGTGCAGGAGGCCTGCCGGCATCGTCGGCGGTTTCTTCCGTCGCTGGCCCTGGTGGCACGATCGTGTGTGGAGGTGGACAGTCTTCGGGTGCTTGGCCAGTACTACTTTTCTTGAATCCTTGCCAGAGTCCAGTTGTAGCCATGGTAACCAGATGTCGGGTTGTCTTGGCAGGCTTGGGAGGTCTCCTCTCGAACACTAGTAGGCATTACCAGGAGCCACGTCGAGTTCCGAGGTAACTTGTGCAATGTAGTTCATGACTGCTGTGGTTAATGTTAGTAAAATAGTTGTTAAATGAGTTTGCGAGGTCCTTACCGCGAAACGTTGTATTTCAAATTTTGATTTCCTCAATATTAATGTTTGCAGGTGATCGATTTAATGGTTGGTTAATCATTTTTCATGTCTGGTGTGCCTTTGACATGGTTTCCTAATTAAATAAAAAGTGTGAAAAGTTTTTTTTTTATTGCCCAATACTTTTAGTCACTCTGTTTCATTGTTTCTTAAACCATTTTAAATCGTCCACGTTCCTAGTATTTAAAAATTTAGAGTATAGCTTATTGTTTTGTACGAATGATCTTGAGACATCCTTTCGTTATCCAGGGTTTATTTTTTTTACTTCTATGAACTGGCTTATACTGAAAAAATGCTGTAATATATTTCTTTTTTAATTTATAAAACGTATACATCATGAACGGAAATCAAATTGTATACGATGCTTCAAAAAATGTATACGATGCTTCGAAATGTGTGGGAATTAATATTTCTAAACAGACATGGATTTACGATAGAACTATGCTGGCCAACAGTTACGTTGTTTGTTAGCATAAATATTGGCAAATGATCACTCATCAGTACACCAATCGCTCTTCCGACTACAGTGCACTTATTTGTGTTGGTGATGAATTAGATCGATAAGCGTAGTTAAAACATTTGTTACATGTCGGGCGAGGTGACCACGTTTGCACAATTATTTGATTCAAGAATACATTCAATGAGTATTTTCCGCTTCAGGACACAAGCATATTGATGTTGAAATCTCCATCCGCATACACATTGTACTTATTCTCATTTGAAAAATCAGAGTAATTTATCGAGGAAACAGAAAAAAAAAATCCAAGTTCAGACTAGGTGATCTATTTACCACGCTAATGTTGTTTTGCTCACACATCAATGTCAACATTTCAAAATAATTACAAAAATAATGGAAAATTATCAAGAAGATTGCAATCAAAATTAACTTTTACACCAAGCAGTATTTCACCACCCACCCCCTTTTTTTCAAAATCACAATTTAGAAATATGTGTTTTTTTAATTCTTTTTTCATGTAATACCTACGTCTCGCTCTGATACCAAGTTACGGTTCGCATAACTACATCGAACGAGAAACTAAAATCTCGAAACAAATGTCAGAGCTAGTGCACTTTATTACGAGCAGAACGCACGTTTGAATGAAAAAATTACAATGTTTTGTTATAGGTATTGTGGTGATTTGGGGTGAGCGTGGTGATTTCAACGGGCAAGAACGAAAGCCTTCACTGAGGGAGAAGAAAAAGAAGGAAGGCGAAGAAGAAGAGGCGTGGAACTCGGCGGGACAGCATCAGGCCGGTGGGCTGTGCCTTGCAACTTTACGCAAGGTCGTCCGTCGGCAGGTCGACGGAGTCTTGCAGCTACACGCAAGACCCGACTACGAAGACGCCGCCACCTAGCCACAGATCAACAGACGGGCTGAGACATCCAACCAAGCCATCCCTGCAACGCTCACCAGGCTTCGAACACTGTCGCATCGCTCCCCGGCAAGGCCTGTAAGACTCTTATTCCATACTGTCAGTGACATTCCTTTGTGTTGTTTTTTGTAATAATCTGTATATAATGTCTTAAATCGTTAATTGTATTTATCGTATCCAACAACATTGTCTTCGTGTTCCGTCTCACTGTGTCACACACCTGCGAGCGTGAACTAGTCCACCACAGGTATACTCAAAAAGAGCGGCTATTTCGTTGGCCTGAGCGTTCCGTCCTCTTTCACCAGTACGACTGGAGAGGCCCACGGGCTGCTTGAACGCTAGATGATGACGTCCTTGAGCATCTCTTGCACTTGTTCATGAATGGCCTCGATTTCCTTTGGGGAGGCCCGGTACGACGGTCTATGCACAGGGAGTGCATCGTCGATGGTAATGATGCGTTGTTTCGCAACTGTTGTTTGGCGCACTTTTGACGTCTTCGCAAAGCAGTCGCTGAATTCGGCGAGGAGGTCTCTGAGGTGTCATCGCTTCGTGTGCACAGACTTGCGACTAACGTCGAGCTGCGGCGGCGGTGTACTTACTCTACGGCGCGATATCCGATGGGCGGTCTAGGGCCCATCGGATATCGCGGCGATTTCAGCGGCGTTCCAGTCTTCCTCGACGCGACCTGTAGCGGTACCTTTCGTGAGGTGCTGCGCCTCCTGTCGAAAGTTCGTCACGAGGTCCAGAGTGCGTCCATCCTGCGGCTCTGTTACGCGTGCCCCTTGCGACGCCTATTCCTCTTTTGAGAAGCAGTTTGACGTTGCTTTCCAGAAGACCTTCCCCGCAGGCGACTGCATCGGTCACGACGGGCACAAGAACACTCGACCGCAGCAGCAGGCTCACATGGTCCGCAATGACTTGGACGGCGGTTGACGTCGTTCTTGATAGCTCCGGAGGAAGGATGGGCTTTTGAAGCCTGAACCTGTTCGCTCCAAGGTCAATCATAGCAACGTATTCACACGGGAAGTCCATGCCAAGGATGGCAACTTGCACAGCCCTGAAGGACGATCAACTTGGCTGGACAGATATCCCAGTGAATTTCGACGCGAGCCGTGTACCTCCCAACAGGCATGATGAGGTGTCCTCCAGTGGTGCATATTTGCGGGCCGTCCCAGGGCATATTGACTTTCCGAAGGCGGCGAGGAAGCTTCCCACTCAAAAGGGAGTAATCTGTTCCGGTGTTCACGAGGGCCGACGCGCCGTGGCCGTAGATGACAACGTTGAGGTTGTTCGGCAACATTGCAGAGTCGTCGTTCCTATGCTTGTGGTCACTGTAGTGGGAGCACTCAGACGTTTGTGGAGGATCTTTCCGACAGTCGTCTTCGGCAACTTGGCCTCCAGGGGTTTCCACGCTTAATTTCCCCGGCGAGGCATGGGGGACAAACTCTGTCGGCGGGACTGATGAGAGTTGACCCCGGATGTCGTGGGGTAGAGCACTGCACGGGCCGAAATTTCTGGGCCCGGCCCGAGCCCGTCAGACTGTTTCGACAGATGCTTGAGCCCGGCCCGAGCCAAACAGATTATATACATGAGTCCGGAAAGGTTTGCAGGCTTTAACCTAAAAACGGTCTAAGCCTAAAGCGAGCATATTTGATTTAAATTTCTTTTAAACCTGGACCGTTTTTTTTTTTTTTGACTCGACAAATATCCCGATTTAAACGATGTATCTTCGAGGATATTGCCGAAATATGCACTTCCTAAGTGATTTTGAGAAGAAGAAAAAAACTGGGAAATATTTTATTTATCCATTTCTTCAAGAGATGTTGGACTTTTTGTTGTTTAATTTGTTTCACAGAGAACTTTCCTCCCTACATGTTTTTTTTGTGGCGAAACAATCAGAATCACGCATCTTCGAAAGGCTCTATGAGAATAAAATTATCTATGGTCGTTAGCTTATCTTTGGTGGCATAGTAAGGCCTTAGCAACGCATTCGACACCCTGAACATTCAACTTCTGCTGGAGAAGCTCACCCACGCTGGGATACAGGGTTCCTTATTTACTTCGGTCTCTGGCTTCCTGCGTAATCGCAGTCAACGGATTCTGTACCATGGCACACGGTCTGCACGAACACCCATCTCGTCGGGTGTCCCGCAGGGCTCGGTCCTTGTTCCGACGCTGTTCCTGCTATTTGTGAACGACATGCAACGCAGTGACATGTTTCTCCCGGTGCTGTACGCGGACGACACGTCAATTGTGGCATCAGTGTCATCGCAATCTGACGCAAATCGCCTCCAACTGTATCTCGATAAGGTCAAGAACTGGACCAATGTGCAACACCTTCGTCTCAGTACCTCCAAGAGAAGTGTGATGCGTTTCACGAACAGCAAAAAACGCGGCGGCCCCTCTTACTCTGCGGGAGGTGCTCCTCTTACCACCTCGGACCACCTGCACTCTTAGAAAAAGGGGTATCGATAGTCCTCCCTAAGGGGACGAACGGTCTTGTAACCTATGTTCCTTTAGAAAGGGAGAAACCTTCGTCCCTGAAGCAGGGGAGCATAGTTCCTCCGTCGCCAGCATCTCATTATGGCCGCCCTGAATCGAACAAATCGAGCTCAATAAGGCTTAACGAGGACTCTACGTCTCTTGTACGGGACGAGAGGAGCAGCAAATAAAAGCGTAACACGAGCTTTCCGCGAACAGTGTTTATTTCCGAAGCCTGATTCCCCCCGCAGGTACAGAAACTTGCGTTTCGAAAGCAGTTACTCAGTCGTCAGCATTGCGGTGTTAAACGGAGACAACCGATACCCAGTTACTTCACGCACTTTACGTCTTACCTTTGCTGTTCCTCGAGTCACAATTCCATCGTCAACCGTAAATCACGGAGGAATGGCAAACCAATCCGCGAAACCAAAAGCCGCTCTCAAAAGAGGAAACTCGAAGCCGCTGTTTATCGCGTAGCGTGAAAGAAGGTTCGATCGCTTGCCACCAGATGGCAGGGTTGAGCAGAGTAATTGCAAGTAGTTAACCTAGGTGGCGCTGGGTACCGCCCAATTCATGTTCTACAAAAATCTTTTTATTTACGCGAGCTATTGCGCTTCGCGACCTTCGGGAACCTATACTGCCTGTACTATGTACACGTGCACACACATACTACAAGCATCAGGAGACATACATTGAGCGCATACACATACACAGCACATACAAGCATCAATACAACGGCATACTAAACCGAACACTACACCCGAGCGCTGCGTTTCCGTCTTTTATACTGGTCGTTTTGAACGTACGGAATTTCTCGATGACTGCGTAAGCGATAAAAAATATTCCCAGCATGTTGATTTTTTTCCAGCCCTATCCTACCTCTGAGAGTATTTTCAATGGCTCAGGGGATGAATCTCTTATTAAAAAGTAAACGCTCGATCATGCCGTAATTATTTGAAAGTCAATAAGTCAAGCCGCTCCAATGCGGTTCGAAGCCATGAGTTTGTTTCCCCGCACGGCACGTCGTAGCCTGTATTTCTATTGTAATGTTTGTTTTTCAATTTGTGCTGTTCGCGCACGGCTTCAATTGCCGTCTTGAATTAATCTCTGTAGAGCGGATATTCACTCGGCTGGAAGTGATGCTTCACGGGCAGAGAAATCGCTTTTCGATCAACTCGAATGCAGTCAAAGCCGCGACTTGCGGCAGGTGTTAAGTGTACGGAGCTACGCCGTGGAGAGCTCGAAAACGTCTAGCGCTCATCCCAGCGCGCCACTTGGAGGGCAGTTTCTCCAGGAACCGTAGTATATTTAAACAGCAAAATAAAGGATAGCTTTTTCTTTTCGATTTTGCATACTACTCTTTTTTAATGCTAAAATTCCACACTGTAAATATACGTACTTTCCGTCATAATTTCGTACTGTTCAGTCCTTTCCCCAAAGCGCAATCGCTCTCGGGGAGGAGACAACCGCCAGTCACATTGGCCACTGTACGATAGGAGCTTACTGTTCAGACCAGCGTTCCAACATGACTCTCCGCACGTCAATCGATTGCACCCGGAATGTCAACCTGCGACACTCTGCCCCCTCCGATCACGGCCCGACAAGCGGTATCAATGCCCGGCAGTTTACGTCATCTCATCTTGTTACACCACTGATACGCGAACACACGGTCACATCGGCGATAATTCCAGCCTTCAGTTCACAACCCACAACACAGCCATCACGATGTTGCAGCTGTGATGCTGACACGCAGAAATACAGAACCACGTTGAACGCTGGTTGGCACTCGGCATCGGAAAACACAACCGAACTCAGTACGGAAGGCACCCAGGCAGCCGGCAGCAAAACCTGCCTGTCTTGGACGCCGTTCCTGCGATTTCCATAACGTCGAAAACGTGGACACAGTTCCACGTGGTTCCGCTACTGTAGTTACGCGTGGGTCGCGCAATCCGGCGAACACCGGCCATCTCACCCAGTGTACGTAGCGCTGCTGGCACTGCTCCGGAACTTCGCTGTTTCTAGCGGCTTCGTTTGCTCGTTTGATAAAATTAGCGATAAAAACATCAATGCAACCAAAATGTTCTGCACGTTTGGACTAGAAGACGGAATTACAGGCCGCCTTCGCTGCCGTTGAAGCTCAATCAACTCAAGAACATTTATTAAACAACGTGGGCGACGTGCTCGAAAAACGAAACCGAAAGAAGATGAGTCGGGAGGGCGAAAGCTTTCTCCCGTCTGCCTGGAAAAGGAGGAAAACGTCTCGTTCCTCCCTTCTTCTCGTGTCCGCTTGGGGGCGCGTCAGTAGAAGGGAGGAAGACGCGCCGTTGCTACCTTTTTCCTCCATTTTTTCTTAGAGTGTGACTATACTGGGAGTCACCTTTTCACGGAACTTGGACTTTTTTGCGCACATTGCAACTGTTGTTACAAATGCTCGGAGGAATCTGGGTTTTGTTGCTCGAGTCACAAAGCCAAGTGGGCCGGCGGCACTGCGCACACTCTATACCGCCCTGGTCCTACCCTCGTTAGAATACTCTTGCGCAGTGTGGTCGCCTCCCCAACAACAACTCATCGACGGCTTAGAGGGCGTGCAGCGTCGTGCATCACGCACCATCTGTACTCGGATCCCAGGCCCAGGCGATATCTCGTACCCCGCGAGGTTGAAAGCCCTCGGCTGACGTCCTCTCTACCAGAGGCGAAGATTTTTCGCGGGTCCGCGTGCTGTGCCGCCTGCTCGACCACCGTGGCTCCACGGGTCACTTCCCGGCAACAGACTGTCCGCTATCGTACGTGTCAGCTGAAGGACCGGGCAACCCCAACCACTCCGTGGCAGGACTCTGTGACACAGCGAATCCTAGTTGCCTGCGTCTACCAGGGACTCTCTGACCATGCCATTGGCTGCCCGTAGTCCTCTGTCCAATTCGCACCAGGAGTCCCAGGCGCTCTGTAAAGTCTTCGCGAAAGAAATGTCCTCAAGCCACGGTTCATCTAAACTGGCGCAAACTTACACCTTTCTCACCCTGTATTTAGCTTCATTGTAATCATTTCATTTCATGTTCACATGTTGTTTTAGTTTACTGTATCTCATTTTTAGACTCTTAAGGCAGGTTCTCACTTGCAGCGAAGCGCTGATGTAGCGCTGCTCACGTGTCGTCAGCTACTTATCGTCTGCCATAAGCAACAGTTCTAACGGTGCGATACAAAGCTGGTGAACACTCCCGTCAGCACGCGCTTAGCGCGAGGTCAGCGCCATGCTTGTAGCGCTCCGCCGCATGTGTGAACAGGCCTTTAATGTACACGGCTGCAGGCGAGCAGGCGCTCACGCGCAAGGGTTTTAACCTCTCTGCTTAGCCTTGCACGCTGCCGTGTACGTGCCTGAACTTTGCAAATAAAAATCAAACCAAAGACCCCCTGCCCGAAGCGCAAAGTCAAGCTCACGTTTTTTTTTTGTTTTTTTTTAGCTTGAAAGGCAGAGGGAAAAAAACACTTTGTTGTACCCTGCGACTGGAGTGCCCTCGTTTTCTTGACCGCATATTCCCACTATGCTGGTGGAATCCATACGTTTCTTTTTATCCACTTGAAGGCTTTCCAAAGACAAGACGTCGTCTTACTTTTGTTTATAACGGCGTCGTAGTGATTTTGCATTTCGCTAGTTTTTTTTTTTGTTTTTTTTTTTTTCATTGAACTTAAAAGATCAATGAGCACACTTGTTTCTTATCAACGGTTTAGAATTTGCGGCACACGACTGCCCAGCCACGGCCCGAGCCGGCCCGGGCCGGCACGGCCCGAAAAATATTCTGTTCGAGCCCGAGCCCGGCCCGGGCCCGAGAAAATGACTGCTAGCCGGCCCGAGCCCGGCCCGCGGGCCGGGCCGGGCTTGGGCCTTCGCGCTGGCCCGGGCCCGTGCAATGTTCTACTTTGGGGTCCAGCCGGCAGCGGATACCGCGATCGACGTAGGTACTCCTCGATGTTCCTCGGCCGCTCTCCAAGCCGTCGTCGTGGGTCATTGTGCGCGAACCCCCGCAGACCCATCTCGCGGTAGGGGCACCGTGGGTAAATGTTGTCGGCTTCCCCACAGTGGTCGCAAACAGGGCGTCCGTCAGCTGTGCGCCACACATCGGTCTTCCTCGGCCCGGGTTGCTGCGGACGGACGTACTAGGCCCGTTCTTCGTTGCGTCGGCAGGGCTGGGGTTCTGGAAGTGCACCTTGAGGTGGCGCCTGGTAACGGTACGCAGCTGACGGTGGTCGTCGTGCCATGACGGCGTAGCTGTGAGTCGGCTCTTCTGTTGCTGCCACGGTGACAGGAGCTTCTGGATGGAAGGCTCGCTGAACCTCTTCTCGAACGACCTCAGCGATGGAAATCGAGGCGGGGCGATCAGCAGCGTGCAGAATTTACTGCAGCTCTTTGCTGACGACGTCGAGGAGAATTTCTCGAGGGTTGTCAGCGCCGATGCCGCCCTCGTCGAATCGGGGAGATGCCAGAGTCGAAGCTACAGGCATGCCGGAGAGTCGGTTGTAGCGGTTCGCTCGGACAGACAGTGCACGCTTGATGTTCTTTGCTTCGGCCATAAATTTGTCTACAGTAGTTGGCGGGTTGCGAACAAGGGCGCCGAAGATGTTCTTCACGCCTTTGATCAGGACACGCAGCTTCTTCTCGGTGACCTGAAGGTCGGCGCGGCTGCTCAGGCGGAGGACATCTTCAATGAAGCTGGTGACCGTTTTGTTGGGACCTTGAGTCCTTATCTGCAGGAGGTCTTCCGCTCGCTGTCGTCGTTGCTGGTTCGTAAAAGTCCTCTTCAGTTCGGCCTTGCAGGTTTTCCATGACGTAAGGGAAGTCCCATGGTTCTCAAACCAGAGCCTCGCAGTTCCCTTTAAGAAAGAGTAGAGATTTCGCAGACACTGTTCAGCTGTCCATCCGTTGTGGCGTGCCACGTGTTTGTAGTGCTGAACTTAGTCTTCAATGTCTTCGTAGCTTTCGCCGTGGAAAAGAACCGGTGTCCGGGGGCCGACTGGCATGTAAACGACGGTAGGTGCTGCTGCGGACTGCGTCGTTGGTGTGGCCATCGACGGTTTCGTCTGCGCTGCCCTTCCCGGGAATAGCCCGAATTCAGGAGCTTGGTATACGCGCACTTCCACCCGAAATGTTACGAAGGACAGGAGCAGAAGTAGCGAAAATCCCGTTTCAAACTGAAAGTTTAATAGGGGCAAACTTGTGCCAAACAAAATGAAGTACGCGCGTCGAGACAGCAGCAAGGCTGGTGGTGATTTGGCGGCGTAATAGCGAGTGAGAGCAAGACTGACTCGACAAGGTCACGCGAAACTCCTTATCTAGTGCGAAGCGGCCTCTCGAAAATTCGGCCCAGAATGTTCGAGCGTTTCGAGAACAAGAAAGTAGAATGAAATGATAAAAGTTACGTCCCGAGTAAGAATAAACACGAATCTTGTTAACGTCCGTGATCGAGCGTTGCTTGCTCGGCCCCGTGCGCAGCAATATAAGTTCAGCTAAGGATTTGGATTCCTCCTTAGACTAATTTGTGTTACTATTCACCCAATTGAATTAAAATAACTCAATTAACTTAGTGATTACCTTATATCGTTCCCCGATATATTGGTCATACAACTGAGTTTATATGAGCACATATTGACATATTGATTACTTCGAGTAACTAGAGTGACCTATTTGTCTTCATATTGGTCTAATCGGCACAATCATTTCTCCTTAATATTTTCAGATTTTATATAACCAATTGCTTTATTCTCAGCTCAGTTACCAATATGATCTTCCTTTTGATTACTTCGACTTGCTATTGACCCAGAGGAGTTTGATTCGGCATAATTGACGTCATGGTTACTTTTCAAACCACTTTGAGAAAATAATAGTATAACTCATCTGTTATGAGCACGAGTCACATTTTGATTACTCTTGATTACTTCGAGTTACTATTGACCCAATCGACTTTAATTCGCCCAAAATAACATACTGGTGACATGATTACTTTGATTAATATTCAACCCGTTCATTTTTTATGAGCTTAATTGATGTTACGATTAGTAGTTTGATTACTTCGAGTTACTATTTACTCAATATACTTTATTTCAGCCTAACTGACATTGTAATGTCTCTAAATTTTTTCGAGTTATTATGTAACCAGTTAATCTAGTATGGGCTCTATTCACATTATTATTACTCTTTTGACTGCTTCGAGTTACCTTTTGACCCAATGAACTTTAATGTGGCTAAATTTACATTATGATGACTCTTTAGATCACTTTGAACTGATATTCCACAAAATGATTTATTATACGCTCAATTGACGTTATGATTACTTTTTATCACTTTGAGTTACTACTGACCCTAATGAACTTTAATTATGCCGAATTGATATTTCAGGAACTCTGTTGATGACTTCCAGTTTCTATACCAGCAATTCACCTATTACGAGCTTAATTCAGATTATTATTACTCTTTTCTTTACTTCCAGTAACTTTTCACCCAGTTGACTTTACGAGGGTCGTTTGATATGTATTGTAGTAAAGCAAAATAAACACCACTGTTCTTTCTTAATGTACTCTATTTATTAACATAGTCTCCACTGAAAGCTACGCGGTGCAGCAAGTTTTAGCTTTTTTTTCATTCAGTCGGAAAAATAGGCTTTTTCAAAGCCTGCAAATTATGCATTAATAATGGTGATGGCGTCCTCTATAAACAAAATCGAAAAGAAAGAAAAAAAAGAAATCTTAAGGTTAACGTTACACGGGGCCAAGTCTGAAGAAAAGGGGGATGAGGAATCAGTTCGAAGCCGAATTCGTGCAGCTTTGTCATTGTAACGGTCGATTAGTGGGCTGACGCATTGCTCTGGTAAAAAAAGCACTTTGTGCCTATCTGGGCCGTTTTATTTTTATTTTTACTTTTATACGATCTAAGAATGTTGTATAATAGGCCCCTGTTATTGTTTTACCTTTGTCCAAATAGTCGATCAAAATCATTGCTTGGGTATCCCAAAGCAGTGGCGTCACAACGGGGGGGGGGGGGGGGCGGACCGCCCCGGGTGCAGCGCTCATGGGGGTGTCGCGGCGGGCCACGAGAGCGGGAGGGGGGGGGGGGAGGAGTCGCGGCGGGCCACGCGAGAGCGGGGGGGGGGGGGGGGGGAAGGGGGAGGGGTGTCGCGGCGGGCTACTGCCCCGGGTGCCGCTGACCCTCGTGACGCCACTGTCCCAAAGAAACAGTGGCAGATTGATACTTTAGACCCATGTTGCGGATACAAAAAAAACAGGACGCGGGATGGCCAAAAAAACATGCTTTTCGTGTAAGGCTCGCCAAATTATGAGGCGCTAGAGAAATTCAGCCTTCTGCGTTAGATCCTTATTTCAAACTCTTTTTGTTCGCCTTCCGCCCATTGAAAAGCATGCGGGAAGGGCCTTAGAACGCACCTGGTATCGCTGCGCCGCAGCGTTCTTCCGCACGTCTGCTTTCCTCGCCGTCACCATGGCAACGAACGCCGAATGAATGGAAGCACGCACGGTACCGCCGCGTGAAGCCAGCAACAGCTGACGCCATTTTACGAACGCCGTCTGCTAGCCAAAGCCGAACGCGGTATGTCAGATCAACCGCCTCCGCCGGTGCTCGATCGCCGTCGGCGATCGAGCACCGGCGGAGGCGGTTGATCTGACATACCGCGTTCGGCACCGGCGGAGGCGGTTGATCTGACATACCGCGTTCGGCTTTGGCTAGCAGACGGCGTTCGTAAAATGGCGTCAGCTGTTGCTGGCTTCACGCGGCGGTACCGTGCGTGCTTCCATTCATTCGGCGTTCGTTGCCATGGTGACTGCGAGGAATGCAGACGTGTGGACGAACGCTGCGGCGCAGCGATACCAGGTGCGTTCTAAGGCCCTTCCCGCATGCTTTTCAATGGGCGGAAGGCGAACAAAAAGAGTTCGAAATAAGGACTTAACGCAGAAGGCTGAATTTCTCCAGCGCCTCATAATTTGACGAGCCTTACACGAAAAGCACGTTTTTTTGGCCATCCCGCGTACTTTTTTTTTATCCGCAACATGGGTCTAAAGTATCAAACTGCCATAACAGTAACCATCACCTTACGGTCTTTGCCTTCGGTGCACTCTCCCCAGACGTTGTCCAATGCTTCGACTGCCGCATCGACTCAGGTGTCGAGCGGTGGATGCAAGTTTCATCCACAGTCACGAATCGATGCCAAAAGTCCTTCGGGTTGCGATTCAACATCGCCAAACACTGCATTGAGGTGTGCTTTCGAGGGGGTTTTAGTCGACAGTGAGCAGTTTCGGCACCCATTGTGCGCACAGCTTTGTCATATTCAATATTCCGTGCAGGATATTGTGAACATCTTCAGATGAGATGCCTACAACTTTAGCGACCTCACGCACCTTCACTCAGCGTTCTTCCAAAATGATGCCTTAAATTTTTTCAACTATTTCCTTCGTGGTGACCTCAACTTGGCGTCCGGAGCGCGCTTCTTCTTCAGTGGATGTTCGGCCATGTTTACACTCATTGATCCTAAAATAGACCGTCTTCAACGCTGGTGCCGAACCCCAGTGAACTTCATCCAACTCGGCTTTGATCTGTGCAAACGTACACTTTTTTATCACAAGAGTTCAATAACCACGCAAAACTTGCTTTTTTTTTTCTTTTTTTTTTTTCATGGTAGCTGTCAAAGTGCCCGCTTCAAACATTTAGCGAGTGTGAACCACGTGTTGTGCGTGGCTTAAATTAGGCCTTAGCTAGTTTGAAGAGCCACAGTTTGCCAGCCGTAATATCATTACGTGAATTGTAGAGGCATTTCATAGAAATATACCTACCTTATCAAACGACCCTCGTACTTGCAGCTAATATTCAGCAAATTGATTTATTATGAGTCCCACAGAAATGAAATTACTTTTGCATACTTTGAGTCACTTTTGACCCAGTGGACGTGAGTTCGGCATTAATTGAGATTTTGGTGACTATTTTGATTACCTCAAGTTATACAGGATAATTTACCTAGTATGAGTGAAATTCACAGTAATATTATTCTTGATTACTTCGAGTTACTTTTAGACTCTAATCCGGTCTACGTGACATTGTGATAACTCTAGCTTGATTACTTCGTTCTAATATTCAACCGATACATTTATTATGAGGAGAGTTGACTTTCTGATTACTCTTTTTATTACTTTGAGTCACTATGAACCCAATTTACTTTAATTGGGCCTAACTGACATTTTGGTGATTCTCTTGATTACTTCCAGTTATTATAACACCAATAGATCTATTATGAGCTTAAATCACACCATTATTATTATTTTGGTTACTTCGAGTAACTGTTGACCCAATGTACTTCAGTTCGGCCGAATTGACATTATGATGACTCTTTTGATTACGTTAAGCTAAGATTCAGCCAATTGATATATTAATGATTTATTATTAACTCAAAGTAATCAAAGAGTCCTCATAATGTCAATTACACGAAATTAAAGCTCATTGGGTGAAAAACACTCGATGTAATCAAAAGAGTGAAAATAATGTGAAATAATACCTCGAAGTAATGAAGAGAGTCAGAAAGATGTCAAATAGGCCGAATTAATATCCATTAGCTTGAAGCAACTCAGAGTAATCAAACGAGTAATCATAATTTCAAATGGGCTCATAAGAGAACTTTTGAGTGAGTATTAGCTCACACTTATCAAAATAGTCTTCACAATTCCAATAAGGCCGAATTAATGTCCGTTGCGTCAAAAGTGATTTAAACTAATCATAATGTTAATACTAATGTGAATTAATATCATAATAGATCCATTGGTGGTATAATAAGACGAAATAATGAAGTCACAAAAAAGTCAACTGGGCCTAATTAAAGTACATTGGGTCAATAGTAACTCAACGTAATCAAAAGAGTGATCATAATGCCAATTAGGCTCATAATATTTCAATTGCTTGAATATTAGCTCCAGAAATTAATTGTCATCACAATTCCGATTACACCATAATAAAGTGTATTTGGTCCAAACAGAAACTAATAAAAAAGTAATAATGTGAATGAGCTTATAATAGATACACTTTTGGTATAGTAACTTGTAGGGCTTTAAAATTGATCGATTAACCTACCGATTAATCGATTAAGGCTCTAATCACCATTAAGTGTTTTAGCCGGTTAATCGGTAAACTTTTGACGAACCAAAATAAAATAAAAATTGAGTGCTTTCAAACGTATAACATGAACGAGCACACCCATATGAAGGGAAATCTTTATGCGAAATTTTAACCTAAAGTAAACTGTAAGGGCGAGATTTGTAACTCCAGACAAGGTGCAGAAGGTTACACGTGTGCTAGCCACTTCAGCGCCGTGCGAATGTCCGTTTAGCGCACCAGAGACTACTGCGAGCAATCAAAGGAGGCCCCACCTGTCGGAGAATATCAACGAACATTTTTGCCTCATGCAGCTGAAGTAATACTCTGTGTGTGTGTCAGTGTTTTAACTGTTCTCGACGACGTATCGAAGTTGATTCATAGTGGAAATTATAGCGACGTCCAACATGCACATATTCGGTATACAAAAAAATGTAATTTTGACTTTTAAAAAATATTATGCATGAAAATGAAGAAGACCGATTAATCGATTAATTAATCGACAAAAGGGTGGTGATTAATCGGGTTAACATATTAATCGACTCCCAGCCCTAGTAACTTGAAGCAATCGAGGAAGTCACCAAAATGTCAATTAGGCCGAGTTATATTCGATTATGTCAAACGTAAGGTAGAGTAATCAGAAAAGTCAATAATAATGTCAATTTAGCTCATACTAGATCAATTTTCAGTTTAGTAACTCGACTTCATCAAGTCACAAAAATGTCAATTAGGCCGAATTAAAGTGTATTAGGTCAATAGTAACTCAAATAATTCAAAAGTGGGATAATATCAATTGAGCTTATAATTAATCATATGGTTGATTATTATCTCAAAATAATGAAAACAGCAATCAAAATGTCCACTGGGCCAAATATAGTCCATTGTGTCAAAAGTAAGTCGAAGTAATCAAAGAAGTAAAACTAATGTGAATTCAGTTCATAGTAGATGAATTGGTGGTACAATAACTGGAAGTAATAAAAAAGCACTAAATTGTCACGTAGGCCGAATTAAAGTCAACTGGGTCAATGTAACCCAAAGAAATCAAGGGAGTAATCATAATGACAATATCTCTGCTCATAAGAAATGAAAGCGTTAATTATTACCTGAAAGTAACAAAAATATATAAAAATGGAGATTAGGCCGAATTAAAGTAAATTTGGTCAAGAGTGGCTCGAAGCTAGTGAAAAGAATAATAATAATCTGAATAGAGCATATTCTAGATAAACTGGTTGCAAGATAACTCGAATTAATTTGGAGAGACACTACAATGTAAAACTAGGTTAACATAAAGTCTATTTAGTAAATAGTAATTCGAAGTAATCAGACTACTAATCATCACATCAACTAAGCTCATAACTAATCAATTAGTTGAATAGTAGCTCGAAGTAATCAAGTCATCAAGATGTCACTTAGAGCGAATTTGAGTTAATTTGGTGAATATTAACTCGAGGTAATCAAAAGAGTAATCACAATGTGACGTGCTCATATTAAATCAGTTATTATATTATTTGCTCTAAGTAATATCAAGACTAATCAATACTCAATACGCAAGTCGGAGACACGCGCGCAATCAAAACGGGCATTCATTGTCCGCTTAAGCGGAGGAACTACACTTACACAGCGATGCGTTCGCGCAGTTCATTTTGTTGTTTTTCTCGCTGAATTTCTTCCTTGCATGCAAGTCAATTTAAGCATATGTATTGATGCGCCGTAGGAATCCGTTTTTTCTGGCTTCTTCCACCTTTTATTTTGATGTCTTACACTCTGTTTCATTGCAACAATACAAGTGTTTATTTTTAAGAACGGGCTAATCTTTGAGAGCTATGCGCCGCAATGAAGCAATGATGAAAATATTTTACGCTTTATTCACACACTTACAGACACATGCACAAAACTTTGTCCTAATAAAGCGTATCCTGCATCGGCGCTAAGAAAATAACCTGATTTGATTTCTTTAAATAGGAAGTGTAGGTGATTGAGTATTATCGGAGTTCAGTGATATCGACGCTCTTAGATTTGGCAGATATGCACGATGACTTTATCCATATCACGAATGGAACTGGAGCCTGCAAGAAAAGAAGAAAAAAGAGGATATGTGGTAAAAGTTACACCAGGGCGTGTCGTGCGCCCATCTTGTGATTAAGACAAAACGCAACAAAGCGTAAGAGTGGCCTAAAAGTAATCCTGGATAAAGAAAAAAAAACGTCGCACACCTGTTTCATGCGGCTATGGTACTAAACAGTATTTAGATGTCCACTTGTACAATAATGTTCCTGCAGGGCAACTTCCCGTGAGAACTTGAAGAGAATCAGTTACTGAGATGTACAAAGTCCGCTATGTTCAACAAACAACCTCTCCTTACATTAAGAAAAAAACTGTTTGATATGTAAATACAAACTCTCTAGGGACAGTGATGGTGTGGCGGTTGATGCTCCGCAGATTGTAGTGAGCGGCTACCAGAGCTGACCGGCATCCGCGGGTCGCTTGTACGGATACTCGAGCGCGCACGGGACGCGGGCGCTCAGGAGCAGACTCCAACGCTCCTCGGATTATCATCAAACCAGTTCCCGGCTCCTCGAATTATTACGAGGTTATTAGTAACGCGCAACATAATCTGTATTCCTGTACCGACACGGAATCGGACTCCTACCACCTCCTGAGTCCTGCTGCCAGTCTGTTGAAGAAGTGTTTATTTATCAGAATCAATTTTTTTTTTTGCCTGTTTTGACAATTTTATTAATTACACACATAAAATGTAAACAAAAACAGCCGACCTCCGCTAGATCAGCGCGGTTACAATTAAAATCGTTGAAGGCACACCAGCCTTTTGGAAGCGGCAACCACTCAGGGGGTTCGGGCTGTGCCGCAAGAACTCTTCGAATGTACGCCACGCTTTCAATAACGTTTGCCAGCACTGACCGTACATTGACGTCCGCATGGCACACAGTCATTCTCGTTTTCCAAATACTGTGAAGACCGAGTACGGTAATCATGTCGTACGGAACCCCACCTTCATTTTCCATGGGAAAAAACCGAATACCATACGGAGTTAAGGGAAGGTCCTTCTTTCAGTGTGCGCTGGTGAATATAGCGATATAAAACCGTGTTCCAGTATCGATGAAGACATGTTCTATGGTGTCTGGTCTTTTACAGAGCAGGCAGTTAGTTGTCCATGGAACAATTATCCCCTCATTATCAAGCCACGAGTTCACAGCGAGTGTACCGCTATGTAGTCAAAAGAAAAAGGATTTGATCACTGGTTTGATAGGCATTCTTTTATCTCTTTTTAGTCGAAATCAAGACTACAGCCTGCTCTTTCCAACCGTGGTCCTCCCTCGCCTGCCAGACACATTTCAGCCACAAGTTTAACACTACCATGATTTTAGGACGATGACGCACAAATCACATTCAGATCACTGTATTTTTTTCCCTTGTCATTTTTAACGCGACAGCGTGAAGGAGCTGGCGTCGCGCCGGCGTCGATGGCGTGGCAGAAAAGCCGGGGTCGGTGGCGAGCTGCAAAAGTCCAGATTGGTCGATAAGGCTATGACGTCACACCCATATGACATCGTGCGGGACTTTCAAACAGCCCATAACGCTCACGTGAAACGTGACGTCACGCATGGAATGAAAGTGATTAAAAAACGTGACATAATGCGAATTAAATGTCGTCGCACGTCTGAAATTATTTCACACGTTAAAGTAATTCATTTGACTCAGATAAATTTGAAAAGTAATTTCAGGCATGATTCGTGTGCGGCTCGCAATCGACACAGCGATGTCGAGCCGCACACGCTGCTGAGTGTGCCACGCAAGGCACGCTAGCACGGATTCCGAACCGGCGGGAATTTATATGTTTTTATCCTTCGCTATCGTGTTCCACTCTTAAGGGCGAATCCTTGAGCGTCCTCCAAGTATTTTGGAGGACTCTTGGGCTTCAAATAGTTGTGAGAATGTTATAAGGGATCGTGTCTTATGAAGTGTGCGTAGATTTGATTAAAAAAAAAATGTTGCAAAACCTTCACTCTAATTGTACGCAGTTTCAGGACTACCGACAGATGGCGCCAGTTACGCCGGTGTGTTCTCTCGACGCCTGTGCGCTTCCAAGGGAAAGGAACGCGCTTGAACACGCTCCAATGCAGATGCGTCAACCAGCCTATGACTACAGATTTGTAAATTAAACATCTAATGTTCATGTCTTATTATTCGCAGTGACAAAGTCATGGTACCTTACCCAGACAGTCAACAGTGTGAACATGGCAGTGCATCCGGTTCGATAGCCGTACGTTGCAACCACATAACCGGCAACGGGAGGCGTGATGATAGCGCTGTATTCAAAAATGAAGGTCGGCATAGAAATAAAACTACAAGTTTCATGGCCGCACACCATGTTGACATAATAAAATACACGTCTAGCCTCAAATATCTGGCAATTTTGTTTTAAATATAAGAGTGTCAGCGTAGCACAGTAAAGTATATATTTTCATGAACCGACAATAGAAAATTCTAACATGAAAGATTCATAATTAAACAACAGGAGTTTCTTTCACGACCTTATGGCTTTTCAAAAGCTATCATGCACCAAGCATGCACTGTCTTAACAACAGACATTTAGTTCACTGCTCTGGGTATTTAGTGATGCCATTCTCTTGTTGTGTGGAAGGGGCGAAGAAGTGAAACACGTGAATTGCGTTTTCTCCTCTGAATCTAGTGCGTGGCACTTTTAATTATAAACCTCAATGAAGGATACGCCAAGTCACATTAAGTCTTCGGTCGTTAACCAGGGGGATTGTTTACGTGTTTTTTTTTTTCTATGCGTAGGAATACCATGCTTTATTTTCTTGCATTTAGTTTTGGTAAACCTACACCTTCAACGTTTGAGCACGCTCAATTCACCAACAAAAATTTTAACAGTTTTCCCGCGCTTCATTTAATGACTTCTCTTCTTTTCTAACAGAACAGCACTCGCGGCCGTACTGTAGAAAGAGCCGTTACGTAGATTGTAGCGCTAGGTTTGCTTGCTGAACGCGAAAAGACAATAACCGAAAAAGTTATTTCAATGACTCAAATGAAATAACTTCATTTTGCACGTTTTGCTTGTTTGCATGAAGCATCTGACGAAATTATCAAAGCTGAAATTAAACAACCTTCGATTCTACCTTTCTTTAAGAAATCGCTTCAAATGGCGCTAAATACAATTTACGTAAATTGGGTTCCGCTTACCCGATAACTAGGAAGGTGAATACGGAACTGGAAATAAAACTGCTGGTCCGCATGTTGTCAGGGTAACCACGCTCTCTGAAACGGAAAAAATGTTTTGTTAGATATTTCAAACATTGCGTTTGCTAGTAGTATGCTAGAGGGGGGTGCATGCTGACGGAGTTTCGCATTTAAAAGTTAGGTGAGAGCGAGCCATACAAAGTCCTCGGTATGCAATTCATAATTATATAGCAGAAAAAAGACTCTATTTGTTTTTTACCTGTTTTTCGGCTCGCCTGTACGCGGCTCGCCGGTACGCAAGCGTACAGGACTTACGTTTGCCCCTATTTGAAATACAAAGACTTTCAACTAATAGTGGCAGATTATAACTCGAAAAGAATATTTCAGAGCTAACATGGGTGTCTTTCAGCTCTTACAACTGTCTTATCAGTTCCTGATGTTTCAGTGTACCTAAATGAAGCCTCGCGCATGCAAAGGAAGAAAAAGTAGAAGACATTAGTGAGTTTCGGTATTGCGTATCCGAGCGAACGCGAACACTGTGCGCTTGCGTTATCGTTGCCTGTTCCACACTGCGCGTGCGCGGAGCCCAATCGACGGTCTTGATAGACGCATGGTGATGACGCGCATGCGCAGCGTGGAACTCGCAACGCTAACGCAGACGTACAGCGCTTGCTTTTGCTCCTATACGTAGTAATAAACCTTTTGAATATTCAGCAACTATAACGACAAGCGACAGGTGTCGTATTTAATGATGTCCATGAAAAAGAAACAATAAGAGGGGTTTAAATAGTCACGTAAGTTAATTTGTGTTATGCATATTTTCAGATATGCAATGTAAATGCAAGAGCCGCGGTGGCCTTTGAAGTAACCGTTAGATTAACTAACACAAAAGTAATCGAGCAACTCGCTTGATGTTACTAAGGTACTATTTTGAAACTTGGTGCAAAAAGTACACACTAGTCGTCAGATTATAGCCCTTCCCTAGAGAATTAGCAGAATCATCCAGAGTTTACCCAGGGGCTTTCATTGCCGGGATGCGCATTCAATTACGAAAATATAGATGTACGGTACATATATATTCTACTTACAACACTACTTTGATAACATGGCTGTATCCACCTATGAACTGTGCCGACATTCCCAGTCCCGTGAGTACTTGAGAAATGTACACCATCCACAGCTCCCTGAGAAAAAAAACAAAAAAAAAACAACATGAATAACGCTCCATGGTTAGTCAAGAGTATACCCGCGATTTATTAACGACGTTCTTTGGCTAGGTGTTCGGCATTTCTTGAAACTCAAAAGTAAAGCCTGTAAAAAAGCGTTGTCACGAAGCTTTACACTGATCGGTTAACGGGTGGAACAGGAGAATTGAGGTGTTCCACGATGATTGGTTAACGGGGCAGCCGTGTGACCAAGGGTGGTGTAAGGAAGAGAGTTAGACGAGGTGGGACAGGAGGGTGGGTTAGAAGGTTCTGGAAGATCGCCAGGTTTATCATTTCAAGTGTACAGATGCCACGCGTTAAATTATTTTATGAAGAGCGCTGTGAACGTAGGCGTCTGGTTAAACAGGCTGAACGGGCTGTTAAACAAACTTCTGCAACCGAAGACAACGACTCAGAATTGCATGCGTAGAACTCAAAGTATCTCTAAGCGTTTGTAATCTAGAATATCTCACGTATGCAAGACAATTACCTAGCAATTTGCCATACATTTGTTTTTATCTCCATGATAAAAGGAACAGTGTTAAAAGCAATCTGTCACTTTTCGACATTGCCTTTCTCGCGTTCAATACATCTGCCCCAACGCTTCAGCAACGGGTGGATGCCGCAGCGGAAAAAAATAGAGCGACGATTACACAACGTGATAGTTTTAGACAAGCGACAGCAAGGCCGTGATGTGTTTTCCCGCCAAATTTATCGGGAAACTGAATTAGTGCATAGGCGCCCCGTGTTGTCGTCTACTTCTTCACCTGTCCCCGTTTCTTTGGCGCTCATTTCCAGTAGTGCATAGGTCTTGTGACGTAAATTTTTGCGTTAAATTTAGGGGGATCCTTTATTTGTACGTCCCGTGACATCGAATGTTTGCCATGTTTAGCGAGGAATCTGAATCGGTGCATAGGCCACGTGACGTCAATATCGTTCCGCTAAATTTAGCCGAGAAATTGAATCGGTGCATAGGCCATGTGAGGTAATTTTTTTCGCTATATTGAGTGGGAAGCCTGTATTTTTTCTTTAGGGCCCTCGACGTCAGGTCACGTGACACCAATTATCCCGCCATATTGAGCGGGAAACTGGATTGGTGCATAGGTCACCTGACGTCAATTTCCCCGCTTACTTTAGCGGAGAAACCGAATTGGTACATATGTCACGTGATGTAAACTGTTCCGCTAAGCTTAGCGTGGATCCTGAATTTATCTGTAGGTCCCGCGAGGTTAGGTCGCGTGACCAATTTTCCCTCCAAATGTAGCTTGGAAATTGAATTGGTGCATAGGTCACGTTACGTCAATCTTTCCACTGAATTTAGCGGAGAAACTGAATTGGTGCGTAGGTCATGTGACGTAAATGTTTCTGATAAAACTAGTGAGGAACCTGAATTTGTCTGTATGTCCCATGACGTCAATCCCCGTGACATAAATGTTCCGCCAAAATTTAGCGAGGAAACTGAATTACTGCAAAGGCCACGTGACGTTAATCTTTCCGCTGAATTTAGCAGGGAACCTGAATTTATATCTAGGTCCCTTGACGTCACGTCCCGTAACATGAATTTTCTCACAAAATTTAGTGGAGAAAGTGAATTCGTGCATAAGTCACGTGACGTCAATTTTTCCACTGAATTTAGCGGGGAAACTGAATTCGTTTACGCTCACGACGTCACAAAATCGGGGGAAGGTCCACTAACAGCTTTCGCTGTAAAATATCTCGACTCTGAAGCGAGGGATGCGCAGCTGCTTTCAGTAATGTCTCTATACGACACTTTTTAAAGCCGAGAGCTGCTTTGATGGGCGCGGACAAATAAAAATCGGTGCATGGTGCGAGAGACAGTGAGCCTGGCGAATTTGGAATACACTCAAAACGTACATCCTTGATTTTCGCCCGCTGTCGCACGTGCCCTGTGAAGTCGCGCATTGCCATGCTGCAGCAACACGCCAGAGATCAACAAACCATGGGGCTTAAACGCGAAACACATGTACGACGAAACCGTCCGATCCGGCGTGCGGACTGCCGGAATGACCTTCGGGGGCGAGGGTTTTCGTAGCACCGGAGAGCGTTGAAAACCGTCGCCTCCGACCGTCGTATTGCCTGATCGGACGTCGGATCGGACGGTTTCGCCGTACATGTGTTTCGCGCTTTAGATCTGATCACAGGCTTTACGTCGTTCTCAAGCAGATTACAGTGCGACGCAACGCTGACACCGAGCCGCCTGGGCATTTAATATTTGACTATTGTTTCTTTATAGTCTAAGAGGACCGGGACCGAACGTTTGCCTTTCGTCAGAACTGCCCGGAACATCTTTGGTCTTGGTGACGTAGTGTGCTTTAGCTATTTGCTTGCACGCTTGGTCACCGACGGGGCATTTTGGATCCAACATTCGTCCCCGGTGACATGTGTTGAGGAAAATTTACTTCCTCATGGTGATTGCGTCGTAGCAGCGACCCGCACACGTTCATACGGCGCTCCTTAGTGCCTGGCGTAAGTTGTTTTGACAACCACCTGGTGGACACATTAGGGTACTTCAGTATATTGTGAATTATTTGGTGTACCGAGCCATGACTAATGTTGAATTCTTCAGCCATTTTATTGATAGGCACACAGCGGTTTTTGAGTTATTGAAAGCCGTACAACTTCTGGTATTGAGTGCTCCATCGTCAGGGTGTAAACAAGTGCGGAGCAATGTGCATCAGTCACAAATAACTCTCCTCCTTGAAACTTTTTGTACCACTCGTACACCTGTAGAATTGGTGTACGGGCGTCCCCATGCTGCCTCAACATCTTACGATGACTATCCGCGGGCTTTTCACCCTCTGTAGTTAATAGAAAGGTTACTCTGTGCTGCCCCTCCCTAGCTTGCACACGCTCCAAAGGGTGCGGCCATTTTGAGTGCTGTGGTAACGAGACACTTTCAATCAGTCTGTTGGGCCGGCATGCACAGCTCTGTCTAGCGCAGTGCCAAGCAATATCTAAAGCACAGCAGCCTGTCGCGGCATTCCCGTTCCCGATGGGACGTGAAGCATTCCCGATGGGACGTGAAGCATACTTCACTAAAAAGAATAGGGAGTGTTCCCGATATGCGAAAACTTGATTCGATAAAAAGCGCCGTGGAATGCTTCGTGTTCTCGCAATCCTGGCTGTTGGTTGTTGATACGTCGACGAGGAAGACCAGATGACGCTGGTGTCGTCCTCATCATGGCGTGGGTGAACTAAAAGCCATCATCCGTGGCCTCTGGGTTTCAGTTTACCTTACGATGTACACCAAATGACTCGACGAATCACCTCAACGAATCCGGTGCTCAAAACGAAATTTATGTCCACGCGCTCCGTGCCTCTCTGCGTCACGTTCGATGGTCGCGAGAGGCAGATACGGCATTGGATTCGATGTCTCGTAGCGCACTTTGCGGTCCATCCTAAGGTAAGAGGAGTAGAGCAGAAGATTGTTAATTTCACCTCCGCGGCTGTGCCTCTGCCGGTATTCAGGAGCACGGGGCATTACGTAGTTACAACGTAACTAGCCGCCGAAAAAAACAACGTGAACTTGATGGCGTGTCGTGATTGTAAAGTGGTCGCGTAAATGGGTTTCTAAAGTATCGTGCTGCAATTTACTGCAGATGGGCCTGTAAGGGTGCCTTCTTGATCCAAATTTTAAGAATCCAGGTAGCACTACCTTTTGGGCCAGAAATTGTTTTTGTTTGAGAGTTTAGTGTCTTGAAAATCTTGAAGATGCCAAAGTAGAGTCAAACTTGACCTTCTTTGGTCTGAGTCTGGGTACCTTGGCCCTAAACCGCAAACAAGTTGCCAAAGTTAGGCTTCACTACCAGGTACTTTGGCTTTCACCGGAGCCTTTGTGCCCAAATCGTCAAAGCAGTCTCAAAGTTCAATACAGCTTGTTCGTTTTTTATGTGGAAAATGTGGGCCAAAATTTCCAAGCACTTGCCAGAATTAGGATTCACTGCTCGTTCCTCTGTTGGTACCTGGCATTTTCGGCTTAAGTCCAGCGCCTTGGAAATAACGTGGCGAATCAAAGAAAAGCCATAGAAACTTCATAGAAAAGTACTTTGGCACTAACTAAGTCCCTGAGGCAAAGCCGCATTAGGCCCAAATGAGGCCCCTAGGATTGCCGAACTTGGGCCCAGTTATGCCTTTATCTGGTGTGCTACCTCGGGACGAAAATACTTAAGAAAAAAGTTAAAAAAATTAATATAGACTTTTTCTCCTTACCATGTCCGTCTGCAACCAACACACACCTGAGTAACATCCGACAGACGGCGGCTGCGTTCCTCTCGCAAACTTTCAATCGGAAAGGCTCCGCGTTACCAAGAGCAGAAATTTTTTGTCAAGAACGGCGCGTGCCTTTTCGGTGGTAGTTGCCAGTGCTGGTTTTTGGCCAAAAAGAATATTTCGACTGAACAAAAATTAGAAAAAAAAGGGTTATTGAGGTATTTCGACTATTCGGGTTTGCATTTTGTAAACGGCTCTTGCCATTTGTCCACTGTTACGCCAGTGAGACCTGTGTCGTTTGCAGACGCAGACGGACGCCGTAGGTAAAAGAAAACGGTCCTATTGTATTCTTTAACTTTTTACTCATGTCAAATTTTGTTTAAATATGTGGCACAAAATGAACTGTCTACTCACCTTCTTGATAGAAAATTGTAGCACGATAAGCTAAGAAACCCATTTATCTAATCCCTTCAAAGGGCCAAGAAGCCAGGGGTATTTCACGCTAAAAAGCGCGATAAATAGAGATTTGATAAACACACGAGTTGTTCGAACACACCAGTGTTTCCAGAAGCTGTACTGTCCAAGAGACCCCTTTGAGCGTTTCCACTTAAGCTTGACGCCGCATATGTTGAGACAAGTTTTTTTAATTTCTTGACGTTTGTTTTTGAAACTTTTATACACAAAATGCGCCACCTACCGTCGCTGTTCTATGAACACCGCAGGTCCCAGGAACACGTAGGCCAGTGCTGCAAAAACAATTCCAAGGAAAGCGTAGAATGCGCTTTTCTGAAAGAAAACCAACGGATCGTTTAAAAACGCGTTTTCTTGGTCTTAACAATACCTTGATAACATTCAAGTTCACAGACAAATATTGTTTTTTGTAACAGACTACGATATAATGCACAATGCGTTCAACATCTATTCAACCTGAACTTTAAAAAAAGAAGCTATTATCTTACCAAGGTCATGCAGCATAAGATACGTACACTTAAACATGGCTGTTCCTGGATCAATTAACCAGACATTTTTGTTGTTGTAATTTTTTTGAAGATCATTGAAAAAAAAACTGCGAAAATCTTTATGCTTTCTGCGATTTAGACAAGAAAAGAACCAAAACGAAGCTGTTGTTAAGCACTGGAAGCTTGTAGGAAGAACTTTACGCGATCGGTAACAAATGCCTGTTTACCGCCGCGAATGTGTGGCGCTTCGAGCACACTTCGATGCAGAAAACAAGATCAAGGTTGGCTTGTTTCTTGTACTATCCCGCCAAGAGTTATATTTCTATCGATTTTTTAGTGAAATGTTAGTACAAATATCTAAACGCCCACATTACCAGTTTTTGTTCGTCGGCTCTGTTAGTCCAATGAAAAGCCTAAAAATGAAGAGCCCTCGAATTAAGGCGCCAGATCCATTCCACCGTCGGCTTCTGTGGTGGCTTTGGTTAGTTATGTTCCCAATTCGTTCCGCATCACGCAGTGCGCTCTTTCTTTGAAGGTTGACTCAAGACGCCGAGTCAACTTTCGACTCACTGCTTATACAAGACCACTAACTGAATCCCACCGAACTGATCTTACGAATGCGGAGGCGCAGAAAATGGTTTCACTCGGACATGCAATTTCTGCAGAGACAATAACTTGATATTTCAGTATATTCCATTTCACATTAAGTCCGACCGTAAATGGTGCTACGACCCGACAGAGCCAATCAAGCAGACCCAAAGTGCATCATCTCGGACTTATTAGAGAGTTTTAGGAAACCATTTTCGCACATCCAATACGGTACGATGTTCCCTCCGGTACGAACCGTGCATATGCGAGTCTTCTGTGGTGGCACATCTCCAGTTCGTACCGGAGAGCCATCGTACAGCATCGGATGTGCAAAAATGGTTTGACTATAACTCCCTACTAAAGAGTTTTAGAGAACCGTTTTTGCACGTCTGATACAGTACGAGGGGACCTCCGGTACGAGCTGTGCATATGCGAGTTTTCTGCGGTAGCACATGCGTAGTTCGTACGGGAGGGCCCATCGTACCGGATCGGATGTGCAAAAACGGTTTGACTATAACTCCCTATCAGAGAGTTTTAGAGAACCGTTTTTGCACGTCCGATATAGTACGATGTGCCCTCTGGTACGAACTCTGCATATGCGAGTCTTCTGCGGTGGCACATCTGCAGTTCGTACCGGAGAGCCATCGTACCGTTTCGGATGTGCAAAAATGGTTTGACTATAACTCCCTACTAGAGAGTTTTTGAGAACCGTTTTTGTACGTCCGATACAGTACGAGGGGACCTCCGGTACGAGCTGTGCATATGCGAGTTTTCTGCGGTAGCACATGCGTAGCTCGTACGGGAGGGCCCATCGTACCGGATCGGATGTGCAAAAACGGTTTCACTATATCTCCCTATCAGAGAGTTTTAGAGAACCATTTTTGCACGTCCGATATGGTACGATATGCCCTCTGGTACGAACTATGCATATGCAAGTCTTCTGCGGTGGCACATGTGCAGTTCGTACCGGAGGGCCCATTGTACCGTATCTGAACTGCAAAAACGGTTCCCTATAACTCCCTATCAGAGAGTTTTAGAGAACCGTTTTTGCACGTCCGATACGGTACGATGAGACCTCCGGTACGAACTGTACATATGCGAGTCTTCTGCGGTAGCGCATGCGCAGTTCGTACCGGAGGGCCCATCGTACCGTATCGGGTGTGCAAGAACGGTTCCCTATAACTCCCTATCAGAGAGTTTTAGAGAACCGTTTTCAACGTCCGATACGGTACGATGAGACCTCCGGTACGAACTGTACATATGCGAGTCTTCTGCGGTAGCGCATGCGCAGTTCGTACCGGAGGGCCCATCGTACCGTATCGGGTGTGCAAGAACGGTTCCCTATAACTCCCTATCAGAGAGTTTTAGAGAACCGTTTTTGCACGTCCGATACGGTACGATGAGACCTCCGGTACGAACTGTACATATGCGAGTCTTCTGCGGTAGCGCATGCGCAGTTCGTACCGGAGGGCCCATCGTACCGTATCGGGTGTGCAAGAACGGTTCCCTATAACTCCCTATCAGAGAGTTTTAGAGAACCGTTTTAGCACGTCCGATACGGTACGATGAGACCTCCGGTACGAACTGTACATATGCGAGTCTTCTGCGGTAGCGCATGCGCAGTTCGTACCGGAGGGCCCATCGTACCGTATCGGGTGTGCAAGAACGGTTCCCTATAACTCCCTATCACAGAGTTTTAGAGAACCGTTTTTGCACGTCCGATACGGTACGATGAGACCTCCGGTACGAACTGTACATATGCGAGTCTTCTGCGGTAGCGCATGCGCAGTTCGTACCGGAGGGCCCATCGTACCGTATCGGGTGTGCAAAAACGGTTCCCTATAACTCCCTATCAGAGAGTTTTAGAGAACCGTTTTTGCACGTCCGATACGGTACGATGAGACCTCCGGTACGAACTGTACATATGCGAGTCTTCTACGGTAGCGCATGCGCAGTTCGTACCAGAGGGCCCATCGTACCGTATCGGGTGTGCAAAAACGGTTCCCTATAACTCCCTATCAGAGAGTTTTAGAGAACCGTTTTTGCACGTCCGATACGGTACGATGAGACCTCCGGTACGAACTGTGCATATGCGAGTCTTCTGCGGTAGCGCATGCGCAGTTCGTACCGGAGGGCCCATCGTACCGTATCGGGTGTGCAAGAACGGTTCCCTATAACTCCCTATCAGAGAGTTTTAGAGAACCGTTTTTGCACGTCCGATACGGTACGATGAGACCTCCGGCACGAACTGTACATATGCGAGTCTTGTGCGGTAGCGCATGCGCAGTTCGTACCGGAGGACCCATCGTACCGTATCGGGTGTGCAAGAACGGTTCCCTATAACTCACTATCAGAGAGTTTTAGAGAACCGTTTTAGCACGTCCGATACGGTACGATGAGACCTCCGGTACGAACTGTGCATATGCGAGTCATCTGCGGTAGCGCATGCGCAGTTCGTGCCGGAGGGCCCATCGTACCGTATCGGGTGTGCAAAACGGTTCCCTATAACTCCCTATCAGAGAGTTTTAGAGAACCGTTTTTGCACGTCCGATACGGTACGATGAGACCTCCGGTACGAACTGTGCATATGCGAGTCTTCTGCGGTAGCGCATGCGCAGTTCGTGCCGGAGGGCCCATCGTACCGTATCGGGTGTGCAAAAACGGTTCCCTCTAACTCACTATCAGAGAGTTTTAGAGAACCGTTTTTGCACGTCCGATACGGTACGATGAGACCTCCGGTACCAACTGTGCATATGCGAGTCATCTGCGGTAGCGCATGCGCAGTTTGTACCGGAGGGCCCATCGTACCGTATTGGGTGTGCAAAAACGGTTCCCTATAACTCTCTATCAGAGAGTTTTAGAGAACCGTTTTTGCACGTCCGATACGGTACGATGAGACCTCCGGTACGAACTGTGCATATGCGAGTCATTCTGCGGTAGCGCATGCGCAGTTCGTGCCGGAGGGCCCATCGTACCGTATCGGGTGTGCAAAAACGGTTTCCCTATAACTCACTATCAGAGAGTTTTAGAGAACCGTTTTAGCACGTCCGATACGGTACGATGAGACCTCCGGTACGAACTGTACATATGCGAGTCTTCTGCGGTAGCGCATGCGCAGTTCGTACCGGAGGGCCCATCGTACCGTATCTGATGTGCAAAAACGGTTCCCTATAACTCCATATCAGAGAGTTTTAGAGAACCGTTTTTGGACATCCGATACGGTACGACGAGACCTCCGGTACGAACTGTGCATATGCGAGTCTTCTGCGGTAGCGCATGCGCAGTTCGTACCGGAGGGCCCATCGTACCGTATCGGGTGTGCAAAAACGGTTTTCTAAAACTGACGAAAATATTTCCTGGATAAGGGGAGCAAGGGGGAAAAGGAACAAACAGAAATCTCCGGACGCGCACTAGTCGACTGGTGCGCGACCTAGCTGTGGTTGGAGATTTGTGTTTATCCTTTGTCCCCTTTGTTCCTCTTCGCCAGGGATTATTTTCGTCGTTCGTCTCCAGCTAGCTTGCACCTTTGCATTTAATTGCATTATCAATAATGCCTCATACTCCCTACTGTCTCAGTCCGTTTGCTAGCACTTCCTATATCAATCATACGAAGCGAATGCGCCTCAATTCCGCGCTTCTTCTTTTTCTGCGCGTGACCGGTTTTGTTGGTGCAAGTAAACGCACAAATACAACGAGCGCCGTAACGATGCACTTTTGAGGATGCGTGATTGGCAGCGTGGGATCGCACTGTTTGCTGTGGTAGGACTTGAAGCATAGCCCACCTTCCATGATCAGTGCGCGTTCTTGACACGAACTCTTTTTGTACACTACTCCCCGTGGAAAGAAATCATTGATCTTCGTATGGTCTGCTGCGAGCCAGACGCGTAAACGATTTTTTGGAGTGCTTATGAACAGCGAGACTCGAAAGAGACGACACTTACCTTGTAATGACAAACTATGCCGGCAATGATGCATCCGATGCAGTAGCTCGCAAACTGCACCGTGAATATCGTCCCTATGCGTGAGCTTCTCAAGTGGAACTGAAAAGCGAAGAACCAGGGAATAAAAAACTGTCAGGAACTACCGAGAGGGAAAACTACTTCCAGACGTTTTCTAGTGTCTCCTAAACCCTGATGTCATCGAACTACCGATCACTGTCTTTTATTTATTAGGCTTATGCACCAGAAACTGGGTGTGGTGTCATGTCAAAATGGTCACAAATGCTGATTAGCAAAAGTGGCGTATGCCAATATTGTCACTGAGATTGCCTTGCCATTGGAACACAGTACCAATAATCGCCCTTCTCGTTAATTATAGTCACTGAGAGTTTAATGAATGTAGAATGTGACTCATTACATTCACACCTCTTGCTTCGTGAAGGGTTCTTCGATATTCTTATCGGCTAATTCCGCAATCTTATTGACTGCGGAGTTCTGTATTATGACCCTCATGCCTCTTCTGGAGGCTGCTGATAGAAGGGGTAAGATTAGAAGAACGCCCAAAAACATATATAAAAGAAAACAAAATATTGTTATCACATAGAAGCATACTTATGAGTGGAAATGCAACCGCAACGATTCACGTGGAACACTTGGTCTTTATAGCTCCGAAAACCGAAGTAACCTACTAATTAACCCATCATAGGATCAGTTCTCAATTGCTTTACGAAGGTTTTTTTATTACTCCAAAGTAATGGAACAGCCTTCTTCCGCCCACCCTGACACTGGGTGACTACTACCTGCTTTCTCTCGTGAAGAAGTTGAAACCCACTGCGTGGTAGGCGTTTCAGGAAGACGATAAAATTATTTCCAGGCTGGGACGCTTTTTCAGGAACCAACAAGACTTATACGGCCAGGGTATAACCGCTTGGGGGGAATAAACGCGCTGCCTTGTGTATAGCAAAAGTGTAGAGGAGCTAACCACATAGCATACACTCGTGATAGCAGCTCTATTCCTTCGTCATAATATTACGCACTTAAAATTGCCGCTCCTACGTACATGTAAAAACAGTAACGTATTATTATTAACATAATAGGAGCATATAAGGGGTGATCATTCTCTAGGAAAGCCAATTAAAACACGTTTTTTTATATCTGGGGTGCTTGTCGAATTGGCCACCCCTTAGAACGCCTCTCTTGAGAACGGTTAAAAAAAAGGGCTGATCGCTCGGATTTCGGATTTCATAGACAAACCACAGTCATTGGCATAAACCCTAATATTTAGAGCAACATAAGTTTGACCGTTCATTATAAACTTATGAACTTGCAGTGGTCACAGACGGAATTTCAGGGTGCACCTGATAAAATATCACCGGAGTCAAAAGAAGTCACACCTACAGAACCAAAATTATTACATTCTTTGAGCCCAACCTACATACTTTGGTTATTCAATATCCCTCCTGTTTAAACAGCAGTTTAGAATAAGAAACGAGAACGAACGCTTTTAAATAACTTATAAATAAAATATCGATATGTCCCAGTCAGTTTAGCTGTATCATGTGCAGTTTCGATCAGTTGGGTGCAGGCTCTTCTCAGAGTAGGCCTTGTACAGACCTCTTTGAGATTCGGTTCCAGCGTTGGTTCGTTGAATCCAAGAATGATCCATCCCATCATAATTGTAATCATGTCACCCAGGAACATCGGGTCCAAGAATAGCTTCTTGTAATTGACGCTATTGTCTTCTGGGGGCGCTTCGGTTATTGATGTAGCTGTGCAGGAGGTATAAAAGAAATCAGGCACGCCCCAATACACTCAAAAAATGCCCGTGGATTAATCGTTCCTACTACCATCTAGGGAACGAATTATTCCGATATGTGCAGTGAAATTGGCGAGTGGCAGGCTCTAAACACCTGTCGACCTTAAACTTCCATTTTTTAACCGTCACAATGAGCATGACGCAGTAACACAGCATATAGTTACTTTTAGACCATAACCCCTCTTTTTTAACCTCGAAGTTCGCTCGGTTTCGCTCTCTAACCGCAGTGCGGATAAACAAAAAAAAAGACACACGCGAATTTGTAAGATGTATTTTTCTTATTTCTGCTAGCTGTACATTCGAAGACTGTCCTTCTTACCTTTACCTTTGTTGACCCCCGACCCAAGCGAGGCGATTACTGGAAAGGACAGCATCGATATTGCACCGATTACGAAGAATGGCAGCGGGAACGCCCACAACTGCAAGATATCGAAAACGTACCAGAAATTAAGATACATGTTTCACGTTTTGTTAAAGCCGCCGCACAACGCATTCAGCACCAGGTCGCCTATACGTACGTCAATCAGGGCCCCACCGATGGCCGACCCCAGCATATTGCCGGCTCCCCAGAGAAATTCAAGGAAACCCTGAAACAGAAAGCATATCCGTGAAGCGTTGGATTTTTCAGAATCGTTGTTTTCAATTGATACTGCTTATCTCTAAAGAGGAAGCCAAAGCCTTTGCATTCAGTGCCGTCGAAAGGTGATTATTAGGGGTGTGTGAATACTAGTTGCTCGAATCAAGTGGTGCAGCGTCCTCTCTAGCTTGAACACCGCTAAGAAAACCAACTGACGTGTATTCCACTTGCATTGTGAAGGTTATGAATGACGCATGTAGTGCTATTCGAATCGAAACACTATTCGCACTCTCCTAGTGATTGGTTTTCCAGGAAAGTACTTGACACATTGAGTAAGAAAGCAAGGTGTCATTAAACTATACATGAACACCGGCATAAAGAAATGGCGGGACCCGTTTTAAGAGTTTCGCTCATTGACCAAAAAGTTTATTCGGCGTGATCGGAAGAAGTGGCGAAATTAAGTTAAATGGTATTTAAAACGCGATCCAAATGCTCTGTGGAACTAAGCAAGGTATATACGAACATTTAATCGATCGAAAGTAATTGCATTACAAGATGGCGCTGGACATATATTTGAGCCGACCGATGTCCGTGATCTTTTCGCCACTTTTGTGTATTCCGTCGGTAATTCCATTACTCCGTGCACTGTTAAAACCGGTGTTTATATTGAATCTACCCGCAGCTTAGCAGTACCGAAGCTAACACTTGAAGATGTGTTTTTTGTATTTAATGAGCTTTCTCCCTAAAATTCATCCGATGAGGACGTAATCCCTGCTTTTATTGTAAAGAGACGTAGGAACATTTTTGCCCCAGCGTGGCTCCATATTTTAACATATCTTTAGAAGCACATATATTTCCCATAGGATGGAAAAATACAGTGATTGTCCTATAAATAAATCTGGTCACACTGAGTGCGTTAGGGATAAGAGACCAATTTCTCTTCTTAGCTCTTTTTCTAAGGTATATGAAAGGGCGATGTTTAAGCATATCTACTTTCATTCCAAGCCAACCCAACTCTAAACCAGCACGGTTTCTGTCAAGCGCGCTCAGTGAAGACTAACCTTGTATTATTCTTGGAACCCACTATACCTAAAGTGTGTTACAAGAATACCATGAACAAACCGACACTATTTATTTCTATCGCACTAAAGCTTTTGATCTTGTAGATCATAACTCGGTTTGCAGTTGGTTGTCAAGTTACCATGGTCGAAGACCAAGAGAGTGCTTTATGAAGGGTGTTTTTCCACCTCCTATGTTTTAAATACTGGAGGGTCCTCATGGATCCCATCCTGGGTCGCTGTTATTGAACGTTTTTGTTAATGATCTGACAGATAGTGTGCAGCATTCAGAGCTGCTGCAGTTTGTAGATGATGTAAAACTTTATAGCTAAGTTCATACAACTATTGACTGCCAGATGATGCAAGGTTATGTTCAGACAGTTTTAAATTAGTGCTTAAAAATTATTTGGTGCTTTACCCCAACAAGGTCAAGGTTGTTCCTTATACCTGTCCGACAAGCTGCCTTGAATATTTTTATAACATGTTGGTTTCACCAATGGCGAGGTCGGATACTATCCGTGACCTGGGAGGGATGTTTCATTCCCGCTTCTCGTTTACTGACCTCGTTTCGGAGATTGTGAATGACTCTTATTAGGTGCTAGGCGTTATTTCCCGAACGACGCGAAAATTCCGTACTTACGTTAGCATGAGCATTCTCTTGCGCGCCCTTGTTTTGTCTAAAATTGAGTTCAGCTCAGTCGTATGGAAACCCATTGGAGCGAAAAAAACTTTTAGTTTTCGAAAAAGTGCAGCGTCGTCTGGTACGTATTATTTAGGACAGATAGGTTGGGAGGCGTATCTATTTTAATTATGAGTGCCTACCCGTACGAAAATGTCATATATGGCCCTGATATATTTTATATATGGCCATATATGATAATATAAGGACTCAGATATGGCTATATACCGCTATATATGGTAGCAGATAGGCCAGATATCGCCATATAAGTGGGCAAATACTGCCACATATGGGGATATAAGTGAGTAAATACGGCCAGATATCGCCATATACGCGTGTAGATACGGCCATATATCGCTGTATAAAAGTTCAAATAGTGCCATATATCGCCCGTTAACGACATATATGGGTAAAAATATCCCCTGATAATGATATATGGGCCCGCTTCGGTCGTGCAAGTAAAAAGTCATATGTACTCGCGAAGACACTAGTCGATTGATCTATTTAGCATAAAGCTCATATAATTGGTTAACTCTTCTTAACATCCTTAAAATGAAGTTATTCCAGATATTTGACCCAATTAATCAATTTAGCATTTTGAAGATTGAAAAACAAATAAAATTTGGTTGTATGCTTGACGTGTGACAATATGACGAAGTGCATAAGATCGGAAAGCAAGTTAATCAAATAATGGACTTTAGATCGCAGCTCTTACCCGTACGAAAATGTCTGATATGGCCCTGATATATTTTATATACGACCATATATGATAATATAAGTAGTCAGATTGGGAAATATACCACTATATATGGGAGCAGATACGCCCAGATATCGCCATATAAGTGGGCAAATACTGCCAGATGCGGCCGTATAAGTGCGTAAATACGGCCATGTCACGCCATATACGCGTGTAAATATTGCCCCTGATAATGATATATGGGCCCGTTTCGGTCGTGCAAGGAATAAGTCATATGTACTCGCCAAGACAAGTTGATTGATCTATATTGCATGAGTCTCATATTGTTAGTTAATTATTGTTGAAATCGTTAAAGTGAAGTTATTCCAGGTATATGGACCAATTAACCAATTGCGCATTTTGAAGATTGAAAGACAAATGAAATTTGGTTGTATGTTTGAGGTGTGACATTATGATAAAGTGCATAAGATCGGAAAGCGAGTTAATTAAATAATGGATTTGAGATCGCAGCTCTTAGGCGCCCATATCCGAGTCAAGCTGTTTCGGCGTCACCATTGAGTAACCGCCCCGCTAAATTTAGCGAGAAATTGAATTGGTACTTATGTCACTTGACGTCAATTTTCCCGCTAAATCTAGCAGTGAAACTAATTTTGTTCGTGTTTCCCCGCTAAATTGAGTGGGAAAACATGAACCGTTAGCTTACTGAAGATGCAAGACGCTACTTCGTCGTCCCGAATTCTTTTTCCTTCGAACGCCTGCGAAGCCGTTGCGCCCTACGCAGCATCTTTCAAAAACCGTTCGCGCAGCAACGTAACCATCCGCTTGCGAGCGTCTGCGATTCATCGTGTGTTGAAAGTCGGAAGATGAGCTGTCCATGGTGTATTATATGTGCAACTCATTTGTAAAAAAAGTTGAAATTTAAAAACGCGAATCTAACAGTGTACACATAATTTTAAATTTATTGGTAAAAAATATTTATACATATTTATTTATTTATTTTTTTGTTGACATCGTGCGCAAAAAGAAATAGTCGCACTTATTTCTTCATTTTAAATTATGATGTGGGTTATACGGCGTAAAACATAGTATCTTCAAACTCGCATCGTTTTGGGTCACTTTCGAGATAGACAGCTTCTTTGGAAGTTCAAAAGTTGATCTTCATAGAGCTGTATGTTCACTCGGTATTGACAGCAGGGTAGACGCTATGCATGTTTTAGGCCAATCGTGTCTCCGGTTAGGGTCACGTGACTACAGTCTAGAAGCTGGTGCTGAAGCAGAACACGTCACCTGCCTAGAGCCCAAGGCCACACATAGCATTTACTGCACTATCAACCTTGGTTACAAGTGACAAAGCCGCACGTTGATGCCCCATAAGATAAGCCTTTTGTTTGTGCACTTCCGTTTTGGCCTTTCGTTCTCTCCTTTTTTCTCTCTCCCTAAGCTGAAAGCGTGTTAGTAGGAGGTTTGACGGATGACGCATTAGCCGTTGGCAATCTCGGAATGCGTTTGGCCGGATCTAGTTTGGAGTGTGTTCGCCCTGCGTGGCTGCTGCGAATTTCTGCTTCTGCAAGCGATTTCTTCAAAGAAGCCCAAGGATTTTTTGTGATGCGTTTAATGCTCAGTTCTACAAATGACAGCTTGTGCTACATCGTGTTGAATCTTCACGGAAAACTTCCTTCTCGTTTTTATGTTTGAGTGGTGATTCCGCCGTGGCGGTGTCGACATCTATCTCGGATTAGCTTTCAAGTCCCGTCTCGTCAACGTAAGTGCGCTGCAACCTACTTCGCGACAATAGATCGTTTTCCTAAAGGTACTCTTCCAGATTTCCTCTAGAATTAGGCCGTGTCTATCTCCTGGCAGCCGGGAGAATAAATGTGCAGAATGTTTCGGCATTGGTGCGATTGCGCTACAAGCAGAAAGTTACGATATGCCGCCGACAAAGTTTTGACGTCTCGCCAAAAAGAACAACAAAACATAATCTTAATTGCGCGTTCTAAAATTTAACGAGCGGCTTTACGAGTCGCTTGTAGAAAGATTGTTACGATTTTGCGAAATATTGGTAAACAACGCTAGGTTACCGTCATAATCTAAACCCTGAGATAAGCATAAATCAAATAACGTAAAACTCTCATTGACTCAGGGTTTATATTATGATGTTTCCTAACCGGCTTGCCTACATACTTTCGCTCCTTGCAAAGGTTACCGTCTCGCAGACGGCACAAACCAATCCCCTTTCTGCGGCGTCTCGGCTAGCTTGCACACGGGGCCGCCGCCGCTCGATCGCCGTCTCGCCGGGCTCGCGGCGCGACAATCGCTCGAAGCGGGGAGACGGCGTTATGTAACGAAAGGCAAAGGGCATCTACACCCCGAATGAGCAAAAGCCGATGCAAAGGCGTGCGCGAACGTAAGCAACGGTAGAAAAGTGCAGTTGCTCGCCTCTATGAGATGTCCTGCCGCCAACGCGGTACTCCGCGGACGTATCCCTCTCCTGCCGCTCGTACTTTCTCTAACTTGACGGACACTCTGTCTCGCGGTTCATGCCGACGAAACGATCGGACGATCGTCGGGATACCGGGTCATTGCTACAGCGTAGCGCGGCACAGTTTACCATTGCTCTCGCTGTGCAGGGTCGAAGAGTGAACCACCAGCATGGTGGATACCGGTGTTCGACGTCATGATGTGACGTACGTGCAATGCCTGAATACCGTTTTTTTTTTATTCTTGAGATTTGTTTTAAAAGAAGCCGTGAGAACTACACTTATGCGGTTTGTGCGAGTGAGTTATACGCCCAGGGAGACATTGTATAGTTTGCGAATCTTTGCGATAAGTCGGCGTATTAATTAAAATTCACTAATTTACTTTTAATTAGTGGAAATAGACATATGGTTTCAATTAGAAACTTGCTGAGCGGCGTCCAAAACCCATAAATCACTAATTTTTAGAAAGACTTTGAGCACGTGTGAAGCGCAGTAGTACGCTGAAGTTACCACTCGTGGACCAGGTACAAGGCTGGGGCTAGATAAGAGACGGAAAAATTGCGCGGGCGCCTGACCGAAACCGGTAGCCTTGTACCTGCTCCACTAGTGGTAACTTTCTCACGCGCTGAAAGTCTTTGTGAAAATGACTGATTTAGGGATTTTGGACGACGTTCAGCAAGTTTCTAATTGGAACGATATGTCTATTTTCACTAATTTCAAAATTAAGCAGTGAATTTCAAATCATTAGCCGACTTATTGCAAAGATTAGCCACCCACATAATGTCCCCCTGGGCGTATAACTCAGTCGCACAAACCGCATAAGTGTAGCTTTCATGGCTTTTTTAAAAACAAATCTACAAGAATAAAAAAAAAACACCCTGTATATCAAGGTTGACTTACCTGATTGGTACATATCTGCCCTGATATGGGAGGCAGATAACCCCTATCTAACATACCCTGATATGGATATATAAAAAATTGGGCAGATCTGGCTTGATAAGGCTTATATAAACTGATTTACTTGATATGGCCAGATCTGCCCAATTTTTTATATAACCCTATCTATTTTTTTTTATAGAAGTCCAGATATGCCATTTTCGTAAGGGTAGGCACCCGTTTCCGCGTTAAGTGGTGTCGGCGTCGCTGTCTGCATCGGTGCAATCGCCCCGCTAAAATTAGCGGGAAATTGAATTAGGGTTTATGTCACGCGACGTCAATTTTCCCGCTAAAGCTAGCAGTGAAACTACTTTTGCTCATGTTTCCCCACTAAATTTAGCGGGGAAACACGAACCGTTAGCTTACTTGAAAATGCAAGACGCTACTTCGTCGTCGCGAATCCTTTTCCCTTCGAACGGCTGTGAAGCTGTTGCACCCGGAGTACCCTACGCAGCACCTTTCAAAAACCGTTCGCGCAGCATCGCAACCTTTCCTTTGCGAGCAGTCGGCGATTGATCGTGTGTTAAAAGTCGAAATATGTGCTGTCCGTGGTGTCTTTTATGTGTAACTCTTTCGTAAACAAAATTTGAAATTTAAAAACGCGAACCTAACACTGTACGCCTAATTTTAAATTTAGCGGTAAAAAATATATACATTTTTTTTTTTTCATCTATTTATTTGTGGACATCATACGCAAAACACAGTCGTGCTTATTTTTTAATTTAAAATTATAATGTGGGTTATGCGGCGTAAAACATAGTATCTTCAAGCTTGAATCGTTTTGGGTCACTTTTGTGCTCAACAGATTTTTCGGAAATTCAAAAACCTGGACTTCATAAAGCTGTCCTGTTCACTCTGTATCGACAGCAGGGTAGACGCTATGCGTGTTCAAGGCCAATCTTGTCTCCGGTTAGGGTCACGTGCCTACAGTCTAGAAGCTGGTGATAAGGCAGAACACGGCGCCTGCCTGAAGCCCAAGGCCACACATAGAATTCACAGCACTATCAACCTTGGGTAGAAGTGACGAATCCGCGCGACTGTTTTTTGTGCACGATGCCCACAAATAAATAGATAAATAAATAAATATATAAATATTTTTACCAATAAATTTAAAATTATGTGCACACTGTTAGGTTCACGTTTTTAAACTTCAAAATTTTTTTACAAAAGAGTTACACATGAAAGACACCACGGACAGCACATCTTCCGACTTTCAACACGCGATGAATCGCCGACGCTCGCAAACGGAAAGTTGCGATGCTGCGCGAACGGTTTTTGAAATATGCTGCATAAGGTACTCTGGGCGCAACGGCTTCGCCGCCGTTCGAAGGAAAAAGGATTCGCGACGACGAAGTAGCGTCTTGTATCTTCAGTAAGCTAACGGTTCATGTTTTCCCGCTAAATTTAGTGGGGAAACATAAACAAGAGTACTTTCACTGCTAGCTTTAGCGGGAAAATTGACTTCGAGTGACATAAACACCAATTCAATTTCCCTCTAAATTTAGCGGGGCGGCTACACCGATGCAGACGGCGACGCCGACACCGCTTAACACGGAAACGGGTGCCTAAGAGCTGCGATCTAAAATCCAATATTTGATTAACTTGCTTTCCGATCTTATGCCTTTCTTCATATTGTCACAGTCAAGCATACAACCAAATGTCATTTGTTTTTCAATCTTCAAAATGCGCAATTCATTAATTAGGTGAAATATCTGGGATAACTTCACCTTAAGGATGCTAAAAAGAGTTAACCAATTACATGAGCCTCATGCAATATAGATAAATCTGCTAGTGTCTTCGCAAGTACATACAACTTTTCGCTTGCACGATCGAAACGGGCCCCTATATTATTATCAAGGGATATATGTCGTGAACGGGCTATATATGTCAGTATTTGACCTTTTATACTGCGATATATGGCCGTATTTCCAGGCGTAAATGGCGATATATGGCCTTAATTACGCACTTATATGGCCATATATGGCAGGGTGATTCCACGTCAGTTCATGCAATGATGGTCCGGGTCATAGTTTCGATATTTTTGTTAAAAATATATATGAAAGCCATGTTCTTGGGAGGAACATTCAGTTATATATGAATACCGTAACGATATTTTTCGCTGAGATATAAAATAGAGAAGCTCGAGGCTTGGAAACTGAGAAGATTTAACAATGCTACTTTGCACAGTCGTCATTTCCTCATCGAATCTATCACGTCACCAAAACTTTTTAATACGTTTTACAAAAGATATACGACACATACACAAAAAATTAAAAATATCAATAAAATATTTCTATGCAAACAAAAAAATCAAACATGGCATAAAAACGCGTTTTAGAGACATATTCACAATTTGTTTTGCAAATAAACCATCTTTCATAATACTTCACAAAACATATCAAAATGTGCGTCTTTAAATATTCTTTACAAATATATAAAGATAATATGCCCACCCTTAATTATCTTTTTGGTATTAACGCGTAAATGTGGCTGATTTCTCAAAATGTGGCAAGATTGGGCGTCGATATTTAAAAAAAAATCTAATCTTTTATTTTCTTTAAACTCCCCTTGGTCCTTTGCAGTAACTTGAACTAACTTGTGATGGCAAAAGATTCAGTAACATATGACCTCCGAACGGGAAAAGCTACGACAAACCTTCACTCGGAGCGAGCCGACTTCTTCGTCATAGCGGCTTTGCCGAACAGCACCAAGCATTTTGAGCGTTAGTTATGGCATGTATTTTATATTATTGAAATTCGTTTGTAGCGTTAGCTACACTGTCCGAGGTTGAGCAGTTTCGCGTGGCTGCCAAAGAGCCGTGCTGCGCAAGCGCGAGGAGCAGTGACGTCACACGGCGCACAGCTGGCACACCGGAGCCGCCGCCACCGCGCGCTCCGCCGCCGCCGCACGCGCCTTGCCGGTCTGCGCATGCGTGAGGAGCAGTGACATCACACGGCGCACAGCTGGCACGCCAGAGCCGCCGCCGCTGCGCGCTCCGCCGCCGCCACGCCCGCCTCGCCGGTCTGCACATTCCAGAGGAGTGACGTCATAGCCGCGGCAGACGCACTGGCGCCGCCGCGTGTCCAGCTGTGCGCCTCCGTTGCGCAGTAGCCAAGTCTGACGCTGCACCGGAGCCGCTTGATAGCGCCTCTCATTTTATGCGCATAAGCTCACGCTACTTATATCCTGGCATAGCCGAGCTAAGCCACCGCAATTGTTTTTATAAGGGGTGAGTATTAGTGACGCGAAAAAGGACTTTGAGCTGGAATACCATTAATTAGCTTACAATTCACAGAAACAAGACGGCCCCACTCTGCACATTCGCTAACTATGCATACATAAGATTAAAACTCTCAGTTGCGCGAGTGGCCATGTAAACATCCGGCCTCTCGGTGGATGTAAGCACACTTGGGAAGAGAGACACTTGAGTTTTTTTTCAATGAAAACTCTGCACATCGGTTGGGAAGAGTACTGTCCACTTTTGCGCAAAATCGAAGTGGAACATCACTGCCTTGGGTGGTAAGGCGGTTCTTGTGTCATGTATCAGGCTTCGTTGAAGGTCTCGGATGCAAGAATGCCTCATATACTTTTCGCTCTCCAGTTCCCGCAGGGAAGGCGGAAGTGTCCATAACCTTTTTGACGAGTTCACCGGCGTCCCATAACGCGAAACAGATCTCTTCGTCTTAGTCGAGATGGAGCAACTGCAGCGAGATGCCCTGCGTTTTTGGGCACTTTTCGCAACGGCGCAGGAAGCAATCGTTCTGTGGAGCGCAGCAGAGGTCGATGCGCTTGAGGTCGTCTTCCGTAAATGTCTTCTTTGGGGCATTTGTTATTGCCGTTAAAAGCAACTGAAAATTGACGGAATATATGCATGCGCACACCTCGTGCTCGGGACTTTTTTTTTGCCCATTTTGGTCGTAGGGAATAAAATTTGGAAATTAAAAGTTCTGGATGGTGATGGTCCTTCCGACACAGCTGGTGAGCTTCCTTTGTAGAGTGGGTCATAAACCTTTTTACGACTTTGGACATGTCGTTGATTATGGCTTTGAGGACGTCCTTTTTGTTGGGGCTTTGAAATGAGCATGCGAGCTCGTCGCGTGTGTAATACTCAATTGCAACCCTCACGTCTACGGCATTCGCCTTTTTCACTATGTAGGGTTCAGGGGTTGCCCATACACCACCTTTCCGCTTCAGTTTTCTTGTTTGATCAATCATGTAGGCAGTCGCTTCCGGCACCAGACGCAATATTTTTTTCTTCGAGATGCTTGGTGGCAGAAGCGTGTACAATCGCTTGCGTTCCTGGTGGGAACTGCATGCCATCAGCGCTTCGCGGAATGCGTCAAACCACTCCGCGCAGTGCTCACAACTGTCTTCGAGTTCGAGAGTTTCGTGTGGTGAAAAGCAAAGTGGACCACCGTAAAACCTGTGAGAGGGATCCAGGCATCTCATCTGTGGAAGTCATCATATGCCGAGTGGCCGGATGTTTACATGGCCACTCGCGCAACTGAGAGTTTTAAGCTTATCTATGCATAGTTAGCGAATTTGCAGAGTGGGGCCGTTTTGTTTCTGTGAATTGTAAGCTAATTAATGGTACTCCAGCTCAAAGTCCCGTTTCACGTTACTAATACTCACCCTTTATGAAAAAAAAAATAATTTTGATAATATAAAATGCATGCCATAACTAACGCTCAAAATGTTTGGTCCTGTGCGGCAAAGCCCCTATGACGAAGACATCGGCTCGCTCCGAGTGAAAGTTTGTCGCAGCTTTTCCCGTTCTGAGGTAATATGTTACGCAATCTTTGCCATCACAGGTTATTTCAAGTCACTGAAAAGTGTCAAGGGGAGTTTAAAGAAATTAAAAGATGGAGTTCTTTAAATATCAATGCCCAATCTTGCCACATTTTGAGAAATCAGCCGCATTTCTGCGTTAATAACAAAAAGATAATTAAGGTTGGGCATATTATCTTCATTTATTCGTAAAGCATATTTAAAGACGGGCATTTTGATATGTTTTTTGAAGTATTATGAAGGATGGTTTATTTACAAAAAAAAAATTGTGAATGTCTCTAAAACGCGTTTTTATGCCATGTTTGAGTTTTTTTTGTTTGCATAAAAATATTCAATTGATATTTTTCATTTTTTGTGTATGTGTTGTATATCTTTTGTAATACGTATTAAAAAGTTTTGGTGACGTGATAGATTCGATGAGGAAATGACGACTGTGCAAAGTAGCATTGTTAAATCTTGTCAGTTTCCAAGCCTCGAGCTTCTCTATTTTATATCTCAGCGAAAAATATGGTTACGGTATTCATATATAGCTGAATGTTCCTCCCAAGGACATGTCTTTCATATATGTTTTTTTAACAAAAATATATAAATTATGACCCGGACCATCATTGCATGAACTGACGTAGAATCACCCGGCAGTATTTGCCCACTTATATGGCGATTTCTGGCCGCATCTGCCCATATATATGGCGGCATATGGCCATATCTGACTCCTTATATTACTATATATGTCCATATATAAAATATATCAGGCCATATATAACATTTTCGTACGGGATGTCTCTTTTGGTACATATATGTAGAAAATAACAATATATATAAAGGTTGCCTTATCTGATTGGGACATATATGGCCTTATATGGGAGGCAGATATACCGCTATTTGGCAGACCCAGCTATGGATATGTAAAAAATTGGGCATATCTGGCCAGTTATGCCTTATATAAGCTGACATGCTTTATATGGCCAGATTTGCCCTTTTTTATATACCCATATCTGTTTTTTATGTAATTCCAGATATGCCATTTTTGTAAGGGCACCTAATCTGCTTGATCGCGTACTATTGCGCTAAAGAAGATTAACATGAGACTTCATATTTCTGTATAGGATAGTGAATTCTACGTTTGATGGTACCCTAGACTTCAGATAACATTAAAAAGCTTTTTGAGAGTCTCCTTTTATTGTCATAACTCAATCCACGAGCTCTAAGCATAAAAAAATACATTAATGCGCAGACGATTCGCATATTAAAAACTTGTTAAAAGATCGTGACATTTACCGTTGGCGCAGAACACCAGACGGCGCTACCGAAACTTGTTGAATGTGATCGAACGACGGATGGCGCTTGTCAGCCACTCGCGAGCGATGGGTTCTACCGTGAACGTGAGGACGAGAGGCCCGTCAGTCCAACTCTTCCACGCGGGAAGCCTTCGCATGCGTGCGGCTGACAACCGCCGTCCGTCGTTCGACCATATTCAGCGAGGTTCGGAAGCGCCATCTGTCGTTCTACGCCAACGGTAAGTGTCGCAATCTTTTAACACTTTCTAATATGCAAATCGGCCGCGCATGAAGGTTATTTCGGTTTTCTTTGGATGCTTAGATCTCGTAAATTTTCTTAGGATCATAAAAGGAGAATCTCGAAGAAGCACTTGAGTGCTACGCCCCTTTAAGTGCAAATGTTTGTGTCCCTCAGGCGCGAATACTATTTTATTTCTTTTTTACCCTCAGAAAGTTAGTGTCGAATCCCAAATACCACGCCTACAGCTCCTTTATAATACCAATACGAGTGATTTACACTTGTTATCACCCCTCATAACGCTTAAACGAGCCTTGTTGGCTGCTTGAGAGACAGCCGAAGTATGTTTTTTTATGTAGTTAAGTTTATTTACCTTTAACTTTCAAAAATTACATTCTGCTTGTTCGTTTGTATCTGTTCATTTTTGTATTGTATTATGTGCACACTTCTAAGTCCCTGAGCTGTTTGTGGGCACATTAAGCAGAATTAATAAATAAACAAATGTCACATTAAGGTTCATAAAGTCATGCTTCTTAGAAAAACTACTAATTGGTCTAGAAACTTCAGCGGCTCGCCGTTCGAACTGGTTCGAACGCGGCAAAATAGCTTATATTGTTGCTGTTGTTTGGAACGTACACGGGTAGAAATGGAGGGAGAAGAAGAGATGAAAGCGCGCGTGAACTTTGGAACGCCGAGCTACCTTTGGAATGATCATTAGTGGGTAGACGTACAGCTAGCTGCCTTTGTCAATTACCGGACGCCGAACGCCGGCATCCGGCGTTTGGCGTTCGCGTTCGAACCAGTTCGAACGGCGAGCCGCTGACGTTTCTAGACCAATTAGTAGTTTTTCTAAGAACCGTGACTTTATGAACCTTAATCTGACATTTTTTATTCATTTCACTCCCATTATTTTAGTGCACACCAGCTGGAGTACACTCTTTTGTCGTCGTGTTTATTTTCTATTTTTTGTTATTGAGAACCACGCTTACAATGGTAAGGCCGCTCTGCTCGCTGAACCGGGTCGTGACAACGGCAAACATGCTGACGAGGTACATGTTGTGCGTGAGGCCACCTAAAAGAGCTGCTGCGATGGCCGAGCCGAGGAAGACATCGCCACCTGGTACCCAGTACATGCAACTGAAAGAAGCGCATAGATTGAAGTGTTGATTTCGCGGGCCTTTACACTCTGTTTCGCTCGTTTTCATAGTTGACTGACAGCTTCAGAGACGCAGGGCGTAGATAGTTCCAAGCACCCCGTTCTGTAGACTATGAAACTGTGGCAATAAATTGCAGAAAAAGCGAATCACGAGGCGAGACGCGAGAACATTATCAGCCACGTCCCAAGTTTCCTAGGCTATCAGTCACTATATAACCACACGTAAATTCAATTTGCGCAATTGACGGAGAACGTAGGGAAGTTCCATTATTTTCACAGAAAGTGTTTAGTTTTACGTTGTCGATATTTTAGAGGGCTACACCGTGTCTTGACAACTAAACGAAAGAGACAATGTCAATTTGTCAGCTGCTGCTTTAAACGAAAATTGCGTATTTTTAATATATATATATATATATATATATATATATATATATATATATATATATATATATATATATATATATATATATATATCTATCGTAGTAGTGCACTAAAGTTACCGCTCATAGAGGAGGTACAAGGCTGAGGCTAGATAAGAGACGGAAAAATTGCGCGGGCGTCTTACCGCAACCGCTAGCTTTGTACCTCCTCCACGAGTGTTAACTTTAGCGCACTACTACGCTTCTCACGCGCTCAAAATCTTTCTGAAAATTATTGATTTAGTGGTTTTAGATGACGCTGAGAAGGTTTCTAATTGGAACTATATGTCCAATTTTATTATTTAAAAAGTTCATTAACGAATTTTTACTAATTAGCCGACTGATCGTTACGATTAGTCTCTATATTATGTCCCCCTGGCCGTAAAACTCACCTGCGTAGACCGAATTAATCTAGCTTTCATTGTTTTTTTAAAAAAAATTATGATAAGCTTAAGAAAAACACCACATATATATATATATATATATATATATATATATATATATATATATATATATATATATATATATATATATATATATATATATTTATATATATATATATATTTATATATATATATATATATAACGACCTCCACTCCCAAACGTTTCTTTTTCGCACTTTTTTTATGCGAACGCGCACCGTGACCTACACGAAAATTGAACAATTGCAGTTTTATCTTCAGTTTTCCTCGAATCAATTGTCGTGCTGTCTAATGTGCTTTTGTTTTCAAATAAAAGTCATGGTCGCAAGGCTTTTAAATAAAATTACCGTTGAAACTGTGCGATCGGAGCGAAAATTCCTGCAATTTACGTGGAGGATCGGCGAATGACCAGCTCGACAATAGGTTTAAATAACAAAATTGAGTCTGCGATGCAAAAATGTGTGTGAGAATTTACATGTTCGTGTATTAATCGGTGCTACATCGCAGACCTTAAATACTTTATTTTGGGCATTGTCTTTAGGAGATCTCCCTCATTATATTCCAGTGATTACATGATTTCAAAGTTGACTGCGGAAATGTTGAAGAAGGCATTCAAAATTTTAACTATAAGTTTACTGACCCAAATATTATTGTGAAGGCGAAGAATCCTGCTTGACCAATGAGGTAACAGACTGTTGGTGGCTTGGTTTTCATCTGAAAATAAGAGTCTGCTAATCAATATTGAAATTATTCAGACAATAGAAAAGCCCGCTATATTAAAACCAGATCGGCAGCAGGGTCAGTGTATGAATACTTAACTTCTAGAGCCTATGCTAAAGAAAATTTGCCGTGTAAGGTGCTGGTACATTGCCACCATCACTCTACGGAACACAAGGAAGCCATTGCTCCACGAGATCTAGAATGATGAATATTTCTATAACAGTCCAAGAAGTCAATGCATGAATACTGCAGCGCGACGCTCTCTATGCACCTGTATTCTGCATTCGTTCAACCTTTTTGATTAATCAGAATTGCGATCAGTATCAGGCTCTAATATGCAGACAGACTTAGCGGCAAAAAGGGCGCCCACCCGCTTTGCCACTGAGCACAAACGCAGCCGATGGTTTGAACTTACAGCACGCCGCGCAGAGAGGGGAGATGGGCAGCGTCACCTAGAGCTAAGACAAGGCCCACCAAATACTCGTTCTTCTTCAGTGAAACGTTAACACCCTAGGATGGCCCAACTCAGCAATTGGGCCCGAGACCGACGCCCACGGCATCCTTCGACGCATGGATTGGAGAGAAAGTCCAGCCAAACACTGTAGGCTCGTTCACACTTTTACGTCGACAGCGTTGGGCTGCGTTGCCTCGTGCAGCATAGCGCCTCCCCATTGGCTCGTCGCAAGGGTCGCCATAGCAACAGCTCGACGCAAGTAGTCTTAATGCACTCAAACGCAGTCGAACGCAACTGTGTGAACGAACCTTGACTCAGCACTCGCTTCCAATCTCAGTCTGCGAACAATTTTACTGTGATAATGTCGAAATGCTATAGTTTTGATTATTTCATGTGGCGTGGGAAGGGGGAGGGGGTATACGGCACGCTAACACTACTCTCTTCCCCCCCCCCCCCCCGCCCCCCCCTCCCCGCTTTCTTCCATGCTGGAACGCGGGATGCGTACTAGGGTTGGGACTGCGCGTTAGTGCTTTCGAACCTTCGTTGCATTTGACGGAATGTCAAATACAGACGATTCGTCTTCGCTATATGGAGCTTAACAGGTGCTCTTTGCGAGGATGTTGTCCCGGCCGAATTGAGTTACCGGTAGATGTTACATTAGAAGACTAATGTCATCCATTTTATATCTCGCAGGCTATTTGATTATAAGGGACGAAAGCGCCTCCGGCGTTTGCGGTCCGTCAAGTACGCACACTTTTTTTTTACCGCTTGAAAAAGCGTGGACATTTCAGGAAATATGAATCTAGTAACATATATGGGTTCTAATGTTTTCTTGTTTAGTGGTTTCAGAAACATCGATTGTAAGTCAACATTATCCGTATTTAGTAAATATGCAGTGCGTGCTTCAATGCTTTTTCTTTGTAGATATGGCTGCAATATGATCCAGCTTGAGGCATGTGTGGGAACATAAAGCAAAAATGGAAGTGTACTTACAAGTTTCTCCGCAACAAAGGAACCAATCAGCATGGCCATTTTGAAGGTAGAAAAAACGAAGCCGTATTTCCAAGCATCAATGCCTCTTGAAATAGCCTTTAATAATAAAAATATGAATAAAAACTTAGAAACTCGTGCCGGCATAAGCTGGTTCTCGTATTAAACATATAGTATTAAACATATATCCGCCGCATATTTTATTTGGATTTACCAGCGTACTTTTTCTCTTCGCACCTGTGCACGGATGTGAGATAAAACGCAAAACAAATATATGGAACTGTATCGGACAGGAATAATAATAGTAATAATACTTTATATTCTAGTAGTGTCCAAAAACAGCCATTAAGGCCTTTTTATTGGTACTCTCTGAACAAAAAGGAGCAACACGTTAAAAACACAGTCAACTGAACAAGGAAAATACATTAATCATCAGAAGTCTGTACAATGAGTGTACGGCATGCCAGACTTGTGCCCGTTTCTTGAAAAATGTAGGGCGTGGACATGCTAAACGCGAAACAAAGCCCGTCACAAAAAATGAGACGTTTACAAATCTCTGTAACGCGAAACTAGATAGCAGCTCTTGAGGAGGAGGAGGAGAGGGTACGGATGGGAGGCTATACCCCTTCTCCTCCTCCGTGCCCTCCCCTCCTCCTTCCTTCCTCCGCCTCCCCTCCTCCACTCCTCCTCCCCCTCCCATTCCCCTCCTCTGTTCCTCCTCCTACTCTTATTCCCTCGCCGTTCTCCTCCCCTCTTCCTCCTTCCCTCCTACTCCACGTTTCCTCCACCCGCTGAATTTGTTTATGGGCGGCGTGACACGAAGTCATGTGACGTCACCCATGAAAACAATTTAGTTTCTCCGCTAGATTTAGCGAGAAAATTGACGTAACGTTACCTCAACACCAATTCAATTTCCCGCTAAATATAGCGGGGTGGTTATGCCGACGGCGACGCCGCGAAACGCGAAGACGGCCCCAAAAAACAGCGCTCTGAAAAAAAAAAAAATATATATATATATATGAAGGAGTAAGACAAAACATATATAAGAAATAAGGCTTGTACATGCAAAATGCATTCTTGCTCGCCAGGTTCATTTTCTATAATACCGGAATTACGCACTTCAGGTGCTTCAAGTGCATTTGATGCCAAAAAAAAAAAGATATAGTAAAAGCGAATAATGCCAGAGCTTTCAAAAAGAACGCACGAACCACCTTGAAGTCTAGTTTGAATGACAGTTGACTTACTACCTAGTAGATCTTCAAACGAAAATAAAATAAACGTAAGCTTCGGAGCACCAGGCATAACGTTGAAATATGCTTTGCGGGTTGCATAGTCAGCTTTAAGAAATAATAGATATTAGAAGGTAATACAGTCGAAGTACGAGCGTTAAAGAACATCACTCGGAGCCTTCACGTAACTTGCTCAAATTTTCAGAAACGTTGTAGTTTCCTGGCGGATTTCGAGTCGCAAAACATTGTGGCGTAACACCTTCCTATAGACCACTTAAGGAGCATCATTGACATTTTCAACGGCTGGCACAAACGCCGATCACCTAGTAGGTCGAGTACGTGAATAGCTTACGAGTGCTCTATTCGTGGCACCATATGGCATTGGGCGTAGAGAGCACGATCCGTCGAAAGTCACGGGCTTGGTGGGCACAATACACGACTCTCAGTCAGCTCGGTCGTCTCCATTGCCTCATGTCGTTAGAAATATAAATATAATTTCACGTCTTGCGCTTCACATGGTAAAAATCCACCTTTCAAATACAACTTTTGTGAAAATATGACTCGTTACTCGCGGGCACCAACTTCTTTTTGGCTCATTTTATACTGAGCCCTTTGATTTACAACAATCTATATTTATAAATATTGTACGAAAAAAAAAAAACATTAGGTGCCGCATTAGTTTTATGCTGATGGAAGAAGTTAGTTCGGTAAACGCGTTCTTGATAATCACTTCCTTAATTGTCTGCGATTAATTATCTTCTTGATAAAAAAAAAGAAACATATCCCCTTTAAGAAAATTACTAACTGAGCGCCTTCAAAACACGAGGAAATTCTGAACAGACGGGAATTGAGCACGTGGGGAGCGTGTTTGTGCCCAATATTTTCAACGTCTGCTAAGGAACGAGGTTAGTGTGAAGAAAAAAATAAGATGCGGATTATGCAAAAAAAGAGGAAGAAAAACATGGGCGTTGCAACGCTTCCAATCTTTCCCAATTTTCGAATCTTTCGAAGCACACGCTCCCAATATTTCTCAATTTTCCTAACATCATGTTTTTTAATGCCCTACAAGGTTCTAATAAAAATTATGTTTAAATTTATTAATTAAAAGATGCGCAAGAAACGATTTGTATTTCGAAGGGTTACGCGGTGTTCTATCGCATTTTGTCAGACTTCGTTTCGTACTAAAAGAAGAGCTGACCAAGTATTGTAAAACTGCATGTAATGTTTCGACGAAATGACTCGTATCCTTTGTAATTTCCCACATGCTACAATGTGTTCCCACACTTTCCCTCCCTTTCTCTCTTAAAAAAAGAGCCACTGGACCCCATGGTTCCCTACGACACCATGTCTAATATAGCGGTATATTGTCACGAACGGAGGTGACACGAAGACGAGCAGTGAACTGAAAAATAAAGGTTTAATGGGCGAACTTGTGCCAATCAAAAATAAGTAAGGAAAGAGCGTCGAGGCAGCAGAAAAGCAGGCGGCGATTCGGCGGCGAAACAGAGCGCGAGCGAGACTGACTCGACAAGGTCGCGGGTAGCTGCTTATCTACCGTGCGTCACTATCTCGAAAGTTCGGCAAAGAAGGCTCGAGTGTCGCGCGCTTGGAGCGTGGATGAACTGGCACTTTCGAGAACAACAAAGCAGGTGGAAAGTTACGTCTGGAGCGAGAATGAATGCGAATCTTCCAGATGCCGGTGACCGAGCGTTGCTTTCTCAGCCCTGCGGGCGGCATTATCCCCCCCTTTTAAAAGTGCATCGTCCCGATGCAACGCGAAAGGAAAACAGAAATAGCTAAAAAATTTACGGTGAAACGAAATAAACATTTCTAGCAGTCCTAGCGCGCGTAGAACGGCTTGAGTCGAACTACGTGGACAACTTCGGGTCGTGGCTGGCGGCGTCCTGATGGTCGGGTTCCGTCGGGGAGCACCTCGTAGTTCAAGTCCCCAAGGCGGCGGATGACCTTGTAGGGTCCGAAGTATCGTTTTAACAGTTTCTCGCTGAGGCCGCGGCGGCGAATGGGCGTCCACACCCACACCCTGTCTCCGGGCTGGAACTCCACGTCGCGGCGACGAAGGTTGTAGCGGCCAGCGTCCACACGTTGCTGGTCTTTTATTCGAAGACGGGCCAGCTGGCGTACTTCTTCTGCTCGTTGGGTGACCAGCTGAGCGTCGTCGGTGCCGTCGTCCGTCGGGTCGTGGGGCAGCATGGCGTCGAGCATCGTCGTCACCTTCCTGCCGTGCACCAGCTGAAAAGGTGTAATGCCGGTAGTTTCTTGAATCGCCGTGTTGTACGCAAACGTGACGTAGGGCAACACTTCATCCCACGTCTTGTGTTCCACGTCTACGTACATCGAGATCATATCGGCGATGGTCTTGTTTAGCCGCTCCGTCAGTCCGTTGGTCTGCGGGTGGTATGCCGTGGTTCGGCGGTGGTCGGTGTGGCTCAGGCGGAGTATCTCTTGTGTCAGTTGCGCCATGAACGACGAGCCTCGGTCCGTAATCAGGACTTGGGGAGCGCCGTGTCGGAGGACGATAGACTCCACGAAGAACTTGGCTACTTCCACGGCGGTCCCCGACGGGAGTGCTTTTGTCTCGGCGTACCTGGTGAGATAATCAGTTGCCACGATTATCCAACGGTTTCCCTGCGTCGACGGCGGAAAAGGTCCGAGAAGATCCATTCCAATCTGCTGGAATGGTGCAGTCGGGGGCGCGATCGGTTGCAGGAGACCTGCCGGCTTCGTCGGTGGTTTCTTGCGTCGTTGGCATTCGTGGCACGAACGGACGTAGAGGTGGACAGTCTTCGGGAGCTTGGGCCAGTAGTATTTTTCTCGGATCCGTGCAAGAGTCCTACTGTAGCCAAGGTGACCAGATGTTGGGTCGTCGTGGCAGGCTTGGAAGATCTCTTCTCGAAGACTTGCAGGAATCACCAGGAGCCACGTCGAGTTGTTGTCCCCGAAGTTCTCTTTATAGAGGATCCCTCTCCGGACGGCGAATCTTGACAGGTCACGTGAGAAGGCTCGGGGAATCATACCCCCTCGTCCCTCCAAGTGGTCGATCAGTGCACGCAACTCAGGATCGTCCCGCTGGAGCGCTGCCATACCGTGAATGCTCACCGCGCCAAGAAAGTGATCGTCGTCGTCGCCGTCGTCTTTCGCACAGCCGGTAGCTGACTCGACAGGGGCTCTGGACAGACAGTCGGCGTCGCTGTGTTTTTGGCCTGACTTGTAGACCACGGTCACGTCGTACTCTTGCAGTCGTAGGCTCCACCGAGCGAGGCGTCCCGATGGGTCCTTCAGGCTCGCTAACCAACACAGCGCGTGGTGGTCGGTGACCACCCGAAATGGACTCCCGTACAAGTACGGGCGGAATTTCGTGATGGCCCAGACGACGGCCAGGCATTCCTTTTCGGTCGTCGAGTAATTGCGTTCCGCGCTCGACAGCGTCCGGCTAGCGTATGCGATCACGCGCTCCGCACCGTCTTGTCGTTGGACCAGTACCGCTCCGAGTCCTGTATTACTGGCGTCCGTGTGAACTTCCGTTTCGGCTGATTGGTCGAAGTGGCCGAGAATCGGTGGTGACTGGAGCCGTCGCTTTAGTTCATCGAATGCCTGTTGTTGTTCTTCACCCCATTCGAAGTTCACGGCGTCTTTCGTAAGGTGCGTGAGCGGCGCAGAAAGCTTGGCGAAATCCTGAACGAATCGCCGGTAGTATGCGCAAAGTCCAAGGAATCGTCGGACGGCCTTTTTGTCGGTGGGCGGTGGAAAGGCCGCTAAGGCGCGAGTTTTCTCAGGGTCAGGACTTACACCTTCGTTGCTCACAACGTGGCCCAGGAACTTCAGTTCGCCATAGGCAAACCGGCACTTCGTCGGCTTGAGGGTGAGTCCTGCGGTCCTGATTGCCTCAAAAACGGCCCGAAGTCGTCGCAAATGCTCGTCGAAGTTGGCCGAGAATACCACGACGTCGTCGAGGTAAACGAGACAACTCTGCCACTTGAGGCCTGCCAGGACGGTGTCCATGACACGTTGGAACGTTGCCGGCGCCGTGCACAGTCCGAAGGGCATTACCTTGAACTCATACAATCCGTCGGGCGTGACGAAGGCAGTCTTTTCTCGGTCCCGTTCGTCGACTTCGATCTGCCAGTAGCCACTCTTAAGGTCCATCGACGAAAAGTATCGGGAGTGGCGTAGCCGGTCCAGCGTGTCGTCGATGCGGGGGAGCGGATACACGTCTTTCTTCGTGACCGCGTTGAGTCGCCGGTAGTCAACGCAGAATCGAAGCGTTCCGTCCTTCTTCTTTACCAGTACGACTGGAGAGGCCCACGGGCTGCTCGAAGGCTGAATGATGTCGTCGTTGAGCATCTCTTGTACCTGGTCCTGAATGGCCTCTCGTTCCTTTGGGGAGACCCGGTACGGCGGCCGATGCACAGGGAGCGCATCCTCGTTGGTAACGATGCGGTGTTTCGCAACTGTTGTCTGGCGCACCCTCGACGTCGTCGCAAAGCAGTCGCCGAACTCGGCGAGGAGGTCTTGGAGCTGTCGTCGTTCCGTGGCACTGAGCTTGGGGTTAACGTCGAGCTGCGGCGGTGGTGTACTGTGCTGCTGACACGGCGAGGGCTCGTCGGAGATCGCGGCGATTTCGGCGTCGGCCCGGAGTTCCTCAACGTGTCCTACAGCGGCACCTTTCGTGAGGTGCTGCGCCTCCGGTCGAAAGTTCGTCACGAGGACCACAGTACGTCCATCCTGCAGTTCCGTTACGCCCCTTGCGATGCCTATTCCTCTTCCGAGAAGCAGTTGGACATTGCCCTCCAGAAGGACTTTCCCGCGGGCGACTGCATCGGTCACGACGGGCACAAGAACACTCGACCTCGGCGGCAGGTTCACGTGGTCCGCAATCACTCGGACGGCGGCTGACGTCGTTTTGGATCCCTCCGAAGGTAGAACGGGCTTTCGCAGCGTCAACCTGTTTGCGCCAAGGTCGATCACGGCACCGTACTCACAGAGGAAGTCCATGCCAAGGATGACGTCTCTCGAACAGTCCTTGAGGACGACGAATTTCACGGGGCAGGTTTCTCCGTGAATGTCCACGCGCGCAGTACACCTTCCCACTGGTGTGATGAGATGTCCGCCGGCGGTTCGTATTTTCGGGCCATCCCACGGCGTCATCACTTTCCGAAGACGGCGAGAGAGCTTCCCACTTAAAACGGAATAGTCTGCTCCGGTGTCGACGAGTGCCTTCGCGTCGTGGCCGTCGATGGTAACGTCGAGGTTATTCGACACCGTCGCAGAACCGTCGTTCCTATCCGTCTCGTCGCTAGTGTGGGAGCCCTCCGACGTTTGTGGAGGATATTGGCGTCGTTCGTCATCGGCAATACCACCTCCCGGCATTGCCGCACTTAGTTTTCCCGACGAGGGGCGAGGGGCGACAGGCTCTCACGGCGGGATCTGCGTAGAGGCGACGCTGGGCGGTGGGGTGACGGCGATCGGAAACCGCGACGGGTAGACGGCCCCGGGGATGGCGACCGGCGGAGGTATTCGTCGATGTCTCGGGGTCGCTCGCCGTAGCGTGGTCGCGGGTCGTCGGGGTGGAAGCCGCGTAGCCCCAGCTGCCGGTACGGGCAACGGCGGTAGACATGGTCGGCTTCCCCGCAATGGTAACAAAGCGGGCGTCGGTCAACCGTTCGCCACACGTCGGTTTTTCGTGGCGAGGGTCGCTCTGGTCGGACGTGCTGCCGTTCTTCGCGTCGTTGGGAGTACTGCGGCGCTGGAGGGTCACGTCGTGGTGGCGCCGTAGCTTGGCGGGGAACTTGCGGTGATCGTCTGGCCATGGCTGCGTAGGTCAGCGTCGGTTCCTCGGAGGCTGGCACGTCGACTGGAGGTTCAGGCTGCAAGGCCCGCTGTACCTCGTCGCGTACAATCTCGGCGACTGACAGCGACGCCGGACGCTCAGCAGCGGGGAGCAGCTTTCGTAGCTCCTCTCGGACGACGTCTCGGATGATGTCGCGAATGTCCCGGGTATGGGCGCCGATGTCGTCATGAAGCAGCGTGGAGGCAACGACGCCGGGATGTCGTTGGTAGTAGGAGGCGCGTGCTTGGAGGGCGCGCTCCATGTTCGTTGCCTCCGTGACGAACGCTTCGACTGTTGCCGGCGGGTTGCGGACCAGGCCTCCAAAGATGTCGGCCCTCACCCCGCGCATGAGGACACGCAGCTTCTTGTCGTCGGCGGCTTGTGGGTCGGCACGCGCGCTCAGACGCAGGACGTCTTGAACGAAGCTGGTGACACTTTCGTTGGGGCCTTGCGTCCTTGTCCGAAGGAGGTCCTCGGCTCTCTCCCTTCGGTGCTGACTGGCGAACGTCCCTCGGAGCTCTTCTTTCAGCTGGTCCCATGATGTTATCGAGGTTTCATGATTCTCGAACCAGTATCGCGCTGTGTCCTCGAGGGAAAAATAAACGTTTTGCAGGCGCTGTTCGGGAGTCCATTGGTTGTGCAGCGCCACCCGTTCGTATTGCTGCAACCAGTCTTCGACGTCTTCGTAGATCTCGCCGTGGAAGGACGTCGGCGTACGAGGGGCGACGGGCAGGTAGACGACGGGGGCGGCGGTCGGGGTCTGCGACGACTGGGGGTTCATTGTCGGCTTCGTCGACTGGTTGGTCTTCTTCGGCAGTAGACCGAATTCTGGGGGCAACCCTTGATCACGGCGGCTTCCTCGGGTCTCGGTCGTCTCCACGTACGGTCTTCTTAAGCCGGGGACTCGACTTGTGCTGCGAAGCCTCAGAGGGGTACGGTTTATGGGCTGCGGTACCCCGCACCTCCACCAGAAATGTCACGAACGGAGGTGACACGAAGACGAGCAGTGAACTGAAAAATAAAGGTCTAATGGGCGAACTTGTGCCAACCAAAAATAAGTAAGGAAAGAGCGTCGAGGCAGCAGAAAAGCAGGCGGCGATTCGGCGGCGAAACAGAGCGCGAGCGAGACTGACTCGACAAGGTCGCGGGTAGCTGCTTATCTACCGTGCGTCACTATCTCGAAAGTTCGGCAAAGAAGGCTCGAGTGTCGCGCGCTTGGAGCGTGGATGAACTGGCACTTTCGAGAACAACAAAGCAGGTGGAAAGTTACGTCTGGAGCGAGAATGAATGCGAATCTTCCAGATGCCGGTGACCGAGCGTTGCTTTCTCAGCCCTGCGGGCGGCAATATATTATAGCTATGGCTCCGTGGCAAAGCACCGGCCTACATATACCCAGGGGTTGGGTTCGAATCCTGGTCAGGGGCACGCAACTGCCGAAGGCTTATTGCGAAAAAGGCGCCGTGTAAGAAATATTTCGGTGGCGCGCCAAAAGAACCACAGAGGGCCAAAATTCATCATCAGTTCTTCACTGGGGCTTTGTTGCTTTGGCACCTAATACCTAAACGTTTGACTTGCTGACACTATAACATAGTACATGAAAAGCTAGAAACGTCGTATTAAACTTACTGCGTATAACATCTAACCGTACAAGTAGTTTCAATGCTAACTTTACCACCTCGTTGTTTTACCTGAATTCGCACCACTATGTCACTCCGCTACGCCTTGGGGGCGTTGATCTTTAGGTGTTTTTTCGCTCTCGGCCGTCTTGGTCTCGCTTTCGCGCTCCCGCAGATACCGAAACCCAAGTCATACCTCGAAGGATAAATATATTTCTAGAAATACACGCAACTCTCATCTGGCCTTTATAAACAACTGGCTGCAAATTTTCAACTTAATATATGCTAGCTACAAAAAAAAATAGTTAAACATTTGTTCACAAACTAATTAAGTTATTAATATTTAATTACCCGGTGAATATTATACTACTTGTTTTTTAATACTCGTGCTCGGACAAGCGCCACGGCCGATAAGTTCATTCTACAGAAGAAATAACTATTTGCAATGTCATTCTTGCTTTGAACATTTTCCGTCTTGGACAAAACAACCTGTATAAACATATACGGGCGTTGATGTTAAAAACTAAGTTTTGTATTTTTTTAAAGACACTTGCGGAGTTTCTGATACTTTGATTTTGCGCCTAAGTTATGCTTCTAGGCGGACACCTAACCCAAGGGTAATAGTAACTGTCAATTTTCAAATCAACTAAAACTTAAAATAATATTTTTATTACTGTCATCGCGATATGTGTTTGAATTGAAGACGGTCGTATTTCAAGGCTGTTTTATTTTCTAGAATTCTTGCGAATAGTCCGTGTTTGGAGATATCCGTCTTCAAATTTGAACCCTCAATTCACTACGCAATCAAAACTTGCGAAAATGGGCGCAATATCGCTTTTCTGTGTGAGGGTCAATGCATATATTTGTGTCTGAGTCCGATGGGTTCAGTTGCAACACGCGGAAGCAGGGCGTTGAGAAGAGCGTTTGCGTCAAGTACGAACACACAGTTGCGTTGACGCGCAGTCGAGCGCAATGACGTGCCAATAAGAACGCACTATCGTCACTTGCGCCTCCCAAATGGTGAGCGAAACCCAGGACAACATTGTGTAGCCTGCGACAATGGAGAGGTTTGTCTAGGTGGCCAATCTTGAGACAATCCCGCTGGTTTCCGAGACTTCTGTTCAGCTTTAACCATTGTAGCCTGGAAACACATGATGTTCTTGTCTATACCCACCGCTCCACAACAAGCGAAAGCTATACTCCGTTTCATGATGACTTGGCGAACTTTTGAGGCTGCGGCCCCCGCGACACAATAACGGCGTCGGAGGAAGGCACGGGACAACACTCTATGATCGAGGCCACGAGGCCACGAAGGCCTTGTTTCCGCCTCAGCAACAGCGCCGTCAGCAACAAAAAAATAGTTCCTGGTTTTTTTTTCGGCTTTTTTTTAACGGCGATTGAATTTGCGCAATTCTATCGTTATCGAGAATATATAAACAATTAGAGAGAAATATAGACGAATTTACGAGTTGCAGACATTGAAATAAAAAAGTGACGCCACATTCATGTCCGCTCCCGACTTTCTTCTCTTGTAGTGCCGTGACCGTAGGTGATTGCGGCCGTGTAATCGACCGCTTCTGTTCAAAACATCGCCCTGGCAATAGCACCCACCACAGATTCGATTATAAGTTATAAAGATGGTTGTCTTGTGAACTGTTCCCGTAGAGCTGGCTACTCTAGCAGACGGCAATGTTGCGGGGTTGGACGTTCATCCGAAGTCGGTAGGTTTCGCAGCACACGACACTTGGTGAGCAGACGACAGCCGGTTCCTCCGGGCCTCGCTTTTGGCGCAGGAACACACACAATCCCATGATGTGTCACGTGTCTTACTCGAAGCTCTTATTGGGTCGCGGGGCCGTAGCCGCTACAGTTCGCAAAAATATCGTAAAACGTGCGTCGTTGAGGTGCGTGGGCATGTACCCCTGTTGCAGAGTCGCCACTCCGGAATTGGAATGATTCCGGAATCATTCCTCATATTTGATACCCCGGAATGCAATGGCAGTTAAATGCCGGCACCGCTAAGAGGAATGGAATGGGAATGAAATTGGATAACGTTTCGCCGGAATGGAGTGGGAATAAAATGGGCTCAGTTCTTATGCAAGCGGTTTCGATTATCATCTAGTTCGTTCGGTAATTCGCTAACGGAATTCGCTCGCGCAATTCGCTAGGGCATGGTAAGCGGCTCTTGAAACAGTATCCTTGCGCTGAAGGTGACTGACGGCTTGATGATCTTACTGGCTTATGATCCTTCGAGGACAAAAACGGCGCGCCCTCAGTGAAGCAAGCAAAACTGAATAGTTGTAGACAGAAAAGGTGCCGTTCCTGGCGCCGCGAGACGCGACAAAGCGGCAGTTGTGATCATGCGCGATTAGCATGTAGGTTTTAACCAGGGTGTCGAACCGCTCCCGAATTTAAAACTGGAGGCAAGGCCGTTATTTTTAACTGAACTTTAACAGAACTGCAACCGAAATCGAGCATTCGATCGATATAAAACCCGAACCGGGACGGAACCTTAATGTCATATGGCGGTTGCCAGTTCATTGAAAACGGTCGGACGTAATAAAATGTGAGCCGCGCGCCTTCTTGCGAGTGGTGGCGCACAGTCAATTAAATATTCGCGACAGTGGCGTCGGCTGCTCAGTTTCGACTAAACAAACGGCAACGGCGACATGGAGATAGCTCAATGATGATGAAGCAAATCAGTATATTTCAGGTCTATGTGCAGCACGAATTGGTGTCGAGGAGTCGGCGTGGAGGCGCATACTTCCATACTCTGTTTCACTTTATGATGCACCGCAAATGACGTATACGAGCCGTCGGAGCCAATTCAGTAGCTCGGAGGGCGTCACGCGTCCTTCCGGTTGGCCGGAGCGGCGAGGGGGGAGCGAAGTCACGAGACAAGCTATAAACTATGGATTGGCTCGTGTAGGTCGAGTCGTCCATCGCAGTGAAACGGAATATATCTGCCTATGCCGAAAGACTATAGAGCTATTTTGTGTGTTCATGTGTGTATTTTCTTTTCATGATGCTAAGCAATATTCCTCGAGGAAGGACAAAGCGCTTTTTTGTCCGCAGTTTTGATATCTGGAAGCGCAAAAAGGCGAAGCCGCGACGATCGCGACAGTGCGGTGCCTGTCGCCAGTCGCCCAGTGTCCAGGACGCTGTTGAATACATTTTTTTTGTGTGTGCGCTTTTTCTGGGAAGAGCAAGTCACCCGTTGTATTTTTGTCCTTTTTTGTTTTGTTTTAATCGTCATTCGTTTGGCCTTCGCTGCCTTTCTCCTTTTCAAATCAGTCGTTCGAGGAAGTCGTTCAGGCGTGCGGCGTGGTAGTTTGCCGTTTTAATTTGGATATGCATCTTACTGGTGCGCGGTCGTGTATCAGTACTGTGTTAGCCTGTAGAGACCTCATGCTAGCAGTCCTACTCCAATGGCTAAATTTCTCATCTATCCTGGCTAACAATTGTCACTGTGAACACTGTACTTTTGTAGTGTCCAAGCACCTGAATAACCACGTAATTTTCATATAACGGTGTTTGTGTTAAAACGTCAAGGTAACAAAACGAAATTTAGCATATATTTGTCTTGCTGTCCTCACTTTCGCAGCACGGCTTCTGATGACCTATTTGTTCTGTAAATGCAGATGACGCGGTTTAACGACTGGGAGGTGTGCATATATTTTTTAAGAACCGGTCTGATCTAGTTCGCGCTTGGTGGAATAGGTAACCGAACCGTTATTTGAAACGCATTAGTCAGCCTGCAGAACCTAACCGGAGCAAAATGCATTGCGACTTAATCAGAACCCGCACCGAGCCAGAATATTTACCAGTTCAACTCCCTGTATTTAAGTCGTAACCCAGGCGATCTTCTAGTGTTTTGCAGTGGAACACAGATAAAGAACTGGAATGAATATTTTAATAAATCGCAAGAATCGTACAGCAAATGTAAAAGATTAAATTCTAAAGCAGGTTCGAAAATATGGTGCTACAGTCGCTTGTGCTGTCGCCGTGTACCGATTGTACTTTGTCAGCGGTTTTATGCTCTCCTCTCCGCAGTCATTTGGGGCACGTATATGTAGCGTTGCTTCTCACTGTGCTTCTAGCAGTGCTGTTGTGAATGTACTCGAAGCAGCGGGCAAGATAGCTTCTTGCGCCACGCACGAGCTAGACGTTTTTAAGGCATTATCACACAGACAACACGCGAACCATGTATCTGCGTAGGGTACACGGTCTGTTTGCAAATAATGTCGGTGGTTTTAATGTTTAGAGTTTGTTGCCACTTGCGTTCTCTTTACGCTTGATCACACGATCAATGTCTCCAGTGACACCAAGTGCCACGAAGCGCTTTGTGCGACCACCCTTTGGCTTATCAGACTTGACTGCCTTAAGGATGCTTTTGCATACGTTTGCAGTGTCTCTGCGTTTGATAAGATTAGAAGCTTTATGCTCATTTTTTATTAGCACATTGTGTCTGTCAGTGACAATGTTTTGACGTTTAGGACTTAGAGGAATGGAATTGTTGAGTTCAGCTATTCCAGGAGTGCGAATGGGCTCAGCGTCTCCATTCCAGTGAGTTGAAATGAATGGAATTGTCGGAAACTCTAATTCCCCGGAATGAAATTCGATCGGGAGGGGGGGGGGGGGGGGGGGGAGAGGGGCGGTTGCCTTATTCCGCAACACTCGTCCTTATTTTCTCCGTCCTTATTTTCTCGGCTTTTGATTGGTCTACCGCAACGTGTCGCTTCGAAACGTTGCGCAGGGTTCAACTGTCTTGCGTCGCGATACGGAGCACTGCGCGAGACCGCATGCTTTGTATCACAAGCAGCGCCCCTTCTTGCTGCAAGGACGTCGTTCCCCGCTCAACAGTGTTCAAACGTAAATGTGTGTATAGGCCTTGACGCCGTTCGCTGCGTATAAGATACCTGTGGTAAGTAAGCTGAGCTAGCAACAGTCCTTTGCCAGCAGAGAGCGAGAGATGAACGGTTATCCTCCCCGCACCGTTGTCACTTGATTGTCATACACAACCACCTGCGTCACAGCGAAGAGAGCTTTCGTTCGATCTTTGGGGTTTTAAATACGTTCTTAGGTAGTTTTAGAACAACTTTCGCAATTTTAGCGCAGGCTGGCGCTACGTTTACCACTTGCGTTAGCACAACCTCCGCAAGAGGTTTAGAGTAGCCTTTTCCGCTGCGACGCAAATCCCCAAGCATCTAGCACTTGCGATGCCACTAAGATAAAGTAAAAATTCGATTTCGCACACAAAAGGCCTTAACTTGAAAAAAACAATTGTGTCAGAGTAACATATAAGCGCGAAATACAAGGACAAGTGAAAGACTAAGCAGGACAAGCGCTTATTCTCAACTGACGTATTAATTCGAAAGAGGACGAAGCCGAAGACATCAAAAACCAACGTTAAAAGCGACAAATATTTTTTTAGAGAAGTAAAATAATGAATATTAGTAAAAATGAAAGGAAAGGTTGTACACGATTAAAGTAACAGAATGAGAAATAAAAATAAACAAAAAGCTAGAGAAAGGTAAAGGTAAAGCAAATTTACGAAAAATGAAGGAATATAATTTATTTACTCTATATCTTTTGATGACTACGTCACAGATATGGAGCACGGATGCAGGCCTCTCCTTTGGTCGCAATGACTTCCGCTTCAAAAATCTCGCGAGTTCGCTTATCGTGGGACACCTCCTCAATAGTGTCAGATGGGCCAGTCGGTACAAGGCTTATTTTGACAAAATGTGCCGCAAGACAAGGGCAGAGTAAGTAAGACAACACGAAGTGCTTTGGAGGCAATTCTCTTGAAGTTACGAGATATGAGATGAATATAATGGACGACCGCCGGTCAACTTTTTTTTTCTCTACTTCTCTTGCTTCTTTTGTTTGGTTTGATCATACATTCAGCAACGTCATACAAGATTGAAGTGGGTAGCCTGACGTCTTGAGCCGTGATACTTGTGCGTCAATGCTCTCCCTTGCTGAATGAATACAATACTTTTTCAGGGCAGCGCTCAAACAAATAGAAAGTAAGCCCCTTTTGACGAGCTTTGAGTGTGCAGATTTATACTGAAGTATTCGTTTCCTAGATCTAGGTGAATGTATCCAAAAGACGTGGTCATATTGAAAGGTAAGTCGCATATCAAGAAACTGGAGGTTTTGTTTAGTCGGAGTCTCGTGGGTGAAGTTGAGTCCTTGGGCCTGACCTAGAAATTTGGCTTTGATAGTGAAGATGTCATTTGTGTCAGGTATTTTTGTAATGAGCTCAAGATGGCCGTCAAAATATTTGATTATGCGCGCGACTTGATATGGTGTCAAACCCAGGATTATGCCACTGGTACCTTTTAAAAAAAAGAAATGTCACACAAAATGGGAGCCACGCATGGACCAATGCAGCTTACTTTTTTCAGTATGTAAGTCTCTCCCGAGAACGTGACAAACGGAGAGCACAAATAAAACTTTAGATTTCTAGGAAAGTCACGACCGGTAAGCCACCAGTGTTTTGAAATCCCAGGGCTCCATTAGATTAGGCGTTTTCGCTGCTGACGGTGTCAAACAATTCTCTGTGCAGTATTGAAGAAAACAAGTATTCTTCTTGGGAAAACCCATAGCGTGTTTCGGGTTGAATTGTCTTTTAGGTACTGAATTACCACATCTGAGCTAGATACCAAGAATGGGTCATCCATTTGGAGGACGGAAAAATGACGCGGAAGGAACCACGACATGTCACTCTGCCAAGATCCCTTCTAACTCACAATTACGCCAAAAAGGCATCCATCCTTATGAGTTTTGGCCTTGAAAAAAAATTTCAATTGGTTCCCTTTGGACGCGATGATGAGTCTTTACCTTGACAAGTTTCTGTTTGTAGTCATTCAGGTGATTGAAGCTTTTCCCAAGGCCACCTTGGCCTTTTCTAGGTAGATATCCCGAGGTGTCATAGGAAATCCTCCCATTTTGTCGGACATTAACAAATATATATCCTGTTAGGATGAGAGTGACTCACAATTCTTAATAGTTTTATTTCGCTTGCACGATTAGGACCCACTATCAGTAACACATCAACGCAGTTATCGATGCCTTGCGGCCTGTCGTTTTCTAGAGGTTTTGCTTCAATATCATAAACGGTAGATAACATGTGGGCGCTCTGCCTTTTGGGCATCGTCCAGAATTTCAAACCATTCTCAAGGACCTTGCGTAGGTGTGCAGGAAGGGATGCATCCCCCAGCAAAGTGACAGACGTCCCTTGGCGTTCCCTGTTTTGAGTGCGGAGAAGTTTCAGGTGTGGGATGTAGGAACACCAGAGGAAATCAGTCATCTGGCTTACTGAATTCAGAAAGTGATTGTACCTTGATCATTGGTCACTGTTATAAAATCCACAGCCAGCTAGAACCTTGAGGAACATTCGAGAGAATCGTACTTGTCTCCATCTCGGAACGGGCGATCTTACATATCCTATTGGCTTGATGCGTCGAAGGTCTTCCGTAGCCGAACAGCCCATTGATGTCTGTAAAACTACATGGTGTCGGTTGGCGAAGGAGTAGTACCTCGCCTGGCATGTGGAGATAGCTTCACGTGTTTCTCAACGTTCTAACTGGCAGTGGATTTTCTAACAGTGCCCAGTGGTCAAAGTACAAGTTCTTTCTGCATTCAGCAAGCCAGATGCCTTATTTAATCTGGTGTTTCTACATACTACACCAGAAAGTTTTCCGCACTCAAAACAAGGAACGCCAAGCCTAATCTGTCACTTTGCTGGTGGATGCGTCTCTTCCGGCACACCTAGTCAAGGTCCTTGAAAATGGTTCAAAATTCTGGGCAATGCCCAAAAAGCAGAGCACCCACATGTTATTTACCGTTCCTGAAATCGCGGCGAAAGCTCAAGAAAATGACCGGCCCCGATGCATCAATGACTGCGTTGATGTGCTACTGAGAAGTGTCATAATCGTGCAAGCAAAATAAAACTATCAAGCAATATGAGTCACTTTCATCATAACAATGCCTACCTGTTAATATCCGACAAAAAGGAAGGATTCGTTGTGGCACCTCGAGATATCTACCTGGAAAGGGTGAAGGTGGCCTTGGGAAACATATTTGACCACCTGCCTGACTTCAAATCGAAACTTGTCAAGGCCAAGGCTCTTCAACTGTGACACGGGCTGGACTTAAACTAACTAAAAAAAAATCACCGCGTCAAAAGGGAACCAATTGTAAGTTTTTTTTTATGGCCAAGACCCATAAGGAAGGATGGCCTCTTCGTGTTATTGTGACTGAGAAGGAATCTTGGCAGGGGGACATGTCGCGGTTCTTTCTGCGTCAATTGTCCGTCCTCCAACCGGATGACCCATTCTTGGTATACAACTCAGAGGTGGTAATTCGGTAATTCAGTACCTGAAGGGCAATTCAACCCAAACATGCTATGGGTTTTCCCTAGTTGCAGAAGACTTATTTTATTGAATACCGCACAGCGAATACTTTCACACCGTCAATGAAGCCATCGACTCTAAGCTCAGAACACCTGTCGCTTACCGGTCGCGTCTTTCCAAGAGCTTTTGAAAAGTTATTTGTGCTCTACTCTTGTCTTGTTCTCAGGAGAGACTTAAATATAGAAGGAAGGAACTTGGTTTGTGCCATAGATAGCTCTCATTGTGTGTGACATTTTTTTTTTTTTTTCAAACTGTGACAGTGGCATAATCTAGGGCTTTACTACTATTCAGTCGCACGCATATTCAAATATGTTGACTGTCTTGTGCTTATGCGAAACTACCTGACGCAAACGGCATCTGCACCATAAACAGCATATTTCTAGGTGAGGCCCAAATACTCAACTTCACCCACGAGAATCCGACTTACAACAACATCCCATTTCTCGATAAGCGACTTACCTTTCAAGTGACCACGTCTGTTGGATGTATTCACCTAGATCTTAGAAACAAATATTTCAGTATGAATCTGCACGCTCAAAACTCGTTAAAAGAGGCATAGTTTCTAGTTGTTTGAGCGCTGCCCTGAAAACGTATTGTATTCATTCAGCAAGGGAGAGCTTTGACGCTAAAGCATCACGGCTCATGGCGTCAGGCTACCCCACTTCCATCCAGTTTGACGTTGCTCAATATATGATCGAACCAAACAGAACAAGCAAGAGAGGTAATAAAAAAAAAAGAGCCGACCGGCGGTCGTCGCTTATATCCATCGTATCTCTCGTAACTTCAGGAGAACTGCCTACAAATACGATGAGCCGGCTTTGCTTTCAGACCCCGATAAGCTAAAAAAAATCTGCTCCAAAGTCAGCACCCATCGCAAAAAGCCTGACGAATGCGGCGTTAGACACTGCCACAAATGCGACATCTGTTGCAGCTGACTAGTGCTTGAGATCCCATTCACCAATGGTAAGTTTTATGTGGGACAGTCCGGAAGATACATTAACGTAAGGTTCAGAGGACATGCGCTATCTCTGAAATCCTCTCCGTCGGGGCATCTCGCTATACATCCCGATAAGCGAACTCGCGAAACTTTCTAGGCTGAAGTCACTGCGACCAAAGGAGACGCCTGCATCAGAGCTCCATCTGTAACTTTGTCATCAAAATAATTAGAGCACATGAAATATGTCTTAATTTTTCTTAAATTTCTTTACTTTTCCCTTCTCTTCCTTCTTTATTTGATTTCTTTTTATTTCTCATTCTGTTACTTTATTTTCTTTATCTGTTTCTACTTTTTTACATTTCCTTAATACTTAGTCTTCACATCTTTTCACTCTTCTCTCAAAAATATTTATCTCTTTTAACGTTAGGGTTTTTGTTGTCTTCGTCTTCGTCCTCAGCCGATTTAAAACGTCAGTTGAGAGTAAGCGCTTATCCTGTGTAGTCCTCCACTTGTCTATGTCTTTCGCGCTTTCTGTTTTCGTAATGTTTAACCAACTAGGCCACTAAATTATTTTCCTAACATTTTAGATTTGAGATATAGCGTACGCTAAAGTAGAGCACGGAAAAACGAAAACCGCTGTAGCGTTCTGCGCGTGTGCAGTCACAACGGCGCTATTATTTGCGTACACTATTCTAAAACTCACTACCAGCCTGATTGAGTGGTGGGAAATTTAGGGACACATTTCTCAGAACACGGGCTGACTACTAGAATTCAGAAAAAAAAGTGAAACAATCTTGGAAGAAGATTGCATTGAACTTCACATTATAGATATATACCCTAATTATTGCAAATAAAATATTTTTTTTTTATAAATTCGTTGTAATTCGGAAATTGACGACTACAATTACCTTGCACTTAGTGTCCGCCTGAGAGTAAAACTAAGGTGCAAAATGGAGCTCTTATATTTTAAATGTGTAAAATTTAATTTGAAACACCCTGTATACAAAATGAGGGTATCGAACTTGAACCGAACTAAACCGAAAACCGCAACTGAACCGTTAATTTTAGTTGAACCGGAACTGAAATTTTCGCCGCCATCTTGGAATTGAACCGAAAAAAATATAACGGTAACCGCTTCAAAACTGTTCACGGTATTTTTTTTCTTGTATTACAAATTTAATAGTTCTGAATATAAAATTGGCACCTGATTTTCTTGTATGATAAAGTGTTTGTTTTCGTGGCACTTTTTTATTAGCACTACGATTAACAATGCGCCACATGTTCACCTGACGTCATAGTGTTAAGACATGCTGTCAATTAATGTCACGTCACGTGACCCCGTGAGTCACGTCACTCACTGCGTTAAGTCGATTTGAATTAAGAACGCCACTAGATGTATGAACTTTGTTGACACCGTGATGTAACATGACATCACGACTTCGCACTGAGAGTCACGCGCTACCGTGACGTTCGCGATTTTCATGACTCCGAATCGAATGCTCGGATTCATAACAATCAGCATCGCCGAACATTCGGATAAGAGCTCGTGTTCAATTGAAAATAATAATAGCCCTACTGTAAAAAAAAAACAAAAAAACATATATATATATATATATATATATATATATATATATATATATATATATATATATATATATATATATATATATATATATATATATGGAACTAAGCCTATGATTTATGCTTTGGGAACCCACCGTATGACGTTGGCGAACACTCACGGTATATATATGTATACTATCGTTAGATCACGTAGCTGCTTGTTCTAATTGCAAGTTGAAGAGGGGAAAGCTGTTTCTTTTATTTCTTTAATCTGCGTCTGCCATTGCGCGGAGGGGAAAAGTAATGGATGGTTTTGCAAGTTTTCAACGTCAGGGATTAGTTGTTCGCGGTATTCACTGAAAGTACAAAAAATGTTGCACGACCGATTTTACATGTATGCTCATCATTGAGGCACACAAACATGTTTTCCTTGTTGCTTAAGTGCCTCACGAATTTGTCCCCGGGATTGTATGTATTGAAAGGACTAAATAGGACTTTGTAATTCGACGTTACATATAACTATAAGTGTGTACGGGAGGGATACCAGAAAGCAAAAATCCTAGTGGCCTCAGAGCGGCGACCGAACGTTAGCAGTCTCACAGGATTGTCGTTCTCATGTTCTTCTCGAAATTTTGACCACTTCTTTATTTTGTTTAAACTTCACAGTTGGGTGCAGAGTAAAAGCAATGGAGAATTAGTGTTATCAAGTGACATACATATAATTGTCGAACGAACACCCTCCCAAAACAAAGGAGGCAGTCACTCAAGAATAATAATAAGTTTCTGGAGGAGCAAAGAAATAATAAAAAATAAAATAAAAGGGGGGGGGGGGCGGGGATTGGTTAGTATTAAAAGCATACTGTGTCGTAAAGGTTCCTCTGCCCCGGGGGATCGGTGGCCGAGTGGGCTAGCGCACACCAGCTCGGAGCACGTGTAGCGAAAGCTCGCGCTGCAGAACCCAGGGATCCTGGGTTCAATCCTCACCCCTGCCCGTTTCGATCTGGATGAGCATCGTACCGGCATGCGGTCGTGTATCACTACTGCTTGGTGCACGTTAAAGACCCCAGGCTAGCGGTTGTACTGCACTGGCTAAATTGCTCATCTACAGCGTGTGACTCGTCGCAACTTTGAAACGGCTGACCAACTACACGCTGTATAAATATCCACAAAACTCCAATTATTTATTTCCTCTGCCCCGCATGTTGAGCGCAGAGCAGAAGGCGTGGCCCCGGAAACTATAGTGACAGATGGGTTAGTTTGTACTACTTTGTTTGCAAACTACTTTGTTTGCAATAACACTCTTGCCAGAAAGAGCTTTCTTATCGTGCCAGACGTTCGCGCCGTTCTTAACGACGATGCACCAAGAAGAGGAATTGCGCCTCTTAAGTACATGGCTTTTAGTGAGCGCAAACCTTCTGCAGCGTGCATTTTGCCCTACCGGATATAATTTTCGAAACATGAACAAAGCGCAATGACCACCAGTATATAGAGCGATGACGTCACCTGCAAACCATGTTAAACAGTTCAGCTTTTTGGTTAACGGCGATGCTCGCAACACTAGCAATATATGTCCAAATAGTAAAGCTGCGCAGTATTTATAGCAGTCTCGAGATGATATACGGCAGCCTCATGAAATGTTAGAGCACATCACTGATTAATCACAGAGTGATAAAGTGAGGGCTCAAAACAAGGGCACGTAAAACCGAATATAAAATTAGCCTCCCAAGGCAGTATCTCGCGAACTCTTCCTAAGTGTCCGAAAATCGGACACTTAGTGAAAAAAGCAATAAACAAACAAAAGTGAAAAAGTTTTTATTCGTTAACCTGCCTAAAGCAATCTTATCATTGGCGTTTCAAGCGAATCCCGGTGAAGCATGCGTGCCTTTTTTTCTTCAACCTTATACCCCTGCTCATTCAAACATTTCTCTTTTTTTGTGCGTGTTTTTGTTTTTGTTTTTTACATATGGAGAGAAAAACCCGATAGTTCGCGATTCCGAACCAAACCCTAAGCCATGGTAATACGTCACACTGCTCACGCATCATGCAAAAGACACGGGGTTTGCTGCAAACATGACGAAGGAATAATCTGCAGATACGCGCCACAACGTGGATCCCATCATTTGTGCTTTGTACATATGTGTATGCGTCACACACGACTGCAGACAGGCTCTTGTAGGATGTGTTGGGGGGGGGGGGGGGGGGGTGTGCGCGGCTTAAAGTATACCTTAAAAAAAAAACGCAGTTATTACTACTCACCAGATTTGGGAAGTAAGGCTGGATCAGGGAAAACGCCGCCGATATCCAGAACTCGGTGTGCACCAGCGGCAAAAGCCACACGTCCTGCCTCAGTAGTTCCCAGCGGTTCTTTGTAAGTCCGCCGCCACTCGATGCATTCGATTCGGGGTCCACGTCGTCTGTGGACCCGAACGATTTGCGCCCCGGGGACAGCTTAAAAACGTGAGACTTCTCGTCGAGGGCGGCGTCGGTGCCATTCGGAAAAGTCGGTTCGCTGTACGGGGCCAAATCTTTCACGGGAACGTCTTTTTCGCCAATATGGATCGTGCCCATGTTTGCGCAGGATGTGTTTCTATACGATCTAAGCGGCGTCCCCGATTACACCAATGAGCATCCGCTTCGTCCGATGGAAGTCGCAACAGACTTTAATCGACAGAAGTTCATCTGCCGCAGCGCACCGACATCTGCATCAAATGTTCCGTCACAGGAAGTCACGCCGGTATACTGAAAATAAATAGAGTATAAAAAAACGCGTAGGATGGCCTTCGTATTGTCGGCAGATTCGTAGTTTTCAGTGCGGGGTATTCCGACGCGGCGCGCCTTCTTCCATAATTGTGGAAAATGCCGCGTGAGGTGACTAAAGAGCAATTATTGCGCTGTGCTAATCCAGACACAGAATAATTTACGTATTAACTGGAATACTATTTCCCTAATTTTTATCTATAATTCATTTCCCTTCAAGTGCTTTCGTACCATGGGTTCTATTAGATTTTGTCTATTTATTTTATTTATTTATGAAAACTGTCGGCCCCTAACTGGCTGTGCTAGGTACGGGGCATGATATCACATGTAATATACCAAACAAGTTAAAAAAAATATATAAAGTAGAAAGCGAAAAGACAAATAGCCGGAATACCCACCTTTGTCATACAATGAGCATATATATGAAATTAAAAAAATTTAATTCCCAGAACTCGTTTGGCGTTCGCCTTAGACAGAGCGGTCTTTTTGGTTCTCAAAAGTACATCGTTTGTTATCTTCGCTGAAAAGACATTTTCCTGCGTAATACGTTATATGATCGTTACCATCGCTACGATAACGTTTATAGCTTCATACATAGACTTGTAGGCTCATGCTGCATCAATCCAAGTGAACACGTAACATGATGGGCCCCGTAGCATAAAATGCCAGGTCATGTGATGCTGCTTTATTCACCTCCATGTCGTTATCGCAATTCTATTTTTGCGACGGTTATTTTGCGCGGGTCGTTTGTTATATAGGCTCTCCAACGTATGCGGCATTAATGTTCCTGGAAAATTATATGCCACATAGTCCTCGCGTCAAAAGCAGAGCCGACGGCATATTGCCGCGCTCGGAGCCGTGCAAACAACGCTCTGTAAGGGACATTTTAAAGCCCCTTAGGGTCTAGCCTTGTCCATCTGTCCGGCGTCCGTGCTCACATCGATTGCCATCCGATCTGTCTTCTTAAAAAAAGAAAAAAATGTTTGCGCAGTCGACAGGGAGACCCCAATGGATTTCTAGTCCATCGCCTTAAAGGGCCCATGAAACAAATTTTGGGCTGCAATAAATCAATTTATTATGGTATTTTACTAATAGCACAACGTTCAGTGGGCCAAAAGAAAAAAAGATAGAAAGTCAAAAGCCTTACTTTCGGTATGAAAATTCGAAAACACAGCGGACTATTTCGTACCTCCTTCCCTTCGTAAGCTCGCTGCCTTTTCTCTGTGGTACATCCGCGGACCCCGCAGCGCGTCATCGGGACCCCGCAGCGCGTCACCGGGCTCAAACGAACGTCACACGACACGGGAGCTCACTTAATCCCTTCACCCCTAAGCTGACATTGTGGTGGAAGCTACGCGCTTGCCGGACCAATCAGCCGCCCCCCTTTCATCACCTCACCCCATTCTCTGCACGTGGGTAAGCGAGAGAGAGCGTGATCACGTGACAAAAGTGTGGCTGGCCCAAGGAGCACGTAGCTTCCACAGCACTGTCAGCTTCGGGGTGAACGGGGTGGGGAAAGCAACTTTTGTCTGAATTTTGAGCGACGGCTAATCTTCTAGGGGGAGTATGGATGTGCCCGGATTAGACAAACGAGAGTCCGAGCAAGAGGGGACTCCCCCTTTCCGTCTTCTTGAACTGTTTGGTAGAATGCGCGATTTATGAGTTGAGGAGGAAAGCTAACCAGGAAAAAGTTGGAAACGCGTTTCATGACTCCTTTAACCACTCGGCCATGTGTCATCCATCTGTCTGTCACGGATAAAACGTTGCATGTAGCCGCTCAACGTCTTTACAGGAGAGGGCGCTGCGGTCAAATGCGTATATAATCGCGTTGAACTTTGCATGCATAGCCTCAACGTTTATAGACGAGAGGGCGCTGCGGTCAAATGCTAAAATGCATATATAACCACGTTCCATACCCTGACATGGACCGTTGACTTAAGCAGTGGAGATGCGTTCCCACGGCTTCTAGCGGATCCAAGCTGATCCGCTAGAAGAACCACTGGCTCTGCATTTCACCGATCATAAAGCAGTAATAATGAAGTTGAAACGCAACCCAGAACTCTGCACTACCTATGAGCAATAAAAAAAAATCAGCACCGTCAGCACTACCTATGAACAATAAAGGCAGTATCATCAGCACCACCAGAGCTTCTCCTCAATCAACAACATTCACCACGTGGAGATGTTACGATTGTTTACTCTGGATCTAACTTTTATCATTTCCTCCTCCTTTCTTGTTTTCCAAAGGGCCTGTTCATTCTCTCCCCGAACGCTCGACGATCGAACCTTCTTGTCTGAATTTTCGAGATGCGAAATCATACCATACTTCGTCTCATCCTACGATGGACTAAAGGCCAAAGCCACGAGCCGCCAGGTCCAATCACGTTCCACGCTAAACTATGACACGCTTAGCATTGATTACATTTGGACGAATAATGCTCCGAATCCAAAAACGCTGCGTCATTTTTAGAGCTTCGACACTGCAAAGAGCCAGTGCGTCGTGGCTTTCTTTGAAATGTAAAATTGTTGAGTCACTCATTGCTCGATTTGAACCACTGTCCGCCCATTCCCATCAGCGATCCGAGACGCGGGCTCCAATACGTGCATCGAAGCGAAATACCACGCAATGTCTAAGTGGCTCGTGATTGGATCTGGCGGTTCGTAGCTTCTGCCTTTAGTCCATCGTAGGGTAAGACGAAGTATAGATACGGAGCTGCGTGTGACCTTGCCGAGTCAGTTTCATTCTCGCTTGCTGTTATGCCGCCAAATCGCCACCCGCTTGTCTGCTGTCTACACGCTCGTTCTTCATTTTGTTTGACATAAGTTCGCCCCTTAAACTTTCAGTTTTAAGCAGGATTGTCGCGGCTTCTGCTCCTGTTATTCGTGACATTTCTGGTGGAGGTGCGGGGTAGCACCTTAAGCCCCTTCCTCGTACGCCCCCGAAGAGCAGCAGGATCCGATCGAGTTCAAGTTCTGGAAGACCCCCTCCTGTTGAAACAACCGAAGCACGAGATAGCCGTCGCAAACAAGGTGATGCCCCGGAATTTCGATTTCTATCGGACACAAGCTGACGAAACCAACAATGACCTCTCGGGGTCTGCAAACTGCGAAACTGAGACTCCGCCACTGGCTTCCAAGTCGTTTACCTGCCCAGCACCCCTCAAACTCCAACAAACTTCCACGGCGAGATTTATGAAGACCTCGACGATTGGTTGAAGCAATACGAACGGGCACTGGCGCTATACCAATGGACACTCAAACAACGACTTCAGAAAGTCTATTTTTTCCATCGAGAGAACCGCGCGACGCTGGTTTAAACATCATGAAGCGCGCTTATATATACCAACGGGGAGCTCCTGCGTCGAAGCTTCGCAAACCAGCAACGACGGGAACGCGCCGAAGAGCAACTGCAGTTGAGAGCTCAAGGACCAAACGAAAGAGTGATGAGCTTTGTCGAGAACTTCCTTCGCCCATTCAACCGCGCGGCAGGCCGGAGAAATGAAGAAGCTGAAGACCCTTATACGCGTACTGAAAGGATGGATCTTTGGTGGCTGTGTACGAAATTCACCTACCACCGTCGATTTTTTCGTAAAATAGGCAACTAACATCAATTGGGCCCTCGAAGACCGTACTGTTCACTACAAGCTACTGCCCAACGTTGGTGTTCTTGCGATCTCGAACCTCGACGTCGATTCAAGCCTCGCGGATATCCGAGAGATTATCCGCGACGTCATCTTGGAGGAGTGGAAAAAATTGTTTCCGACTGCCGAATTCCCCGCTTCGCTCTCCGTCACCGAAGCAGTAGGAGAGAAAGTTCAACGGGCACTCCAACCAGAGACCCCCGACAGCATCGCGGCGACCGGGAGAGAGCCGCCAGTGACTGCACCAGGCGCCCCTTTGACGGAAAGCCCCTATGCCGCATTATGCTCAGGGGCACCCGTACGTCCGACCCGAACCCCTGGAGCCAAGAAAGACGGACGTGTGGCGCACGGCTGACCGGCTGACCGACGCCCGCTGTTTTTCCTGTGCGGGGAAGCCGAACACGTCTACTGCCGTTTCCCATACCGGCGTCGTCTTGGGCTACGCGGCTTCCACCCCGTCGGCCCGCTTCCACGCTACGGTGAGCGACATCGAGAGATCGACGACTACCTACGACGTCGACAATCTCCGATGCCTGCGCCTCGCGTCACGTCAACCTCACCATGACGTCTAGTGTCGCCGATGCATATGTCCCCGCCCCTCGCCCCTCGCCCCTCGTTTCTTCTTCGGGAAAACCACGGCCTCCGAGGTCCCGAACAACACCTCGTAGAAAAAAGGCCGTAGCGCTCCGAGTGGTTACGTCACAATGTTGGAGAAGGAAGTCCATAGCGCAACTACGTGAGAAAACTTCTGGCATCGACGTGAAAAAAACGTTCCGTCTCGAGTGGCACGGTGGTGTTCGTGAGCGTTTATTCGACATTAATATATGTTTTAAAGGTGCAGTCTTGTACAAATTATTATATCTATAGGGTGGTTCAAGTCACCAGGCTCGATCTAGAATAGACCGTAAAAATCGACGCCTGCACGTAGCAATCTAAACTTTTCGTCAAAGGTGTATTTCATAGGTCGGTTTTTTCTTGTAAAATTACAAAGCGTAGTTCTCTTTCTCTAAAAAATTAGGCCAAGAAACTTGCCAGGGTCTATGGCGGGCAGCGACGCAGACGACAAGGGTTCAGTAGCGGGGTGTGTTTGGCGTTTTGTATTGATAGATAGCGTCGGCAGCGTAGACCCTGGCAAGTTTCTTGGCCTTATTTTTTACAGAAAGAGAACTACGCGTTGTAATTTTACAAGAAAAAACTGACCTGTGAAATACACATTTGACGAAAAGTTTAGTTTGCTACGTGCAGGCGTCCATTTTTACGGTCCATTTTAGATCGAGCCTGGTGACTTGGACCACCCTATATAATATAAACGTAATATACAACGCGCTACCATGGTAGAAAGTACCAATTTTATATTTATGATTATCCCCGTAACCGCGGGACTACGTACAGTGCCACAGCTTTCCACACTTTCCAAATGAACCGGTCCGCTCCGACGTTTTTCTTCCCTCGTACGGGCTCCAATTCTTTTAAATTTACATTGTGTGTGAGCTGCTGACTGTCTAAAAACGAAGGCTGAGACTTTCAGAAGAGAAGGAAACCAAAAACAAATCAAGTCATCGCCGCAGGGAGCGCACACGAGCAAAAGATGAGTTGACAACGTTGAGCCTCTTGTCCAAAACTGCTGCCGGTGCGGTCGTGTGTGGTTCTTTTGAGACTTCTTTCCTTCCCTTCGTTTCTCTGTCGTCACCGCAGTCTCAGGTAGTTTTTTGTGTTCGCTTGATACTTCGGCATTTACGTGAATTCGCGGAACAAGTCCTGTTACGGTTTGAGTGACATGTGTGCCAACTAGTCAACGATAATACTGGTCGATTATCGATAGACCTCTCTCTCGACATAGAGAGATTTCTTTGAGTTCGTGTTCAAGTGTTTTCTTGGCGGATATCACGGGACGTATGGATACGATCGACAGGTGAGAAACAACGTATTCACCGGCTTTCTTGGTCGTGTAGGACGCAAGTAAAGTGATGCAGTCGATTTTTTTAAAAATCTCGTGATAGAATGGAATCTCGTTCTTCGTCGTTATCCGTGTGCTGTTGCGTCGACATTATAAATATGCGTGGTAATCTAGTTTTTACTGAAATGTGAATAACAAGTTTGTGTGATTATTGAAAGTGCGTTCTTCGTGCTTATGTGTTTATTTATTCTTATTTTATTTTATTGCCTTTACCGCGTTAATACCATAATCTTATCTGTATTAAATTATAGTATTATTGTATACAAAATAAGTTATATTTTGTTCTATGGCAGCTCGAGCTCATAGGGAGAAGTAGATTAGTTGACTATAAATGGTAAGTTTTCTACCCCTGCCACACGCAAAATTTTATATATAGGGTGGTCCAAGTCATCACGCTCAATCTAAAATGGACCGTAAAAATCGACGCCTGCACGTAGACCCCTGAACTTTTCGACAAAGATGTATTTCACAGGTCGGTTTGTTCTTGTAAAATTACAAAGCGTAGCTCTCTTTCTGTAAAAAATAAGGCGAAGAAACTTGCCAGGCTCTACGGCGGGCAACGACGCAGACGACAGCGGTCCAGCAGCGGGGTGTGTTTGGCATTCGTATTGATAGATGGCGTCGGGAGCAGCGTCCAACGGTGCAGCCGACCAGCGAAAGAAAGCAGACGAGACGCAGACGAAATCTATTGGCAGCAAAAGCGCCGTCGTTATGCATACGCGTTATTTTTTACTAAGTTTTGATTTTATTGTCCGCATTTATATCTTTAACCGAAGGTAGATTTCAAAAAGATTTTGTTCATTTTAATAAACCATGGTGGTTGCGAGCCGTCGCGGTAAGGAGGTACCGCCATCTATCAATACGAACGCCAAACACACCCCGCTACTGGACCCCTGTCGTCTGCGTCGCTGCCCGCCGTAGACCCTGGCAAGTTTCTTGGCCTTAATTTTTACAGAAAGAGAGCTACGTTTTGTAATTTTACGAGAAAAAACCGACCTGTGAAATACATCTTGGACGAAAAGTTTAGATTGCTACGTGCAGGCGTCCATTTTTACGGTCCATTTTAGATCGAGCCTGGTGACTTGGACCACACTATATTTTCATTAAATGATATGGGATTTAATGAGCTCGCGGTCTTGAGTGATTATACGAGCGTCGCTAGCTGATTTGTCAACCCCATAATGTAATTCGATTAAAATTACATTAAGTTTCCCATGTGGCCGGGGTATAATGCAGGAATTCAGTGACTGCACGCGCTAATATCGCTTACATGCTCGTAGGTGACACCTGTATCGCCGTGTCCGCGTTGACTACGTCTACTTGATTTATAACTGTCATCTGTTTTGCTGTGTCCAATCACTACGTGTCTTGCCATTTTGTCGAAGTAATTCTCTATAAAAGATGCATTCCTGCAGCAATATTTGCGTGACTCAGTGTTTTCGACTTAACACAATCGCATTTTTCTATAGACGTGTTATACGCATACATCGATCGTGCCATTTCGTACCGATTATTTAGCGTTAACGGTGTAATATTTTCCCCGTGTAATAAAATGTCTTCTAGCCCCGTTGCTATGTGCTGCTTTCATTTTAGGTAATATGACACGCGTATGTGACTAAAAGCTGGTTACGACGGTCGATCCACGCGCGTTGCATTCGCTTCGACGCGCGCCCCCGATGGTCTTCCTTTGCGACGTCACGAGAAGAGCGCTACGGCCTTAGTTTCTAGGAGGTGTTGTCCCGAAGCGCGCGAACTAGTGATGCAAAACTATCGATAAATTGACTATCGATACTATCGATCGTTTTTCCAAAACTATCGATAGTGCTGCAGAACTATCGATAGTCGAGAATCGATAGTACAATCGATAGTTTTTCGATAGTCGACTATCCATAATACTACCGATAGTTTTTTTTACTATTGATAGTCATATTTCTGGCGACTATCGATACTATCGATGGTACTATCAATAGTTTTGCACCACTATGGTAAGTGCTTGGGCTAGTTGGTGTCCCATTTGAAAAAAATAAAGCGAGAAAAAGAGAAGAGGGATCGACGCAATCTACAGGTTTCGCAAAACTATCGATAGTAAACCGTCGACAGTTCAATCGATAGGTTTACAATAGTCGACTATCGATAGTACTATCCCTAACTTTTCGATAGTCGACTATCGATAGTACTATTGATAGTTTTTCGATAGTCGACTATCGATAGTACTATCGATAGTTTTTCGATAGTCGACTATCGATAGTACTATTGATAGTTTTTTTTACTATCGATAGACAAATTTCTGGCGACTATCGATACTATCGATAGTACTATCGATAGTTTTTTTTTACTATCGATAGTCAAATTTCTGGCGACTATCGATACTATCGATAGCACTATCGATAGTTTTGCACTACTAGCGCGAACGCTTCTCCGGCCGTCCCATTCGTGCAAAGAGGGCGTAATCGAAAAAAGAGAAGGAGGCGGCGTCTCTCCGCGGGGAGGCGCTCCAAACCCAGTCATCGAAAGCATGGCGCGAGGCAGAAGAATTCAAGAAAAAGTATTGTTGCGTCGAGTTACTGCAACTTCTACTTCGAAATTTTTGTGTATTGTGGTAGAACGGTGAACAGCTGCTCTGGGGACATAGATAGACAACTTCTGATGCTCATTTAATTATTTAATTTGAGATATTCATCTGGACATGTTGCGGCTAGCGCTACAAGCGAGCCTTTTGATATAATTCACTGCAATCTGTAGCATGTATAAAACGAAAAAAATAGCTCCGTACTTAAAACATTTGGATTTCCCTAAAAACAATATTCATTCTACATTTTTTTTTTCATTTATTTCCGCACGTTGTTTGGCGTAGTCCTTTAAGCCTCAGCACGAAGTTTGATACTAAACAGTGAAGTCCGTGTTGCGCGTCTTTTAATGTTTTAATATCTTTTACGCCATTTTCGTGGGTCATATTGCGGAGTTTGCTTCTAATAGATGTACCTTTAAGACGAGGTCACACTGCTTATACATTATACAAAAGAAAGTCTGCAGATATCAGTCACTACGATATCCGTGGTTCAAATGCCGCATGCCAAGTGTCTCCTTGAACTCGCTGCCGTACGGCATTCGAAGCTCAGATCTCGTGGTGGCTCGCGTTTGAATGTCTGCAGACTGTCTTTTGTATGATGTATAAGCAGTGTGACCCCGGCTTTGGGGAAAAACGTATGGCAGTGAGGTACGGCCACCTCGCAATGATTTTGCCTTTTTTTTATAAACGTCATGATAATTGTAGGTACTGAATGAAAAGGTGGGGCGTTATCTTGTAAACGTCTAGTTTTTGGCACATCTAGCACAGACCACCGTATTCCCTTATGCACTTTGTGATGTAACTTAATTGATATGCAAACAAACAATGGGATCTCAAGACAAAGAACTCTGGTTTATTTATAAATTTTAACCTTGTTCCAACTTGGTTTATTCGGTATTCCAACCTGATATATTTACAAATTTCATGCCTTGAAGTTTTAGGCTAGACGCGAAGTACTTTGCGACGCAATAGCTCCAAGCAGTTTCTTTCGATACGCTACCCTGTCTGTCATAGTCATGCCTATGTTGACCAGGAATGGCCGTACAAACTTCTCTATTACAATTCTAAAATTGTTTGTCTGCAGGCCTAGGCAGCTTGTTAAGAAATATCATTCGATCTTCCTTTTCTGCGACCGAACCCGCCCGGATAGGACGGAAGAACAAAAATGACAAGCAGCAGCAAACAATATCCCGTGTCACAGTTGAAAAGGAAGGGAAACGTCGCGACGTGTTTGGACGAAAGACGGACAAAGTTCTAAATTGGCCACTCTCGCTGCGCGCAACCGTAAACAACAAAAAAAAAAGAGTTGCCGTCTTTTGCGGTGGTCTGCAAGAAAGTTTAAGGAAAAGCACCCCTCAGGGAAACTATTCACACATATTGGGGATGCACGCCCTCGTACGCGCAGATGGTTTACGCCGGCGAGGCTGCGCATTGTGTAGGTGCGTGTGTGTTGTTGCGTTTGGGGGGTGACGATGTCAGGTGCGGAACCAAGAGTCGGGGCTGAGCTCGCTGCTAGCACGGCCCCGAGGAAACAGGCCTGAAGTAGGGCTACTCAAGTAGAACTTTTATGTACAGTGAATATACAAGTAGCAGGGTCGACTGGTTAATCAGCAATCGGCAGTCGGCGACTTCGGGCTCTCTGAGCGTTATATAACCCTCCGAGGGCGAGAAGGCCCGCGGAGCGAGAGAGGAGCCTTCCCCGGCGTAAGAGTGTTCACATGGTGTTCGAAGCTCGGGAAGGCTGTTGCAATTTCCGGGTGTTCTTTCGCCAAGGGCAGATGATGCAATCCCTCCGCGTTCTTTCCCGGCTTCGGTGGCTGATGCAAGGAGTCGACGCCCTTGCTGAAACCCAACACCGACAGACCCACACACAGGCACGCACACGCACGCCGGTGTTTCTCCTTGCGAAGGCTGGCGGTCCCAGATGGTCTCGTGGCCTTCGGGAGACGTTCTTTTTGTGTTTGGAGCCCTCCTCGAAGGCCACCACCGGCCCGATGACTCAAGGGCCGGTCTCGGGAATCTGAACGTGATCGACTGTCTAGCGCCGTCGGCGCGCGCCGGGGCCCAACGTGACATTAGGCGTTGCTGCCGTTGGCAACAGGGGAAGGCCAACTCCAGGACGGAACCAAGGAAGTCGTAACAGTGTGCATGTTGGTGGTGAGAAGCGATGATATTATACAGCGCCTTTTTGAACGGAAAGGAACGCCGCGCCGCAAGTCCTCTGGAAGAGCATTCGCTGCACACACCGAACCGTACAAAAACATACACGCATACACACATGTTTCAGCATCTGTGTACCCCCACTGTGGTTCATTTCCAAACCCCCGAAAACGTTTCCGTAAAACATGCCGCAAAAAAAAAAAAAAAAAGTAATGGCCGGCTTGGCTTGCTTTGGCCCTCCTTGTAGACTTGAATGCAAGGCCCGTGCCCCGCCCGGGCTCTTCATGAATGTAGCCGTGAAGCCCGAGCCCGGCCCGAGGTCTGGCCTGTACCAGCGCAGATCTCTACCTGCGACGCTGATGGGTCTGCTTTGCGGCGACGTCGAAAGCGCTACAAACAACATTTGTGAAACATCACATCGTTACCAACGATGATGCGCCCCCTGTGATCAGCCGCCGTACCCGCCCTCCTCAAAGGAAAGAGTGGTCATTCATGAAAAAGTGCAAGAAATGCTCAACGACGACGTCATTCAGCCTTCAAGCAGCCAGCGGGCACCTCGAGTCTTACTGTTGAAAAAGAAGGACGGAACGCTTTGATTTTGCGTAGACTACAGACGGCTCAACGCGGTAACGAAGAAAAACGTGTATCCCCTCCCGCGTATCGACAACACACTGGACCGGCTGCGCCACTCCCGATACTTCTCGTCAATGTACCTGGAGAGTGGCTACTGGCAGATCGAAGTCGACGAACGGGATTGAAAGAAGACTGCCTTCGTCATGCCGATGGACTGTGCGAGTTTAGTGTGATGCCTTTCGGACTGTGCACAGCGCCGGCAACTTTCCAGCGTGTCATTGACACCATACCGGCAGGCCTCCTGAAGCCTATTGCGCCACCGACTACATCTTTCCAGCAGATTGGAATGGATATACTTGGACCTTTCCCGCCGTCGACTAAGAAAAACCGTTTGATAATCGTGGACTGATAATCGTAGGAAGTGGCAACCCTGTACGCCGAAACAAAAGCACTCCCGTCGGGAACAGTTGTGGAAGTAGCCAAGTTCTTTCGTCCTCCGACACGGCGCTCCCCAAGTCCTGATTACCGACTAAGTCTCATCATTTATGGTGCGACTGACACAAGAGATACTCCGCCTGAGCCACACCAACCACCGTCAAACCACGGTATATCATTCGCAGACCGACGGGCTAGCTGACAGGGCGAGTAAGCAAGAATATCGACATAATGATCTGGATATACATGGACATGGAAGACAAGACGTGGGGTGAGGTGTTTCCCTACGTGACATTGGCGTGCAACACACCAGTTCGAGAGACCACTGGGATTACACGTTTTCAGCTGGTGCACGACAGAAAGGTGACGACGATGCACGACGCCATGCTGTCCCACGACCCGACCGACGACGGCACCAACGACGCCAAGATGTTCACCCAAGGGGCAGAAGAGTCACGCCAGCTAACCCTCCGTCAGATAAACGTGTAGACGCTGACCGGTACAGCCTTCGTCGTCGCGACGTGAAGTTCCGGCCCGGAGACGAGCTGTTGGTGTGGACGCCCATTCGCCGCCGCTGCCTTAGCGAGAAACTTAAAACGCGGCTTCAGACCATACAAGGTCATTCGCCGCCTTGGTGATTTGAACTAGGAGGTGCTACCCGACGGAACCTCACCATCACGATGCCACCAGCCACGACCCGAAGTGGTCCACGTCGTTTGACTCGAGCCTTTCTACGCGCGTTCGGACCGTGATGTTGCATGTTTATTAAGGCGAAAGCATTAACCGTCTTATGAAGTGAACCGACGTCATCAGCCGCGCCAAACGTCAGCTAAATTCCCCTGTCCCAAAGGAGCGAAGTGACGCCAAATCCCTGATAGAATATGCACCTATTGGCTGGCCTTGCGTCATCAAAGAATGAGGCTGCCATTGGCTCTAGTGCGGCGTGGTTCCAAAAGCCGCCACCAGAGAAGCCCTCTCCATGTCGTCGCAGCGCACGCGGTGGCCCTAGGGTGCCTCCATCTGCCGGCCGCTTCCGCTGACAGGGTGGAGACACTCTTTAACCTGGCTCGCGCCGCGACGGCGCCATATTGTGGCTATTCTTCGTATCGGCGGCAGCAGCAGCAGCCGTGTGTGATGCACTCGGAGTGAAAGACCGAGGGCTGTGTTCAGCAAGGCATGCCTGGGTGCTGTGTTCCACTGTGCAAGGGGTCGTCCAAAAAAAGGAAATTGGCTTCGTACTTAAATGCGAAGTCGATGCGGCTTCGAATTTATGTGCGGTGGATAAACGCTCCGGAAGCGACAAGTGAGTCTTATGCAGGGGCGGATTTAGAGGGGGGGTCCGGAAGTCCTGAACCCCCTCTTGATTTCTGCATGTGTAAAATTTAGGATGTAAAAGGAAGGAGAGGGGGAGGGGGTTCCTAAACATATGGTACGTTGACAAACACCTGACCCCCCCCCCCCCCTCAGGAAATTCCTGCATCCGCCCCTGGTCTTATGGTAGAAAAGCTGTTGCCGGTGCAAATCTCCAGTGTAGATTAAAATATTTTGTGTGAAAACGCGCTTTGTGCTAGGTGAGCATTGGAGTGTACTAGTTAAGTATATAGAAATCATGCTTATTAATTAAGGTGTTTTTGTTTGGTAGAGCTTTCCAGAGTTGCGTCGGCATTGTTTGTTTTAGCTTTCTTTGTGGGTGTCGGTGTTTTGGAGGGAGCATGTGCGTGGGCAGAGCGGCCGAGCGGACGGAGTGGTTCCCCCACGCCGCGGTCGTTAGGAAACGTCTCGGGTTTCGGGAGTCTGCTCGGACAGACCACGGGACGGCCCTTTCTTGGAGCTGCTTGTGGATGTTAACCAAGTGTGCCTGTGTGTAAAGGGTTTTGCCGCTTAGTGTAAAATTGTCGCTCTTTGCCCGATGCAATAATTTAGCGGTTGGCGCCAGCCAGACTGGAAAAATTGCAGAGAACAACTCTACAAGGAATTTGGGTTTGGCGGTTGCAGCGCCAGGCTGACAGCTCGCCGACCATTGGAGGACCGTGTACCACGTGTGAGTGGTGGAATTTGAAGAGATTGGTCGGTTCCTGAGGGGAAAGGAGGTCCCTACGGGCCTACAAAAGGAGTGCGGAGAGGATTTTGGAGAGATTCGGACTTTGGATTTGATTGAGAGAAATTGGGGACGGGGGTGAGACTTTAGACGAGGCAGGATGGTCTCCCAAGTTGGGACTTGTAACTAGAGTGTAAATAAATGCACATAGTTCTTTTTAAGCAGTGAGTCGACCCGTCATTCAGCGATGTTGTGCCACCACGCTCCAGACCATCGGATCGGAACCTGCCTCCCACACCACCGGGAGGAACCAACAACAAACTTTAACTGAACTATCAACAGATTTCTGTCATTTTATAAATTAAAATTGTTCCCACTGTTATGGTACTGATGCGACTCTTCTGTGTTTATGCACTTGATTTAATCTGATATTGTTGTTTGCACGCTGATATGATGTTTGACATAGTGCCTGCAAAGATACTATATGCAGTAGTAGAGTGGTAACCACTTGAATGAAGCATCTAAAATACTTCATAAAATTAAAATATGCACTCGGACAATTTGAGTATTACGAAGGAGTGGAGTCGCGTTTAGGACCCGTGGTGAAAATTCCGACACCGCCGGAAAACTAAATATTGACGAATGAGAAGGCAATCGCTTTGCATTTCAGATCCGCGACGCATGAGCTGTATGCTTGTAACTTAACTTTCTTTTGCTGAAGGAACGTCAATGAAAGTGTGATTATTTAGGGCCAACCTTCAGGGCACAATGTGCGTAGTTTTAACAAGTCGCGGCTCATTTTTCTGCGCAAAAACGCTCAGCGGACACGCAGTGTTCAGGGCCGCCAAGCCGGAGGATAGCCATAATATGGCGCCGGCAAGAGCGGTGTCTCCACCCTGTCAGCGGACCGGCCGGCAGATGGAGGCACCTTAATTGGCCCGGCGAGGTGAGGCGGTTTGAGCCTGGCTACACAGCCCGCTCGGGCGAACTCGGAGGAGGTTGTACAGCCGAGCTCAGCGCGGTTCACGAGAGCGCGCGCTCGACCGTTGGCCGCTACCTCGGCAGTACTGAAACGTGGACGCCCACGCCACTACGCCGCAGACGAACCAAGGGAGCGGAAGAACGACATTCATGCTTTCGGATTCACAACTCATGAGAAGTTCTTAGGTGTCCTTGGAATTTTTTTATTAGCCATTTTGTTTCTCTTCGGCGTTGCATCGGCACTATGCGCTTTTAAAGGGGAGATAATTCCGCGCGCAGGGCCAATCAAGCTACTCTCGGTTACGGACTTCTAAAAGATTAGTGTTTAGTCTTACTCAAGATGTAATTTTTATCATTTCGACCTCCTTTCTCTTTCTCCAAATTGATTGTTTATTCGCGCTCCGAACAGGGGGGGGGGGGGGGGGGATGCTCGACGCTCGAGCCTTCTGGCCCGAATTTTCGAGAGGCCGACTCACACTAGATAAGGTGCTGCGCTTCATCTTGTCGAGTCAGTCGTGCTCTGGGTTGATGTTACGCCGCCAACTCGTTGCCTGCTCTCGACGCTAGTTTTTTTTTTTTTTTGCACAAGTTTGCTTTATTAAATTTTCAGTTTGAAACGGGATTTTCGTCGATTTTGCTCCTTTAATTCGTGACTCCTTTAAGTTGTCAGTAAGCCTGGAAAAATGGCTATGTAATGCCTCTTCCTGTATTACGCACCCCAACAAATGTAAAAAATTATAAACCGATATCATTGCTCTTCGCATTTTCAGAGATATTCGTAAAATCACTCATAAGCATTTGACATATTGTATTAATCGCGCAGTACCCAATGCACATTATGGTTTCATGAGCAGCAGGACTTTTGAAACAAATCTTTTGTGTTCTTTAGATTTATTTATTTATTGGACCACATGGGAAGGGGATGGCTAAAGCCGTGTTGTGAAATTAGGGTTTGAGGAGGGGGATAGAAGGTACCTGCGAGGAGTTGTGCACGCTTGACTATCTCTCTAGGGTAGGACGTTGCCCCCAAAGTCTTTTCTCGAGAGCAAACTGACGCCGTGTATTTTGATATTAGCAACACATTGGATCGTGTAAATCATAAGCTACTGTTACACAAACTTTCTATGTATGGTCTCAGTGAGGAGCATTGTTCTTGGCTTGAATGTTACCTTTCTGCACGAGAAAACTGTGTCGGCTACGCAAATGTAGTCTATTTTTTTTTTTTTTGTACCATCTGGTGCACCCCAGTGTTCTAATATTGGACCTCTCTTTTAATACATTTGTCAAGGATATCAAAGACGTCATTCGACATTTGAGTCTCTTGCAGTTCGGAGACGATCCCAATATCTATAAAAATATTTTGACATTAATTGATTCTGCTCAACTGCATGAATATATCAGTGCCATCTGTAAATGGTGTAAAGACAATGGGCTTGATCTTAACATTGAAAAAAACAAATGTAATATCCTGCAGGCGTAATATTAATCCAACCCATTTTGTGTACTACATAAGAAATTGGGTGATTTCTCGCGTCACGATTGCGAAGGATATTGGAGTGATGCTTGTCTCCAAACTTAACTTTACCCGCATGCATCCTACGTCGTGAGCTCATGTTCCGGCGTTCCCTGTGCAATTTGTATAGTAAGTGTTATTCGACTGTTTTCCTTCTCGTGCTTTAACGAAGTGTAGCTCTTGCAAGACATGACTTCTGCTCGGTGATTTAGAATGGTCCTAGTGCTAGACCTTCCAACAATGTGGAACGTGTACAAAAAAGGCTTGCCGCAATTTATCGTTTTCAATCTCCTTCACATGACTTATACGCCTACGACGAAGTACTTAGACCATCACAAATCACTAACCTTGCATCAAGACGATGTTCGCGCAACCTTTTATTCTTGTCTAAAGCCACGCATTCCTCTTACGATATTAGCTATCTGGTATCATCTATTAACTGTCATGTACCAGGCAAAAATGTTCGTCATGATAGCACATGTTATGTCAATCATGCTGATTTCACGTTACCCTCAGGACGACTCCAAAACTATTTCAATCATCTGGAATCGAATGACATTGACATTTTCAACCCTAAATTGCCTCAATTTAAGAAGTGCTCGCATCATGTATTGAAATAATCTTTATGCTTTGTAACTACTCAATTCTTGTTTTTTTTTTTTTTTAATGAAATGCGTGGAATGATCTAACCTTTCTTGTTTGTACTTAAATGTAATCTGTGTTGTTACTAACAAGTGCACATATGTGTAGGCTCGGGCCATTTTTGTACTTAAAATAAACAAATCCAAATATAAATACCTTGTGTCACTCTACTTCTGACGGCAGCCAATCAGCTACGATCTAATGGAACCAATCACGCACAGTGAACGCGCCGCGGTGCTGCACTTTGTGCCTGATTGGGTTAGTCGCTGGTAGCATATACGCCCAAAAACGTCGAGCGCCGTGACGAAGCAATTTTTTGCCGCGTCTTGATTGGCTCTATTAAATTTTAGCGCGCGCTACGATTGGACTTGAAATCAAGTCGGAGTGTCGTCCGACAATCCGACCTTATTTTTATCGGCTCGGTTTTATTTTTGCGAGCCTAAATCTCGAAAAAAAAAGATCGTCCGACACTGATCTGTCTGAAGCCCTTGAGATTAAACTGTATTGCAAAGAGCTCGGATCACAAAAGTGTTGTTTTTTCCTTATTCGGTTCGACCAATAAGAAGGGCGGACGACATCCTAGCAGAATGGATACGCGGTGAGAGTGAAAGCATTATACAGATGCGTCAGGCTTTGTGCTCGACTAGCCTCAAATGAAATGCATTAATTAGTTTTCCATGAACCTCGCTGGCCTGTATGTGTACATTATGTCCTCAAACTACAGGATGTGCTGAAAAAAAAAACCAACAACTGCATAGCGTTTTTTTGGAAGACTATACCTATACATTCTCCCGTAAAATGAATTCACCAGGACTGCCTTTATTTATTTTTTTTTGTGTTTTTTGCTTTTCCGTTCCATGCGGCACTCTCCTAGGTTCCTTGACTCTTGAACAAGAGAAACGATTACATGCGTCGTCCACTCGACATAAAAAAGGCCTTAATACCGTATTTTACTTCCCGAGCAAAGTATGACGTTCGGGTAATTAAATTATTTACAGCCCGGATAATCTGGACAGCAAATAAAACGTCCCGAAGCGAACTCTCACCCCGATCATGCCTGGGTACAGTCGCTAGTGCGAGTTGCTGAGAGGCGAGCTTCGATTCGAGTTTTTATTATAACGGGTTTTCCAATAATTTTGAAGTGCGGGAAGTCACGGGATGACAAGCACATTACACCAAAAATACAGTACTTCGCTCCACGTGCCTGATGGCAGGATACGCTATGAAAAGAACATACATCGCGCTAGTTTAAGAAAAACACACACACACACACGAACCTTATTTAGGCAATCTGCTTCTTGCTATGCAAGCAACCACTCCTCAAAGATGCGTCATATTTTTTTTAAGGTTTCCTTGTGGAATCTTTTAGGTTGATTCAGCAGGTGTCTGCAAATTCTAGAAGTTTTTTTTTTTTTTTACTTGGTTTCCAAACAACTGCAAACGGCGAAGGCTACGCTCTCAGTGAAGAGATAATGGCGTCCATTGGAAACACGTTACTATACTTCAACTCAATATACACCTTTCCAAGAAACGCTCTTAGGCCCCTGTTTTGTTGCTGATGATAATGCAGCTGGTGCGACTCTCGCGCCTCCTATTAGCTAGAGATATTCTGCAATTCTCTTGCACTGTGGAAACCTGCTCAGCGCAATTATTCACTTAGGTTTTGCGGTTTTGCATTCCAAGTTTTCCGGCCCCTCTTCAAAGTTTCGCTTGATTTTGCTTACGTATGCTGCGCACCCTTTTTGTGTTATCTTCCAGTGTGAGAAATAGGACTGGTAAGTGCCCGCCATTAAAGCGCTTCTGCTTGACATTCACGGGATGCGAAGGAGCGGAAGGACGTCGAACGGCCCTAGACGCGATTTTGCGAACAGACAACTCTTCTCCCCACTCCCAGAGATAACCGGCATAGAGTCCTTCTCAGTCATAGTCAAAAATAGTTGTTCGGGTTGGGGTGGGGAACGGGTCAGTCGCGTGTTCCTTTGCCTTGGTGCTGGTGTGAAAAAAGAAAGCTCTCCCCAAAACGTGCCCCAAAATGAAGACCTCTTGAATTTCATCGGATCGTCAAGATCTGAGTGTTGTCGACAATATAGTGCTGTGTTATTTGAGATATTTCTAACATAAACCATTTTTGGATAACGCTGCACTGTGTGGTACATACAATATATTGCCGTAATGTTTACACTTGCTAAACTGTATGTCCGAGTCCTGTCCATCGGTAAACACGATATTGGTGCGTGGGAAATATGCATGCCTTTCGGTTGTCTTCTATACTAAATTATTTTCGACCGATATGCGCTTTGTCGTTCGACTCGCGGCTGAGCGGGCGGCGCAGTCAAAACTTATCGTGAAATGAAACAAACATTCCAGTCGCATTCGTTTAGTCGCGCGCGTACCCAGCAAAAATAGTTTGTGATTTTCGTTTGTTTGTTTTTATTTGTATCAAATGTGGTACAATCCTTTTGTAAAATTACATACACCATAAAACGCAAAAAAGCGGGGAAACGCAAGAATTTAGCCCCCAGCAGTGTTTAATATTGTGCCTCAGGCTGCGCCTAAAGAAAACACAGTCCACTCGGTGAAGGTTAGTAAGGACGCCAGTGAGTGACGTCTCAAACCCAGTGACTGGGCTCGAAAATGGTTCTGTTTTCCCTGGGTTCCGAGTGTTTCTTGGAAAGGTGTATACTCGGTGACAGGTGAAGAGTTCGAAGGAAGCTCCTCCCACCTCTTTACACTTTAGCAGAGACAAATGTGAAGAGGAGGTGGACTTCCCATTCAGCGTTCGCTTTGCTAAGTGGAAAGAAGTGGGAGGAGCTTCCCCTGAACTCTTAACCTGTCACCAACTATACACTAAGCAGCTCAAATATTACGAGCACACCTTCACTATGGGAAGGAGCACGCCTAGCTGACGCCCTATCTACGTTGTCTACCACCTACTGATGCGGATGGTAGACGATGGTGGCAGCGGCGAACTTTCTCATGGAGATCCTTTGGACCTGTGGTTGTTGTACTGCACACTACGAAAGCTTTTTTATTTATTTATTTATTTGGTACCTACATCGCCCGGTGGGCATTACAGTAGGGGGGGGATGAAAGAAATTTACAAAAGCAAACGTACAGAAGAACAACAATAACAAATAACAAGGCAAGCAGGAGAAACGTATATACTGCAATAATATAAGAAAATGAATAACAGCAAAATAACCATGTCAAACAGGAGAAACATGCCAATATATACTGCAATAATATGAAAAAAAAAAAAACTTGCAGAAGTCACACAAAAAATCATCGAACCGACTGCAATAACATAATTTCATCAAAAAATGATTGTACAGTAGGAAGGTCTACAAATGACTCGGGCAGCACATTCCAGTCATAAACTGTCCGCGGAAAAAAAGAATATTTTAGAACGTCGGTCCGTGCGCGAAATTCTCGGATCTTTTTTTGATTACTAGTTCTGAGGGAAACATAATGAGGTTCCAATAGGTATCTCGACTTATCTATACCGACGCTACCGTGATAAAGATTATACATAAACTTGAGACGGAGGCACTTTCGTCTTAGTTGTAAAGGTTTCCATCCGAGTTGGAGCTTTAATTGAGAAACACTATCATGAAAATTATAATTATTTAGCACATATCTAGCGGCCTGGTTTTGAATTCTTTCAATTTGATTTATACATGTTTGCGTGTGTGGGTCCCAAAGAATACAAGCATAGTCCAGTATTGGGAGGACGTAATATAAGTAGAGGGTTTCTTTCAAATGAGCCGAAACTTTTCTGAAATTGCGACGCAAAAAATGGAGCATGCCGCTGGCCTTAGAACATAATGACTTCACATGATTATTCCATCTTAAATCAGCGGTTAGGCGTACCCCGAGATAAACTGCCTCAGTGCTAAGTTGCAAAGGTAGATTGTTTTATTTTAAAAGCGGCAGAGACAATTTTACGTTTTCTAGTGAATCGAACGTGGACACATTTGGATACATTAAGGAACATTTTCCACTTGTCACACCACTCTGTGATCTTATTTAAATCGTAGGGCCTGGACGTCGTTGTCATCGGTCACTTCTCTGTATAAAACGCAATCGTCGGCATACAACCTTATATTCGATGAAATTCCGTGCGTGATATCATTAATAAAAATTAGAAAAAGGAGGGGGCCTAAAACAGAGCCTTGTGGTACACCTGACATCACATCTACATATGATGAATGAAATCCATTCATGATAACGCGCTGTTTCCTAGCATTAAGATAATCTGCTATCCATTGCAAAACTTTTACATCGATGTTTAGGCTATGTAATTTATGAAGCAAGAGCGAGTGATTAACCACGTCAAAAGCTTTCCTGAAATCTAGAAAAATACAATCAGTTTGGCAGCATCTATCAAATGCACTAGCAAGGTCGTGATAAAATTCTAGGAGCTGAGTGTTACATGATAACCCTGTGCGGAAACCGTGTTGAGCCGAGGAAAAGAAATTGTTGACGTTAAAATAGGTTCAACCTATTTTAACGTCACTGCTGACAAGTTACACCCATTCATGGCTTCTGTCTTTCCACCGGAACTGGAGTCTCTCAACAGAGCAGCGCTCCAGTCGCAAGGCCAGAATTGTGCTAATGTTGTATGAGGAGCTTGAAGGTGATTCCGGTTGATGTTCTGGCCACCTAACTTTCCGGATAGCAATCATATTGAACAGGTCTGGGATGTGAAGGCGTGCTAGCTCGGAGCTCACAAACCACACAGTGTGAATGAGCGGTAAGAGCTGCGCTCTTAACGGAAAACATACTGTGACAACGATATTCTTCTAAATTTTAGAATTATCTAACCATAATGACGCACAACACGGCGGCAGGATGCATAGACCTCTTTCGATACCTTTATGCAACTAATATATACTGTAAAAAAAATGAAAGCCGTTTACAATTCCCTGTAAAGCCGGTTAGAGCGCAGCTCTTGAGGAGGAGGATGGTAGCGTACTGAGGGATAGGTGACTCCTTGAGGTCACGTGAGCTCAAGGGGGGTCGTGTGACGTCAGGGGGGTCACGTGACCACAAGGGGTCACGTGACCTCGGGGGGTCACGTGACCTGGGGGGTCGCGTGACCTGGGGGTCACGTGGCCTGGGGGGTCACGTGACTTGGGGGGTCACGTGACCTTGCGGTTATGCTGACGGCACGTGACCTCTGGGGTCACGTGACCTTAGGGTTGCCACGTGACCTCAGGGGGTCACGTGGCCTCAGGGGGGTCACGTGACCTCAGGGAATCACATGGCCTGAGGGGGTCACGTGACCTCGGGGAGGGGGGGTTACGTGACATGGGGGGTCACGTGACCTCGGGGGGGATCACGTGGCCTGGGGGGTCACGTGGCCTGGGGGTCACGTGACCTCGGGGGTCACGTGACTTGGGGGGTCACGTGACATGGGGGGTCGCGTGGCCTGGGGGGTCACGTGACTTGGGGGTTACGTGACTTGGGGGGTCACGGGACCTTGCGGTTACGCCTACGGCGACGGCGACGGCGACGCCGACGGCGACGGCGACGCCGCTCAAGCCGGAAACGGCCGCCTAAGAGCTGCGCTCTAAAATTAAATCATTAGCAATATTTTAGAGCGCAGCTCTTAGGCGCCCATTTCCGGCTTGAGCGGCGTAGCCGTCACCGTTGGCGTAACCGCGCGGTGCATGATGGGTAAATTTCCCCGCTAAATCTAGCGGAAAATTTTTCCCGCTAAAGTTAGCGGAAAAGTTTTCCCGCTAAATCTAGCGGAAAATTTTCCCCGCTAAATCTAGCGGAAAATGTTTCCCGCAAAATTTAGCGGAAAATTTTTCCGCTAAATTTAGCGGAAAATTTTCCCCGCTAAATCTAGCGGAAAATTTTTCCCGCTAAAGTTAGCGGAAAAGTTTTCCCGCTAAATTTAGTGGAAACTTTTACCCGCTAAATTTAGCGGAAAAGTTTTCCCGCTAAATCTAGCAGAAAATTTTCCCCACTAAATCTAGCGGAAAATTTTTCCCGCTAAATTTATTGAAAAATATTCCCCGCTAAATTTGGCAGAAAAGTTTCCCCGCTAAATTTAGCGGAAAACTTTTCCCACTAAATCGACCGGAAAATTTCCCCGCTAAATCTAGCAGAAAATTTTCCCCGCCAAATTTAGCGGAAACTTTTCCCCGCTAAATTTAGCGGAAAAGTTTTCGCACTAAATCTAGCGGAAAATTTTCCCCGCTAAATCTAGCGGAAAATTTTCCCCACTAAATCTAGCGGAAAATTTTCCCCACTAAATTCAGCAGAAATTTTCCCTGCTAAATTTAGCGGAAAATTTTCTCCTACATATATATATATATATATATATATATATATATATATATACAACGGGCATGGTGGCGGGGGGCCAAAGGCGTGAGTATATTACTGAGAAGAAAAGAAAACGTTAACGTTACGGGCGGAGTCCGGCCGTAACGTCAAAGAATAAACCGTCCGTTGTTGCTGTTTTCAACAATGGTTTTCTTTTCTTTTCGGTTATATATATATATAATATATATATATATATATATATATATATATATATATATATATTCGACAGCAAGCAACGTGAGCATGCCAGTGCAAGGCGCAACATATATAGAAGCGACGCCGTTAAAAATAAATTAGAACTTGTTTTATATGACGCGTGATAATTGCTTCGGTTTTGACATCTATGACGTTGCATTCGCGGTCATAAATCATCAGTCGTGTCCTTCCTCCACGGGAAATGACGAAGTTAGAAAAAAGCTCACAAAGGTCTACGCACAGTCAGGCAGTTTTGTCGATTTATGAGCGCCACACGAGCTAAAAAATGTATAGCTCTCTCTCCAGGATCTATTTTGTTTTTCAATTTTAATGAATCATTCAATTCGTATACCTTGTTGCACACGTGGATGCGACTTTTGTTTAGGTTTTGTTCATCACGTCCGTTGCGAAGAGTGTCGTAATTTTAGATTGTAAAATGTTTTACGGAATCGCCAGTACGTTTATTGTTCAGCTTTAAAATGGTACATAAGCTGGTATTATATCTTTAAATTGCCCACTTCTTTTTTTTATTGCCACGTAGAGCCCCCGAAACTGAAGCAGGGTGATCATGGAATATTTCAGAGACACCATTTTTGCATCTTCGTTCAACAAATATGTCCACTCTTCTTCACTCACGTATACCTCTGTAACGTCTTTGGCATGTTTGATTATTTCAAATGCGTCGGGTACACCACTATGAGACGTCCCTGAAATAATATTGCAATCCAAGAAGCGCTCTAAACATCAAAAATTAGAATCCCCCTGATTAGTTCATTCAATGTGATCGGCAATCGCTATATTGCATAAAATCTCAGTGAAAAAAAGAAACCCTACAACATCAATCTTTTTTTACCCCTACATTGCTACTCTCTTGAACATGGCACGTATCGCATTTCTCATTGTATAAACCAATTCAAGACGATCCAATAAGCGGTGTTCCGACTGCGTCGCAGATGAGTATACATGCATGAGCTTTTTCTGAAAATATAGCGACGCGTCCGTTAGCTGGCCACAATGCTATTATATTGGCGTGCTGCAACTGAGACCAAGAGCGGGTGTGAGAAAATACAGGGTTGCATTGGACATATTATTATAGTAGTACATGACTTCAGAATCACCGCCATGCGGAGCACCGCATGCTGTGTTCAACAACTGGACAAGTTATTTACTGTCTCGACAAGGTTTATGGCTCTTGTATTGTTAACACTGGCCACAAATTGGAAGCGTGCTCAGCGCATTTCGTAAAGGTACCTTGTTCAGGTTGTCGCTGTTTGGAAACGTGAATTTTCGTGCGAGCAATATGAACATACTGTTTGAGAGAACAAGCTTTTGTCATTCACCTTAAGAAAACCAGGGTGGGGCCTATTAGGATCATTTTTCTTGTTTCGTGATTGGTTCATGGGCATTTTATCGGCCAATGCCGCATTCTCATTGACTACGAAACAAGAAAGAGATGCTCGAGATTTGCCATGCCTTGCGCTTCTTAAGCTATACTGCCGAGATAGGTTATAACAAAATCGGTTATAACGAAATAGCAGCTACAGCAAAGCGATCACGATCTCCCATTCTCTTTTGCACTTCGTTAACCGAAGTCGGTTATAACGAAATAGCGGATATAGCAAAGTAATTTCTGATTCCCGTTGACTTCGTTACAACCGGTCTCGACAGTAGTTGTGACCACCATTACACTTTAAAAGGTCTATGAGTTTATTAGCACCGTGACACGCCCTCGTAACACCAATCATCACTGTTATGCTTTCATGCATTAAGGGAATAACAAAAGTCCCCTAATATTTTGCTCCATTGGTCATGCAGCGTCACTACCAAAATGGCGTATACTCCTTTTGCCACTGGTACCGCGTGCTCAGTGGAGCTAGACTGCAAATGCCTTTCTTATTGGTTAAACTGAAGAAAGATCAATGAATCATTATAATTTTCTGACTATATCGCGGTGTGGTATACATGTAGACGGTACTATGGACACACAAGCGATTCACCGAAACAGTGCTTCCCAAACTGTAATACCCTGCGACACACCAATAATATAAATATTGTGTCGCGACTCCAACCGGACTTTCAATTAAAGGGTACACGCAAAATAGGTCCTGAATTTTTTTTCACGGCTAACTGAGTACGAGTGTAGGAACATGGGCTAGAGAATCCACCACAAAAAAAAAGACGCAAGACAGCAAGTACGAATTTCCCATAGACACTCACTAACAGATTATTTGATGGGTCTATTCCTAATGATTAAGGTGAGCTTGTTTGTTGGAGCATAATTCGTCAAAACGAAGGTGGAATTCTAACACCGCAAAATTTCGGTTTTGGCTAGAACTTGACTTGCGACATGTATAGTGTTTTCGTCGATGCAACCGCGGAGATGACAAGTTGAATTTATTTTTCTCACGTTCCCTGGGCGCCCCCCTCCCCTCACACATCTCCCCACTGAAACTGTCGTGTGACTCACAGTTTGTGAAACACTGCACTAAAACTATTTTTTAAACCCTGCTAACATCATTTCGGCCAAGTGTTATCTGCGATTGTCGTGTTTCGTTTGTTCGACTTTGGAGCATGACTAGACATAGGCCACTCGCATCTGGAATTGGAGAACAACATCCGGTAGGTTCGACATTGAAACGGTCATTATATTGTTCTATGTGAGCTCAGCCACAAATAACATCCGGTAAAACTACGGCCCCTGTCGAGCAGCTAGAACAAGAAAAAAATATTTATGAGTCTAGGGTCGTTCATTAAAGTGAAATGGGCCGATTTTTTTTTTTTTCCATTCGATCATCAAAGATTTGTACTGCATTTCTGTGTTTTGTTAAAACACAAAATTTCCACTTAATAATATTTCAGATTGTTGGCCAGGGATAGGAAGAAACGTCAGGAGAATTTTCATATAGGGCTTCAAAATGAACAAGGAATGCGTGATTATTGCATGATTACATTTATCAACAGTCTGTGCATAGAAAGGTGTTTGGGTAGATAATCTGCACAGAAATAATATAGAGTTTCTTAGTATTTGTTTAACCAAGATTCACATCGTCTGCGGTCAATTCGGTATGTTGCGTTTTTCTGTTTTTGTTTTGTGTTATGGTTGTTGTTGCGGGAATTCAGTTTCCAACAAAATCCTTTTGTCAATCAGCGGTGGTACTGTTACACTTTTTGATTGCTTTCTTGTTATTGTGCTCTGTTTTGTTATCGTTAGTCATTAAAAATATAGCACCCCTATGGTGAATCAACTGTGTTTTTTTTTTGTCTTTTGTCTATAGCTTGTTTTATCTGTGATTTGTCTTTTTATGTGCTTTGAGTGTGCGCTTTGACCGACCTGAGCGGCTTAATCGCTTTGATACGGGAGGCAGCAAGGACGTGCGTGGAGACGGATCCGAACCGTCCTTCGGACGGCAGCAATACCTACGTTGCTCTGGTCTCTGTGGTGCGCCCTGTGGTGCGCCGTTTCACAATAAGTGCATCGAGGTCGTGAGAGGCAACTGCGAGCATTTTATTGCAAACGGCTCAAGTACGTACGCTCTCCAATAACATAAAAGGGTCATTTGGCGAGAGGGTTTAGGTGGTGGCGCTAAACACATTTTTCCCAGAAGCACTTTATTTTTTTAGAGAAAATAGAACAAATGTTCCTGTTTTTCCTTAAATCAGGAAAGTTAGGTTCGGACAAAGCGCATTCTGCACGGCCGCCCAAGACTGCCTCGTCAAATTAGCCTTTCGTGTTGTTGGAGACTGTACGAGCATAGGAATTGCACGAGAGGCAATGGCGCTCAAGGCCTTATCGTTTATATGATATGTCTGAGGATATTTTTCCTCTCTGCTTGACATCGTAAATCAAAGTTCTCGTGTGGTCGTAAACTACGACGGTTGTGGACGTGTTGAGCGGGTCTCCAATGTTGCGGAAATATTTACCCCGTAATGAAAGACGTCACGTCTGTCAAAGCCGATACTCCGTCTTTTCAGAGTCCCTAACACACGGCGATGCTGCGTCGTCTAGCTACTCAAAATGTGACGAACAGAAGAGTTAGTGTGCTGTTGTATTTATGTTTGTATGTGTCACGCATGTGTATGCGCTTGACGTATAGGTTCAGTTGGTGCTTATGGTATGCGCATGTGTATATTGAACGGCCCAAAACGTAATTGTGGCGTGAGCAAATAAAAATATTTTGTTGCACATGAATTTGGCGGTACCTACCGCTACCTGGCCTAGCTACTTGCAATTACCCTGCTTGAACCTTCCATCTGGTGGCAAGCAATTTAACCTTATTTCACGCTTCGCTATAATTTCTGGTTACTCTGCATGAATGAGCAAAGTAGGCTGCTTAGAATTCGCTCTTTTTGAGAGCGGCCTTTGGTTTCACAAATGGTTTACCACTCCTCTGTAAAGTGCCGTTGACGACGGAATTGTGGCTCGAGGAATAGCAAAGGTAAGACGTAAAGGTAAGACGTAAGACGCGAAGAACCTGGGCACCAGTCGTCTTCGTTTAACATCGCAGTGCTGACGATGAGGAGACTGAGTGACTGCTTTCGAAACGCAAGTTTCGTCACCTGCGGGGGGAAGCCGGCTTCGGAAATGAAAAGAGTTCGCGGAAAGCTCCTGTTACGCTTTTATTTGCTGCTCCTTTCACCCCGCACAATAGACGTAGCGTCCTCTTTAATCCTTATTGAGCTGGATTTGCTCGATTCGGGGCCGCCATAATGAGATGCAGGTGACAGAGGAACTTTGCTCCCTTGCTTCCACACTCTAAAAAAAGCCCGTGCGTCCACTTTCCCGCACAACCCTCGGAGAGCCAATCAGTGCAACTTACGGAGGCAGCTCAGCGAATGACGATGCCGAAACATATGCTTAGACCGAAAACCGCACTCTGAGTTGTGACATTAAGCAATGCAAAACGTCACGCTTGCATTGCTTAATGTCACAACTCAGAATGCGTTTTTCGGTCTAAACAATGTTTCGGCATCGTCATTCGCTGAGCGGCCTCCGTAAGTTGCGCTGATTGGCTCTCCGAGTGTTGTGCGGGAAAGAAGACGCACAGGCTTTTTTTTTTAGAGTGCAGGACGAAAGGTTTTTTGTAGGCTGCACCGATTGGATGGTCTGGTCGTAGATGATCTTAGCCATTCTTTCATTCCTGCGTCCTTCCCGGGCCCCGGCCAGCTAGTCGCCAATTGACCTCTCCGCATTCAGAAGTTTACCGGACACCTGGTCCTTGATTATCGGTGCAGAACAAAAAAGCGAGTGATGTCATACAGACGCAGCACTTCGCAGCACCAAGGAAGCTTTAATCAAGCCCCGATACCGTCGAGACTTGCGTTCGACGATTTGCACTGTTTTCCTGCAATGCTGAACTTTCGCAAAGATTTCTACCTGTTCTCAAAGGTAGCTAAAACCGTCTACACAAGGCTTAAAAAAAAAAGACTTTTTGGACGAATGACGGCGAACGAGCATAAAACGTGTTTTCTCCATGCTGCCGCCCACCCTCTGCAACGTTCCACAAGGTCGCCTTTGGTACATTCAACATGGCCGTCCGGCGGCCGAACTTGCGCTGCAGCCAATAGCGTCGGTCGGTTTAACTGCACATCCGGCACCGGTGCAGAAATTGTGGTGCAGTGCACTTCCGGTATGTGTATTTAGATACGATCTGAAGTACACCGCCCCACACTTTTCTACCGGTGCCGGAGGTGCAGGTAAATCGAACGAAGCTAACGTTACTAAAACAACTCAGTAGGAAACAACTATAGGATCCTTCTTGAACGAAGTGGCTCCGATCCGTACTCGAGAAACGAACTGAACGCGATCGCAATGCCGCCGTTTCTCCCGCAGTGGCCACTCCGGGAACTGACAGTTTGCACTTATCGGTTGAGGTCGAGTTGCCCTTGCGCAAGAGCCGGTGGCGCCATCTCAGTGCCATCACGCAGTAGTTGTATAATGCCACGGCCAGTCTAGAGCGGAGAGGATAAAGCAATTTTCGTATGTTGACTTGCCACTAATGGGTGGCGCTGTAATCGTATCCGGTTTGGTCTCTGCGGGCGCGAGCGGTCCAGGTTGCAAGGGTGAGTTTCCCAAATGACTGTTTTAGCAACGTTGGCTGCAGCGACCAGGCGGGGAGGCGCGATCCAACAAATAGTCATAGAGCTTAGCGGTCCCTACCGCATTAGAGTTGCCCTATTTCGAATTGCAACAGGTTGCGCCGCCTATCAGCGCTGGTGGGTGAACCTTTCGAGAACGTTGTTCTCAACGTTGGCAGGAATAGAGTTACATCTTGAAATTGTACAAGATGACGTCCACTGCTAAAGTACAAGCTTGACAAAAATTGTAGCTTGCTGCGAGCAGGCGCCAATCTTTTCTTCTAATTTTGCATCAAGCCCCGCTAAAACAGCTGCACGAGCTTTGGTGAAGCGAAAGCTCACGCTACAGGAATCAGGAACGGCCCGCGATATTAATACAACGGCGCGATGCACGTGAAAGGCAGAAGACTATACTCCGGGACAACTTTTCCTGGGATTTCCAGTGAGAGGATGAGAGCCCGCGCACAGCTGTATTCAGCGCTCAAAATGGAAAAGAAACAGCGTGCCTGTACCTTCCGCTGCATTACCAAGAAAAGTTGTCGCGAAGTATAGAAGTCGTACTGCGCTGGCTAAATTTCTCATCTAGAAGATGTCCGCGGGTGTTTTTCAGGCATAAAAACAATTTATCTAAATATACATAGAAGCTGAGAGTAATAATACTATTCAGAAAGAAGTCTTCAGATGGTGCATTCATTATTTGAAAGTATCAATACCGAAGCTCCTCTACATCTCGGAAAAAAAAAAGTGTAGCTTTTTTTGAAATATTAAATTAATTTCACTGGCCATGCTGGGTTTATTACGAGTGAAAAAACGGGTGGAATAAAAAGAAAAATTAATTTTATTGCATTCTATTAATTTCATTTTGCCGAAAGCAATCGCCACAGTGGCCCAAAATATTTATTGGTGTTTACACACGGATATAGAAAAATCGTGTTTTTATTTTACTCGTTCGCCGTAGTACTTTCGGAGCTGGTATCATGTGCATATTTAAAGGTCGACTTTGCTCGCGCAGAACGGAGATGGCCAAGACGTTAATTTTATAAAAGAAAAAAGAAAAACACAGAAACCAGCTTCCTTCTTTGTTCTCCTTCTGTGCATCTCTTTCGTTGAGTAATGTTTGAAACTCGATGGCGTAACAAAATTGCTCTTACCCGATCATGGTAGTTGTCGCCTTGCCGCGATGTACGAAGATTGACGACTGAAGCTTGCTTATAATTACAAATGCCAGACACAAGAAACAGCGGAGCAAAAGCGTTGCTGACCTGAACCAAAGCGAGGAAAATAGGAATTGCAGTTCACGTAGCCATCATAGCGTCAAGGCTCGAAAGCTGAAAGAACAACTGAAAAAAATGGGTTTCTTTTTGTTTTGTTTTTAACAGTCTGGTTAGGACACGTCCGTCAAAAAAAAGTAACTTTTACGCGAAAAAACAAATTAGAGCAATATTGACGGCGAGAGATTTATTTGAAATTCTGCGCACGAAGTCCATGACGCCATGGGTCATTCCGGAATGACCATCTCGGTCGTGAAAGCGAAGCCGATCAATCTCTCCTCTACGCGCCCGAAATGCCGAGAGAGAAAACAAGTTGAAAGGATGACTGCCGACTAAACCGCGTCTCGCGACGTCAATATTGCTCTAAAAAAACTGTTTTTTCGCGTAAAAGTTTTAAGGTTTTTTAAAGGTGTGCGGAGATCAAATTCTGGAGCTCGTTTTTTTTGCTTTAGCAAGACGTGGATAGCAGAAGAACGTGTCGTGACGGCATCAGCCTCCGACGGCAGCTCCACTATATGGAAGTATGCTCACTAGTAGAGATTACCTAGGCCAGAAAGTAATAACGAAGGTTCGGTGAAGAAAGCCAAAGCACAGTTGGCCACGTTGGATTCACCCCGCCAGCCAATCGCTTCCACTCCTTCTTTGACATTTACTGACGTCAGGGGTTGATGAATTATCTTTCTTAAGATGGCGCGCGCGTCTTTCAACGTCGTTCCCGCCTTAGGACGCCTTCCTGTCGAAATTACCCGAGTTGTCGTAGAGCAGTGCCGGTATGCGCTTTTGTGCGTGGCAGTCTCTGCGCGACCGATGTGACAATTCAGTGATAGTCTCGCCGTCGAACATAGTCTCCGTCGACGTGCTAAGGCCCCCGCCTGGACGATCGCGTAAACCTCGTTGGACGAGACTGACGATACGGACGAAAGTGGTGCCCATTGCTTCTTTTTATTTGTATAGTTTTCGCCATTATGACCAGTCATGTTGCAAAATCGTAGCGATGCGAGGGTTTTTCTGGTACTTTTTGTGGGGCGGTACGATAATTGTACAGTCTTGCTTTCTGTGCTCTGTTCTCTGTGCTTTCGCTTGGAAAATTGCGTCCCATCAAGACCAGTGTATGCTTCCTCTACGCCAATTTATAATCATAGCCTTCCCTTCGTTTGTTATGTAGGTCGTCCTTGTGACAAGGAATGTCTGCAAAATTGTCGTGGTGTGCGCGTTCCTTCGCGGTGGCGTGACAATGCTGCAGTCACAACCCTATCGACGTGATACGCTGCGTGAAATACTCCAGCGATGCCACCGCCGTGTTGCCTCACACGACTCGGCCTGCTTCCTGGCTTGCTTTATAAAATAAAGGATATGCCAACTGGTATGGCGTCTCCAAAGCTATATTTATATATCCGTGAAGCTGGCGCCCTCGCAGAGTCTGGTCATTTGGATCAGTCGATGGTAAATCAGGTAAGCTGCAATTGCCTCGTCCTAGCAGTGTCACACATGATCTTGCCGTCACCTTAGACGACATGAGGCAGGAAATCTACCAGTATTTCGTCATGTGCGAACCCGTCCCGTTCAAAGAGAAGTGAGCTCGCGCCCGAAACCGACGTTGCTGATGTCGATATCGGCCAAGTCGGGGAACAGACGACGCACTACGTGTTGCCATAGCGCGTAAGAATCCGCCGGCTCCGCAATCTCCCGATGATATGTTACAGCTCTTGGGCAGTCTTGCTAAGCGAAGTAGCAACGCGTTGACGCCACCAAGTGTCAACACTCTTAACTACGGTACGCTTGGCAATATTTAGGGCGATGACGTTTTCGGCAAGTCGCGGGCGCAACGGATATCCCGAGACGCACCGCGCTCTTTGATGGCTTATTTTGAAGCGCTTGCCAGACTTGAACATTTAGAACAAAAATACAGCCATCCGTTTGAAATACAAGCATACGATTGTCATTAGCAGATAAAGTTGATAATGTTTAACTTATTTTTGAACGTGAGAGGTATATTTTAAGTTTCGATTTAGTACTCCTTTGAAGTTACTCAAGGCCTGCTCTCCTCCCCAGAGAGGCTCCCTAGGCACCTATACACTCCCCTACTCACCTCCCTTCCTTCCCTCGCCAACCGTTTTTGATCGGGCGGCGGCCTGGGCCACCTAGCCGGTGCTTTTATTTCTTAAACATTAATTCATCTAGCTAACGTAGGTATAAATCACCGTTTGAAACACTTTATTAATAGCCCGTATTATAATTAACTTTCTGTAATAGAAACGTATCTTTGCATCCAAGTTCTCGAACTTTCTTTCTTCAAGAAAACATGAATGAAAGAAGGAAAGCGCCGGGCCTGAAAAAGTAGGTGAAATGAAATACTGGGAAATTAAATTGCGTAAAAAATTGAGTCTTAAAAAAATGCACGTGTGAATGTTCGTGCGTATTGCGCGTAGATTGCTCGCTTTGTGAAGCCACGAACGTGCACATGCTGGGCTGAGGAGATTGCGCGCTGGGCTGTGGATTTGTAATCATTCGAATGGTGTTTGCTACAGAAAGAGTAAACAAAAAGAACAGACAAGAAATGCCTCAGGTCTCAACATATGTAGTATTTATTAGACGTTGGCGTCGAGCACAGAGGCCCGTGAAAGAAGGTTAAGAGATGGTGAGACGCGAAAGGGTGGGTAGACAGAACCGAGGGCGGCAGGAGTAACCGAGGAAGTGGCTAGATTGGGTAGATTAAGGGGGGGGGGGGGGTGAAGGGAGACGTCTCTAACCACCAAAGAGACGCTACGTTGTCAGCAAACAAGGGCCCACGGAGTTGGCGTCAAGGCCACCAATACTCCCTCTCCGGAAAAGTAAGCGAAGGTGACGAGATGTTTTGGGGCGCCTGCGACATGGCGTACACCTCAATTATCTCGCACTCGTAATCGAGGTTCACACAATAAGAACACCTTACTATGGCGGCCAATGGGATGCTGAGATTCAATGTCCCTTTTCTAAACTCCCTCTCTTGCTTTCTTAGCCTGTCGTTCACGCAGAAACATTTATGAATAATATATTTGGCGCCACAAGACAGTAGGATGAAATAAACGCAACCGGCTGCGAAGGGAATAAAGCCGGTCGTGTGTTCTTTGGCACACCCTGCTCGTGAGCGGAATTGCGCTCATTCACTAGGGGGCGAATGGAGCCTAACCGGAACCGATAGGAGAATGCGACATCCGACATCGTATCGTCGTGCCGCTCCCTTCAGGCGATGTGATGTCCCAGGCAGCACACAGTATTGGGCCAACATTGGATTTGATGTGGCAAAGAATTGCCCAATAATGGCCCAACTGAGCCATATGTTTCCCAATGTTGGAATCACATTGGACAATATTGGACTATCAAAGCCAATGGTTTTCCAATATTGGTGATACGTTGGCATAGGCTGGTCAACATTGGACTGTCAAAGCCAATAGCTTTCCAATATTAGATATACGCCGGGATAAGTTGTCCAATATTGGACTGTCGGAGCCACTGGCTTTCTGATATTGGCTATACGCCGGCATAAGCTATCCAATATTGGACTGTCAAAGCCAATAGCTTTCCAATATTGGATATACGCCGTCATAAGCTATCCAATATTGTACTGTCAGAGCCAATGGCTTTCCGATATTGAATATACGCTGGCTTAAGCTGGTTAATATTAAACTGTCAAAGCCAAGAGTTTTTCAATATTAGTGATGTCTTGGTATAGGCTGTTCAATAATGTACTGCCATAGCCAATGGCTTATCCATATTTGTGTCGCCTAGGCTATAGACCCACGACCCTCTTTTTTGCCTTACAGAGGTAGGAAAGTGGAAAAGAGTCATTCATGCGCTCGCTCGGGGCGAGAATTTATTTAGCCAACTTCATGTGGCATACGTCGCCGGTGCTTTGTAACCACGATCACAAATACATCCTTAGCTGCCTATAGGACTATTCAAGTTTCTTTGTTTTTTTTTGCCGGCTGCTCTCCCTTCGCATTGCCTTACCTCGGCGTTGACAACTTAATTATGTTTTTAGATTTAATTATTTTTGTCTTTTCCAGTGTATTTTGTATGTATATGCATTACGTAGCGTCAACGTCTTCTGCTTTGCCCGTGCCCCTGCCATGTTTGTATTTCTTTCTGCGTGCTCTATTTTTATATTTAATGTTTCTGTGCATATTTCGTCATTGTCGACGCAGGTGTCAACAAACATAAAGCCCCGGCTTACGCTGCAACCAAAGTGACTTCTACTCTCAGTTTTACGAGAGTCTATAGCGCTATAAAGTCGTCTATTGGACTCGAATGAAGTCTCGAGAGGGCTGCTTCGACTGCCAGTGCAGATATCATCAGTGTAGGCAGAGCAACGACGTAGCAATCGTGTCGCGAGAGCACACTTCGCCTCGATCTGGCCGGCCGCGCTGGCTCTGCGGAAATGTGAGCGTGGGACTCTCGATCCCCGTTAGCTTACTGAAGTTGCAAGACGCTACTTTGTCGTCGCGAATCCTCTGCCCTTCGAACGGTCGCGAAGCCGTTGCGCCCGGCGTATACTCTACGCAGCATCTTTCAGAAACCTTCCACGCAGCATCGCCACCTTCTGTCTGCTAGCGTCGGCGATTCATCGTGTGTTGAAAGTCCGACGATGTGCTGTCCGTGGTGTCTTTTATGTGTAATTCGTTCGTGAAATATTTTGAAGTTTAGAAACGCAAACCTAACAGTGTAGAAATGATTTTAAATTTATTGATAAAAGTAGATATATATTTATATATATTTATTTATTTATTTGTGTACATCTTGCGCAAAAAAATAGTCGCGCTAAGTTCTTCATTCTAAATAATAATGTGGGTTGTACGACGTAAAACATAGTGTCTTCAAACTGCCCCGTTTAGAATCATTTTTGGGCTGGACAGCTCCTTTAGAAGTTCAAAAGCTGGCCTTCAAAGAGCTGTCCTGTTCAATCGGTATTGACAGCAGGGTAGACGCTATGCGTGTTTTAGGCCAATCGTGTCTCCGGTTAGGGTCACGTGACTACAGTATCGAAGCTGGTGATAAGGCAGAGCACGGAACCTGCCAGCCCAAGGCCTCGCATAACATCCCCTGAACTATCAACCTTGGGTACAAGTGACAAATCATCTCGCTGTGTTCATTGTTGAGATGCCCCTGAAGATTAGCTTTTTTAAGCGCACCCCCGTTCTGGCCTGCCTCCTTTCTACTCCTTCTCTCGTTTTCTCTCTCTCTCTAAGCTGAAGGCATGGTAGACGGTGCGTACTCGCCGGACCAATGAACCATATACTTTTTATCGCTTGAATTCGCTCTTTGTGCGCGGGACACGGTAGAAGCGTGATCACGTGGTTTGACGGATGACGCATTAGCGGTTGACAAACCCGGAATGTCTGTGAAGACCGGACCTAGTTTCGCGTGCGATGCGGCCTGCGGGCCTGCTGTGGATTTCGCTTCTATGGTAAATGGTATCTCGTTCGAAAAGTCCTACCCGTATCGATTTATTCAAAGAAGCGCAAGACATTCTTGTGAATCGTTTAGTGTTCGGTTCGGCAAACGGCAGCGTGTGCTACATCGTGTTGAATTGTCACGGATCACTTCCTTCATGTTTTTGTGTTTGTGTGGTTGGTCTGCAGTGCCCGTGTCGACATCTACCTCGCATTACATCTTTCAAGTCCGGTATTTTCAACGTAAGTGCGCTGCAACCTACTTGATGATCATTGTCCGTTCTTCTACGGGCATACTCTTCGGATAACCTCTAGAACTAGGCAGTGCCTATCTCCTGGCAGCCGGGAGAATAATCTTCCTGCAGTCTTACCGACAGTCGCCTGCCATTATCAGTCTGAAATAATGTCACAACTGCAGGTAGAATACTGACTTCATTATTCACCCTGCGTTTTGAGAAAAGACGTTTCGTGGCCACCTTTTCGTGAATACGCGTTGCGTCGATCGACATTCACGTTTCATCGGCATTCGTTACGCGAATTTCACGCTGTAGGGGCATTTCGTCGGGCGTGTAGTCCTGAGGCGCAACGTTTCCTCGACATTTGTTACACGAATTTCACGCTCTAGGGGCATTTCAAAGCGCGTGTAATCCTGAGGCGCGTGCTCATTGAACCAGCCCACCCTTTCACGCCGCTTCATGGTAAGACTGCAACAATTCTTTGCAAAAGAGAAAAAAATGCTATTTTGAGTATTTTTTTATGAAACATCGTGTGTTGATGAAACGATCTGTCGATGAAATGTCGTTCGATGAACTAATTGCACCGCCAGTGAGGGGCGATTACCGGTAGAATTTCGGAGAAAAAATTCTGCCAGCTGTCGGGAGACTGGACACTACGCAACAATTACCCCGGTTGTTGTTTGCTTTGCAATGTTCTCAGTTGTATAACAGCTGAGTAGTACCTCTTCACATATTACAAATCGCTTAGTTTGTACTTCTCTGCAGAAAAGGCTGTGTGTAATAAACTTTGAGGAGATTTCAAAAATATTCATTGTGTCTGTGTACCTTCCTTTTTGCAAACAACTTGGCGAGTGCACTTGCAAACAGCTGGGCGAGTGCAACGATGGTCGCACTTCCAGTATTGTCCAATATTACGCCGGTCTTTACCAATCTGGGACCACCATTGGCTGGAACCATGGTTTAGCAATGGCCCAACATTGGCACCAACGATGGGGCCGACATTGGCTGGAACGATGGCTGAACAGTGGCCCAACATTGGCGCCAATGGCTGGGCCAACGTTGGATGGGGTAGCGCTTCCGATATTGTCCAATATTGAGGCCGTTGTTAGCCAATGTTAGGCGAATGTCGGACCAACATTGGTGTGCTGCCTGGGGTATTGTGGTGGTACGGGGTTACTGCGAGATTACAAAGCAGCAAAGGAACACGAACGGTCACTGACAGCTTTTCTGCGTAACAGCGGAAATCGGCGGTGTTTTGGGGTTTATAAAAAGCGAGCTTGCCTTGGCTCACTGAAACTTCGACCTGGCGACATGCCCCAACACTGGCTCTGTCTTGTAATTGCATGGACCAGGGAACATATACGAACGACCTGGCGATATGCACCAACACTGGCTCTGCCTTGTACTTGCATGGACCAGGGAATATTTACGAACTCCGTAGGAACCTCAAATATTGCAAATGACATCTATGCCTTGGCCGTCCCTGACCAAGCAAAACAATCAACGCCAAGGAACCTTGAAGTTTGGCAAATGATGTCTTCTTTGGCCATCACTGTACAAGTAAAAACAATCAACGCCAAAGAACCTCAAATCTTTGCAAAATAAAAGTCTATCTTGGCCAGCCCTTACCAAGGAAGGAGAACAGAATGCCAAAGAATCCTTTCCTTGGAAAATCTTTGAAATTATGGGCCCAATTATTACAATAAAAAGACAGCCTGACAGTAGATCGAAATTGTCTGGGCAGCCCCGGCCAGGCTAGTATAACCAAGGGCCAATCTGAGCAAGTGTGCTGCCTGGGTATCGAAGCGCAGTTCTGCAGGGCGCTCTTGATACACCAGGAAGTATTCAAGTACAAAACGTCGACCCCGTGCATTTCTACTAGGCGGACTTTATTTAAGCCAAACATCAACCAGCGCTCCAGATGCGCAATGATAAGGGAGCAACAGATGCTAATGGTTAAACGCTCCTCATCGAAAGCTAAGGGTAAGCCTTTATTGGGATCCTGTACAAACAGTAAGCTGGTTACGCTTTCCTAGACCACAAAATAATAAAGCTCTCTTCGTCTCACGCGTGCATTTGGCTATCACATGTGGTGGTAGGCGGGTGGACAGTGATTGCCCCCATTTTAGAGGAAAAATGCTTTTGCGTGAACTAAATCGAAAGCATATCGCGAAAGTGACATATTGTCTTACAGTTATAGTCGTTAGTCTTCATTTCTTTTTGGCTCTGGAGAGCCGCGGCACCGCGGAAAGGCAGCAGCCCGTATCATGGAGGTCCGCGGTGCCGCGTCTAGTGAACGGTTATGAGAGCTCCTAGCTCAGATTGTTGTTAAAGGGACACTGACAGGGTATTTGTGTTCGCCAAGCTTCTTATTTGTACATTACAAATGAGAACCAAACTACTCAGAACACGATTTACAGCTAAAAATTGTTTTTCTTTCCACCCGAAAACCGCCGAACGAGAACTGGTCGGTTTGAGTCGCTCTCGCTGTCTTCTGCGTGGTCACGTGCCGTTTTCAATAGTTTAGACAAAACCACTGAAGAGAATCAAAATCGTGGGTTATTGAAGGCACACACTCAATACTAGAAATAGAATAAAAATACGATACCCATTTTGTTGTGGTTTCTAAAAAACTGCAAATACGTTGATTGAAAAAAAGAAAAAAGTTGCACAGCCACGTGATTTTTGGCAACAGTTTTCTTTTCCATATTTTTTCCTGCCCAGTCCAGTTTCGGTTTCGAGCGGTTTCCGTCTTTTAATTTATTAAATCTATATGTGACGCTGTAGCAAAATATTGATTGGACAGTCTTCTGGCACCATAATAAATCGCCTAACTAAAAAAAAAAAAAAAAACATTTTTTTTTTTGTGTGTGTGGGGGGGGGGGGGTGTCAGTGTTTCTTTAAAAGTATTTCAGCAACTCTTTAATTCTACTTGTACATTGTTAAAAATGATGCAGACAGGATGTGCTCCCCGCACCAGTTAGTCACCTGTATTTTTATTATTCTTTTTGTCTGACTTTGCTCTTTCCATGTGGGCATGTTCAGGGAGTTTGGTAATGTGGTACAGGAGCTGCGGTTTACTAGATCGACGGAATATGGGTTGGACTGTCTCAGTAATTGCTAAGGTTCATAATGTTTACGTTTACTTCATGTGATCGCCGTTTTTTCACGCATACCATATAAGCGGTTGCCAATTTTTCCTGTTATTTTTGAAGTAAACAGTCTAAATATTTAATACCTACCAAAATCCATGCCCTGTTCAGGAAATCAAGCAAAGTTAAGCCATTTTCGCCTCACTTTCGAAACGCTTAATTGTCATCATTAGTGTATTTCTATACAGGTTTCAAACGATCCAAAACATGCCTGTCAAATACGAGACAGTAAGGATAAAACATCGAGGACGGGGACGGAAACAGAACTTCATTCAGCGGAAACCAAATGCCAAATCTACACAGGGATGAGTAGAGCTGTGTAGAGCTGGCATATGGTTTTCGCTGAAATATGTCCTGTTTCCTTCCCCGTCCTCGATGTTTCATCCTTTCGAGTATTCGCACATACGAGAGTGTTGGGTCTTAGTTCAAACCGGTATTATGTCAGTGACTTCGCTGATCTCCCAGACCACTGACGTAATCCAAGCCAGGCTTCATCTTTGCTTTTCCGTCAGTGGGAGTCCGCAGATCGCTGATGAAATCACAAAGCACGACAAGTGATTCATTTTATCCTGGCACGTGTAGATGTTTTCTCTGCGGATACAATGAAGAACGGGAAATTTTAAGGGACACTGGCACGAGCCATACATTTGTTTTCATTTTTTTGCCAGGCGATTTATTATGCTGTCGGAGGACTACCCAATTAATATTTTGCTAAAGAGTCACGTATATTTTTAATAAAGCCAAAAAAAAGCAACTGCTCCAAACCGAAACCGAAACCTACGCACGGAGGTCGGAGAAGTATAGAGGAGAGAGTGAGTGTCGGAAGTCGCGTGGCTAGACCGGACCGTGCGCTTTTTTTTTCTTTTGCCTTTTTTTTTTTTTTCGGCCGCCCGCAGCAGACGACATGCGTTGCGGGAACCGTTTGCCGTGCGATTCCTTTGCAGCTATGTTTGTTTCGCTCGCTATTCTGCACTTCAAGATGACTTGTTATGTACATTGAAGAGTTAGAAATTAGTAGTGAGTGCCTGTGGGGAATTCCCGTGATCGGCTCCAAAAAGGATACCCCCAAGATGTTGCGTAAAGAGCTGCCTCTCATGTCCTGCATCCGAAAGTGGCATTGTGCGGCAGAGTCTGCACAAGTTTCAGAAATACCAACGGGATCACACCAATGGCTAGCAGCAATTATTGTGGAACATTTAAGGGCACCTCGGAAAGCGGACGATACCCGATTTATATACTCCCTTGATTTTGTGGAAAGTGACTACATTGAGTTCGCAGGTGAAAAAAAGAAAGTCCCGTACCATTTAGTTCAGTGACGTTTCGTCTACAACATTTGTTTGTTTTTTTTCAGTGATAATTGTAAAACAATAAATCCAAATATTGCAAAATGTTTGACAAAAAAAAAAAAAAAAACTTTCAGCCTTTTTATTTTTGTGAAGAACGAAGACCAGCGAAGCTGTACTATGGTGGGAACTAAGTAAGGGCTGGCCGCAAGTCGGCAAACCAGAGTGGAAAGCCTAGAAATGTTGCCGCCATCTATGAGCGACGGCGGCAACCCAAACACCGGCAAGCGGATTGTCTGGTGCCGTCGTCGCTCATAGATGGCGGTAGCTGTCCGGAGTGTTGTTTCGACATTTATTTGCTGGCGGTCACGATCCTCGAGAAACTAACTCTTAAAAACACCGCTGAAAAAAACAAAAAACGGTATATACGTTTACATCCGGAATTGAACCTGGGTCCGCTGCGTGTGAAGCGAACATCTTTTTACTGACCTGTCTATCTATGCTGTAACCCAAACTAAATGATGTAGAAACCTGCATCGGGCACTGATTGGCTCTCTCTCGGGTCACGTGGCATGACGTTGAAACGTAGTTTTTCCCTATGCATTTCGAGCTATGCTCGTAAAATGATGCAGTTTGCGGTGACGTCAAAATGTCTTGACGATGCACTTTGACAATGCAGTTAACTGAGTGGTCGAGACGAAGCCCGAGATCGTTCTGCATTGTAAAAGATGGCGACCCTAACATATGCATCTCTACTGTTGGGTTCGCCAGCGGATCGAGTTTTTAGAGATCACCGGGATGCTTTCGAGACGGGCGATGCGAGGTTTGTGGGCGAATACCGGCTGACCAAAGGGGTGACTCGCTGGCTGTGCGACCAGCTTTGCGGAAAGCTCCAGCGGCGTCGCAAAGGTTCCCGTGTGCTAACGGTCGGACAACAAGTCCTCGCAGATCTACGCTTCCACGCCGCTGGCGGCTTCCAGGGAACCGTCGGGAGCGACGAAAACATTGATGTTCACCAGTGCTCCGTGAGTCACGTACTTGTTGTTGTCCCAAACGCTATCAATTGCTGGAAACGTTTGTTTCCAGCAAACTCGAGCAGAGAAGGCGCTCACAAAAAGTAAGTTCTTCGAGCGATGCAAGTTCAGCGGCATGATTAATAAATATTCTAAATACTCCTATACAATTGTGTTTTCATTTAAGTGCACCCCATATAAGCGATTTGGTTGAGTGAAAAGCCAGGCAACGGTAACAGGCTTAAGTTGAGGTAGTTGGTTCATAATTCAGGTATATATATATATATATATATATATATATATATATATATACTTTCTTATAAAACAACTACTTCAGGTAAGGCCAGCTGAACTACAATAAACATACACATAAAGAAAAGACCATGCACACCATGGGACTACCAACGGATTTTCTTTTTCCTCCTCTTCTACTACGAACCCAACTTGAGGGAAATATTCTATTTCCTTCTTTTTTGCTTCCTAATTCACCGAAAATTATACCCCTGAAGAAACATGTTTTCTTTCTCGTGCAGCACGAGAGAGGTTGCACTAATGCAGTCAAACAAAGTCAAAAAGTCAAATTTGTCGTTAGTTGTTTATACAGCAGGAGGTTAGTCTGCCTGAACGTGGCGACATTGTTACCCACTGTAGATGAGAAATTTAGCCAGTGCAGTGCAACTGCTAGCCTGGGTTTTTTAATGCGCACCAAGCAGTAGTGATGCGCGGCCAAGCAGCACACGCTATATCCAAATCCCGTGCTCGGGCGTGGCACACACGAGTATTCCAGTGGCCCTTCCAATCTGCTCGCGTTTTGATGGACGGGCCTTGGGCGTTCAGCTCGTCCACAATTCTGTCCCGCAACTCGTCCCGCTCAGGCTTGGTCAGAGGACTGTCAGTGGCGACCCTCACTAAAACTTGGTTTTCTGTCAAAAAGTCGTTCAGAAGGCTAATCTGGTGGACCGACACGCGAGGACTTAACTTCCGCTTCTTAGTGTGCCACGACTGCCTGCCTGCGCAACATAAAGGGCTGCAGCAAATGCTAGCTTTTGTGTAACTTAAATGAACTGAATATTTAATGCGACAAATTTCAACAAAAATGTAGTTTAACTGAATTGCTCTGCACTATACGTTTCGGATACTTAAGAGTTTTGCTTTCTAGAACCATTCACTGTCGAGTTTTGCGATTCTCCGAAATTCCCTGTAGCGAGAAAAAAAAAAAAACGGTGTAGTTTCAACTCAATTCCCAGTTCGGCAACGTCACCGGACACGTCACGGTGCAGTCCTCTTCCGATGTAGTTTGTTGGCGATGGAGATTAGGCTCCTCCCACCTGCGACGTCACGATGCAGTTTCTCCACCGCTTTTTCCAGCATAATAATATTATAACAATAATAATGCTTTATTTCTTTGATGCCCCAGAACAACCAGCCGGTCAGAATATGGTGGCACATAAATCAATATCAAAACACAGTCCAGGTTATTAATCACATTCGACGAGAATGCCATGCAGATTAAGAGCCAAAAAGATGGAACTCAAGCTCCCTTTTAAGAACAAAAAAAAAAAAATCAGAAAATACGTCAACATGAGGGACAGGTCATCCAAACAGTTCTGCATTCTTATTAATGCTGGCAATTTCGCTTCATTAGATGGATAAAATATGGGTGAACATCTAGAAACACGAGCCGGCAAATGAAATTGTAATGATGACGAAAAATTAGTATCTACACGTCCATGAACTACTTTATGTAAAAATAAAAGATCACGTGCAGTTCTTCTTTTTGACAAGTCGCGCAAAGAAAGCTCGTTAAGGATGTATTCATAGTTGAAAAAACATCTCCTCTAAAAATATCTGTCATACACAATGCGAATATAACGCCTTTGAACTTTTTCGATCCTTGCTGCATCAGTTACCGTCAGTGAGTTCCATACGGGACTACAAAACTTGAGCCTAACACGAACCAAAGAACAAAACAATCGAATGATACACAGCGGATTAAAAAAATCACGCGTCAGGCGTGATGTGATCCCTAACATTCTAGAAGCAGAGGTGACGATTTGGACTACGTGGTATGAAACAGAAAGGTTGCTGTCATAATAAACACCTAGGTCACGGATTTTTTGAACACGTTCAATTGAAGCATTGCCAAGTAGATACGTATAGGAAATGATTTCTCGTTTTCTACACATCGTCAGAAGTTTTGTTTTATCTGGATTGACCACCAATAAGTTATCAGAACACTACCCTGATATGCGGGCAACGTCGTCTTGTAAAAGAGCACAATCAATCATTCGTCGACTGAATTCGTAAATAAAGCTTGATATCGTCTGCAGATAAGAGCAACTGCGCATTCCCTACACAAGATTCAAAATCAGAAATAAATACAAGAAAAAGAAGCGGCCCCAAGTTTGACCCTTGAGGTACACCTGAAGTTGGTACAAAAACGTCTGATAAGCTATTCAAGACACGTACGTTACTCTACGATCATTCAGATAACTACTGTACTTCAATAAAAGTAATGGTGACACACCATATAAAGAAAGTTTATGCAAAAGCAATTTGTGGTTTACCTTATCAAAGGCCTTCGATAGATCAAAATAAACAATATCGACTTGCCCTAGCGCAACAAGAAACGGCACCGTGTAATTGAGTATTGAACAAAGGTTCGTCTCTACCAAACGACCTCTAACAAATCCATGTTGAACGGTGCTCATTTTACGAAAGAAGTAGAAATAAACACGGGTGTACATCACTATTTCAAAAACCTTTGAAAAAGTACATAGTAACGATAGTACAGAGCGCGACACTGTTAGCGCGAACAAGCGATCTCCAGTTTTCAGTGTTTTTCTCTTAGAACCGAAAGGTTGTTATCAAAGATATCATTGTTATAGAAAGAGCACATTTAGGGCTCTAATATAAGGGGTAAAATTGTGTGCCCACTAATACTCATTCCTAATAAGATGCTAAAAGGCGCCGATGCCGTGTTCGCGCTGACAGTGTCGTGATGTTACATAGCATAGACAGAGGAAGAGGGAGGAAGGGTATACCCTCCCCTCAATACCCTTCCCTCCTCCTCCTCAATAGCTGCGCTCTAATTCGGCGTTACAGGGAGTTGTAAACGGATTTCATTTTAGAGCGCAGCTCTTAGGCGCCCGTTTCCGGCTTGAGCGGCGTCGGTGTCGGCGTCGCCATCGCCGTCGCCGTCGGCGTAACCGCGCGGTGCATGATGGGTGAATTTCCCCACTAAATTTAGCGGAAATCCTTCCCCGCTAAACTTAGCGGAAACTTTTCCCCGCTAAACTTAGCGGAAACTTTTCCCCGCCAAATTTAGCGGAAAAGTTTTCCGGTTAAATTTAGCAGGAAATTTTCCCGAAATATAGCCGAAAAATTTCTCCGCTAGATTAGCGGAAAAATTCCCCGCTAAATTTAGCGGAGAAAAACTCCCAGCTAAATTTAGCGGAAAAAATTGCCCGCTAAATTTAGCGGAAAGTTTTCCCCACCAAATTTAGCGAAAAATTTTCCACGCTAAATTTAGCGGAAAATTTTCCCCGCTAAATCTAGCGGAATATGTTCCCCGATAAATTTAACGGAAAAAGTTCACAGCTAAATTTAACAGAAAAAGTTCCCCGCTAGATTTAGTGAAAAAAAATTCTCGGCTAAATTTAGCAAAAACATTTCTCGCTAAATGTAGCGGAAACCTTTCCCCGCCAAATTCAGCGGACACTTTTCCCGCCATATTTAGCGGAAAAAAATCCCAACTAAATCTAGCGGAAAATCTAGTAGAATTTTTTCCGCTAAATTTAGTGGAAGATTTTTCTCTAAATGGGAGGCGAGCAGGAGTGGAGGAGGGGCCTAGCCCCCTCTCCGTACCTTCCCCTCCTTCTCCTCAAGAGCTGCGCTCTAATCCGACGTTACAGGGAGTTGTAAACAGCTTTCATTTTTTATCAATTTTGTTTTTCTACTATTAAAATATTAGCTCTAATAGCGTGTTGAAAAATATATCACACAAATAGCGTTCGGTGCATATTTTAAAATCTAGTTCAGTACTTTTCAAGACATATGTAGGTGGCTGAAATGCAAAAACAACCTTCTATATAGACCCTTTCCGAAATTCAATCTGGCCACATTGATCACTATCATCATCTGTGGAACGGCAGCTGTGCCGTACCAATGGCGGCCTTCTAGTGACTGATAAAGGAAGGCGTTGTAGATGCTTAAGCGGATGATGCGAGGCCTGTACTTTTGGGGTTAGTACTATACGACGTAGGAATGGAACACAAGAGCTATGTAAGCGTTTATTTCTAACTCACATTCAGTAAATATTTGGGCGGCACACAATCTGTCTTAAATACCTTTGGTGCATGAAATTTTATCAAGGCGTCTGGGTAGGTTGGAGCTTTGTTCTTTCTGCAGGTTCTTCGTCACAATCAAACTGAAAGTGATCGAGAAAAACTACGGATTCAACTATTCCTCGCTGCCGTTGACTTCCGAAAGTGGCGGTGCCCTATAAAATACAAGTTCATTGCCGCCATTGGTATGGCAAAATCTAAACTGCTATTCAAACCACCAGATGACACTGAATTTCGGAAAGCAGATTTTTAAATTGGCAGATTTTTAAATTGACAGATTTTGAAATTAATGGTGCCTATTTGCTAAAAACACTATTTTTAGATATTTGGGTTTAAAATAAAACGACAGGTGAATAAGAAATTGTTATGGGCACCAACATCCTCAGTATTGTTTCTTTAATAGCCGCCATCGTAGTAGTCATTGTTAGAGTCATGTCTTCGCTTTTCGGCTTGTCGGCTTGCTTGCAGGGCCTCATTTGTGACCTGTCGTGACGTTCGGTCCGCAGAGCAGGGGCGGATGCAGGAATTCCCTGAGGGGGAGGTCAGGTGTTGGTCAGCGTACTACATGTTTAGGAACCCCCTCCCCCTCTCCTTCGTTTTACGCCCTAAATTTTACACATGCAGAAATCAAGAGGGGGGTCAAGACATCCGGACCCCCCCCTCTAAATCCGCCCCTGCCGCCGAGTATATTCGAGTGACTTCAATTTCTCTCAGCCACTTGGTGGTGTTTCAGCCAGGGTTCAATTCGCAAGACTTCAAAATATTGGCTCGTGCGGTGCTACCACTATTGAGTGAATGAACAGAATCGAATGTTGCCATTTTGTCGTTCAAAGACACATGTGCTTGAAAGTAGACACGGAAAAACCTTGCACAGCGTCTTCGGATTGTCTTGGCTAAAAACGATCTTTGCTATAGTTGGAAGATGATTTTCAAGATGTAGCTCATTCCGGAAATGCTTTTAAATATGGTGTTAATTTGTGTTGTTGGAATGGTTTATCAATAAACAGGGAGCGTATCTGAAAAAGGGGCATGGTCGTCCGCTACATGCTTTCGGAAAAAGTGTTTTCAGCCCGAACTATGACGTTTTAAGAAAGGTGTGAGATTGAAAAATGAGCTTAGTAATGTAAACTTTAAAAATTAAAGAAAAAGCTAAAAGCTATTTTTGAAATTTTTGTTTAGCTTGTGCTTTTGACAGGTCTTAATGCAAGATGAAGGGTTGAGGGACCCTATTTTGTTGCAAGAGTAGTGCTAAGCAAATGATAGATTAACCTTCCTACTATTTGATTAATTTATTTAATCACTATCAATATTTTAATCATCGGTCGAGTTCTGAGTTAGGAGAAGTCGGGTTAACAGACTAGCAGTAGACGCCTGGGCCGGCTTGCTAGAAACAGCGTCTTAGCTGAGACTGGGGGAAAGAAAGCGCTGCCAAAGCCAGCGCACAAGCTGGGTGGGACTAAAACCGCGTCTGAAGATGCTCGCGCTCCTCAGCCTTTCCAGTGCTTTCTTTCACTCAGTCTCAGCTCTCACGCTGTTTTAGCAAGCCGGCCCAGGGCCGGCTTTCTACAATCAGCGTCTTAGCTTAGATTGTGTCATAGCCTGGTATATACTGACAAAGCCTGGCAGATCGCCACGAAAAGCGGCCGCCGAAATGGAAAAGGTGGAGCGGCAGACAACGGATGACGGGAGAGCCAAGTGACTGGCACCTCGCTGCAGCAAGACGCCGAAACCCATTTCTCCCGATCGAACAAGTGTATTTCGGGTCCTCGCCGCTGCAAAAGTTGTGCACTGACGCGCAGGTTCCTGAGAAATGGCTCTGTGATGCTCTGTGCGACCAGATCGTCGCCCTCCAAATCTGTGACCGGGCACTCTGTGGCTCCGTCGTTGAACTGCCAGGCTTTGTGAGTATAGAGGAGCCTATGGCGCCATACTCCCTATCCTCCGCTTCACAGCATGCATGAGAATGTAACGTCCTCAGAGTCGGAACGCGCTCACTCGGCTATTGGGCCCAAGCCCGACCTTTGGCGCGCAGATTGGACACGAGCCCCAGACGAACACTGACACAGCACTCGTGCCCAGTCTCAGGCCTTGATCGATCTTACTGTGATGACCATGCGGAGGCCTTCTGTCTAGGTGGTGTTGGCTCAGCCCGGATTGTAAACTAGTGCTGCGTCCGCGTTCGGCGATTATTCAGATCAAATCACACACTTCGTGTCCTAGCAATGGTGACCACTTATGCTGCTTGATGGACTTTTCAATAGTCTTTTGTAAGGCTCCAGAGTCCTTGTCAAATCAACCATCGTGACCTTTAGCTTCTGCGACCCACATCAGTGTCTTATGCGTGATATGTAATACATCTTGAATTACGGTTTAAAAATAATATAATAGTGCATTCGATTTATTTGTTTTCTTTTATATTCACGCACATCTGCTCTCCTCCGAACCTCTTTAGAAGACGATACTGTTTGTACATTGTAAAAAGACACTGTTCTTCAATTGTGTCTTTAGTTTTATTCAGCTTGGGATATTTCGTGAGCTCAGCATCAGACTGAGCATGCGTGAGGAGCTTTTCTGCATGGCCAATCAGAAACTTTTTTATGTGTTGAATGGAACGTGGTTGTAATTGCACAATTGTTGTTGGGCAATGAATGTTCGTTCGCTCGATATTACAGCTTCACCTTGTTTTTCGGGCCCAGATTAGACCCTCACCAAGGCCGAATGGGCCCAAGTGGAAACCCTTAATCGAGAAGCCGTACGGATCATTGCCGTCCTTCCCCAGCTAACACCGATCCCTACACTTCAGGCTGATGCGCATTTGAACGCATTGGACGAACCCATTCATGACCGACGTCAAGCCCTGACCTTGAAGCATGGTCTTAAAAAAAAGGGTACTGTAGTATCCTCCTTAAGGAGGTAACCGACTTGCACACGGGGCAATCCCTTTTGGAGGTAACGTTACCCCCTTCAACGAGGGTGCAAACTTATCCCCTGGGTCAGAGTGCAACATTGCCTCCTTTTAGAAGAAACCTTACTTCCTTTTGGGGTTAAAAGTGCATCCTTTCACAGTCAGCTTTTACCTCCTTTAGGGAGAGACCTTAACCCCGTTGAGAGGTAAGACAACGTATTTGAGGAGGCTGCTTTTACCGCCTTTTGGAGGCATAAGCACCTGCTGCAGGGGGCTGGTTTTCGCTCCATATAGAGAGAACAGTTGCACCATTTACGGAGCAATAGTACACGCCCCTAGTTTCACCTTTTACCCCTTATGGAGGGAACTATGATCCACTTTGGGGTTAAATGTACACGATGAGGAAAACAGCTCAGAAAACGCGGACTACGAAGAACAAACACGACGGGACACTGCTGTCCTGTCGTGTTTGTTCTTCGTAGTCCGGCCGCGCTTTCTCAGCTGTTTTCCGCATCATGTATAATATCAACCAACTGGCCCAGTTCACCACCTTATTACAGGTTAAGTGTACACTTGATGGAATCACTTTTCCCCCTAAAGGAGGGTACTATGTCCCTTTGTGAGTGTGATAGTACATGCTTCAAGGATGTGCCTTATAATAGATGAAGACGGCACTAGTTCTGAGATTAAATGACACTGTTTTATTGTGGCTGTCACAAACAAAATGGCATAAAAATCAATGGCATGACTAGACATCTGATAAAAGTTCTAAGGGCAATAAAGGCATTTGGAACAACACTTTCGGGACTCACGTTTGCGACAGTCAATAAAATTATCACAAAAAAGTGAATGAACAATCAGTGTCTACCCGGCAAATAACAGTGAATGATTGGAACACTGCTTGGAATAGCGAAGCTTCATCAGGGTAAGCTCAAATGACGGAGTCTTGTGCAAACCAGAATCAAAATGAACGCACTGTGATATAACATACATTCAGTATCACACACATTGCCAAAAGCAATGGAAACCAAGAGGTGACTAGTAATGACTAGTGCGTTGCAACTCAAGAACAGCAATACACTACGCCCGTCCTATCCACAGTAGTGGAATGAATGCTGGAGTAGAGGAAAGCAGCCTCTGGGATTTGCTATTCTAATGTGGAAAGAAGAAAGGGCTTGTATCACCTGCTGTTAATGAGCTACAACAAACTACCGCGAGGGCCAAAGGGATCTAACCCACTTCAAATGAATCGCAAAAAACAGTTTTGACCATCTTTTATTTAAACCCTCCAAGCCATTAAATCTATCTTGTATTTAAACCTTCCAAGCACAAATCTCTATGAACATGGAACCACAAGCCTCGAATGCTTTCAGGCACCGAGTATGAAGTAGAATTACAAAAACGTGACCCTACTGTAACTCTCAGAACCAACCATCCTGACTTATGCAAGACAAAAAAAAAAGTATTAAACAGATGACATAAAAATATAATTCCTAAACCTGCATAAAAAGGCATTAAAAAAGAAAATACTTTCTGGCATTTCGTTTAGGTTTGAAAGCAATGTGTAGCAGGTGATTCCACATTTGAGTGTTTCAGAGCAATTAAGTACTCCAATGCAATGAATCTGCACCTGAACTGGCGTTGGTACTCAAAGTTAAAGATGAAGTAGAGGCAGAATGCAACCAGGGCTGCCTCAGCAGGAGACGCGGCTTAGAGGTCTCCCTCCAGTGCCACATATCTGGGCACCTCAGGATTAGTTAGGCTTGAGCTGACAGCCACCGGGTAGATTGCACTGCCTGCCTGAAACCAAAAATATGTGGAAATCAGGTGATATAAAATTGAAACCTATCATCCCCACTTAAAAAAAACTGTGAAAAAATATTAGATTTTTCTAAGACGCATTTGGAGCATTTGATGGGCCACTGATTCCGGCATTGAAAAGCATCAACCATACTTACCAGACGTGACCAGTTTAACTGTTGACTAACCACTATTGACTAAAATTATCACATGGTGGGGGGTAATCGTAGATTAGTAAGCACTTTGTATTCACCGGTCATGTTAAAATTTGTCCCCCCCCGATTTACTTAGGAGACTAACAAATCTTAGTCAAAGGGGTACAACTACTGTAGCAGGTTAGTATTGACAAGTGCTGATTGTTGGGTGAGTTGGTATTGTACGTGAAGAAAACATAATTGCGCTTTAACACAAGGACAGAGGAAGAACATATACCACGGAGCGCTACACCACATTAGCTACTCAGCACCACAGCCGACTCCCATGACCGCCAACCCTAACTGCCGAACTTCGGCAAATATGTAAATATTTTTGCCAAAGTGCTTTGCCAGATTAAAATTGAATGTAAGATTTATTTAGACATGAGAAGAACAGCAGAAAAGGACGAAAACACAGAAACATAACAGATCCAAAAAGACACACTCAAGCGCCTTGTGTGTCTTACTCTAATTTATTTACTCGAAGTATATACCTCAATTTTCTCTGGAAAGGAACGAAAACCACACACATAAAGAAAATATAAAAGTCAAGAGCCTCATTTTAAGTACCCAAAATGCGAGCAAGAACATCAAAATTAAATATCTGACTACGCTTACCTGCAGTAAACAGTGTTAAGAACTATCACGAGATGCGTCGAAGGATTCAGGCATCCGGTACCCTTGGCGAAAGCAGCCAACAACGTTGACGCAGGACGAAAGAAATATATTCAATCAACTTCAGATAATGGAAACTTGAGCCATCTAACTCGCCTACTGAATGATCCGACTTTTAGAAATGCCTGATCACACGCAAAGAAAATGCCAAGACAACAACATAATTGATAGTCTCTCTGCCGGTAATAACTTAATGACCTTATTCCGTAATATACTACTATTAATGTTTGCGAAGCGCACGAATAATTTTTAACTGCCGGAGGTCGAACTTCGGTAAATATGTAAATATTTTTGCCGAAGTTGTTTGCCAGATTAAAATTGAATGTCTGTCTTGCTTAGACATGAAGAACAGCACACAATGACGAAAAGACAAAAAAAACACCGAAAAAGACACACGCAAGCGCCTTGTGTGTCTTACTCTAACTTATTTACTCGAAGAAATACCATTAATTGTCTCTCAGAAATGAACGAACAGCACACACACAAAGTAAACAAAAATCAAGAGCCCCATTTCAAGTGCACAAATGGGAACAAGAAAATCGAAATAAAATATCGGACTACGCTTCCCTGCTGTAAACAATGTTAAGAACTGTCACGAAATGAGTCCAAGGTAGAAGGCATCCCGTCCCCTCGACGAAATCACTCTACAACGTTGCCGCAGGACGAAAGAAATATAATCAATAAACTTCAAATAATGCAAACTTGAGCCATATCAAACTCGCCTACTGAATGATTATACTTTTAGAAATGCCTGATCACACGCAAAGAAAATGCCAAGATAACTGTATAATTGCTAGTCTCGCTGCCGGTAACAACCTCATGACCTTATTCCGTAATATACTACTATTAATATTTGTGAAGCGCACGAATAATTAACTAAGACATTTTTATTCGGTATTTCAAGGTAACGAGACCTTTTACAAAAATGTTTATTGAACCTCGTCAATTAAAAAAAAAAAAAAAAAAAACATTGATTCTAAAAATTAGTGCTTTACACTTGTGACAGCTAGATGATGGACATAGAAGAAGAGGAAACCAGGCAGAGCTGGGATAGAAAAAGAAGAAGAGGGGGGATTTCTACAAATGTCGGATCGAGTAAAGAACTATTTCGTAAGCTATTGTATTTTTAGAACGCTACATTTTGGCGCAGTCGACAGGATCCTATCATGTGGATCACCCTTACTACAAAAGATGACGCGGGATAAGAGCTCGTCTTCTGATCTTGCCAGCCGCAAGACGAGGAGGCATTTCCCCTACCACCTCGGATCACTACTCAGGAATTGATTCAACTCGTTTCTGACAAGACAGGAATGGCCGTCAGTGCCATCCTACAGAAAAGGACTGTTAAGGTCAACCTAAAGGTAGCTGATTTTCAGACCTTTATCATAGAGCCCATGGAGGAAGGCCCGCTGAATCCTCAAGACGGCTTCCGCTTTCCCCTCCGGTCCTCAAGGAGGCTCTCAAACCGGAACCCAATGCGAGTTCCAATCTAACTCCCCAAGCGATTTCCAATTCGGAACTGAAAGTGACTTACAGGCCTGCCCCCAAGACAATAACCAGGCCTATTCTCAAAACAACTTCGTTGATCTCGAAAGCATTCAGCGTGCTGTTGTCACTAACACCGAGGACCCAAATTACCTCGTCCACCAGATCCTCTTTGCACAACAACAACAAATAATGCAAAACCAACAACTGCTTCAAGCCATCGTCGGACTTTCACGAACCAGGAAGCTCCACGCTTTTGAATGGTAAAGCCGGACCCGTTTTGATGATCACACAACAAACTCTGAAGCTTAGTTGTCATTTTATGAATACGCTAGTGAGAAAAATGGCTGGTGTTCCGACGATGCCAAAGTAAAAAATCTGCGACTTTTTCTCACCAGAATGGCGAAAACGTGTTATGAGCTCCACTTAACGGGCCATCTCAACGACCCCTGGGAACAGTGGAAAAGGAGTTTTGATTCGGCGTTTCAAGAGAATCCCGCGGAGAATGGGTATAAAGCTATATTCTTCAAGTACAAAGCAGGAAGTGTCACGGAATATTTCTATGAAAAACGACGATTGCTCAAGATGGCAGACTACTCTCTACAAGACTCATCCGTAGTCCCGCTGGTCATTCACGGACTTCCGAAAGAGCTGCGAAAACAGGTCCAAGTGAAGGCACCCAAACTGTGGAGGGCCTTCTGGACTGTTTTCAACATCTCTGCTTAGATGCGTGGTCCCGAGCACGGCAGAAGCCTACTGAAGCAACCCTTCAGTCGCCCAGATATGAAAGTCTTGGACAAAAGCCTTCGCATTGGAGTCCACAAGCTGTGCCACAGAAGCAGTCAGCGACTCACCTAGAAACATTTGAGGACCGTGGAACGGCTGAAGTCCAGACAACCACACAAAAAAAAAACGGATAAAGGAGGGTGTACAGTCCCACCCCTCGACAGCAATGGAGACTGTCTGTTTGTCCCAATCAACACTCTTGTATATAAATGTAAATGTGAATGGACGAACCTTAAAGGCTCTCGTCGACAGCGGAGCGTCGGTAACTATAGTTAACCAAGAGGTTGTCGATCGTGAAAGAACTTTTGAGGGTCGTGCAATCGAGGTTCAAGGGCACGAAGGAAGAAAAAAATACACACCAAATGGATTCACCTGACCATTCAATATAAATCCCAATAAGTCCAGACCGAAAATCTAGTAATTAATGGACTAAATTATGACTTGCTACTGTCTCGGCCAGATATGAAGAAAATGCACATTAATATATGCTGGGACGATGCGGTCCAAGTATCTGACACTAAACCTTGCCAGTGCAAAGAAAAAGTAGAATATGTGGGATCGGTTAATGATATACTCATCAACTACCCAGAAATAATACCTGTGGGCAAATACCCACCCGCAACCACCTGTTTCGAAGTACCCTTCGATTCGGCGATACCATCATTGTCAGACGGAAGCCAACGTTTCTTTAGAAAAGAGACGTTGGCTAAAGGGGGAACTAGAGGACATGCTGGATGCCGAAATCATTCGACCCTCGATCTCCACTTTTGCATCACCAATAACCATCGTGCAGAAGGAAGATGGTTCACTACGGCTATGTACCGATTATCGCATGATTTATCGTCAAACCGAACTATTTGCTTTTCCGATGCCCAGAATTGAAACATCATCGATGAGACAGGAGGATGCACAGTATTTTATAGGATTCACCTGTGTGAAGGATTTTTACAAGTTCCTTTAAGGGAAGAGTACAAGACATATACTGCATTCGTAACACCATTTGATGTGTACGAGTACAACAGACTTCCCTTTGGCTGGAAGAATTCACCAGCGTGGTTCCAAAAGATGATGAACGAACTACTAAGCCCATTTCTAGGAAAGTTCTGTAACGTCTATATCGACGACATAATTGTATATTCAAAGAGTCAAGAAGATCACGGTCGCCATCTGGCATACGTGCTAGAAGCTTTAAAAGGGGCACATCTTAAGATCAATGTAAAAAAGAGCGAATTCTTCCAAGGAAAGGTTGTATTTCTTGGGCGGAACTTCGACGGAAGGTCTAAAACTACCAAGCAAGAATCCGTTGCTCAGATCTCCAGCCTCCAAAAGCCCTTTGACGTCCATTCGCTCAGAGTGTTTCTTGGGCTTGCCGGACATTTCAGGTCTTTCATCCAGGATTTTGCAAAGAAGACAAGGTGCCTTACGCAACTAACGCAACATGATGTACCATTCGAATGGTCCAACGAGTGCAAAGAATGCGACCAGCATCTAGTGCACTCGATTTCTTCTGATCCTGTATTGATTTTACCTGATTTTGAAATGCCTTTTGAACTGAACACTGATGCATCCCTTTATGGTACAGGTGCTGTTCTTTATCAGCGTAATCTGACAAAGCCAACATCTCAACAGCTCTCCGTCATTGGGTATCACTCATATACTTTTTCTAAGCCTGAAGTAAATTACACAACTACAGAAAAAGAAGCCCTAGCTGTTCTCAAGGCCGTGCGATACTTTCGCTCGTACCTCGAGGGCAACAGGTTCAAACTCTTCACGGATCACCAAGCATTAACGTTCCTCCTACGTATGACTGAACCGAAAGGAAAAACAGCTAGATGAATAAACTAACTCCAACAATTCGAGTTTGAAGTATTTCTTCGGCCAGGAGTTCACCTGAAAGATGCAGATGCATTGTCTCGTCTGTCGATTTCCGAGATGGGGTATGATACGGAGGAGGTCTTCTACACTTGACTGTGGGAGGGAACGGAAGATCTAACTTTCAGCGATGGCAAGTTTCAAGTTCCAGTCACGGCTGTAAGTTCAATTCTCAGACTATACCATGATAGTGCAGAATCAGGCGGCCATGATGGATTTTGGAAGACGTATAGTAAACTGGCTCACCGATTCTGCTGGCCTGGAATGAAGCAAGACATCTACCAGTATGTGCGCTCGTGTCACGAATGCCAGATAAACAGAGCCAAGCAGAAGCAACGATACAATGAGATGACTTAGCCAATTCACTCGGATGTCCCATTCGAAGTAGTCCATTTGGATTTTGCCGAATTAAGAAAGAAGGGTGAAGGAGTGGCTAGAACCCAAGCTTTTCTTATAGCCATAGACGACTGTACGCGCATCGCTGCCTCAAGAGCATGAAAAGAAGGCGCAAACAGCGTCATTTCAATGCTAGAAAGGGACATGTTTAATAATACCAAGGTAATTGTTTCAGACAATGGTCCTGCGTTCCGAAGTAAAAAACTGGAGCAATGGGCAAGATCAAGGGGAATCGAACTGCGCTTTGCTGCCCCATATCACCCGGAAGCGAATGGCCTCGCAGAAAGACTGATTCGAGACTTGATGCAGTACTTGCTTATGTACCCGAACTTCGTTGGCGGTTGGAAGTGTGCCCTTGAGGCAGCAGTGGCCCATCATAACCGCTCATATACTACAGCCCTAGGCTGTAGACCCAACTATGTGGCCTTCGGACTTGCACCTTACTTGCCGGCAGATGTACAACTTGCCATCAAAGATGATCTAGTGCCGACAGAAGGAAAGAATATCTATAAACAGCAAGCGCTCTATAGGAAAAGAATTAAGAAAAACTTTGACAAAAGATTTCGTTCAGTCCCTGACATTCAAGTGGGCGATTTTGTCATTGTTAGGAAAGGCATCCATGGAACACACACAAAGTTTTCCGGGCCCCACCAAGTGACGAAAACAGCTACCACACAAGGTATCCTAAAAGTTATTAGGTATACCACTTCAACAAATGTCACTGAATGCGCCACCATCGGAAATGTGTTTCCATATCATCCCAGGAGGAATGAGTAAAAAAGGTTGGTAGAATGTGACAGCTAGATGATGGACATAGAAGAAGAGGAAACCAGGCAGAGCAGGGATAGGAAAAGAAGAAGAGGGGGGATTTCAACAAATGGCGGATCGAGTAAAGAACTATTTCGTAAGCTATCTCGAATTGTATTTTTAGAACGACGACTTTGAGAATTAATCACGCCGGTTGGCCGGTGCCGCCAATGAATACCTGATTGACCCCTCTCTGCGAAAAAAAATAACAACAACAACAATCCTATAAGATTTTCAAATATTTAATCAGATCCTCAATTTAACGTCGGACGCGACACACAAACGGCCCCAAAAAGAGAAAACCTCCTACCCCCTCCCGCTCTAAAAGCGCATTCACACTGGCGATGTAAGCAGTCGAGCGATGCGACTAGATAGCATCGCAAAAGAATTAGATGGTCACAATGGCGCGCGCGATGAGCGAGTCGAACGCCTTCGTCGGCGAATCTTTACTCGAAAACTCTCGCTCGAATGTCGTTCATTGGCTCAGCTGCTCCGCGACTAAATCGCATCGCAAAAAGTCGGGTCACCAAGCGAATGCTCAAATCGCGTCGCTTTTAGCCCGCGATGGTCGCTTTTGCGATGAAAGTGATCGCGCGACTAGATCGCATTGCCGTTGTGAACCCGCCTTAAACTTAGGCGACCCCCGATTCACAAGGCGTCTTGTCGCCCGGCCGCCTGGCTCCAGGCTCGCCGGGCCGCCGCTCTCCCCCTTCCTCCACCCGCACACACATACACCGGGAAAAGCTCCTGGCTACGCCGCTGGTTAGCGTATGTCAATCTTCTAAATATGTGCTAGTGCAAGCGACAGTCATTCTAGTTCTTGCTTTTTATTAACTTAGATGGTCTAAACCGTGTCTGCGTTCGCGCCTCACAACAATATCATCGAACGCTCGACGCCTTCAAACGTGAAAGCATGTCCGCCACCCCTTTGTCCAGGCAAGATGGGGGTCACCTTCCCGGGGCCGTCATAACCGAAGCCAAGTGTCGCCCGGGCAGAACATTTTCCTACCTGCATACGGTGCACACGACTTGGATCTTCGGCTGAAGTCAATGCACCACTCTCGGTGACTTCGTTAGAAGAGTCTGAACCGAACAGAACAATAAAGAACGTTCCTGCGCTGGGACGCCTCCGCCGAACGTTCGAGAAGAAAGACCGTTATGACCGAAGGGGAGCGTTGGCGGGGAACGCGCTCGGCACCAGGCAGGCGCTCGCCCACGCATGCACGAAGAATGACGTGTCATATTAGGAGATCAATTAGCGCTCTCATTTGCGCCTTTCCACAGTCAATCGCATCGCGCCCAAACAGGGTGCACCCACTGGGAGGTAATATTTACCTCGTTGCTGCTCCCTCGCGGCGAACTTCACCTTGTAGCAACGCATTCTTAATAGAGGGCGCTAGTGTCTGCTGCGCCTGAGGAGGTACCAAGCGGAGCGCTGCCGCCCTGGCCGGAAGGAGGGTGGTAAAGGCGGTCTGTTACTTCCTTTTGGTCCCCTTTTTCTGAGAGTGTAGTTCCAGCGGTGGATGCGTTGGCACATTACATAAATTATCTTACCTTTAGTGGACTCCCTCAATACACCGCTACCCCCTTGGCGCCACTGTCAAGTAATCGACAACAAGCCGCGGCTTCCGGTAGGCTCATAAAACTTCTCTTTCTAGTGACGCCACTATGCTTCGTCCTTCTCATCAGTGTCTGAGATCCTGAAATGGTAGCGTATGTGTGTGCTGAACTGACTGAATCACTGCTCCATACAAGCCTCGCTTGCCCCTCCATCTCGACAGTGAGTCGGTCGTGTTCGTACCGCCTGGACAGCCCTCTACCGTCGATTCTGGCAGAGTTCATGGCCCTCGGTCTGATCGATCCTTGGCCTCTTATTGCTACTCTTCGCCCTCTTCGAGAACTTTTTTACAACGACTCGATGCAGGCTATCTATGCCCCATGTCGTGTTCACCGCCACTTCAGTGTGGCGATGGGCTTTCATATGGTTTTGGCCGAGTGCCCCTGCCTGGTCCGAGTCTGCAGAATTCGCGCTCTAGTGTTCCTGCTCATGCAGCGCAGACGCTGCCTGTCACCCTAAAACGGTATAGCCAACTCGCTACCTCTTCTTAAGTTGCCTGTCACTGACAGTCAGTCAATCACAAGACTCTGCGGCGCGCCACACGAGCTCTTTCTTCGTGCAGTTTTCACATCCCTGGCCATCTTACCCGCCTTGAAGAAGTTTTGCTCCAAAACGTTCATGTGAATGAGGCGATCACGCCGGCGGTTCGCGCCAGATGGGGGTCACACCTTTGCATCCATCCACCTACCGTCCCTTCTGTCCCACCCCAGCCCTGGCGGCGTATCTCGAGCACCTTCTCCGGATGTGATCGGGTTTTCAAGCGACCTGCTGACGCCATCTTAGCAGGGTGGGCCTTCACCCTAACCGGAAGCCAGACTTTCAACGTTGGACACATGCCCACCCCCCTCCGCCTGCTCCCCTCTGGACTTCTTTCAGGAAACAGTAATGGATTTTACCTTTGAATGTATGCCACATGACAGACTGACGTAATTGCAAAAAAAAAGTGCGCTGCAGTGCATTCGGGGGCAGCCTGGATAAGGACATTTATGACATTATGCCGGAAACAAAGATTTGCCACGAAAACTGCTTTTTAGCTGCGTACCAGTGTCAGAAAGAAAGGCTCAATTAACGCAACAACTGCCGATATCGAAAAATGGCCGTACATCAGTGGCAGCGTCCAGGCGTTTCGTCAAAGCCTCGCCCAGATTCAATCGTCGTAATATTTTTTTCGAGTTCGAAGGTCTGGCAGTTGAGCCCAATTTTGCTTTCTTATCTACTCTGGGTGTTCGGATGTCGCGGACTGCGCTGAGAATGAATTCTTTACTTTTAGTACATTTTCCGTCCTCTGGTTTTATAGACATATTTGACACATATATTTATCGTCCAAAAACGCCCACTGTTTTCCACCCCAGAATTTTTAAAATCACATTATTTTTTTGGCTACGTGTGATATATTTTAGGTTTTACAATAATTCTAAAAACGTAGACGTGTTTCATTGTTTTCTTTAGTTCGCGAACGTACCTTTTTAGCAACAGCTGTGTGCAAAAGTGTACGGTTAGGAAAACCTGTATGTATGTTCTTTTTCTTCTAATGTTGTTTAATTGCTGGTGCGCGCTCGCGATGTCGGTGTAGGTATGGCGACCTCGACTCGGTTCAGGTGAAAATACGCCAACGCGCCTACTGGATTTATGTTATAATATTCTAGCACTTATGGTACGGTACAGCCTAGAAACTGAAGGGGAAGCTCCGCCACTGAATTTTCAAAGTGAAACGGCATCACTACCCCACTCAGTGCAATTGTGCACATTCGTTTCTAAAAGTAATAAAACGTCGGCCAAATCGTTTCTGCACAAAATGCTCATCACAAAAAAAAAAATATTGTTGCTTGCAAGCAAATGTCCATTAAACCAAATTTTAATGACCGCGGTACTCAGCTCACTAATTAATACAGGGGGACTTACATTTTGGATTTTATTTAAAGTATTATGAAATCAAGTTTGGGCTGCGGTATAATATTTTAGAATGGGATTTTACTAATCGCACATTATTAAGTGGGCCAATAGAAAACCGGTACACGAGTGTCGATATCCAAAAGAAAGCTTTTCGACATGAAAACGTGAACATAAAGCGGATTATTTTTTACCTATTTTCCTTCGGAAGCTCTCCGCGTTTTCGAGCATTCGCTACTCCCAAGCATGTCAGCCAAATCCAGATCACGATTCGGACATTAGATACTGCGCCATTCGGACGATTGCGCTCGTCAACCATTAATCCATCGACGAATATTCAAAGTCACCTTCGTGGCCAATTAGTGCCGTGACGGCATTTATCATCATTTGCGAATGACGCTTGCTCCATGGTGTGCTTAAAAAAGCACCTTGGAAGCTTGGAGTAGTCGCATCCAGTACTCAAGCATTTCACAAACAACTGATTTTCATTTCGGTACGAAGTTGAGGAGGAAAACTAAGGAGGAAGAATTTGGAAACTCATTTTATGGTCCCTTTAAAGGTGTGGTTTTAGGTGCCAACTAACCAGGCATTTACGAAAATTAACAAATTAATTTAGAAAGATATAAGGCATATCTGAGGCATGTTACGGCGATCAAAAAAATATATTTCCGTTTTTCCGCGCTTCTAGGTTTCAGTTTTTTATCAAACGTAAACATTTTCGACAGAGGTCTGTCTGGTTAGGAAGAAATTGACATAGTTTTTGCGGACTCTAACCAAAGTTTTATTAAAAACACATAAACCCGATGTTTCGGGACCCGCTCGGTCCCTTGGTCACGGGTGATTGTAGCTAGGGGCGCGGTGGGGAAGTTGGCCAGGTGGTTGGCCTTGCTAAGGCTTACCCCAGAAGGCGCGAAGTCCAGACACGTACGCGCTCGGGAGAGTGCCCTTGGACCGGTTCACGTTCTTACTCGTTGTTTGGATAAACCAGGACTCTAGATGAAGGCGTTTCCTCCAATGTCTCTCGGTGGCCACGATCTGGGTCTCGTCGAGGGAGAAAGAGTGCCCCATTTTTTGCTCGTGCTCTGCCAGGGCGCTGGCCTCAGTGTCTTTCTTTCTCACGTCGTATTTGCGTCGTCAAATACGATCCGGGAAGTTTTTTCGTTTCCCCCACATAAGCGACCGGACCGCCTTCTGGAGCTGTGTCTCTCGAGCACATACTTCTCGTTCAATGGACGCTTCTACAAGCAAACGAGTGGAACTGCCATGGGAGCTGCGATCTCCGTTACCATGGAGAACCTCACCGATCGAGTACATCGAACAAAAAAATTACACCATCTTCCCGAGGGGAACTATGGGGTGATGCGGAGCATCGCGGATCCTTATTAACGGTGTTAGTAACGTTGTTAAGAACGTTGTTAACGTGCGTGTTATTACGTTGTTAACTTGGGTTGGTTACCACACATCGCGTGAACGTTGTTGGAAACTCCGCGATGCTCCGCATCACCCCATGGTTCCCCTCGGGAAGATGGTGTAATTTTTTAACGTACATCACGCAGTAGTGATCACACGAACGAGTGCCGGTACGAAACTCATCCAGATCGAAACGGGCGGGGGCGGCGGGGATCGAACCCAGGAGGTTCCCAGCGCAAGCTTTCGCTCCACGCTCCGAGCTGAGACGCGTTAGCCCACTCGGCCACTTCCTCCCCTGAACGCGCGCAGCGCGCTACCGCTGCTTATATTCACACTTGAAGGAGAGGAGACTAGAGGAGGAGAGTTGCGCATGCGCGCGCGGTGTGAGTAGAAGCGAACGCACGCGAAGTGCACGCAGCTGGTAGAGAGAGAGAGCGGAGAGAGTAACGCGCAGCTGTTGGAGAGAGGGAAGGAGGAGAGTTGCGCATGCGTAGTGTGAGTGCGGACTATGACGCCGCGGGACATAGACCCGAGCAAGAGATGCTCCGCATCTAAAAGCTCTTTCTTGCTTTAATCCAAAGCCCAAGACTTTCTTCCGGTATGTGGATGATTGTTTCTGCATCGTCGAAGCCAGTGAGGTTGAGCGCCTGTGCCAGTGTTTGAACTCCGTTGAACCGTCGATTCAGTTCACGGTGGAGCGAGAGACGGACGGCGTGCTCCCGTTTCTGGATGTGAGCGTCAAGAGAGCTTCTGACGCGCTCAACGTCGAGGTATACCGAAAACCTACGCACACCGGTAGATACCTGGACTTCGAGTCGTATCACCCCACATCGCACAAGGCCTCAGTGGTCAGCGCCCTTTCCCGACGGGCGCTGTCCGTGTGTTCTACGGAGGAGGCCCTACGAGAAGAAGTTAAGAAGATCAAAGCTGATCTAGTTAACAACGGTTACCCAAAGCGGTTCATTAACGACATATACAAACGCCTACGCCGCCCCCCTGGAACTCCGGCCTCGAGACCGTCTAATCGGATCTGTCTCCCATGTGTGAAGAGTGTGAGTGAGACCGTCGGACGCGTCATTCGGAAACACGGCATTGCCGTCTCCCACAAGCCCGTGTCTACCATCCGTCGGCGGCTTCCTCTCCCCAAAGACAGACCAAGAAGGGAAAGGGCTCAAGGTCTAGTGTACCGCGTTCCTTGCGCGGATTGCCCGGTCGCTTATGTGAGGGAAACGAAAAACTTCCCGGATCGTATTCGACGACGCAAATACGACGTGAGAAAAAAAAGACACTGAGGCCTGCGCCCTGGCAGAGCACGAGCAAAACACGGCACTCTTTCTCCCTCGACGAGACCCAGATCGTGGTCACCGAGAGACATTGGAGGAAACGCCTTCATCTAGAGCCCTGGTTTATCCAAACAACGAGTAAGAACGTGAACCGGTCCAAGGGCACTCTCCCGAGCGCGTACGTGTCAGGACTTAGCGCCCTCTGGGGTAAACCTTAGCAAGGCCAAACGCCCGGGCAACCTTCCACCCCCTCCCCCGCCGGTCCAAGGGAACTCTCCCGAGCGCGTACGTGTCTAGACTTCGCGCCCTCTGGGGTAAGCCTTAGCAAGGCCAACCACCTGGGCAACTTCCCCACCTCGCCCCTGCCTACAGTCACCCGTGACCAAGGGACCGAGCGGGTCCCAAAACGTCGGGTTTATGTGCCTTTAATAAAACTTTGGTTAGAGTCCGCAAAAACTATGTCAGTTTTTTTATCAAATGGCATCGTTCCTTTAGCAGTGCCCATATTTTGGTGGTCGTTTCAACGGTCACTTAAGTTCGAGATATACCCAATCAACAAAATCCGCAAGTACTTTCCCGGGCCAACCAATATTAACGGAATTGACGAGAACACCAACGATAATATACTTTCTATGAGGTGAAATCAATCCCTCAAAGTATTGAATTACCGGAATGTGTGACGAAATGCATATTTGATCAATTTGTCGCAACTTCGTGCGCCTCAGAAAGGGTCTGTAAGTTCACTTTCCTGTAGAACACAAAGACATCCAACTACGGCAAACATTAAAAGGATCACAACGAATGACAAAGCTCAAAATACGATTACGCGCACGCCTACAAAAAAACACGCACACACACACACAGAATCTTTCTTTTTCACTTTGTTTTTTTCTTTATCTCTAAGTACAGTCTAATCTTTGTCATTTTCTAGCATCCTTCTATTTTTTGCTATGTATTATTTTTAACCTAAATATTGTTCCTGTGCACATCAAACTTATTTATAGACCTTATGATCTTCTAAGCTTTGTCATTCTCTAGCATCCCTCTATTCTTCGTTCTGTAGAAAAGTAAACGCAGAGACCTTAGCTTAGAAGTGGAAGCGTTTCCTGACTCAGACCTTTCGTGCTTAACGCCGGTCATTTAAAAAGTCATTGAAGACATTACGTAACAATATCTATGCCGCGTTGCTTGATTGCCGCGTATGAAGTGTGTGTCTGTCATAGGGTCTCCTAGGCTATGAAAAACAAATCAGATATCCCGAACTTGTAGGATATCATCGTTAGGAGGGGCAATGTTGTTCTAGTTTCAAGGTAAACAAGTTTAAAAAAAAAACGGTAACTCATAGATAATAAAACAAGTGCGCCCTGTTTCCCTTGGGCGATCTTGAGAATTCAACACGCGTCATAACGCGAGCGTAATGCAATACACGCACGCGCGATAGTTGTCGCCTGCATGAGTGCGCAGAGGGCTTATCGTCTTTATTTCAGGTGTTGTGATGTTTTCATCTTAACGATGGTTGACATCAGTATTCACCGGACGTAAATGTTCTTAAAAACAATTCCATCACGGCACTCGCGAATGCCTTAGATGAACAAAGGGTCTGCTTTTGCTAAAGTGTTACAAATAATTGCCCTTGGTAGGGATCTCTAGCAACCGTGCCAGCTGTACCACTGGAGCGAACGAAAAGAAGCCGAGGCGCCCGAGAGGAGAGCACGTGACACGAGCTTCGCGACTCGGCGACCGAGCGGACCGGAGGCTAGATTGGACGATGTTTTCTACTGTTTCGGTTTTCTTGTAAATATTGTATATAAAAATATGTTGAGTGCCACTTGACTGGTACCCACATAACTGGTGACCCGGACGTCCGCACGAAAGGAATTTGAGCATATGCTCCAGCTCGAAATCGTACGCCCGTCTTCCAGCCCCTGGTCGTCCGCTCTGCACGTGGTGCCCAAGAAAAGCGGTGATTGGCGAGCATGCGGCGATTATAGGGCTCTTAACACAGCTACGATTCTGGACCGGTATCCACTCCCAAACGTTCAAGACTGCACTGCCTACTTGAAAGACACTACCATTTACTCAAAGATAGACCTCATAAAAGCTTACCATCAGATCCCTCTCGAACGTGCAGACGTTCCCAAGACGGCAATAACAGCACCTTTCGGTCTCTTCGAGTTTGTCACGATGCCATTTGGTCTACGTAATGCGGCCCAAACCTTTCAACGATTTATTGAACATGTCCTCCGCGGTTTATCTTTCTGTTTTGCCTAACTTGACGACCTCCTCGTAGCAAGCAGAAACCCGGAGGAACATAAGAACCACCTGATCACGCTGTTCGACAGGCTGCGAGAGTATGGCATCGTCATTAACGTTGATAAATGCCAGTTTGAAGTACCGGAGCTAACATTCCTTGGTCACCACATTGACTCTCAAGGTATCCGGCCACTTCCAGACAAGGTTAAAGTTATCACTGATCGTACACAGCCTACAACAAAGCGTGCCCTCCGGCGATTCGTAGGGTTGATAAATTTTTACAGGCGTTTCTTTCCCTACTGCGCCAACCTTCTACAGCCGTTAGAGGCACTGCTTTCTATCTCCAAAGGTGAGAAGTCAAAATTACCATGGTCCCCGGAGGCAATGCTTGCGTTTGAGGACGTGAAGAAAGAGCTCAAGAATGCCACACTCCTCGTGCATCCGTCACTAGATGCCCCAACGTGCCTCATGGTCGACGCCTCGGACATCTCTGTCGAAGGAGTGTTGCAACAGAAGATCGGTGATGTATGGTCTCCCATATCGTTCTTCTCACGTACACTTCAAGATTCCGAGAGGAAGCCCATACAAAAATGGTCTATGGACGTTTATGGAAAATCCTATGGTGAACTATCACCTTCTATAGCCCTCTATGGTCAGCCATAAGAAACCATAAAACACGCTATAGACACCTATAGAAAAATCAATGTCTTCAAAGCTATAGAATCTTGACCATTCTGACTTCTATAGCTGGCTAAAGAATAATTTATGGCTATGCAGCTATAGACTCGCGACTATTCAATATCCTCTAGTGAGCTATAGAAGCATGTATGTCCTTAATGCTACAGATTCGCGACTATTGCATGTGCTTTAGCCGGCTATAGAGTGGTGTATGTCCTTAAATCTATAGACTCGCGACCATTGAATTTTCTTTAGCCGTCTCTATAGTGTTTTATGTCACCAAAGCTATAGGCCTCCGACCTTTTAATGTGCTTTAGCCGGCTATAGAGCGGTGTATGTCCCTAAATCTATAGACCCGCGACCATTGAATTTTCTTTAGCCGTCTCTATAGTGTTTTATGTCACCAAAGCTGTAGGCCTCCGACCTTTCAATGTGCTTTAGCCGCCTATAGAGTGGTGTATGTCCCTAAACCTATAGAATCGCGACCAATGAATTTTCTTTAGCCGACTCAATAGTGGTCTATGTCACCAAAGCCATAGCCTCCAACCTTTCAATGTGCTTTAGCCGGCTATAGAGGGATGTATGTCTCTCGAGCTACAGACTCGTGACCATCCAATTTTTTTTAGCCGGCTCAATGGTGTTTTATATTGCTTAGGCTATAGGCCCGCGACCTTTTCTCTTTTACTGCAGATGTAGGAAAGTGGAAGACAGTCATTCATGCACTCGATCGGGGCGAGAATTTTCTTAAGCCAGGTTAACGGGCCGTACGTCGCCGCGGCTATACGCCCGCGATCACAATAGCGCCCTTAGCTGCCTATAGGACTATTGCAGTTTTGCCGGCTGCTTTCCCTGCGCATTGCCTTATTTCGGCGTCGACGTAATGTCAATCTTCCGTTTTTTTAGCTTTAATTACTTGTCTTTTCCAGTGTATTTTGTAAATATGTATTTCGTAGCGCGCCTTCTACTTTGTCCGTGTCCCTGCCATGTTTGTATTTCTTTCTGCCTGCTGTATTAAATATATTTAATGTTTTTTGTGTATATTTCGTCGTTCTCGACGTGGCGTCAACGAACATAAAGCCGCTGCTTACGCCACTCTACTCTTGTCACGACGGTCTGTCGCGCTATAAAGTCGTCTATTGGACTCGAATAAAGTCTCGAGAGGGCTGTTTCGAATTCCGGTGCACATGTCATCAGTGTAGGTAGAGCAACGACGGTGCACTCGCGACGCGACAGCCGACTGCGCCTCGATCTAGCCGGCCGCGCTCGCTCTGTGGAAATGTAAGCTTGGGACTCTCGAGCAGCGTTAGCTTACTGAAGATGCAAGACGCTACTTTGTCGTCGCGAATCCTTTGCCCTTCGAATGGCTGCGAAGCCGTTCCAGCTCCCGGCGTTGCCTACGCAGCGTCATCCCAACAACCGTTCGCACAGCATCGGAACCTTCCGTCTGCGAGCGCCGGCGGCTCGTCGTCGCAGGGATCATGTTCGCGGGCGTTCATGTTCGCGGGGGTACATAAAATGCTCCCATTCAAGTCGCGACGATAAATCGTCGGCGTTCGCAGATTGCCAATAGGCTCCAGAAAGATTGCGATGCTGCGCGGGCGGTCGCTGACAGGCGCTGCTGCCTAGGGTACGCCGAGCACTGGAACGTTTTCGCCGGCGTTCGCAGGGCAAAGATTCTCAACGACAAAGCAGCGTCCTGCATCATCAGCAAGCTAACGCTGCTCGAGAGTCCGACGCTCACATTTTATCAGAGCGAACGCGGACAGCCAGATCGAGGCCCAGTCGTCTCTCGCTTCGCGATTGCTGCGTCGTTGCTCAGACTAAACAATTGACACAGTTCTCTCGAGACTTCATGAGCGTTAAATAGACGCGTCTATAGCGTGATAGAGTGTCGTGAAAACAGAAAAGCTCACCCCGGCAGGGGCGTAAGCAGCGGTGCAATGTCCGTCGACGCCAGTGTCGAGAACGGCGAAATATACACAAAGACACAAGTTAAGAGCCGCTGTGGCTAATTTTTCTTCTTTTTCTTTAAATTATGAGACATTAAAGTCGTTGGAGCTTCTTGGAGCACACAGCCCCACCATGTGTCATCGTGGTGCGCAGAGATTGTAATTGATGACAGTGCTATAGACTGAACTCACAGATGAAGAACGTATTACGGCAAATTTTTTTTTTAAACCATGCAATCATAAATGCCGCAACGATGCAAAGATTCCCAAAATTGAAGTTCAAAAATGCAAACAGGATAGTGAAAAAAAATATATATAAATATATTTATTTATTTATTTGTGGACATCCTGCGCAAAAAAAGCATTCGCCATTAATTCTTCATTTTAAATTATAATGTGGGTTACATGGCGTAAAATATGGTTTCTTCAAACCTGCCCCGTTTTGGGTCACTTCTGGGAAGTGCAGCTTTGGAAGTCCAAAAGCTGGCCTTCATGGAGCTGTCCTGTTCACTCGGTAGTGACAGCAGAGTAGACGCTATGCGTGGTTGAGGCCAATCGAGTCTCCGGTTAGGGTCACGTGACAACAGTCTCGAAGCTGGTGATACGCTGAACACGGCACCTGCCTTAAGCCCAAGGCCACACATAGCATCCACTGCACTATCAACCTTGGGTCGAACTGTCAACAGGATATAAGTGACACATTCTCTCGTTGTGTTCATTGTTGGTATGCCCCTGAAGATTAGTCTTTGTGGTCGCACCCCCGTTCTGGCCTTGAAGGAGCTCTGCTTTTCAACTCCTCTGTTTTCTCTCTCTCCCTAAGTTGAAAGCATTTTAGAAGGTGCGCACTCGGCGGACCAATTAACGATCGACTTTTCATCGCTTAACTCCGCTCTCTGTGCGCGTGTAACGGAAGGAGCGTGATCACGTGGTTTGACGGATGACGCATTAGCCGTTGCCAATCTCGGAATGCCTGCTTGCGGACCTAGTTTCGCGTGTCGTGCGGCCCGCGGGGCTGCGGTGAATTTCGCTTCCATGGTAAAGGGTATCTCGGTCGAAAAGTCCTACCCGTATGTCGGCAACAAGCGATTTCTTCAAAGAAGCTCAAGACATTCTTGTGATACGTTCAGTGTTCGGTTCGGCAAATGACAGCTTGTGCTACATTGTGGTGAATCTTCACGGACCCCTTCCTTCTCGGTTTTGTGTTTGAGTGGTTTTTCTGCTGTGCCCGTGTCGACAATCTCGGATTACATCTGTCAAGTTCGGTATTTTCAACGTAAGTGCGCTGCAACCTACTCGCCGATAATTGACCGTTCTGTAGTGTCTATCTCCTGGCAGTGCCTATCTTCTGACAGCTGGGAGAAAATAATTTCCCCGAAATTCTACCGCAGTCGCCTGCCTTTAGCTGTCTGAAATCATGTGAAAATTACAGTTAGAATACTGACTTTCTTATTCTCCCTGCGTTTTGTGAAACCACGTTTCATTGACACCTTTTCGTGGATACACGTTTCCTGGACACACGTTTAGTCGACACTCGTTACGCGAATTGCACGCTCACCGATTCAGCCCACCCGTTCACGCCACTTCTTGGCGTGTCTGCAGCAACTCATTACCGAAAAAAAAGACATTTTGAGTTGTTTATAAACATCACGTGTTGATGAAACGATCTGTCGATGAAACGTCGTTCGATGAACTGATGGCAGCGACAATGAGTGGCGACTGGCAGTTGAATTTCGGGGGGGGGGGGGGGGGGGAATTCGGCCGGCTGCCGGGAGACTAGACACTACCCAGGAATTGCCTTCGGTTCTTGTTTGCTTTGCAATATTCTCAGTTGTATAACAGCTTAGTAATACCTCTTTACATATTACATATTGCTTTGTTTGTGCTTGTCTACAGGATGGGCTGTGTGTAATAAACTTCTAGGAGATTTGAAAACAATTCCTTGTGTCTGTTTACCTGTGATTTTTCAAACACCTGGGTGAGTGCATTTGCTTTTTGTTGTTTGTTTTTTTGTTGAAATGTTAGCTCTCTGTTTTATATGGGGTTATGAAGTTCGACATGTCTTACAAGGTTTTTTGTTTAAAGATGTACAGTGACAACAAATAATTTGTTTCACATTTCATGCGATTGCGGTAAAAAGAAAAACAGGCAGCTATAGCACGATGGTAAAGAGACCCATAAGACGAGCTCTAGAAGAAGCTATAGCAAACCATACAAAGAGCAATAGGCGGCTAAAGAAACCATAGGAAAAGCCATAGGCTGCTATAGCACGGTGTCTAAAAAGATCCATAGAGTAAGCCATAGAGATCTCTATAGCAGACTATACAAGAAGCTATAGGCGGCTAAACGAACCATAGGAAATTCCATAGGCAGCTCTAGCACGATTGGTATATAGAACCATAGGACGAACTATAGAATGAGCTATAGCGGACCATACAAAGAGCAACAGGCGGCTAAAGAAACCATAGGAAAAGCCATAGGCAGCTATAGCACGGTGTCTAAAAAGATCCATAGAGTAAGCCATAGAGATCTCTATAACACACCATACAAGTAGCTAAAGGCGGCTAAAGGAACCATAGGAAATACCATAGGCAGCTGTAGCACGATGGCTATAGAGAACCATAGGACAAACTATAGAATGAGCTATAGCGGACCATACAAAGAGCAATAGGCGGCTAAAGACACCATAGGAAAAGCCATTAGCAGCTATAGCGCGGCGTCTAAAAAGATCCATAAAGTAAGCCACAGAGATCTCTATAGCAGACCTTACAAGAAGCTATAGACGGCCAAAGAAACCAAAAGAAAAGCCATATGCGGCTATAGCATCCTTTCTAAAGAGACCCATAGATTAAACCATACAAAATTTGATGGCAAAATTTCTATTGAAAAAGCTATAGACAACCATAGGGGAGGCCATAGGGAAAGCTTTAGACTGCCATAGAAGCGGCTATAGCTAATTGGGCCAATTTGCTATAGCCGGCTATACAAAGGATTTTCTATAGCCAACCATAGACCATTTTTGTATGGGAGTACAGCGCCTTCGGAAGAGAGCTGCTTGCGGCTTACTTAGCCGTCAAATACTTTCGACACTTCCTCGAAGGACGTACCTTCTTCATCGCCACAGACCACAAACCGCTGGTCTATGCCATGCAGTCATCACACAAGAACCATTCCCCACGTGAACTGCGACATCTTTCATTCAGAGCGGAATTTACTTCCGACGTCCTCCACGTGAAAGGAAAAAAAAAACACCGTCTCAGACACATCTTCACGCATAGAGCTGAATGTTTTCAACACAGAAAAAGAACAGTTCACCTACACTGACCTGGCAGCGGCTCAAGCTCAGGACGAATAATTTGAATCCCTCAGGAAGACCGGCACGTCCCTCGTCCTTCAAAACGTTACCCTCTCCGATTATGGCATCAGCTTAGTATGGGATACATCGACAGGAAAACCCCGACCCTATGTTCCGCGACAACTACGTCATGCGGTGTGCACCTCACTTCACTCCTCATGCCACCCAGGCATACGCGCGACACAAGAGCTTGTAACGAACCGTTTCGTATGGCCCAAAATCAACGCCGACATTCGGGACTGCGTTCGCTCTTGTATAGCCTGCCAGAAGTCGAAGGTGAAACGCCACACGCACACACTACTCGGAAAGTTTCCCCTACCATCCTCATGCTTTGAGAACGTCCACCTGGACATTGTTGGCCCGCTTCCAACTTCACGGAATTTCACGTACTTGTTGACCTGTGTGGACAGAGTTTCTCGCTGGCCAGAGGTGATGCCTCTATGCTCCGTTTCACCTTATGTTGTGCCGCAGCGAAGGCTAGAAGCGTGAGCTCATAATGTAGGCAGCAGTCCTTAGTGCACGAGAGCTTGTGCCGCCAAGACGAGCCCTAGAGCAAGGAGCTCGCGCTTGTAGCCTTCCCTGCGGTACATCATAGGGGAAAACAGAGTATAGAAAACATCACCGCGAAAACAGTGGCTCGAGCTTTCGTTTTCACCTGGGTCAGCCGCTTCGACGTGACTGCCACGGTCACCACCGATCGCGGCCGCCAGTTCGAGTTCGCACTGTTCCACGGGCTAACATCTCTTCTAGGCTCAATACGGACGCGTACAACAGCATACCACACTGCTGTAAACGGCCTCGTCGAGCGACTCCACAGACAGCTGAAGTCTGTGCTCCGAGCACAGCCACTCCCCGACGCGTGTGTCGACAACCTACCGGTTGTGTTGCTCGGACTATGTTCAACTCCAAAACCAGGATTGGGTTGTACCGTCGCAGAACTCGTGTGCGGTTCTCCTCTTCGTCTACCTAGTGACATGGTCGAACCATCAACGGCACAAGGTTAATAGATCCAACCTCTTATGTCCAACGACTCCGAGAAGCAATGAGCTCCTTACGCCCAGTACAAACACGAAAACCTAGTTCTCGGCAAGTCTTCATTCACAACTGCTCTCGCCCAGTCTTCACATGTATTTGTCCGTCCTAGATGCGGTCAAAAAGCCCCTCAGACCTCTCTACGATGGTTCATATCTCGTCCTAGCCAGAACACCAAAGTTTTACACAGTACTCATACAGGGACGTCGAGATACAGTTTCATTGGGTCGCCTAAAACCCGCTTTCACCGCCGCTCTCGAGAGTGCTACCACTCCGGCGTCCCAGAACAATTTCCCCACCCACACTACATTTGCGACGCAAGTGGCCACGGCCACTTGTATAAGGGGGGGGGGGGGGGGTGGGCATCTGTAGCAGCCGTGCCAGCTGTACCACTGGAGCGAAAGAAAAGAAGCCGAGGCGCACGAGAGGAGAGCACGAGACACGAGCTTTGCGATTCGGCGACCGATCGGACCGGCGGACTTCGTCTCACCCTAGCATGGACTAACCGCAAAGGCTGTGCTAGCGCGAGCGGCCAGCCTTGACTGCCTTGACTAGAGCACTTGCTGCACGAGCGCTCGTGCAGCCGCCGCGGCTTCATTCAAAACGACTAGCTCGCGCTTTTAGCACGAGCGGCTAACAATAGTCTATACTAAGGTGACACGTTATAGATCGGACGATGTTTTCTACTGTTTCGGTTTTCTTGTAAATGTTGTATATAAAAATATGTTGAGTGCCACCTGACTGGTGCCCACAGATCTATCTGTTGCACATGACAAACCACACACCCTGAAGGGCGTACTTTGGCTCATAGAGAAATTTCGTTCTTCTCAATTATCGTTTGATCCAGGTAACGTCATGTTCTTAAAATGCACGCTCTAACCAATCCGCCAGGGTAACATTTTCACAGAGTTTGATCTTACTACTAAGCAGTATTTATTTTCCCGGGTCGACAAGCACGGTGTTCTTTTCTGTGGAACGCCCTGTACATCTAGCGTGCATTCACCTTATAAAATCGTGCAGTATGTCGAGTAATTGATATATTTAAAAAAAGAAAATTCTCTCCCCACTTCAATTTATTATTTTACTTTTGAATCGCTGTTTTTTGCAAAGTACAGCTGGCACCTGTTATGAACGGCCAATTAAAGCGAGTTTTAAAGAACTGAAAGAAACAAGCTGTATAATCATAGTTGCAGTGACGTTTCTTCGTACTGATGAGCTGGTGTTTGTCTGCTCAGCAACGGTACGAGGAAGAAACTAACCGCAGTACAATTTAAGTATTGGTAAAGACCTACGCTTCATTTCGACTAAGGAAAATGCGGCAAGTTCCAGAATGGCTTTGCTAAATGACGTGCATAGGAATGCCAATGAGAGGGCTGCTCTGCAAATGTCCTACATTTCCGAATCAGCCGAGACCGGAGAAGATAGAAATGCAATTGCAGTTAACAGTTACCACTGGCTTGCTAGGCTCAAAACGTACACCTGGGTTTTACCTTTGCTCTACAGTTACTTCTGGATCATGGCGGCATATTCGCTGCTTCAACCGTTCTTTCCTGCACTGGTAAGTTGCTTGACGACTCCTCTCTTTTCCGGTGTCGACGTTGTTAGGTTGCCTTAATATGAACTCTTAAACTTGACCTTCCGCTGTATGAGCAACATGATGGGGGTGCACTGGATAAATGCATGCATTTCTGTCTCGTTATTATAAACGGCTCACACTATGGACGATTTGGGGGAGGGGGGGAGGGTAGGTTCATATTAACGGAACATTAGGGTACACATCGCGACACTGTTAGCGCGAACACGACATCGGCGTATTTTCGCATTTTACTTCTAAATAGAATCAGCGAGCACGAAATTGTATCGCTTAGATTATAGAACTAAATGAGATCTTTCCGTAGCACTAATGACTTGGATGACAACCCTTGGTTTCAAAGAGAAAAACTGGAAAAACCGGTGATCGCTTGTTCGCGCTAACAGTGTCGCGCTCTGTACACGCTTTTAGAGTTGTTTTTATATGAGCCAGACTCTGTGACCCTCACACCACGCGTACGTAAAGACGACTTAAATCCACTTATCCAAAGGATCCTGTGTGTGTATCGATTCCTTTGTGGAGTGTAATAACTGTGCTTTCTTGACTTTAAGGGCTCAGTCAACCAGGTTCTTCTAAGCCAAAAAGCCGGTGTGTGAAGGGTAGATTGGGAGAGGATTATTACGGGATACGCGCTGAACAGACAACAATCAGTGCGGCGCTCTAAAGTATATATAGCGTAGCGTCAGCATTACTGTTCACTCATCACTTCAAACATTTAAAGGAAAGACCGCAGAGAGAAGTCATTTCAGTCCTTTTTATTTGCCCTTTTCTTCTGGGAGCATAATAGCAACTGCCTCTGTAGTGTTGTCAATTGTTTTTTCCCCTTTCAGCTTTTCTACACTCTCTTTTATAAATACGTGAAAACATGAAACATATAGCATAGAACACAAAACATACTGGACACTAATTTCATTTGCAGGAGGCTGAACTATTCGCGAGACGCCTCGAAGATAGATCATCAACATCATTCATTTTCCTTAAGAGAACCTGGGCCAGGGGCTGCCCCAGGTGGCACAGAGTTCTGGGCCAAAATGTGGATTCTGGCTGGGAGTTTAGGGCAAAGCCCGAAGAATCCAAAGTAGAGCAAAACCTGAGCTTCCTTGGCAAGAGTCTGGGTATTTTGGCCCTAATTCGCCAAACAAGTCCCAAACTTGGGCTTCACTGCCTCGTAGCTCGGCTGTCATCTGGCATCTTAGCGCCTAAATCGCCTGACAAATGCCAGAGTTCGGCTTACTGCCCGATACTTCGGCTGATATTTGGCATTCATGGACCAAAATTGTCAAACAAAAGCCAAAGTTAGGCTAAACTTTTTGATAGTTCGACTCTCATCTGGAATTCGGCCCAAAATCGCCACAGATGTGCCAGAATTAAGCTTACTGCCTTGTAGTTCGGCTGAAATCTGGCATCTTTGGGCCCGAGTCACCAAAGAAGTGCCAAAGTTAGGCTTCGCTTCCTGATAGTTCGGCTGTCATCTGGCAGCTACGGGCCAATGTCGCCAAACAAGTGCCAGAACTAGGCATACTGCCTTGCAGTGCGGCTGATCAGGTATGGATGTACGCCGGTGGTCTGCAACTTAATTTAACAGAAATCGAAGTTTTATTCTGCTCGCAACTTTTGATTTTATTTTGGTTGTTTCTTGATTTCTCCAGGCCAAAGGTAGGCTGAATGTTTTGCCGCGGCTGAATCAAGCTTTGCAAACGCAGATTTTGCCGGATTGTTGCGTTCGCGCGTCGGTACACACGCCAATATCGGGACGCGCAGTGAGAATGGTTTGACGTTGCAGAAGCTGGTACCGTCCAGCAAGCGCTGCGCGAGACTGATGTGCGCAAGTCTCCTCAACTAATATCATTATTAGGCGGCGCATTGCAAGAGCGAGTGCAGCTCTGTGCGTGTCTTCCATTGCGATTTGGCGCTGTCAAATCCTAGCGATAACAAAAAGCGAGAGCGACTGTGGCTCTGTGGTAATGCGCCCGCTTCACACTCGGGGGAACTAAAATACAATGGTGGCGGGGATGATTTTTTTTAAAGTTAATTTGAAGCATTTGACACCATAAACCCAGACACTCCTTTCCCTCACAATCTTTCACTCCTCCCTTCCCCCCCGCGCCCCCGCCTCCCCCCCCCCCCTAACCAAAGGTGACATTCCAATCCGCGGGAAGGAGGCATTGAATGTCCTCTCTTTCAGTAAAAGATGCAGGGGAGCTTAGCTACATTGCTCGTGCCCCTTCGACCTCGCCTTTTGCTAAGCCTCCCCATCTGCTCTTGAGTCTTCGTGTGGCTGTCAGCGAGCGCGACGGCCGCCTTAAGCAAATCAGAAGAATGGAGCGAAACGCGTGACCTCGCTCCGTAGGACGTGTAGTACAAAATCGCTTAGACGAAAATTTTTCACGTGACTCTCTCTGTCGCGCTGATGGGATCTCTGGGGCTGTTGTTTGCGCCGTTTGCCAAGTTATATAAATATTTTGAAAGTGGAGACACATAAGGGACGATACAGAGAGGACAATCTTTCAACTTCAACAACATTTATTTTCGGCTTCAATCTCAAATCCCGCCCGCTCCGTGGAGTACGGGAAAGGGAAATCTTGGGGGAAGTAGAGGAAACGCAGGAAGTGAGGAGGCTGCGAAACGAGGAAGGGAGAGTAGGGAAGGGGGCCCGCTCGACAGGAGGTGCGGGATAACGGAATTAAAGGAAAGGCCGCTCCTGCCGGTGACCCTGTCGACTTGCCTAGTCTGTCAGTGTTCGGCTTCCACTGTGGGACTCAGAAAGATAATCCCCTTCCTTGAGAGCAAAATGGAAGGGGTGCTTATGTTTTGCGGGCTTGTCGCCATCCGATAGGTCTCAAATATTTCTTTCCCGACTCGCTCGCAGTGGCCTCCCATGGCTGTCGTGCCGGCGAAATTATGAGCGCAGCAGCGACATTTTCTCCTGTGAAGGCCGATCGGGTGCTGAGAATCCGAAGCAGCTCTTTCGGCGTCCATTAGATGTTCTCGGAGACGGTAGTTGAGGCATCGCTCCGCTTGCCCGATGTACCTGGCCCCGCAGGACTGGGGCATCGCGTACACTTTCTCCGTCATGCAGGCGGTAAACTTGCTTGCGTGTTTTTTGGTGCAGCTGGGTTATGAGGGTCCCTCTCTGCTGACGGCCCTGCACATGTCGCCGAGCCTTGATTTGCATGTGAACACCACTTTTGTGTCGTGTTTTGAGGCGTGAGCTTTGAGGCGGTGAGATGTTGTGTGGATGTATGGAACACAGGCTGGTCTTCTGGTGACGGGTGAAGTCTCGGCGGTTGGCCTGGCCCGGGAGTTTGTAGCCAATTTTTGCGAGGTAGCCAGAAACAAATCTGCACAGTAGCCTGCCCTTCGAAGCCGTGAGCACTCTTGGCTTAGGCTGGCCTCCCGTCTAAAAGCTGTCGCCTCAAAATACGAGACAAAAGTGCTTTTCACGTGCAAATCGAGACTCGGCGACATGTGTTGGGCCGTCAACAGAGAGGGACACTCACAACCCAGATGCACCAAAAAACACGCAAGCAAGGTCACCACCTGCATGACGGAGAAAAGATGCGCGGTTCCCCAGTTCTGCGGGGCCAGGTAAATCGGGCAAACGGGGCGATGCCTCAACGACCGACTCCGAGAACATCAAATGGACACCGAAAGAGCTGCTTCGGATTCCCAGCACCCGATCGTCATTCACGAGAGAAAGTGTCCAGGCTACGCTCCTAAATTCGCCGGCAAGACAGCCATGGGAGGCCACTGCGAGCGAGTCGGGACAGAAATATTTGAGGCCTATCGGATGGCAACAAGCCCGCAAAACATAAGCACCCCTTCCATTTCGCTCTCAAGAAAGGAGATTATCTTTCTGAGGCCCACAATCGAAGCCGAACGCTGACAGACTAGGCAAGACGACAAGGTCACTGGCAGAAGCGGCCTTTCCTCTCATTCCGTTATCCCGCACCTCCTGTCCGAGCGGGCCCCTTCCCTTCTCTCCCTTCCTCCTTTGGCAACCTCCTCACTCCCTCCGATTCCTCTCCTTCCCCCAAGATTTCCCTTTCCCGTACTCCACGGAGCGGGCGGGATTCGAGCTTGAAGCCAAAAATAAATGTTGTTGAAGTTGAAAGATTGTCCTGTCTGTATCATCCCTTATGCGTCTCCACTTTCTAAATGTTTAAAAGCACCAACATGCTCAAATAGTACAAGTTATAGAAATAGGCGGGCCGCGTAAATCCGGTTTCCGAAATAGACTCTTCAGTGTTCTGTTGTTTTCGTGCGTTGCAGACGCGGCCGTGCTTTTTGGTTGTAAACGGCCGGAATGTGTTCGTGGAATTCTTCTGTTGTGTTTGTTGGACGCGCTTCGACAAACACTGCTCCTCGCCGACGACAAAACGTCAGTTGAATGTGCGCAACCTTCTGTCTCGAGTGTATTTTCTGGCTGCCCAAGTCGGATTATGCAACTAATAAGGATTACATGATATCGCTTTTATTAGTAAGTACACTGCAAGTATGCTTCTGATAGTTTATCTGCTTTCTTCTCAATCTTCGCGGTTTTTTTGTGTTTTAATTTGTGAGTTTTGCTTGGCATGTAATTAGTGTTAATTATATTTTATCCTTTGCTGTTCATTTTACAGAGACGTATGACCTTTCTAAATATGTCGAGAATACGTCTTGTGGAATGATAGTGATTTACTAAACTTCTGGGAGCGTTCGAGAAAATTTCGTTCGTCCGTGTATGTTATTGATATGCGACAAATGATATGCAACGTCCTACACAACACAGACTTGCATGACGTGCGGCCAATACGGAGCTGACGCATCGTAGAGTATTCGCACGATATTGCGCGAACACTAGACCGGGGCAAAACGACTGTACGGCAATACCTGCCTGATATTGAACGGTGGTGCAAAACTAGACATATGAGCGATGTTGGAACCGACTTTCAGCCGGTACTGGCACTACACTGCTGTTATAGGCAGGGTTTAAGCCGCACGTCCGGAGGCTTCCTGGCTCGTGACGACGACCATTCCCCGAAGTGAAGAACCCAGGGGTCCAGTGGAGGTGGGAGAATTGGTAACGAAACGAACGGTTTAATTACATGGTTGCGATACAGTCGTCAAATCCGAGAGAACAACCGGAGCAGCCTCACGCTCCGCCTTATATAGGGTCCGTTTCTTCCTCACTCTCCGCCAGGGCAGCAGGTGCGACGTAACAAACCGCCGCCAAGTGCGTTGCAGCAAAGACCGCTGCGTCGTAGCCAGAAGTGCGTCGTAGCCATGGTTCTCCACAGTTAGGCCATGCCTCTCTCCCCTTCCGGAGCGCACGAACCCACACGCACACACACACACGTCCCGTTGACGTCACGGACGCGTTGAGACTCGTTTTGGGCAGGCCGCGACAGGTGGGCGACGGTCCTGAACACGTCGGGACTCGTTTCGGGCAGGCCCCAACAGGTGGACGACAGTTCCGGACAGATCGTGACTCGTTTCCGCAGCGTTGAAACTCGGAAGAAGGTCGCCGAAGGTTCCATTCTTAACAGCCCCTCCGGGGCCAGGGAAACCTCGAAAGGCCGGTGGTACAATCGCTGGCCTGAAGAGGTGGGCTTAGAGTTGGCCTTGAGAAGACGCTGCAAGCACTAAAACAAACTCCCAAACCTCTTACAACGGAGGCATTAGCGGAAACGTCCTCACAACACCACGCCACACCGCAGTCAAACGCTCGGAATTCGCCAGAGACCCGCCAGACTGGATTACGGATTACCATAATTTGCCAAAACAATGCAAACTGACCCGCTGTCGCCAAAACAAAACTCATTTTTCCAAAGAGGTCACAATGAACAAAATACAAAAGACAAAAACTCTTCGCAATTTGTGAGGTCATTTTGGGGTTTTAACGAAGTGCCCCCACTTAGATCCTCATTCCCGTGGATGACGAAGACCTCTGAGATCATCCCTACTGTTTTTCGTGATGTCAGAAAAATCTGCTCAACCCATCGGCATTGCCGTTAAATTTGCCTTTCCTTTTTTTTACGCTGAAGTCATAGTGATCGATTTTCACGTGATTTCTAGACGTGAAAATGCGGTCCTTATAGCGCCGATAAAACAATCCGCCTTTTTCATGCCCTGTCACATTGGTCCTAGCAATATCCTGAGCTGTACCGCGAAACCCTGACACACTAGGGTCGCTCTTCTGCTCGACTGTCAAAGACACTCTGTCTACTCGTAGCAGAGGACCAAAGTTACGTGACGCCGGAGCTACGAGAGATCTTTCACTGATCCCGTCTTCCTCCGCTTTTTTCGCCGGCGCGTTGGGACGGCGTACGCCTTCTAGTGCTACGAGGTCAGGCTGTTCTACAACCTGGTCCCTCTCATCCCGGTTTTCTGCCTCCAATGGGGAGGGCTTGCTCGCCGTCAGCTGCCTCTGGCTCTGGATCACTCGTCAACAAAAGGGCGACCTGACGCGATTTGGACCTCGTACACGACTGAACTAGTCCTCCCAGTTGTTGACCCCTTTCGCGCAGCAGGAAATCTGACCGGTTAGAAAACAAATAAGGATACTCCAACGGGACTGTTTGCGAGACAGCCGCCTCGGTTACTAGCTCTCCGAACGGGCCAGTTATCCTTACTGTCGCCATAGGCAGACAGACACTGTGCTTTTCGAGCAGCTGCTTGATCCAAACTACCTTTCCAGTAAAATCGGAGGTCGTTACATACGACGGATTCACAACGTCCATCGTCGCTGCACTGTCCCGAAGCACCCTGCACGGCGTTCCGTTTACCTGGAGCTCGTGAAGATAGGGACGAAGAAGCTTCAGGTCCTTGTCACTACCGTTCACGTACGAGAACACAACCCGCGGTTTCTTACATCTGGCCGCTGTGTGTCCCGGCTCCTGACAGTTGTAGCACAGGAACGGCTTCCTTGCCTCGAACTGCCCTGTTGGGCTTTTCCGCGCCTCGTCTCCGTTCGAGTGTTCTGCGCTCTTTTCTGGGACCTTTTGTCCTGCTTCGGGCTTCTCGGGCCCGTTTTCTCGCGAGCAGTTTCCCAGTCGGAAGGTCTTGCGCTGATCGCTCCGGCCGGGTTCGCTTTCCTCTCCGCTCAGCTTTCTACGCGTTGCGTACTCTTCGGCTAGCTCAGCGGCCCTTTCGACAGAGTCGACTCCCACCCTATCCTGCACCCAGAGCTTGACTGACTGCGGAATGCTACGAAAGAACTGTTCGAGGCACACACACTCGACTACCTTGTCTCGGCTTTCGTACACTTCCTCGCTCTTCAACCATTCTATCAGGTTGGTTTTAAGCCCGTACGCGAATTCCGAGTAGCCCTCGCTGCTCTTTTTGGATGCGTTTCTAAACCTTTGACGGAACGCCTCGGCAGAAAGGCGGTACCGCTTCAAAAGGCTGGACTTCACCTTGTCGTAGTCGTCCGCGTCTCCAGCACTAAGGCGCGCGACAACCTCTGCAGCCTCACAGGGCAACAAAGTCAAAAGCCGTTGCGGCCACGTTTCTGGGGCGAAGCTCAACTTCTCACATCTCCTCTCAAAGTTAACTAAGAACAGGCCCACGTCTTCCCCAACTTTAAACGGCTGCAGCAGCTTCTTCATTTGATACGACTCGGTCTCACTTGCTCGTACCGGAGCCCCAACTCTACTGTTCTGCGAGTTTAATCGCTGTTGTTCAATTTCGAGCTCTAGCCTTTTCAGCGCTCGCTCCTCGGTCGCTGCAGCCCGCTCCTGTTCTCGTTCCTTTTTCGCTGCAGTCTGTTCCTCTCTCGCCGCAGCCTGTGCTCGTTCCTCTCTCGCTGCAGCCTGCTCCTGCGCTCGTTCCTCTCTTGCTGCAGCTTCACTCTTAGCGTTCTGAAGCAGTTCCCACGCAATTTTAATTTCCTCTGCTTCCGCGCTCTCTGAAATCGCTTTACTGATCTCAGATTTCTTCATCTTTTGCTCCACCTCCACACCCAATTCTTCACATAAACAGAGTATATCTGTTCTCAGTAACCTCATTAGATCCATGATCGCTGCTCTTTAGCTTTGGGTTTGTTCAAAACTTGTCGCGAGGTTGTACCAAAACCTAGCGCACGAGTCAAAACCTAAGGATTCCCAGCAGTTCAAAATTAATTACCCATAATCTGAAGCCTGGCGAATCTCAAAGCAAAGTCCAAACGCTCACCCACAGAAGCACGATGTCGCATGGTCCGATCCCAACCGCTGCCAACCAGTTGTTCGAGGCGGGGTTTAAGCCGCACGTCCGGAGGCTTCCTGGCTCGTGACGACGACCATTCCCCGAAGTGAAGAACCCAGGGGTCCAGTGGAGGTGGGAGAATTGGTAACGAAACGAACAGTTTAATTACATGGTTGCGATACAGTCGTCAAATCCGAGAGAACAACCGGAGCAGCCTCACGCTCCGCCTTATATAGGGTCCGTTTCTTCCTCACTCTCCGCCAGGGTAGCAGGTGCGACGTAGCAAACCGCCGTCAAGTGCGTTGCAGCAAAGACCGCCGCGTCGTAGCCAGAAGTGCGTCGTAGCCGTGGTTCTCCGCAGTTAGGCCATGCCTCTCTCCCCTTCCGGAGCGCACGAACCCACACGCACACACACACACGTCCCGTTGACGTCACGGACGCGTTGAGACTCGTTTTGGGCAGGCCGCGACAGGTGGGCGACGGTCCTGAACACGTCGGGACTCGATTCGGGCAGGCCCCAACAGGCGGACGACAGTTCCGGGCAGATCGTGACTCGTTTCCGTAGCGTTGAAACTCGGAAGAAGGTCGCCGAAGGTTCCATTCTTAACACTGCCAAGTAGATCCGTGCTGCTTGGGAACGGAGATGGTAAGATCTGGCCATCGTGCTTCCAACGCTTATTTAATTTAATTTTGTTTCTGGAGCGCGTGAAAGAGCACTTCTGTTGCACACCAGAGAAATTCCAAACTTCGGCAGGCCTCTGAGCTTTCTTTGGCAATTCTTTGGCACTCCAGTGTCTAGCCAGAGAAGAGCCAAACTTCGGCATGCCCAGAATTCTCAAGTTAGGATTTACTTCGGCAGTTATGGCTGAAGTCTGGCACTTACTTTGGCACAACTGTGGCGAACCAGAGAAAAGCCAAACTTTGGCTTATCCGAAATTCCCAAATTTGGCGTTGCTTTGGCAGTAATGGCTCCAGTATGGCGCTTACTTCGGCATTCTTGTGGCGGACCAGAGAAAAGCCAAACTTTGGCATGTCCCAAATACCCAAATTAGGCGTTGCTTTGGCAGTTATGGCTCCAGTATGGCACTACTCTTCGGCACTCCTGTGGCGTACCAGAAAACGCCAAACCTTGATATGCCCCGAATTACCAGATTAGGATTTACTATGGCAGTTATGGCTCAAGTATGGCACCAACTTTGGCGCTCCTCTGGCGTACCAGAAAAGAGCCAAACTTTGGCATGCCCTAGGATCGCCCAACTAAGGCTATAGTTAGGCACCGTACTTTGGCACTGATGAGTGCCATGGTGCGAAAACTAACTGCGCCAAAGTTGGGCCCTTATGTTTGCCAGACCTTTGCCTAAGTTGGGCATTCTTCTGGAGTGCTACCTGGGGCTAGATTCAGCGACGAAGGCTTGCAGCTTCTGCAGCTTGGGTTGCTTATGGTTTCTCGTATGCGGCATGAAATTAGATAAACTCGCGTAGAACATTTCATACGTTCGCTGGCTGTTTAATACTTTACAGCCTTGTTAAGAATAAAAAAAAAAAACAGGGCGCGGATATTATGAAACGCCGAAGAAAATCAGCCTCCTGGGTTAAGTCCTTATTTCGAATTATTTTTGTTCGCGTTCCGCCCTTTCAAAACCACGCGTGAAGCGCCTCAGTACGCACCTTGTAGAGCTGCGCCGCAGTGTTCTTCAGCAGAAAAAAGGACGTCTGGTTTCATCGCCGTCACCATGGCAACGAACACCGAATGACCTTTTCAGACGGCGGGTGTATCACTGGGGAGCGTGTTAACCCCCCCCCCCCCCCCTCCCCGCCCTGCGTTCACGGAAAACGATGACAGTCTGCGGCTGCTCATTACAAAACTATTAAACTTTGGCTAGCAAATGGCGTTCGGAAAATCGACGTTCGTTGCCATGGTGACGGCGATGAAAGCAGACAATTTTTATTACGCGGAAGAACACTGCGGCGCTGCGTTCTTCCGCAGAATACCAGATGCGTGCTGAGGTTGTTCGCGCATGCTTTTCAATGGGCGGAACACGAACAGAAAGAGTTCGAACAAGTACTTAACGCAGAAAGATGGTTTACTCCAGCGCCTTATAATTTGACAAGCCTTACACGAAAAGCATGTTTTTAAAACGGAATTTGGAGTTTTTTTTCTTTTTTTTATAAAACCATGGGTTTGAAGCATCAAGTGCCCGTTTACCGAGTTATATGGAATGAAAGGTTTCCACATTATCGATCACCACGTTCGCTGGTCTCATTTCTCGGCGTGGCGTCTGTCAAGACATTCTAGAACATCCAGAAATGTTGTGCTCAGGCGCACTGCCCAGTAATTCTTTTCCCTTGTCTACGAATGGTATTTGGTTATACATGCGTCGATATTACAAGAGAGGCTGTATCATCTATATCGCCAGTCGTTTTATATCTGCAAATAAGTCCAACCAATATTAAGTGCACCTATGAAAGCCACACAAGCAAACTCGGGCCGTGCTTCCTCATAACAATTTAATATTTGCAAACTCCTTAAGTCAAACGCTCGCGGTGATATTGTTTGAATCGTTTGTCAGTGCCAAAGTCTAATAAGTATAGTTCTCTTTTTTAAGTAGCCAGTTTTGCCAGTACAGAGTTCCAAGAAAATGAAAACTAAACACAAAAAGAGACAATAACCGACATTCGTAAGATTGTACAGGACGGACATGTATCCAAGCCAGAACATGTCTGTCGTCGTCAGCTATTGTGTGTGGTTTTCATGTTTTAGTAACTACGGTCAAGACTCTCGTCATTATTTGATACGAGGTTCAGATTGTTTAACTATGGACATCTGATTCACAATGTTAGCTGCCGAACATATGGCAGGAAAAAAGTAAAGGAACCTTAATTCGTGAGAAGAAAGTAGACCAACCTGGTTCCTCTGCTCTGGTCTGAAACAGCAGACCGGTTCGTCCTAAATACCACACGACAAACGTTTGTGTGAACAATATGAGAGGGAGCGAGATGCATAAAAAATGAAAAGAGGTAAGTAGTAAAAAAGGCTCGAGGTACACATAAGCACTTCTTATGAGTTGTGAATGCGAAAGCATGGATGCCGTTTTTCCTTTCCCTTCTTTCGTCTGTGGCGTATCTGCGTCGACGGCCAAGCGCGCTCTCTCCTCGCCGCTCTGACCTTGGACGTTTCGTGATACCGGCGCGCTGGCGGCGCGGACAAGCAGAGCCATGGGGTGACGGTCGTTGAAACTGACGCGCAGCGGCCAATGGACCGAAGCCGAAATCCATCAGATTTCGGCTTCACACCGCTTCTTTGGGATCGGGGAGACTAGGTGCCGTTTGGCTAGGCTTTTCGCGTGCCTTCAAAGCTGAGAGCCACGAGATTGCGGCTTCACTTGGAGAAAGAAGTTTAGGTGCCATTTGGCGCGGCTTCAAAGCTGATGACGTCGGCTCGCTTTAGGGGACAGTCAATGCTTTCGCATTAAAAGGTTCTTAAAGGTGCGGCATATAAGGCCCGCACCATTCATGTTGTAGGATTAATAGGCGTACGTCAGATGCTAACGTGTCACGAAAAAATATTGTATAGTAGAAGCATTAGGTTTGCCGTGTACACGGACATTCATGTTCCCGGGCTGCCTACAACTTATGGCAAGGTGATTTTAATGCGAAAGCATTAACTGTCCCATGGAGCGAAGCCGGCTTTATCTGTAGCAGCGAAAAACTGCACTAAATTCCGTCTGAAACACCGAAAAACGGCGCGTAAATTTCCATTGGCTGAGCGAAACCATACCTAAATTCCCATTGGCTGCGACGCGTCATGTGGCTCCATAGAAAAGGCATCATCGTTGCTAAGGCGCCAGCCGAACTGCTAGAGGCGCAGCGAGAGGGGGTGGTGCGGGTATGCGCTGGTCTGTCGTTAGGCTTAGCGTTAGGTCTATTGTTACGCTTTGAAGTCTAGCGTCGTAAACCGGTACGCTCAGCTGTTTGACGTGTGGGGGGAGGGGGGGATGCGGGTATACGCTGGCCTGACGTTATGCCCAACGTTAGCTTTGAGGTCTAACACTGTCAACCAGTACCCGCGGCAGATAGGGCGATGATGATGAGAGGACAAGTGATTTCAGCACACGCCGCGCCGATCTTCACACTCCCGCGCCGCGCCGAACTTCGCACTCCCGCCGCTTCCTCACCCAGCGGCGCAGCAGTCACCAGCGAGCCAGGGCGGCCTGCGCGGCGCGCCGCCGCACTTCCTGCCGGCCCTGCGGCCGCTTGTGCTCCTGTAGGCGCCGCGGAACATGGCGGCGCCTGAAGCATCTATAGGCTGGTTCCCACAGCCCCGTTTTCTTACGTTTCGCTACGTTACGTTACGAAGGTTTGCGTCGAGATAAGGGGCATGCACACAGTCGCGTTTTCTAACGGTTTCTTACGTTATGTTATCAATTCGTGTTTCGAACGTCGCGTGTACTCTTTAAACTGGTTGTCATGCTTCGTACGAAGTACAGATGTCTCGGTGACTCTCGTCGTAAGCAAACGTAAGCTTCCGTAATGTAACGTAACGCAACATAAGAAAACAGAGCTGTTTGAACCGGCCTTATATCGTCGGCGGCCGCCACCTCGGCAGTAGCGAAACGTGGCTGTCCACGACAGTACACCGCAGACGAACTAAGGCAGCGGAAGAACGAACTGATAAGAAATGCTTAGGTGTCCTCGGAATTTTTTCTTTCGGTCACTGTGGTCTAATTCTAACCGCCTGCATGAAGCACCACGCTTCATGACACAGGGCGTGACAACCGCTCAAAATCTCTTATTTTTTCCGCACCATTGTCACGATTCATCAGTAGAGGTTCTAAAGGCAACAGTTGTGTTTTTTGGTTTTATCCTGATAGATGACTTACAAAAATTGGATGTAAAAAGGCATGTGAGTCACCGAAACACTTTTTGAACTGGAGCAATTCTTGTTGCAAATTGAAAGAATTCTAAGGTGATTCACGATGATCTCATGTTTGTTAAAAGTGAGCAACACACGAAACTTGATACAAAATAATATTTGTTTTGTGAGCGGGCTCACCGCTAGCGCCACCTACCGGCGTCTGGTTTTGTTGCCTAAGGCGAAGCGCCCCAGTATGTTTTTTTCTTTATTTCTTGCGCGGTGCGCAAGTTATCTTGTGTCGTAGGAACCTCAGTCAAACGTATCATGTTACTTACTCAGATAATTTATTTTTAATTGTTAAGTTTCCCGTCTCTTCGCCCTCAAGGCGCTGAGGGTCAGCGCCCGACCCCTATAGCTCAGAGCTCTCAGGTCGCGAAGGATTAATGGTTGACGTTTATTGTAAAAGTGGTGGCGGATTTGTTAAAAAACAAAATTATCAGTTTTACCCACTTCTTTTTGTTTTTTCAGTCCTCTTCAAAATGCCTGAGTGCCTGGAAATATGGCTTCGTGTTTTCGACGTACGAAATATTTATGCTACTTGGTAGTGTGTTCACGAACAGACTGGTGAGTACTTGAAAATGTTCTGTTTTTCTACATCACCATTTATGCCTCAATCATGCGAAGAAGTGTTGCTATAAATCAAACCTCTGGCTATGGGTGATTTCAGCAAAAAGCGACCAAAGGATGGCTGGTCGACACTTTTAAATCAACTGGCGTTTTTATATGCCATTGTCCAGTGTCTGGTATAAAGTAATTCGCACTTAGTCTTGACCAGAAAAAAAAAATTGGGGGAAGGAAACGTCGTAAGCCATGAAGAGGTGGACAGTGGCATTAACGCGCACTGATGGAGGGGGTACGTTTCAAAAGAAATAACTGAAACGATAAAATTAGGAGAATTCTATTACTTCTTCGAAACAAACTATGGGTACAGCTTGCTTGTTATATATGGTAGTAATATTGGTTTACAACATATTTATTTTTCTAAAAATTGCCAAACCTGCCTGCTCAACGACACACTACAAAATTTTGAGACCTATTTTTCATGCAATGATTTACTAACCATCATATACTTTCGAGACAGTATTCTACTTAAATATGGCTATTATTTATTATAGATATTAAATGTCTTAGTGATAAGGTAGTCGTAATATATTTTAGGAAAGCACACAAAAAACAATCAAGCAACGAAAAATGCCGATGCGAAAATTCATAATAAAGAAACCTTAGTTTTTTTTTTATTTTGGTATCTTTTGATACTTTATTTCGGCATTCATTTTTATCAAACACATGTCGCATTATATGATTGAGAAAGAAGACATAACTTCCCAAAGTAGGGTCCACTTTTAAAGCCTACACTTAGTAGTGCCCTATACGAGAAGTGACTCCGAGTTCCAGTTTCGTTAAACTGTCACACATCTTTATATATTTTATGCAGATGAGGCCAGTGATAGCTATAGCTATCGTTCACACAGTAAAAGTTAGGAGAAACTACTGCGTACAAAGAGGTATCATATTACGAACTAGTGATCCGAGAAAATATCATGAAGCCATCGGCCACTCAGAACTTCGTTTACCTTATTGTCCTGCGATAATCTATATTCCTATCTCTTCTCCTCTATCTCTCTCTCTCTCTCTCATATGTATCCGTGACTTATATTTATATTAAAACATATTCATAAAAACATATTCTGCGCGATAGTCTTCTGTGGCTAGCAACATTAATTTCGTCGCGAAAATTACTATTATGGCGCAATAGTTGCCGGAAGTAGCAGACGACACTCCTCGCTACTTCTGGCAAAACCGCCGATACAATCTTTTTTTTTTTGCATTTTCCCGCTGTCTGTCAAGGATATGGGTGTTCGCTTCAACCAGCAAAATATGGCCGCCGATGCCTGTTTACTCAGTAGTCATGCCTGTCGCCATCCCACTCACTGGCGTCACGAGCGATAATATCAGGCGCAAAGGGGCACACCGACAGACAGCAGAATCCCGAAATATTCAAGCTCCGCGTAAATACAATAAAGCGTAAACACTGTCGCCATGTTAACCTAGTAAGCCCCTCCCCCCACCGGGGAACTGCAGTGCGCAACAGCGTACTAGTATAACGGCGACGATATCGACATTTTGCCTGGCGTGTTCGCACCGGAGTAAAGGGTTGTCGTGTGCTTGAAAGTGGCCAATTCTCATGGTTCTACTCGACGGTGAGCCAGTGACAAATGCGCGCTGTGCACGTACACTATTGGCTCTCGTTTTCCCCCTAATTTCCTTTACAACGCCTACACATACACACATTTCTCCTGCGCTTCCCGGTTTTGCGTATGCCCGTCTAGAAGGATTTCAGGTGCGTAGTCAAGATAAGACGGTTGTCCGCTACAAAAGAAAGCCCTGTCATTAAAGGCGCGTTCCCATCGGCGATGCGATCTAGTCGCGCGATAACTTTCATCGCAAAAGCGACCATCGCGGGCAAAAAAGCGACGCGATTTGAGCAGTCGCTTCCTGACCCGACATTTTGCGATGCGATCTAGTCGCGGAGCGGCTGAGCCAATCAACGGCGTTCGGAGCGAAATTTTTCGAAAAACGACTCGCTCATCGCGCACGCCAGTGTGACCATCGAATCGTTTTCCGATGCGATCAAGTCGCATCGCGCGACTGCTTACATCGCCGGTGGGAATGCGCCTTAAAGGGGCCCTCCAACAGTATTTGAGCGTCTACTTTTTTTTGCGGTTTCTCCACGCTAGTGGTCCCGGAAACCCAGTGGACAACGAAAGAGTTTAAAAATATTAGCGCATCATATTTTAATTTGACAACTCGGAAACACCTCCTCCGACGGTGGCGCCGCGAGGTGCCGAATGCGCGCGCATAACGGCGCTCCCTTTCACTATACGTCACATTCACTGGGTTTCGTGATTGGCGAGAGCCGTCCCAGAAATTTTGAAGCGGAATAAAGTATGTCACACGTTAACCGTCATTATTTCTCTAACAAGTCGTTTTTATAGAGCTAATAAAGTAGCAAATTAAAGTTCAAAAAGGGCGAAAACAACGCCTCGTCGCTCATGCGCGCCTCCCAGCGGCGGAGTACCTCCTACTCGCCGAGGTGGCTCCGGTGGCGGAGTTGCGGGAGACGAGCCTTCCGCGGCTGTCGAAGCGGACAGAGGCAGAGACGCGTCGCGGCGCTTGCGTGGTGTGTCCTCGTAGGGCGCGACGCCCAGCTCCGCACTCCTTTTTAAGAATTCGGCGCTCAAAATCCGACCCGGTAAATTCATCGATGATGGCAACCCGATTAAGCTACGATGGTTGCAGCGAGGCCTAATGGCCAACCGGGCCGACGGGCTATCAACCAAACTCCCGTCCAATTGGCCAACCGCTTTGCTCCAATCGCTAAACTGTTTCATTTTACGTCATGATCGCAATGTTTTGCTTATTTAAGGTTGTTTTCTGCAATATTTAATTTGCTAATAACTCACAAAATATTGCGAATTTCTGTAAATTTTTTTTCCCTCGGTGTTCCTGCTTTCATGGAGCTCCGTTTCAGCGCGAATTTCAAACCAGTAAAAAAAATTGTTGGTGGGCCCCTTTAAAGGCGGCGACGACGCGCGTGCAGTGAACGCTTGTAGTTCTGGTGTTGACAGGGTGGGTGTGTTTTCGCTGTTGACACCAGCCGGCGATAAGGCATTACAGGCGGTAACTCAGGACAGCATAAGCTAATCCGAGGGCCATCAACATAACCCAACAGCCAACCCCCCGGGTACCAGGAGCATACCTCGGCATTCTCACTCATGAGTGCGATCACTCATGATCACTTACGCTCACCGTCAGATTTGAGGTGATCGTGAGTGAGGCCGCGAGTCTCGAAAAACTGAGTGCGAGTGTGAGTATGATCGTGAGTTATGTGAACTCATGAGTGTGAGTGTGAGTGTGAGTGCGAGTCCCGAGAACTCATGAGCATGAGTCTGATCGTGAGTGTGATCGTGACTTCTGAGAAGTCATGAGTGTGAGTGCCAGTCCTGTGAACTCATGAGCGTGAGTATGATTGTGAGAGTGATCGTGAGTATGATCGTGAGTTCTGAAAACTCTTGAGTTTGAGTCCTGAGAACTCATGAGTTTGAGTGTGAGTTCTGAAAACTGATGAGCGTGAGTGCGAGCGTGAGTTCTGAAGACTCATGAGTGTGAGTCTGAGCTTGAGCTCGAAGTGAAGTACTCATGAGCGTGAGTTTTGAGATCTCTTGAGTGTAATTGTGAGTTTCGAGGCTCATGAGCATGAGCCTGAATGAAGACGTGAGTCGTCGGGTGGATATGAGTCCGCTGATTGCATTAGTCAGCATGATGACGCGAGTCTGAGGACCATGGCCATGATGAGTCGCGGTGAGCGCTGGTATTATCTTAGCTGGGTCGATCACGCGAGCTCCCGACCATCTTAGTGGGCGAGGAGACTCTCGCTTCAGAACTACTGCGTGGGGTTCAGGGTTGGTTTGGGTGTCGCCCGCCTGCTCCTCCGCCATCTAAACGTGCTGGGTCCTGTGGAGGGCGGAGGAGGAGGGGGAGGGGGTGCTTGTTCTAGCAGGCTCCTCCTTGCCTGACCCCTCCGCAATGTCTCAACCAGCTGTGGAAAGCAGAGGGGGTATGGGGGAAGGAGGGGGGGGGGGGGGTTCGCTTTCGTCTCTCCTCGGCGTTTGCTCTTCGCTTCACGGCAGACGGCTGGAAGCCAGCGGACTGATGGCGCCTCGAGGCGGCGCGGTAACGTCGGAGTTGAAGAAGCGCTCCGAACGGTTAGCGCTCCTCTCTCTGTGGCATAGAAAGTTTCGTGTGGATTTCGGCTCCTGTTGCCAAGTTGGTGCCGGTGGGCATAGCATTTTATGATTGCGTCAGCTATAACATTCGCACGGCTGCGATATAATTAAAGGACCCGCATGATTCTCATCAGCACCCACTCGCACACACAATTTTATCTTTCCGCGCACCTCACCGTACCTTTCTCAAATGAGTCATAACTGAGGAAGTGCAACAAAGGCGGTGTCATGATCGATCGAAGCTTCTAGTGAGATCGTTCACATTGTGCGATATCATGCTTTTATGTGTCGGTCGGGGCAAGATGGCGCAAGTGCATAATAGCCAGCCGGGAACTGGCCAGGCGGCGCCACGAGAGTGCTGAATTCAGCGCCGCAAGCGGAGGTGTCTCTTTTAATGGGGCGGCCAGTCTGCCCGTCGGGCCGTGGCGAGCGGCGGCGACCCCTATTTCACCAGTCCCCATGTGCACGTGCGCGCCATGCCCCTTGTTCTTTTATGCGGTTTTTTAGGACCATCGGAGCCTTGATAGGTCGACGTGTCTAGAGCATATTCTAGAGTTGTCATTTAGACACCAGTTTGAATTGTCTTCACAACTTGTCGGGTCGCTCTATAATAATCGCCGCCCGATCGGTCTGTGCTTCGCTCGTCTCCAAGGAAGTGACACAACACAACGAGAAGGCAGCGAATGGGTTTACTGTACTCCCCGGTTGCACGTTTTTGAGAGCCGGCAGTCCGGACCCGCCGACCCTAGTTGTCGCCCGTCGTTCATAGCCCGCAGTCGGAGTCCGTGTCCACGCCTGCGGATCGTCCTTCCCACGCCAGCGCTGCGTAGGCTAGCTGTTCCGGGCTATCACAGCCAGAGTCTCGCTGCGGAACCACTCGTGGATCCTCATGGCCTAGGCCAGTATGGCCAGGGCTTGCCGTTTCCTCCGTTCGTGGTCGGAACCTCGCTGGTGGAATGCTCCGGGGATCGCCATGAGCTAGACCAGCCAGAACGTCTCTATCGTTCCTGCCCGGCCCCATCTCGTGCAGCACGCTCTTCCTCCTTCCTCGCCGGCTGGCCCCCGCTCGCGCCTCGCTCGACCGTCCTCTTCTTCTCCCGACGCCCCTACACACTAGAATAAAATGTGGGTAATTAGAACCAGACTCTGCATGCTGTACACAAGCCTGGTGTACGGGCAACAGCAACAAAGTGTGCGTGTGACGTGTGAGACACGTCACACACTTTGTTGCCTGTCGTGGCACACGTGTACGTGTGCCACGATAGGCAACAGAGTATACGTGTGAGAAGAATATTTACGCTTCGTATGAGCTTTTTCTAAAGAAATATTTTTGCACCCTGTTTTCTACACGCCGTCACATTTGTTACCAGACTCAGCATTAAATTTGGTAGCCGAAACAAACAAAAAGTTGTTCTACAAAAATCCACTATTTGAAAACTCGCAGCTGCCGAAGGTTTTAGTTGCGACCGCGCGTGCCGAACGGCGCGCGCTGGTCGCAACTAAAGGCACGCCTACAACTACGAGTACCGGAACGGGCCGACGGGCATCTCGCTTGAAGACCCGATCGCCTGATTCTCAACGTCACAGCAAAGCAGCAATCGGCCCGATTTTCTGCTACCGTATTTCTCTATGCGGCTGTCTCAGAGACTCGTAAAACAACTTGTTATTTTGCCGAGTAGCTTGCAAAACGAGTTTGTCAGACCACTTTCCAAACCTGCACACCTATTTTCGTTCCCTTCCAACAATTAATGTAAAATTCACTTACTTGACACGTCGCACTGCAGTAATCCACTTTGTCGCCGTGTCGCTTCCAAGTTCCCAAGATCCTGAAGGGAAGCGGTAAAGTTTGACGATTGAGTCACCTTCGCGACTGTGGCAGTCTTTCACGCAGCAGTCGCGACGTTTATATTTTGGGGGAACTCTAGGAGTAAGCGAGATGTCACAGGAACCCGGTGAGGTCATAGAGACGTAAAGTTGAGACTTACTTTTACGAAAACGGTTCCAAAAAGGCGCACGCCGATCCGAAATGCCACGTTCACACGTGGTTTCTAAATGCGCCCGCCCGCAGTCCCAACGACCGACCCGGGTCGCCCTGGCCTATCCAATTTGTTTTATTTTGCGGCCGCTAGATGGCGCAACGTGTAGTGCCAAACTGTACCAAACTGCATTGCTGGCAGATATGTTCAAGTTACTCAAAAAAAGTAATTAAGTTAAGTTACTGAGTATTGACGTCAAAAGTAATTTGAGTAGAGTAGAAATTACTCAAATAGAAAGTAATTGAGAAAATTACTAATTACCGTAAAAAGTAGCGAATTACTTTTGAAGTTACTTTTGAAGTTACTTTTATACGTATGTTTTTTATGGTAAAAAGAAAGTACAGATGTTTTGATCCGTTAGCGAAATTATGCTATAGCCAAATATGAATCGGCTTGTTTTTTTTTTTGTTTTTTTTTCACAGAAATGCTTTAATAGTTGGTTCTGCTTCTGTGTGCCTAATTGTTTTGTACTTTCTTGTTTGTTTCGTCAATGATGTACTGCGAATGTGTCATTTCTACTTTGAGGTTTAGAACTGTCTGAGCTTGATTTTTTAGACAGTGTTTGCTTGTTTACAGTGTTGCGTAAAGTACATCTAAAAAGTACTTGAAGTAAAGTACAAAGTAAATGAGAGGTTATGTACTTCAAGTAAAGTAGTAAGTACACCTGGCGCAATGTACTTGGAGTAAAGTTCTATAAATAAAATGTACTTTCCTGTAAAGAATTACATTTTCACACAACCTTTCATGAGGCCCTTTCAACTCCTATACAGTTTTTTTTTTTTTTTTTTAACTGATATGCATTGCTCCAGGGGTAATCGGAGGCACGACATTTTTTACGGAAATGGCAGCATATATTGTATAAGGTCAATTCACCGCAGAGTAGTTGTTTTACTCTCGCTGACGAGCTATTTGACACAATCAACTTATAAGGCATTTATTTTTAGGGGGTTTCGAACTCTCCAAACCATTTTCTCCCCCCCTCCCCCTTCCTAAGCCACATCCTTCCTACTCTTTGCAAATACCAGCTGAGCTTCCAACATCTTATCTACTTTGTGCAGGAATGTTTGCTGATAGGCAAAACAACTACTAAAATTCGAAAGTAATTTGTAACTTGTAACTCAGAAAAGTAATTAAAGTAAACTACTAATTACCGAAATAAAAATGTAATTGAAAGTTACTAAACTACTCAGAAAAGTAGTTAAACTACAGTAACTTGAGTAGAGTAGTTGAACTACGTACAAGTCTGATTGCTGGTTGCACACCAATAAGACCGTTTCAGTACGACTTAGCAAACTGTGGAAGCTACGACTCAGTGGGCCAATTAGAGCGTCGCATAGAGACAGTTGGCATCTAGAATGGACGCTTGTGAGACGCTGTCACGTGTCTCACTTCAATGAATTTACTGGCTCATCGGGATTTGTGGAATTCGCCGTGTTCCGTGTGCCTGCTTACACTGACGGCGGCGCGCGGCGCCGCAACGTCACGGCGCCTGCCCCACTGCCACGGCCGGGTTGCCAACGCGCCGACTGGTTGCGACTCCGAGGCGCCAATTGCCCGGGCTTCTCGGGCTTCGTGCATGACGCTGTGCTCCCCTTGCCCGTTGTTTACTCATGCTGCGTTTTTACGTTATTATGGTTGAATGCATATGTATTCAGAGTGAGGTAATAATTTCTTGTAAAACAACAAGAATATATTTGATAACCAACTTTTTTCAGTTCACTTTTAAAACACTTCTCATCGCTTCAAGGCCTAGGACATATATCGCGATGATTCAAGCCCGTAAGGAAATTTTACAATGGTGTAGCAGAGGGCAAGATTGATCAACGGGTCTGTGAAGTGCACTACGGCGTTGAATGAATACTTGTTAACCCAGCGAATCTGTCTCGAACCGATGGTTACAGAAGAGCCGCGGGTTTGGTGATTACGTAACATAAATTATAATATTTCTTGTGAATGTGCAACTAAATGACCAAAGAAACCGTTTGTCATAATTTCCGCGAGTTATGAAAACAAATACCACTCAACTTCAACTTCCCGAATGTGCTGCTAATTTCCGGGAACTAAATGCGCGAAATAATGCTAAATATGGTATTTAAAAACACCGCCCAGTTCAATTTCGATATGGGCGGAAATTGTGCCCGCGTGAGGGGTTGCGGTCGCAAAGCAGTGACAAGTCATGTCGTGCAAGCATGCACACTTAAAGGGACCATGAAGACGCCTTCTATATTTTATTTTACAATTGGAAGAGGCTTCAGGCAGTGTTGACAAAGTCATAACCTGTACTGACGCTTGTGTGCCGAACAAATCACTTAAACAGACCTCGCCAGTATTCGTACCCGTGGTGACACCTCGAAAAAGCGGGAAGACCGATTTTCCGTGACGTTCAAGCGTAACATCAGAGTAGGCTCGTAAAGGCTGGCTCACACATCTACGTTCCGAGCTACAGGAACGACAGAAACGACACGAACGACATGACACCGGGACAACCGTGACAGATGATTGCTTGACAAAGCTGCTCATTGCATTATCTGTCCACGCTCTGTAATGCGAACATAATCGTCCCGGTGTCATGTCGTTCGTGTTGTTTCTGTCGTTTCTGTCGCTCGGAACGCAGATGTGTGAACCGGGCTTGAGGCGCAATGCATTGCGGGGACTGTATTCTTTCCGCACGAGGGTCAACGCCGCTGTAGGCTTGCGCGTGTCGATCACGATCCGTGTCGTGCACTACCGTTGCTTTTTGTAAAGTACAACTATGGCTGCGTCACGCACGCTCCAGACGGTTGGTGAGATCGGTCTATTGGTCAAAGCGAACAGCGAGCTCTCGTTTTTTTTCTTTCTTTGTCGGGAGGTGTTTACAGATATTGCGTTTTCCTGGTTGATAATAATAAACTATTGATATGTCGGGCCTGAAATGTTCACTACAGTACACACGGATGAGCACTGTTGAATACTATATAAAGAGGATTACGCTTCCAGCGAGAGCTCGAGCACGTAGAATCGATCAGCTGCCCAATGGCAAAGAAGACGACGTAGACGATAGATCTCCGCCAGCTCTGATTCTACAAGCTACAACAATGTCAATATTTCGCTCATCGACTCTTAAAGACTACTGAAATTGACAGGTTAACCTCTACGTCACTACCTTTTTCGGAACACTTGCTAGACGAGAATGCAAAACGTCAGTTTAGGTATTTCGCGTGCATTACTGGGCACAAAATAAGCCTCACATGATTCTATAAAAATAATGAGCGGTATTCTAGGCCACCACTGCGTCGAGAAACCCCCCTTCAGAAAAAGTTTGCAATGATTCAGCATCTCGCGAGCTTCCAATTTGCACGCAGCCAAACGCACGACAGAAAGCAACAATTGCGTCCGGCCGTCTGGCATCCGAGCGCCGAGTCCCAGCTTCATATGGCACTCTACCCTTACGTAAACAAATATCCGCTAAACAGGCCGAGCACGCGCCCAAACGGCCAAACGTATCCAAAAGGCCGCCACGCCGCACGCACCACTCCAGCAACGTAAGCGCACAGCGCACTGCGTATACAAGGAGCATTTGCGCTTGCGCCACCTGCGCCCTGTCCGTAGCGAACACCGTAGTGCGCTACGAACACGCGGAGAACGCGAAGCGCAAAGAAGCTAACGCCGCGTCGATGAAAGAGAGAGAAAGAGAAATGTCGTCTAGACGTCCGAGTAAAAAAAAAAAAAGCGTCAGACGAAATTTAGCAAGCTCTGTCGAGCATCGAATGTCGAAGAAAGGACCTGCGGATGACACATTGATGAAACAAATGTCGAAGAAACGATCTGCCGATGAAACATCGCAGTGTCGATGAAACGATCTGTCTATGAAACCTTGTTCGATGAACTGATTGCCCATTATAAAACTGCGCGCCAAGAATGACGCGGCTTGCCACATGAAAAGTGGCCGCCCTACATGATCGAGAGCGCGACAAAGAGACACACGGGGACGATTCCAAACCCCTAAACCACTCCAAACCAAACCAAGCAGAGCTATGCCAAACAAATCCAAACGAAACCGATTCAAGGACGGCTGCATGTATCAAGATAATAAATGCTGACAGTGTTTTATAAAGGCCGAGAGGACTGAAAAACAATGCCGACTTATGTTTCTTTATATCACCGCCTACTCCGGCAAGCACGGTCGAATCAACAAAACCAGAAGTAACTCGAGTGAGAAGGAAAACTCGGCCTCCGCGGCCTCTCCTCATAGTAATAGCAGGCACGTAGCCAGTGGGAGGGGGGGGGGGAGGGGGGGGGCCATGGGGTTCGGCCTCTCCCCCCCCCCGAAATCTTCCATTTTGCTGGGACATCCTCTCACCCCCCCCCCCCCCAAAACAAAATCCTGGCTATGTGCCTGGTCTATAATATAGCATACCTCTGGTACGTGACGTACAAGAGGTACGTCACGTAAAACCACCCTACCGAATAATAACGCCCTCCCAAAACAGAAAAAAAAATGGTCGATGCATATGTTTATTATATATATGCTGCATAAACTTCCGTAGAAGTACGTGTGGGTGGCACAAAAAAAGAAACGTGGCTGATATACGTATATTTGGTGACAAGTCAAGAAGGTAGGAGAAGATCTCTCCGCAGTCGAAAGAAGAGTTCACTGGAAACGCTCCTTGTTCCGCTTCAATGAATTCCAACTTGTCTCCGATCCCACTTTTTAAGAAAGCGACCTTTGTATTCATTGGAGGGGGAACCGAGCCCCTGAAAGCAGCCTTTGTATCCATCGGAGGGGGAAAACTCTAATCTCCCTCTCGTGGCTTCCACAATGATAAGTCAAAGTCGAAAGGTAAAGCAAATATGTACAGCAAGGCAAGACCCTTCTCGTGCGTTGGCCGCGACGTCACGGAAACGATGGGATGCTATTGGATGCGGAGGTGGCGGAAGGATATATGATTCCCTTTGAGGGGCATTTCCCGCTACCTTCTTAAAAGAGTCATGAAACGCTTTTCCAACTTTTTCCTGTTTAGCTTTCCTCCTCAACTCATAAATCGCGCAGTTCAAGAAGACGAAAAGGGAGAGTTCCCTCTTGCTCGGACTCTCGTTTGTGTAATCCGGAGACATCCATTCTCCCCCTAGAAGATTAGCCCGTCGCTCAAAATTCAGACAAAAGTTGCTTTCCCTACCCCGTTCACCCCGAAGCTCACAGTGCTGTGGAAGCTGCGTGGTCCTTGGGCCAGCCACACTTTTGCCACGTGATCACACTGTCTCGCGCATACCCAAGCGCAGAAAATGAGGTCAGGTGATGAAAGGGGGCGGCTGATTGGTCCGGCAAGTGCGTAGCTTCCACCACAATGTCAGCTTAGGGGTGAAGGGAATAAGTGAACTTCGGTGTCGTGTGACGTTCGTTTGGGCCCAGTGACGCGCTGCGGGGGCCCGGTGACGCGCTGCGGGGTCCGCGGATGTATCACAGTGAAAAGGCAGAGAGCTTACGAAGGGAAGGAGGTACTAAATAGTCCGCTGTGTTTTCAAATTTTCGTACCAAAAGTCAGGCTTTTGACTTTCTACCTTTTTTCTTTTGGCCCACTGAACGATTTGCTATTAGTTTTAAATCCCAATATAAATTGATTTATTCCAGCCCAAAATTCGTTTCATGGGCCCTTTAACCTGTAACCGACTATAGTAATCGTTTATTTGTGTACAAATAAGCGAGGTATGCACAGCGAGTCAATGCTCTAATCACTGCGACGTTGTCTGTGTAACCGTTCGGAAGGCGCGTTTGTGTTTTATCGCCGCCCTTGTCAGCAGGCGGAAGTTCAACACACCCACTTTCGTCAGCTTGCATTTAGTTTCTTTCGTAATTAATCCAGGTTAAGGAAATGTGGTAGAAATGTGCGAGCATAAACATAAACATAGTACATTTGGTTCAAATTGGATAAGCGGGTCAGAAGTTTACTGTTTTGGGGTAGTTTCCCCGCCACACGACTCACGCAAAGACAAACCAATGGCTTGAGAAAAAACAAACAAACAAAAACACATGAAGAAAGCAACCTGTAAGCGTGATGACCTGTGAGTGTGATGAGCGTGAGGACCGTGAGGACCTGTGAGTGTGAGGACCGGGATGACCTGTGAGTGTGAGGACCGTGAGGACATGTGAGTGTGACGAGCATGATGACATGTGAGTGTAAGGGCCGTGAGGAGCTGTGAGTGTGAGTGCCGTGAGGACCGTGATGACCTGTGAGTGTGAGGACCGTGAGGACCTGTGAGTGTGATGATCGTGAGGACCGTGATGACCTGTGAGTGTGAGGACCGTGAGTACCTGTGGGTGTGATGACCTGTGAATCTGATGATCTGTGAGTCTGATGATTCGTGATGACCTGTGAGTGTGATGACCGTAATGATCTGTGAGCGTGACGACCGTGATGATGACGGCGAGTTACTTTTGGTTTTGTGTTGAACCGTGAGGGTGAGTCCGGGTGATGACCCTATTTTGAATAAATCGTGACCATGAGTGGGCGTGAGTTTTGATTGCGGAAAAAATGGTGATCGTGAGTTTGAGTGAGGACAGCTTAAAATGCCGACCTATGACCAGGAGACGGCATGGCTCAGGGTGTGGCATGAACCACGTAGTAGAAGCTAGGGTGCCTTCATATGAGTGCGTCGATAGGGGCGATGGTGGAATTGAGGAAAGTCATTTCGGAAGGATGCTGACAAGCTTTTTCTGTCCAGAGACTTTCCCTTTTTCTTCCTTTGACGCGGATCAAGCTTTGCTGAGCGCCTCAGTTGTGACCTCTCTTTTCAAATGTACGTTTGCAGTGAGTGAGCCCCTCAGCCTCGGACAATTGTCAGTTGTGCACCCTATTCAGTAATTGTTTTACTTGGCAATTATATGTCCTCACTTTGAGTTTTAATTTTATTATTTATGTGCCCGTTATAGCTCCGAAACAGCGTATTGTGCAGATTACTTTTGCAAGCACAGAAAGGGTATGCCAAAGAAGCGGAATTTTTGAAGTTTTGGTGAGCTGGACCTAAACTCTTTGAAGCAAATTCTTCCACCTGGCTATTCCACCAAAGTGAGTGCGACGGACTACCTGTGCTCCAATTGTTTCATTCACAACTCTAAGGAGATTTCGATGCAAACCTCAGAGCCGTGCTCTGATATTTTTGTGCCAGCTGAAGAGGCAATTCAAGCTCTAAATCACAGCATATTACCTATGGATGTGTCGCCGCTCAGACAACCAAGTGTCGTAAGAAGTCTGCACAGGCCTGCATATGTCGAAAGAAAGCAGACAGAACTGGAGCAGGTTGCTGTCCGGAATGTACATTCAATGCTACGTATTGCGTACCACAGAGACGCACCATCGGGGTCGTCGGAACCAACATGCTTCACATGCACTGAGTAGGTGGACAACTTTCGGCATGCCTTTGAAACTGCCACATCTCTCTGGGAACGTTGTCAACTGCTTACGCTCTTGCCGTCAACACTGACAAAGATTGAGGTCCAGAAGATGATTGCACAGGCAACAATGTAGCTCATCAGTAAATCCCGCAAACTCAAGAGAAAGCAAGGCGTGTGGTATGAGCCGGATCCTTACACTAGGTGCAAGGTGAGCCCTGAGAACGTGTCTGCTGCCCTAGAGTGCTTCATGAAAGACACAATGTTGGCGCCAAAGTCCAAACCAGAAGGACGTCACCTCTATTGTGATCGACGGGGAGAAAACGTTCGTGCCAAAGCGCTTGATGCCACGCTAAGTCCGAGAGGCCATTCATGTATTCAAAGACAAGCATCCTGCCTCCGGCGTCGGGCTAACGAAATTTTATTCGCCCTCTAGATGGGTCAAATATCACCAGGAAATGTGTGTTTCTGTGACCTGCGCCAAGTATTACCTTTGTATTGCAACTCTAGAGAACGTTACAGGCTCAACATTAAAACTGGTGAAACGAACTTAGCATTTCTGTGCGACCCACTAGCAGGTCTCTGTCTTCAAGGAGACTATGATCACTGCCAGAAAAACCAGTCTCTTACACTCGATGAACTTCATATCCCAGAGGATGAAAAGATTGTGCTTGCAACATGGAAGTCCGGTGACCTTGTGAAAGAAACATTGGATCCTGAGACTTTTCTAAAAGTCATTCAAGTGACGGTTGGAAGTTGGATATTTCACAACCATATCCGACAAACGAAAGGAAAAGAAATTTGCGAAGAAAAGCAGTGCTTGCTACGCGGGAGCATTGTCTTTCATTTCGACTTCGCTGAAAACTGGGCCGTCGTGCTTCCTGACGAAGTTCAAGCATACCACTGGAAATAAAATCCAGTTTCGATATTTACATGTGAAGTGACGACAAGAAAATCCACAAACAGCTTTGCCATCACCAGTGAGGACCTGTGTCATGACGCCGCTCACGTATGCTTGGCTCTAGAAAAAGTGAAATGGTGCGTTGAAGACAACTTTGCGGTATACTCGCACGCGACGCATGTAAGTGACGGGGCCGCCAGTCATTTCAAGAATCGCTACCAGCTTCACCAGTTTGCACAAAACGATTGCCCACAAGCCCAGTGGCTATTGTCTGCATCTGGACATGGGAAAAATGCATGTGACGGAGTTGGCGGCTGGTGAGGCACCAGGCCACGCTGAACAACCTGAGAGAACGTTCAATAAACGCAATTCAGACGGCCTCGACAATCGTGAGCGTTCTATCCGAGGGAATAAAAGTCGTGCATCTTGTTTATCTGGACAAAAATGAGGTTGCTCAGTATCGTGAACAACCAAAAGAAGAGTGGCTGACGGTGCGCGCCCTCCCTGGCATTCAGTCTTGGCACGCGTGGCGGCTGTGCAAGTCATCAACAGAAGGGACCTGTGATGCACATGTAGCACGGACAGTCAGATCTGTTTGAAAGAAACTTTATTAAATGGGTACGGCGAGGAAAGCCTTAGCCTAAAGTGCCGGATTTGATTCCCCAAGGACTGCCCATTTTGAATGCAGTAGCACCGTATTTATTACACTTGTTTTCATGGGGGATTCAACCTACTGTATTAGTTCATGATTGCTTATAATCTGTATTTGATCACCATACGAGAATCCCGAAACGTTATCTTCGCACCGGACAAAATATATCGGCTTGCCACAATCCATCCATACACCGAGAGCATCGGAGCTGCTCCAGTCAGGCGCAGTGGCAACCCTCACCTGAAATTGTTTGTACCCGGGAAGACATAGCCAATCTAAACAATTTTAGTGTTCTATCTTTATTTTCGATTGTAGACGTAAAGTTATTCCTTTCACTCCAAATACAAATTATACCGGAAAGTAAAATTTCACACTGCATCATCTTTTCTCGAAGTCTCTAATATGATACCTCTTCTTAAGCTGTATGTAAAATGCGGTATATAGTTTTTCCTCACTTTTACTGCGTGATCGATTGCTCTAGTTATCAATGACCTCGTCTGAATAAAAATATAAAAAAAATGTGTGTTAGTTTCATGAAAATGGAACTCAGAGTCGCTTCTCGTACAGGTGCAGGCTTTGAAAAGGGACCCTACTTTGGGCAGTTATGTCTTCTTTCTCAATCATATAATGCAACATGCTTTTAATAAAAATGAATGCCGAAATAAAATATGACAGGCTACCCAAATACAAAAAAAAACAATTGAAGGGAATGTTGTTTTTTGTTCGCATCGGAAGTTTTCGTTGTTTGATTTTTTCCTATGTTTCCCTAAATATATCATGACTACCCTATTCCTGAGATATGATAGCCATATATAATTACAGTAGTCTCTGAAAGGTTAATAATGGCGATTAAATTATTTCATGAGATACAGGTCTCCGAATGTTAGCATTTGTCGTTCGAGCTGGCATGTTTGGCAATTTTTATAAAAAAATAAAATTAAATAAATAAAATAACTATATATTATAAGCAATATAGACCCATACTTTGTTTTTAAAAGTATTAGAATTCTCCTAATTGTATCAGTTTTAGTTATTCACTTTCAAACGTACCCCCTCCATCAGTGCACGTTAAAGCAACTGTCACCTCTTCATGCCTTACGACTTTTCCTGTCACCAAATATTTCTGGTCAAAACTAAGTATGGATTTGTTTATAATAGACACTAGACAATGACATATAAAAACATCAGTTGGTTTCAAAATGTCGGCCAGCCACCCTTTGGTCAATCTTTTCTGAAATAAACCATCTATTTTTAAACAGTGACATAGATGGGTTGTTCCCTAAGCAACGTGAGATGTCAGAATGTAAATTCCGGTAGGTCGTAATCACTAGGCGCAGCACCACGGACTTACACGAATAATGTTGTTGCCTTTCTGTGATGCCACGGCTCTCCTGAATCAATATAGATGATTATTACTATTGCTAGTATGATGTATTTGAAGAACAAACAAGCAACCCCCCTGAACCCGCGCACACGCACACGTATAGGTCTAATGTCAGCTTGGAGGCTTGCAGTCCACTCAGTAGTACAGTGCCTTTGTGCTTTATGAAAAACACATCATGCCTGATGAAGAAAATGCCATCTTGCGTGATGCAAAATAAAAATATCAAGTGAGCAGTAAAACTGAGCTGTCTAAATTTCTTCTCCGGTACGATAATACAATACCAACGCCCATTATCAAAACAGATTGATTTCTAGAAATAAAAATCAACCGAAGGAAATGTAGTTATTTATAAACAGGCTATCTTCCAGTTCACATATGCCGCAGTTTTGCTGCCACATGTATTTGGCTTTTGTGTTTATCTGGTCTGCCACTTGAACTCCTGATAAAGTACGGGTGAAGTCCCGACATGTACGTCATAAATGAAAGCAGTACGCTACCTCCGTCAGTTCTAATACAGGTCTTGTAACACCTTCTTAAGAGTAAGAGGGTACAGTACCTCCAAACGCAATAGAGAATACATGACACGTTTTGCCGTTTTAAAAATATTCCTGCATGAGAACCGCTCTTGGTATTTGCTTGAAACTTTTACGATAAAGAAATTAATACCTAATTGGTGCATTGGTGCAAATCATATCATTCAGTATTTAGTACAGATTTTTTTTAATCATAAAATCAACTGAAAATGGTTGTTTTGACACTTTTGTGTTGAACGACGTTTTGCATAATCGACTAAATAAAAAAAAGTGAAAGCCGTTTACAACTCCCTGTAACGCCGAATTGGAGCGCAGCTCTTGAGGAGGAGGGGGGAAGGGTACTCAGGGGAGGGTATACCACTCCTCCTCCCCTCATTCTTCAATCTCCTCCGGGGGGGGGGGGTCACGTGACCTGGGGGTCACGTGGACTCGGGGGGTCACGTGACCTGGACCCCCCCGAGGTCACGTGACCCCCCCCCCTTCCTTCCGAGGTCACGTGACCCCGTGGAGGGGGGGGGCTCGCGCGGTGCATTATGGGACATTTCCCATAATGCACCGCGCGGTTACGCCGACGCCGACGGCGATGGCGACGCCGACGCCGCTCAAGCCGGGAACGGCGCGCCTAAGAGCTGCGCTCTAAAAAATGAAAGCCGTTTACAACTCCCTGTAACGCCGAATCAGAGCGCAGCTCTTGAGGAGGAGGAGGGGAAGGTACGGAGAGGGGGCTATGCCCCTCCTCCTCTCCTGCTCGCCTCCCATTTGGGGGAAAATTTTCCGCTAAATCCAATGCCTTTAAAAATTAATACAGAATCGATTGGTATAAAAATAATTAGTGTAGGTTAATCCGTTTCGGTACTACGAGTTTTCTGAAAGCAAGATTTCAACTGTTTTTGAGGTGTTTTGAATTTTGTTTTCCTCCCGCTAGATGGCGGTCTCAGTACGCAAGGACGAGAGATCACGCAGTTTCACCGTGTAGCTCGGTGCACACATTTGCTTCTCTTAAGACGCGATTTTCTTTCGCGCTGGCGACAGCGAGAGCGGGTGACGGGTCAGTTCAACGCAGCTGCGCTTCGCGTTTGGTGCGTCTAAATTTGTGTCGCTCGGAAGTGATGCGTTCGCCTCTGGCGTCATAGGTCGAAAGTAGAGCACTGCACGGGCCGGAATTTCTAGGCCCGGCCCGACCCGGCCCTGTAGAGGCACGGCCCGGGCCCGGCCCGATCCCGACAGAATATTTAATTTCTAGGCCCGGCCCGACCCTGCCCGGTAGAGACACTGTCCGGGATCTATGTCACGCAGCGGATAACGCGGGCCTTTCACACTTCAATACTGGCGCCATCTAGAATTCGCGCGTTCAACCACGTAACGAGCCGCGCGCTATCTGGTGTCTGAAACGGACGAATAAATAGAGGTACCGCGCAGTCTTAATGCCCACTTTACAGGTTTTGGGTTCTTTCTTTGTAAAAAATAATTCATATTCGAGGCTTTCCCCCATCTCGAAAAACATAATTTCGGGGGTCAATCTTTCGCGTTTTCCTGGTATAAACCGAAGACACAGAATCCTAGCTTTAGACCGCTTTTTACAAACAAGCTCGTGTTTTCCCACACCAGGTCATGCGCGTGAGCAGAAATATATTTGCGTGAGGTGAAGCGCACGCGCATGCGACTACAGCCGTGCCACCGCACCAGCGTGACGTCACAGCCGCGTGTTGGTGTATACAACATCTAGAACGTTCTACCCCTTGGTACACCTTGAAACGTAAACGTTTCTATCGTACAAAAGGACGATAATACTATGAGAGGTTTATGACCTATTTTAATAACGCTCGAGGCCTTAATATATTTATCCATAAATATATTAGAAATATATTTATCCATTAGAGTCAAAAACGGAGAAAAGCAACAGCAACCCCATATCGGGCTTTAACTGACAAAGCCGCTGGTGCTATTCTGTATTTTCTCCGCTACCTTTGTTTTCAGACTAAGTAGAGCCAATCATTGTTTCTTTGTTATGAGCCTCACTAAGGAAGCATTATCAATTCAGGTGAAATTAGGATCTCCTAGATCATGCTACTTCTTCAGCCAAAGTGGATTTTTTCTCTTCACCATATGTATGGGGTGAGTATGCACCTCGATAAAAGTTCATTTTAAGTTATTGAACAGCTCACGTTTTGTTGATCATATGGCAAAAGTAAACTAGTGACTCGCGTCAACATCCTGCTTAACAATGCCTAGAGCCCTTGGAACAGTACTCAAAGTGTTCTTATCTTTTTTCGGTTTTTGAACTAGCCAGCTCTACAAGGGCAGTTTCGGTTGGTAACCAAGGGACTGATTTTTATGACTTCGAATATGACCGTGCCACGTAGACCTCACACAAATTTAACCAGGAGGCAGTTGTATCCGGTAGTCAAAAACTTGAAACAGGACCTTATGGAAGCCTCAGGTGGACAGCCAGTGTTTCATAAAATGAATTATTCTGGCCCCTCTCCAAGACAGCCTGCTTATTCGGTACACCTATACACTTTTACATGTGTCTCTACGCGCCACAAAACTCGAAACGATTAATCCGTGTTATAGAACATAAACTTGAAAAGCGAAGGGCGAGGCCTATATTGTATTAGCGTCTTGCATCATAATTGCTTTCTCGGTTTTCTTATTTGTTACTACTACAATCTCAATGACTGCAGAACAATATTACGATTCTCGGAGTTCACCATGCCTTGTGTTTCTCAGGGTGTCGGTGACTGTAACGGGATTTTACGTTTTTTTTTTTAAATACATTTTCTCGAGTTAACGCTTTTTTCAGGAGTACATTCTGGATTTCTAACGGAACCGCCTTCTTTTGGATAAGTATGGTGTTGTCCGCAACCGGAAGCTCCACGGAAGCATTCTTTACGGTTATGTTGTACACCGATGTCACAAATCGTTACAAGGAGGAGAGTGGCCTGACGATTGTGAGTAACGTTCTTGTACGGATTCCGCAGGGCTTTCTTCAGAAATTGTATACGAGGAACCTTTAGCGCTCCTGATTATGTTATAGAGGCAAGAACAAACATTGAGACCCGATTGCACATTTTGTGTTTCATTAGCACCGAGCTCTTGGAATCTCTTACGGTTGAAGTGTACACGGTGGCTAGCGATCGGGAAAACCGGGAATTGTCAGGGAAATTTTAATTACCGGGAAAAATCAGGCAATTGTCAGGGGTATTGTCAAAAAGCGAGCCCAGTCAGGAAAAATGAGCCGGAAATGCCATCGAGTGCCCTGAGCAAAAACTTGAGGACATAGGCGCAGAAAAATAGGCAATAAATTCTGCTTAGAGAGGAGCGCGGGCTCTGCTCACCCGATGCAGAGTGTGCTACCCGATGCAAAGGGTACAGCCGACAAATCCAATTCAAGCCTTGGATTGGATTGAATTGAAGGCGCGACACTAGGCTAGATCCAGGGAGAATTACTAGATTTAATAACAAATAGAAAAGCCGTAAACCTTAATCCAATCCGAGCCTTAAGCCGAAAGTATCCGTAAGTGTGCATCTGGTGGCCATGCTGCCGTTCGGTTATTGACGTGTGTGATCGAGCGTCGTGTTTTCATCGTGTTTCCGGAACTGGCCTCTTTACTGACGATGTCGGCGGCAAGAAAGTGCTCGTTTACTCCGAACTCAACGATCCCGAATTTTTATTGGACTATGCAAGTTGGATTAAGCCCGTGCAAAATGATCCTCACAGTGCTCAATGCTCAATGCCTTGTGTTGTAATGGTCTTACATATTCAACCGCCTCTACAGTGGTCAGGGAATTTCCCCTAAAATTGTAAGAGAAAACTTGGAAGAGTCAGGGAATTTCAAAATAATAATTTGCTAGACACCCTGAAAGAGCACGCTGGCACGCTGGCGCCATCTTTAAGGTGACCCTGAAACTACGTTTCACTGGAGCCAAGACTCTCACCTTCTCGAGATAAAATAAGCGTACTATCTATAAAATATAATCGTTTATGACATTATGATAAGTTTTTCTTTTTCGAACAAAAAAAAAATATCATGATCAGCGAAATAAAAAAAAATATAAGAAAACTGGGAGTGTTCTACAGCTAACAGAGAGATGTAGTCAGTGTATTCTTACCTCGTAAGAAACTGTAAGAGATTTTAAGTCGCAATGGTCTTAAGCAGTCGCAAGTTTGTGAACCAGCTTTTAAAGCGCGTTTACACTTGCGGATTGGCGGGCGAATCCGCGCAGGCTGAAAGTGGATTTTGTAGCCGGGTGGCAAAATCGACTCGTTACTGGCGGAAAATCCTGGATGTGGGTCCCGGACTGACTAAGATTTCCCGCCAGCAACGAGTCACTTTCGTCACCGACTCCAAAATCCACTTTGCGCCCGCGCGGATCCGCCCGAGGATCCGCAAGAGTAAACCCACCATGATAAAATGGCGCCTCGAACGCGTCTCCGACTGGTGGGTTTGATACGTCGGAAAAAGGGATCCCTGGATTTCCGCCTGATGACGTCACAGTAGTGTCATGCTGTCGACGACCGCGATCCTGGTGGTGTCCCAGCAGGGGTGGTTGATGTGGTAGAAGCTTGTTGTGCTGGAGGTCGCTACAGGCTGTGCCGGCAGCCAGACGACAGCGACAGTCGCGTTCGCTCGTTAGTTTTTACCAGCATTTCTACGACCAACCGCCCGGATCACCATATCCGACTCCATGAAACTCCGACATCTGTGACGTCATTTGTTGCCCCTTCGGGACCCCTTTTGGTCTATGGGCAAGATGCGGCGCTAATCACACCAATCGGAGACGCGCTCCAGGCGTCCTATTTATACAATAAGCAAAATGTCGATTCCGATGGATATTATGCTTTTTACACTCACTTAGAGTTGTTCCTCGTGCGAATTTTTGTTTCAGTGTTTCTAGTGTCGCACTTTTTAATATAAAGACTTTTTTTTCTGGGGGGGGGGGGGGGGGGGGGGGAGGGCGTTTGGGTTTAGGTAAGGGCTTAAACTCTCCTATATCTGCACCTTGTAGGGGTCTTATGGAAGCACGCCTTAACATGAGTTCTTACCGAGCACGCGCGCCTTCTTGAATAAAATATTTCGTTCGATGTGTTGCGGCTAAAAATTAGATGAGGGTGTTGTGTCGACAGTTTTGCGTCAGTTAGTACTTTTTTTATTACAACAAACGTCAAACTTCTTCAGTAAAACGTATTTCAAAATTTCTTATAAGTATCCAGATAGACAATGATAATTGTGAAAATTAGACATCAGTTCCCAACCGGTAGGGCTGCACGGGGGCGGATACGTAGCGTATGGAAAAGAGTAATTAATATTTAAGGTGAAAAAAACAGCGCTTTATTTTCTTAACATACCCGGATATACTCCTTATCTAATATCCCTAAAAAAATTCAGGTAAATAAATGACAAAAAATAACTTGCGAGGAAAGCCAAACTTAGACATAAGCATGTACATAATCTTAGGGATTGGGAAGAGCGTAGCAGCCACCCAAATGTTCCTCCAATGAATTTTCTTGATAATATTTAGAAATTTCATTTCAACCTCTAAAAATAAATGCTGCGAGTAATTGACTGCAAATTATTCCCGAGTCAAAACAATTAATTTATTAAAATAACCTGCAACTTGAGATGTAAAACATGATGACATAGCTGAGACATCACCAACTCCGATCTGTTTTTTTTTTTATTTTACAGAGAAAACGTGTTTAGTCTAGCTCTTTAAAGAAGGACAGAAACTAATTAAGAATATCCCCGTGCCTTGGATGCATATCAACCCTAATTTCTAATTTTAGGATTCCAATCATTTATATGCTTCTAACCGGAGACGACGGATGACTAAGGGGACAAGAGAAACACACACACGTCTGAATCCATTCGGACCAATGAACTGAATTGTCGAAAGGCAACTTAGGATAAAAGTAGATATATCCGCCATGAACCATTATGATTAACCACAACCCTAAGTTGCAAGAAGGGCTTATGATCTTTTAGAAAAAACTTTACCGAAACCTTTACCTCGTTACTTGGCGATCTTTCGATAAATCTTTTTTTTTTTTTAAAGGTCATACGTCGCTGCTTGCACTTAGGGTGGTGGGGAATGAGAATGGTTTCTGGCAGAAAGTTGTAGCTACCTTTCTCCAAAGTTGCCTGTCGACAATCGTGTTGAATAGTCCGATTAGCTAGAGACATATGTGTTCATACCTTGTGCCCTTTGTCGTCCGCGGTCTCTTGTTAAGATCATGTGCAAAGTAAACCAGATCGCCCGTTTATTAATCGTGTCTTTCATTTATATGGATTTTTATCGCATGCCTTCGCTTCTTATTTGCAGTCTTTTGTAAAATTAGTGGAACATTGCGCAAGCCTGTTTGGGGTCAGCCTGGGCGGGCTTTTGGTTGACGTAAGTTTATTTAATTTTCTAGCTGGCATGCTTTCAGTGCAGCTTTAGCTCCACCAATCGTGCATTTGTCTTGTTCCAGTGGTGGGCCTACCCGTTGCCGTTCTACCTCTATGGCGCTGCTCTCGTGCTTTCATTTCCTTTCATTGTGAAATGTCTGCCTAAAGCTGACCCTATAGACGGTAAGTACCAGAACACAAAAAAAGATTTTGAATCTTCTGGTTCAATTTCGGTGTTTCTATATTTTGCTCTTGCGCTGATCCTCCGCATCTTAAAAAGACTTTCGGTTTGAACGCCATTTATAAATTGCCGTCTGGCAGGGGTGCTACGCGAGGCTTATACATTCACCTCACCTTCTTTAATGAGAAATGAATGCATTTATTTATTTGTGATTAGCTCCTTTTTTATAGCTTTCACAATTACAAATTTAGAGTTTCGTTAACTAATTAGTCTCTTATGTTAGTAGAAACAATATATATATATATATATATATATATATATATATATATATATCTTACTTATTATGGCTTTTAAATAATAAAATAGCCATTTCATTAAGACTAAATAATTAGACATTTTTACCGGTCTCTCGTTTTATGAATTGGTGACTATATTTATCAATAAATAAATTAAATTGTTTTTATATTATTTCGAGGCGATAAATTGTTTGTTTACAATCATTTCCAACCACAAAGTTTCTATATACGAAATGTGTAACGAAAAAATGCAAGACATTACTGCCCAGATAAAGAGGGAAACAAAACAAAGGTGATAAGTTTGGTTTACGCATGGCGTTTAGCACAGATAGCAGTTTGAAACGGTTAACTCCGTTCGCTTCCGCCCCGAAAGGTTGTTTGAAAAAACACAGAGAAAAGTGCGTTACATGTATTTCAGGTATAGTCTACAAGATCCCCTTTGATTGTGGTTTGTGCTATATAGGTCAAACGAAGCGTTGTATTAATGATAGACTAGGTGAACATAAACGTTGTGTCAAAAACAAGGATCCATATTCCGAGGTATCCAAGCATATTCAGGAGTGTAGGAATTGCGTGCCTTTATGGAACTCTACAACCACGATTGTAACAGAAAAAAACGACCACAAACGCCTGCTGAAAGAGTCAATCGCAATAACGAAGCATGGGAACGCAGTGAACAAGCCTTCTTTGTCTTTAGATGCGGAATGGAAACGATTTCTAAATCTCTAATAATATTGTTAACAATTTTTTTTTTTTTTTTGTGTATAGTTTTTTAGCTGACTTTCTCGGTGAAAAATGTTTAAAACTAGGGCTGTGCAATTGATTAACTTTCGTTCCGATTAATCGATCAGCACTTAAATCGCGATTGATTTTCTTAGCCTGTCAATCGGTCGAGTTGTTTGCTAGAAATTTCGGGGTGAAAGTATAAGTGTTTTACATGATGGGGAAGACAGCTCAGAAAACGTTGACCACGAAAAAGGACAAACACGACAGGAAAATGCTTTGCTACTTTGATCACATTTTTGTGTATTTTAGGAGACAGCACTGTTGAATGCGGCGCTAAACCACATTAGCATTCCAAATGTTCTAAAACTTTGTTGCTTTTAAAATAGTTCTCCTACGTTTCTCTCTCCTTTTTAAGGGCAGTACAGCGTCAGATTGAAATGAGGCTGTGCTTTCACCCGTAGATGGCACTATAATAGTAAAAACAAATGTAGTTTTTAGACCTGTTTCTAGATATTAGGCATAAAAATTAGCGAACCCGAATAAACAATTAATTAGTCGGCTAAACGGCATCTATTGATCGGATTAAATTTCTTAATTGACGTCCAGTGCTAGTTAAAACACGAACCCCGTGTAATGGCGTAGCGTGAGCAAAACAATCTTTTTCCCCATACCATATGGTATGCGTTCAAGATGGTGGCAGTCATGTAAAAAAAAATGTCTATGATCACTAAGATATTAAGAAACGTATGGCGTGGCATATTGCGTTCAGGCATCTTGCTTCGCGATTCGTTCTTAGGCGTTCTTATGTTAATCTTAGTTGCTGCAGAACGATAATCGGGTGCTCGGGGCGCGTTACAGCCTGCGTTTCCTAGGCCATCGGTGACTGTCAGTGAAGAAAAACATGTAGATTTAACGTATTATGTAGACTTGTGCTGCATTATGACAACAAGCTGAAAGTAGTCACAGGCGATTCAATAAATTCTGTTGATACGTAGGTAGACAGAAAAAAAAAACGGTCATGTCAATAGTTTCAGTAATGTGCGTAGTTCTAATTATTTTCAGATGAAAGCATCCCAATTATATCTAGGAGGAAAAGCCTGCACAACCTGCTGGAAACTCTTGTGCGACCCCTTATTCATCGCAGACATGGTGACGCTCATGATGTATTGGTCCATTATGGGTTTCAACGCAACTACTTTGGAGCCGAGTCTTCGTCTGGTTGGGACACTTAACAATTTAAAACTTTAATGATAATGACTAACAGCATTTCAATGTGCGAATATTTGTTTCAGCTGCACTTCAGCAATAGCAAAGTTGGCAATGTCTTTGCTATTCAATATCTATGTTCTATACTTGGGAGCGTCGTCGCTGGCGCCTTCTGCCACTTCCAGGTACTAATGTGCTGCATAGAACAGCGGATCTGAATTATCGTAACATATATCGTCGTGACAAATACAAGCAGGCATCTCTCACCCCTATTGAACCTCTCGAGCTTGCCTCGATGAGACCGACTAAAATTTTTAAATGCGATCTCTCCCTCTATTACGGCTTTGATATACTGAGAGCAACTGCCAGAATAGGCATGACGGAACGATGATAAGTTTTTGATTTTTAGATATCGGTCTACCTTCCAGTTAGATTACTTCTATGCTAGTTTCAAATAACGTTTTAAACTGAGCATGTAATTGCCAACTCCACATTTTGTCCTGCAAATGCGCACACTTCGGTAGAGGTATATCCTTTTCAGGATCTTCAGAGTCACAAATATGAGAAGGTCACCAATGTTCAATCGGTATTCTTTTTTATATGACTGAGAGTCATATGAACTTGAGAGTAAAACAGAGGGGGGGGGGGAGGGTAAACGTTTTTTTCAATCCGAATACAATGTCGAGAAAACACATATGCAAACGGCGAATAATCATAGTTTTTTTAATGAAGGTACTACTAAAACAACCGAAGTTTTTTGCATAAAACAAAAACCCGTTTGGGGCAACGGTACTTGCAAGGAAACCCAAACTACTGCAATTTATCATCATATGCACTCATCTTTCTCGAATGTGAATCGCACTATTTCTTTGTTCTCACATTGGAGATGGAAGCATTTTATGGCTTCGTCGGACAAATCTTTGCCACGCTTGCATATCTAATTCTGGGACCCGCACCATTCATCGCCCACGAAAGGTAAGAAAGGTTTTGTTACCACTCCCGTATCGCTGCTTATTACTTCTCTACTCCTAATGTGGAAAAAAAAAAGTAAAAAATATGACATGTTTTCTTTATCGCGAAGAACCTTATGGATGATTTACCTGGCACAAGTCTTCATTGGGTTCGCCACGTCAGCGATGTTTGCTTGCGCATACAGTCACGCACTGAAGGTTGCGAAGTGAGTAGTTCAGAAAAAGAAAGTATTATATTGTCATTTCAAGTTGGCGCATATACAGCCCGCATCTAACGCTTATGTTTTAAGTTTTAACCTGTCTATTGCTATTCTGAGTTAAAATATATTTCACATTTTGCACAAAAAAAAAAATAATTATTTTATTTAGGTGGCGTGGCTACCCTGACAACGTCCAAACGAAAGGTTTTGTGTCCAGCAGCGTTCAAGCAAGCATGGTGATTGGGTGAGCACCTTACGTTTCCTAGTTAACTTTGTAGCGAGCACTCCTAAAAAAAAAGGTATCTATAGTCCTTCATAAGAGGAGGAACGCTCTTGTAACCTATGTTCCTTTATAAAGGGAGAAACTTTCGTTCACAGGGTAGCAAAGTTGCTCCGTCGACTGCATCTGATTATGGCAGCCCCGAATCGAGCAAATCGAGCTCAATAAGGCTTAACGAGGACGATACGTCTATTTTACGGGGTCGAGAGGAGCAGCAAATAAAAGCGTAAGACGAGCTTTCCGAGATCAGTATTTATTTCCGAAGTCAGCTTCCCCCCCGCAGGTAAAAAAAAACTTGCTTTTCGAAAGCAGTTACTCAGTCCTCTCGTCGTCAGCACTGCGATGTTAAACGGAGACAACCGATACCCAGTTATTCGCGCACTTTACGTCTTACTTTGCTATTCTTCGAGTCACAATTCCTTCGTCCACTACACATAATGGAGGAGTGGTAAACAAGACGCGAAACCAAAAGCCGCTCTCAAATGAGAAAATTCGAAGCAGCTGTTGCACGATAACCCGAAACTATTGCGAGGCGTGAAAGAAGGTTAAATTGCTTGCCACCAGATAGCAGGGTCAAGCAGAGTAATTGCAAATAGCTATTGGGTGGCCCCAGATACTGCCCCGATTCATTTTCTACAAAAATATCTTTATTTGCTCACGCCACCATTGCGCTTCGATACCTTCGGGAACCTTCATTATAGACACATGTAGATTCATTGCGCATACCACTAGCATAATCTAGATATATATAGCGCACACACATACACGTCAAATACAAACTTCAATACAACAGCACATTAACCCGATCACTACATTAGTGCTCTGCGTTTACGGCTTTTATATTGGTCATTTTGAAGGTACGGATTTTCTCGGTGACCGCCTAAGCGATAAAAATATTTACCGCATGTTGATTTTTTTTCCCATCAATGTCACACCTCTTAGAGTATCTTGCACGGCTCAGGTGATGAATCTCTTAATAAAAAGATAACGCTCATGCCGTACTTATTTAAAAGCCAATAAATCAGGCCGCTCCAAGACGGTTCCAAGTCATATGTTTGCTTCCCCACACGGCACGTCGTAGCCAGTATTTCTGTTGTAGTGTATGTTTTTCTATTTGTGCTGTTCGATTGCGGCTGCAATTTTCGTCTTGAATTAATCTGTGTAGAGGGGTATTCTTTTAGGTGGAAGCGAATTGCTTCACGGGCAGAGAAATCGCTTTTCGATCAACTTGAATGCACTGAAAGCCGCGACTTGCGGCAGGCGTTAAGTGTACGGAGCTACGCCGTCGCGTGCTCGAAAACTTCTAGCGCTCATTCCAGCGCGCCACTTGAAGGGCAATTTCTCCATAATCTGTAGTATGTTTTAAACAGCAAAATAAAATAAAGGTTAGCTTTTTTTGTAGCTTTTACCTAGTAAATTGTTTTAATGATAAAATTCCGCACTAAATATACGTGCGCTCTGTCATATTTCCATACTGCTCAGTCCTTTCTCCAGAGAGCAATTGCTCTCGTTGCATCTTAATCCCTGAAGCAAGCTTAAACTGTTTAATGTAAATAAGAGTGTCCACCTGGGGACACTCCGCCCCCCTCCCTCCCTTGATCTCGGGCCGACCGGCGGCATCAATACCCGACAGTTTACATCATCCCAACTTGTTATTATACCGCAGATATGCGGACACACGGTCATATCGGCGATCATTTCAGTCTTCTGTTCACAACTCACAACACTGCCATCGCGATGTTGCTGCTATGTTGCTGAAATACCGAACCACGTTGATTACCGGCTGGCACTCGGCATCAGAAAACAGAACTGAACTCAGCACAGAAAGCACCCAGGCACCCGGCAGCAAAACCTGCCTATCTTGGACGCAGTTTCCGCGATTTTCATAACGTCGTCAACGTCGACACATCCACTGTTAACACATTGTTCCGCGTGGGTTCCGCAATCCCGAGACTGCCACCTTAGCCCAGTGTACGTAGCGCTGCTGCCACTGCTCCGGATCTTCGCTGTTTCTAGCGGCTTTGTTTGCTCGTTTGATAAAATTAGTGGTAAAACGTCAATGCAACCGAAATGTTCTGTACGTTTCGACTTGGAGACGAAATGAGAGGCGGCCTTCGAAGCCGCTGAAGCTCGATCAACTCAAAAACATTCATTACACAACGTCAGAGGTATAACATTGCTGAAAAAAAAAAAAAAAAAAACATGCTGGGAATATTTTTTATTGATTAGGCGGTCACCGTGAAATTCCGTACGTTCAAAAGGACCGGTATAAAAGACGGAAACGCAGAGCTCAGAAGTAGTGATCTGGTTCGTGTGCTGTTGTATTGATGTTTGTATGTGCCGTGGATGTGTATACGCTCATTATATCCGTTCAGCTAATGTTTGTAGTATGCGTAATGTGTTTAAATGTGTGTATAATAAAGGCTCCCAAAGGCCAATGGTGACGGAAGCAAATAAAAATATTTTTTTTGTAGATCCTGATTTCGGCGTTACCTAGCGCCACCTAGTCTAGCTACCTGAAATTACTCTGCTTGACCCTGTCATCTGATGGCAAGCGATTTACCTTCCTTCACGCTTCGCTATTTCTGGTTACCGTGCAACAGCGGCTTCTAGTTTGTTCTTTTGAGAGCAGCCTTTGGTTTCGTGAATTGGTTTACCATTCCTCCGTGATGTGCGGTTGACGAAGGAATTATGACTCGAGGACTAGCAAAGGTAAGACGTAAAGTGCGAGAAGTAACTGGGTATCGGTTGTTTCCGTTTAACATCACAGTGCTGACGACGAGAAGACTGAGTAACTGCTTTTGAAACGCAAGTTTCTTTACCTGAAAGGAGAATCTGGCTTCGGAAATAGACACAGTTCGCGGAAAGCTCGTGTTACGCTCTTATATGCTGCTCCTCTCGCCCCGTACAAGAAACGTAGCGCCCTCGCTGAGCCTTATTGCGCTCGATTTGCACGATTCGGGGCCACCATAATGAGATGCACCTAGGTGACGGAGAAACTTTTGCTTCCCTGCTTTAGGGACGAAAGTTTCTCCCTTTATGTAGGAACATAGGTTACAAGACCGTTCCTCCCTTTAGGGAGGACTATAGCCACCCCTTTTTCCAAGAGTGCGAAGTGGGCGGGAGGAAGCTTTCTCCCGTCTGCCTGGAAAAGGAGAAGAACGCCTCGCTCCTCTCTTCTCGTGTCCGCTTGAGGGCGCGTCAGTAAAAGGGAGGAAAACGCGCCAGTTGACCCTGTTTGCTCCGTTTTTTCATACAGTGAGGTATCGTGTTAAAGGAAAAGTTGCAACTTGGACTTAACACCCGTAAACTTTCTCATAATAAAATTGCTCCTTTCTTTAATTCAGTACACACTTTACAAGGACGTGCGTAGCTGCCGCCTAGCGGATGACAAGTGAACTAATGTAAGCGGCAGGTATGACAGGCGTATTCTTGCAACGTACAAGTAATATCTTTTCTAGAGAATAAACAAAAACCTCAAATTGGAACAAAATAACAGCAACGAATGGTTACCAACGTTCTTGCGCGTATGCATAATCGTACTACGCAGTGAGGAGCATATTGAACTTAAGCTATTTTTCTGAAAGTCAAAGGTTACGCGTAGGAGAAGGAGAGGAGCGACAAATGCATGAGGATAGTCGGTAGACTGTTTTAGGTTTGTATACTGCGTTGCTCGCGTAAAAGTTCTTGTTGTCTTCAATAAAGTTTTTTTTTTTTTCCTATACACATGTCGTGTGAGGCCCGAGTATCGAGACCTTAATAAGCTCGAAATACCAGACATATTGATATAGACTATTTCAATATTTGTCTTCTGTACGCCGTCATCTTTGTCTTACTTAGCTGTGAAAGGGGTTTTGAGCGTGCGTAGTAGCTTTCACTTGCGGAATGTCAGACGCGGTGCCTGCGTCAAAACACAACCCAGTAACTCGGCATTTTTGCGTGGATAGTAAAATTAAAACAAAAAAAAAATCTTTTATAGCTGCGTCCTGGGCGTCATGCCTTTATTCCCGATTATAACAATAACAAGGGAAAGTATCGCTTTAGTCAGAGCCGAATATTTTGGATGAAGCACAGCGCCCCTGATATTTGTTTGGAAGTCTAACACTGGGTCTAACTCAAGAAGTTAATTCATAAGCTCTAGCGTGCCCTATCTATGTACGACACACACGCGACTCTGTGCGTGGCAGATGGTTTTGATATGTGCGAAACTATTCATAGTATTCGTGATTACGTGTTAGATTTTGTGTATAAGCTAAAAGAAGGCATAAATAAGTTTTATTCGCTCTCTGGTAAGCCTCACTTCCGATCGTGCAAAAGGGAGGTAATTTTTTGTGAAACCTCAGAAAAGACAAAACGAGGCATCCTTACAGTCTCGCTCGTTTGGTGCTAGACAATGCACCCGGAATTGCACTCATCGATCTTTATTTATTCGTGTGATAAAATAAGTGATGCCATTGTTATGAAACTTCAAATTTATTTAGCCTCAGTGCCAACAATACGTTCCACCCCTTTTAAAGCTGAGAAAACAGGTATATTGGGACTTTAAATAAACGGATTTAAGAAGCATTAGTATAGCGTGTTAAGCTTAGTAGTCAATTGGATACAGAGAAATATCGCCACACTAGTGCTCAATATCGTTAGCATAAGACAAGTAGATTTCCAGTTGTGAAAAATGACGAGATTTCTATTTCATATTGGCTGACATGACTAAAATTTCGTGTAAATGTTTTGGGCCGAAGTGCTTCTTTTTAATCACCAACTTAAACATTTATTTAAAGGTCTTTCTATTTTGTCGACTCAGAGGCGCTTTAAAGGGCAACTCCTCTCCATTTTTACGATTTTTTGGGTTATGATCTGTTTAGTCGAAGTCGGGGACCCTGAATCACGAGATATGATTTGTTTTTCGGTAGTGTGTATAGTTTTGTAGATATCGCGTATCCAAGTTTCATTGCAACGGCACGGCGAAACCGAAACTACCGAATCAAGCAACTTGGCAACGCTGGTAATTGGCGGCGCGTCGACTGCATGACGTAGATCTCGTCCCGCGCTGTCGCGCTCCTAAGCCGACACACCGACACGGCCGGCTCAGTTGCACGTGGAGTTTCAAAACACAAGTTGCACACTTTCTTTTTTTACCGCTGCACTTTGTAAATATGCACCAAATGTAATAAATGTCAGTGTGTATTTATAAATGTGCCGGCCGAAAAACGAATCCAACTATTATAAAGAACATGACGCGGTCAGTGCCGGCCCAGCGTGACTGTATTTGTTTCTAGCTCGCGGACCAAGAGAAAAAAAAAATAATGTGAGAGAGTTGGAGAGATGGTATCCACAAGTGGTCTAAGTTGTTAAAGCTAAGGTGCCTTTATGTGTACGCTAGTTAGTACTGCTGCGACCTGCTGCGACCGGCCACTCGTGCTGGAGCAGCCGGCGTTTGGTACGCGAACAGCGACGGCGCCGTGTCGTTGTTCAAAAACGCGTGTTTCGTGGAGAAGCCCGCAGTAGTCAGCAGCCGCGAATGCCGTGCGTAGGTGTCTGGCGTAAAGTGCTGGGAGCAGAGTTTCGCGTTAAAGCTATGAGTTCACGGTCTTCTGAAGTCTATCTTTCGAAAGGCACCGACCCACACCTTGTGCCTCTTCCGGTCTCTTGGGAACTGGTGGAACCGCAGCTCCGGGTTGCGCACCGGATTGTTGGTGAAACCCACAACACTACAAGTCGTGCTCGGCATCGCCCAACGCGAGTCCGGCCAGTCTCTCCGGCTTCACGACATGCGCGTGAGCGAGCAGCATCGCTCCGCTCTCTTCTGCGCGGTCGCGGAAGCTATGCTGGAGTTAAATGAACTTCCAGGACGCACATAAAAATAAGAGAACACAGGATAAAGCGGTAAGGACCTCTTCCAGTCAGCAGAATCGCAGAATGCGATGGAAAACGAAGCGTCCGCGACGTCCGTACAAGAGCATAGGACGAAACCTACGTCATTGCCCAGTGTTGCTTCACTAGCTCACCCGGTGCCAGCGTTGCTCACCCGCTGTCGGGCCGCTAACCAGGCCGGTAGAACATTTTTAATATTGGTTTTATTCGGGAATGCTGCGTCGGTTTGACGTGATATTTTGGGTATCACCGTATTCTGAACCCCTGAAGCGATATCAGCCATTTCTATAGGGCCGACTTTTTTAGTGGAGTTGCCCTTTAAGTGTAAGTCTTCTTCGAAGTATCTTTATATTGGACTGCTGAGTGACACAGGAAGGCACGTGGAGTGTTCTACGTCCATCTTTGTAAAATCTGTTTAATAGGGCGACTGGTTCACCTTGCAAAACAAACAGGTATTTCAGCACGATTGGCAACAATTCAAAGGTTGCGGTTAAACACGTGTTTGATGAAAGAGCAATGTATACCTATACAGAAGCTTTTTCTTCTAGTTCACTGCCCAGCGATGCACATAAGAAACCAATAATTATTTTTTCTTTATTCAGCTCTGCTAATCAGATGGTACGGCGGCCTTAATTTCACGTCATATCATTGTGAAGGTAATCGCCAAAGCCCTTTGCGAGTCAATCTGTTCAATATTTGAGCATTTTATTATTAGTCGTTCTGATTAGTTAATTGGGTGAAACATAGGTGACCGGGTGAAGTTCTGAGCGCAGCGTATGCTTCAGTATTCACAATATATTGTATTATCATATTATATTATATTATTAATATCGACATTGAACTACTCGGAACGCATGTTTCACCCCCAAAATATTGAACCCCTACACAAGCTGAAAATACAAGCCAATTTTATTTTTCCTGTTTTTTTTTTAAGCTATTACCCAGCTTTAGAATATCGTTAGCAAAAGCCTCGCGTACGCAAATAAGTAGAGTCGCCGACAGTTCACACACGCCAGGCTCTAAGCGCGTTTTGGATTAGCACATGGAAACGACGTTGTTTCTTTGAGTACGCAAACGTTTTGCTCGCGTTAGTATAAAACTAACTATTACGAGCGATTCAGTGCTCCTTTGCCTCTTTCATTCAGGGGCTTAATTACACCACCCTTGGCCGGTTACGTCGTCCAGGAAATTGGTTACAGAAACGGAACAGTGATCATGTTCGGACTATTTGCCGCATGGGTAAGAGTGTTTTTAACTTTTTTCCGGCCATATTCTCATGTCCGGCTTAAGAACTACATTGTCCCCCAAATTATGGCGTTAGTCTCTGTAGTCAATGCGACTTGATTCTACGATATGCCGCCAGACTAGCCCATTCGAATGAGCCCTGTTTGATTGAGAGGTCGGCCTATTTAAAGCCCCTTCTTACGGATAAGTAGCGACATCCTTCGAAGAATTGCCGGCAGTTTGATACTTTAGACCCATGTTGCGGATAAAAAAAAAAAACAGGACGCGGGATGGCCGAAGAAAACATGCTTTTCGTGTAAGGCTTGTCAAATTATAAGGCGCTGGAGAAATGCAGCCTTCTGCGTTAAGTCCTTATTTCGAACTCTTTTTGTTCGCCTTCCGCCCATTGAAAAGCATGCGGGAACCGCCTCTCGAGCACCGGCGGAGGCGGTTGATCTGACATACCGCGTTCGGCTTTGGCTAGCAGACGGCGTTCGTGAACTGGCGTCAGCTGTTGCTGGCTTCACGCGGCGGTACCTTTGCGTGCTTCCACTAATTCGGCGTTCGTTGCCATGGTGACGGCGAGGAACGCAGACGAACTTTATGTTGCGGAAAACGCTGCGGCGCAGCGATACCAGGTGCGTTCTAGGCCCTTCCCGCATGCTTTTCAATGGGCGGAAGGCGAACAAAAAGAGTTCGAAATAAAGACTTAACGCAGAAGGCTGCATTTCTCCAGCGCCTCATAATTTGACGAGCCTTACACGAAAAGCATGCTTTTTTGGTCATCCCGCGTCCTGTTTTTTTTTATCCGCAACATGGGTCTAAAGTATCAAACTGCCGAATTGCCGCCTGATATCTTGGACCGATCCAGGCGGCGCTACAGTCGACACGCGGGTGTAAAAAAAAGAAAGCAAACGTAAAGATAAATGGTGTGCGCGTCAGAGGAGGAGGGAGAGGATGTCGCTGCCTTTCTTATTCAGGGGCATGAGGCCTATTAGGTATACTAGCTCAAAAATTGTGAGACACCAGGCGTGGCTTATCCCATTCACGCCCGTTCCTTCGTGATTCGGCCTGCGTCGTTCTTATTGGCCAGGGCCCTCAATCTTGTTGGGTGCGGATGGATGATAAGATGTTTGAGGCTTGCTACGGCCCGAGTCTCTGAAGCTGTCGCTGCCTCTATATCTTTCCAATAATCACCTGCGCGCTGCCATCTTTTTCTACCGGGCTGTACAAGAACGCGTGCTGGGCATGTGCTGTAGCTTTCATTCGTGAAACGTGAGACGCCGCGCATACCTTGGCAGCCCAGCGACAAGGTATTCTCCTCCTGAGTGATAATTGCTGGAAAAGTCTACAGACACGCTTTTGTTCATCTTTTCAGATACCTGTGACGTTTGCACTCTGGATGCACACTCTATTCTCGCCTGGAACACCTGGGTTGTATTCAATCGGATCGTTTTTCTAAATACGCGACGGTGCCTAATATTTCGGCTAATCTATCTGGAGTTTAGGAAAATTTCTGCAGTTTTTCTATGCGTAATAAAAACACTTTTTGTTCTTCTGATTGCATGAACAATTTCTGTTCAGGTGAATTTTGCCCTAATAAAGACTCGGTAAATATTAAAAAAAAAAAGTTTGCTGCTGGTTTTATGTATGATCTCTGTATTCGCAACTACCTTTGTATTTCACACTGCATTCAATATGTACATTATGAAAGCACCTGGAATTTCTTCGGATAGCATTTTCTTACAAACGGCGCACGTTGGTTTCTTGATAAATTTACCTATAGGTTATAATTAATGAAACGGCTTAAATTAAATATACCTTGTTATTTAATTAGCTAGGTAATTACATAAATGAACAAACATGTAAAATTCCATTAGATATTTGTTAATTCAAAGAACTAAATTTTTAAGCTAAAAAATAAGCTGCACCGAACAAAATATGCTTAGATTTTCGAGCGTTGTGTTTATTTAATAACATAAAAACATATTTTGAATTTTTTATGAAAATCGCAAACATCACATGAATTGCGCTTTGTTATTAGCCACGGTAGCTTGAGCAAGTGCTCACGGGATAATAATGTTTTCCATTTTTGATTCGAAAAACCAGATAAAAAATTTGTAAACATTTCCGCAACCCGTAAGGTGAAACACAGCGACAGCTGAGGTGTGACATCCGTGCCGCTAATGTCATTTCGGAGCAGATGAACTGAGTGAACAGTAAAGCTGCCAGCTCGCACCATAGAGTCCGCATAGGCGTTTCGTATTAAACCGAGTTACACACTGGACGAAAATTTCAGTGTTTTGGAACGACTGGGGGTGTATTCAGTAAAGAGCATTTCAGCTGTTTTCGTAAAAGGGGAGCGTGTTTTCGTACGTCGCGTCGGCACAAATAGCCACACGTGCTAAATGAAAACACATACTATTAATACTATCATTCTGGCTATTCGTTTAGGAAATAAAACTCTGTATGTGTCAGGCCAATTAACGGGGCTCAAACGCACATGCTTTCCACTTGCGTTCTGATACATAATGCATCGTAAAATTCTGAGGCAGTTGTATCTGCGTATATTCCGAGAATTGTTGTTTGTGCCAATTCTCGGCCACATGGGCACCTATCCCAGTGTATTGCAAGAATGCCTGGCGGGGACTCTTTTACTGACCATGCATGTTATCTTGCTGCCATAAATGACCATGCATGTTGTCCTTCTTTCTTGTTATCTTGTTCTCAAAGGCAAGCCGACATTTGTGGAGGAGTGCCAAAAATGGCCCGCGTCGATATGGAGCGCGGTCGACTACGCGAAACCGCGAAGTGTTCCACTATCAGCTATCTCTGTATAATGCATCTAACGAAAGCAAAAGTACGGAAGTTAGGCACCCGAAATCCAAACAAAGCATGGCTAGTCATATTCTCGACATATATATGTATACACTGCCGACTTGCTCAATCTCAGTCAACACTCTGAACTAAAATGTCGACTATCTCAAGCAAATTAAATATCTTGAATTCTTCATCTCAATGCAACAAACATGGTGCTCGGGGGGGGGGGGGGGGGGGGGGGGGGGGGCGTCTTATGCATGACTACAGTAAACTGCGTTCTCATTTCGGCTGTCGTACCGAATTCTCCTTTTTAGACACCCCCGAGCAGTGTCCGGATATCAACGGCGTCAGTGTCATTTTAAGTCACAAAATAAGGCTCCCTGAATTCTGGGCTTATTTTCTACCAAGGATTCGGCGTTTATCTACGTCAATTTTCGGTGTCGAACAAAATTAAATTGGCCTTTATCGGGCTTTCAGGATCAAGATTATGCCAAGTGTTTATGAAATTCTCCGTTCTCCAGAGAACGTAACCCGTGTAACTTGGAAAACGTCCCGGCCACCAGTGCGAAGCGCAAGTTCGTCTGCTTCTCGGGATGGGGATGCGGTGACGTCAGAACGCCAAACTCTGACTGGCTCTGCTTGTATGGATAGTGGGTAGAGCTCAATTCTAGCTGCTTTTAGGTCAACCCACTATAATTCCAATCCGAGCCAATTAAAGCTCGGCGTTGTGACGTCAGCGCAAACCCTTCGCGTGAAGAGGACGAGCTTACCCTCCATATAGAAGGAAACCTGATAAGGGGTGTGGTTTCAAACCAAGAAGCAGCCTTGCGGACAGTTCATCGAAAATCTATTTCGTGATAACACAAGAAAAAAAAATTGTAGATGAAAATTTGTTTCCCTAAAGCTTGAGTGTTCGTTCTTCAAGAGCTCTAATTAGGGGATGTTGCGGTTTTCTCCAATCTTGTAAAAACAACAACAACAACAACAACAACGTGTTGAGGTTAATTCTCGGAGTTTGCCCGTATTTATGAACAACACGGAACCCAAGTCATAAAGAACAAACTTTTGGGAGTGTTAGATTGAAATATCCGGGGAGATACGTTCTCCGTTCGCGTCAGGTAATATTTTTGCGTGAATAGTAGAGACGGACAATTCTTTTTGTTGTGTAAGAATTAGAAACTAGAACATGAGTCTCAGGAGGGTGATATCTTTGTGACCGAAAAAAATGTCACTTATTCGAAAAAGCTATTCTCATAAACGACGAGTGTGAGGTTAAAGTTTTTGTAGTTAGAAACAAATGGCATGCTAAGGTACATACCAGATGTCAATCATTGACTCTCCGAATGTTGAGCGTAAAAGTATATGTAGAGAGCGCGACACTGTTAGCGCGAACAAGCGATCGCCGGTTCCTCCAGTTTTCTTTTTTGAAACCAAGGGATGTCATCCAAGTTATTATTGCTACGGAAAGAGCTCATTTAGTTCTCTAATGTAAGCGATAAAATTTCGTGCTCGCTAATTCTATTTAGATGTAAAATGCGAAAATGCGCCGATGTCGTGTTCGCGCTAACAGTGTCGCGATGTGTACAAGCATTTTTAGAAGTACGATATTATGCAAGCTTAAATTTGAATTATCGTTCTACTACTTTCAAAATCTTTTTTTTTTTGTTTTTCGCTGTAGAGTGCGATGTTTACGTGAAGTGTAATTTCTAATCTGTTGCTGAAATTGGGTTAAGTTGTCGAGATAAAACTTGATCCAGGAGCGTCACAACTGAATCTACTGTCACACAATTTTATCGGAAACGTACTTCACCTCAGTAATTTTCGACAGCTTTTTCAGGACCAGCCTGGTATCATGACTAATATTCAACCATTAGCAGAGAGACAAGGTGGGGGGGCTTTAGGAAGAACAGTTCAGAGAAGTGTAGTGACTCGGAAGTGGCTATTTACAAATGTATTGTTTATTCTATGCCCTTACCATTTGTTTGACCTTCTATTATGTTTTATTACACACATTAAAGGATATTACTGCAGATAAATGCGAATTGCCTATTGTTAATTACTTAAATAGTGGTCTACTTCACCTAAGTTTTCCTCTGCTTGAACGACTAGTAGTACTCTTTTTTATTTTAGTATTTGATTAGTTTTAACGCATTCTTTTATATCTTGAACCTTTTTGCCACCATATTTAATGCTTTGCATAGGCCCATAAAGTAGATAAATAAATTAATGTATGCTCATACACAGTTGAGAACCGTGCTCTGTTTAATGTTGTAGTAATTTATTCTTATTGGCCCACAGCATCCAAAGGACACGATCGGAGAAGGGTGGTCACCGTACACAATCATATTGCAGCAAATACTTTACGCTTAACTTCAATCATCCTACTAGTGTAATGATTAACTTTCAGCCTAAACGAACCTTGAATATGCGTATTCTTTTAACTAGAGGAAGGGGGATTAGCCTGAGGGGGGAAACGTCAGACCCAAGTTCTCCTTTTTGGTGTCCTTTCTGCATTTTATGTTCAATTACATTTTTTTTTTACCTCGTTCTTGGGTAGTTAATAACATTATTAACTTCCTCGTACTACAGAGTCATTTGTTTTACAAATATAACAATATGAACAACGACGCATATTCACGTGGTAAGTATACGGCACCGGATTGGCTTAGGCGGCTCGTAGCGGCATGTCCGCCCTAGAGTAAGGGGAAACGGATTATAGTGTTTGCAAGGAGAAAACGAGCTTAACGTGTAAGCAGTTTTCCGAGAGCCGGTCAGAGGTGGTTGACAGAGCGAATCGGTGACACGTCCGAACGACTTCAAGTCCCAACAAAAAGACCCCGAGAAGTGCTTTCTCTCTCTCTCTCTCTCTCTCTTATTTCTCCCACCTCGCAGCGAAGGACCTGTATGATCAAACTGTTCACCGGTTCGCCACGCCTCGGTGCGGTGCAAGCAGGTCCGCATACCACTACGCTCAAACAGGATATCGGTTTCATCAAACCTGTGAGCAGTTTGAGCCATTGTTGTGCCAACTACCCAACAAAAGTATTTAAGATAAGATTGTAAATACCCATATGAAATGTATTTAGAGTAGTATTCAAATCACTTGTAGTACAAAATATCTTGAGTAGAGTACGAATACTTTGAAAAGTAATTGAATTACAATCGCAGATACTTAAGCAAGTGTTCCAAGCTGGTGATACAAGAATAAAATGTCAGAAAGGTTTTTTCTATTTGTGAAGACTCCTCCAAAGATGACATTTTTTGTAATTTTTATGACCTTCATGAAGCGCCTTGGCTGCTGCAATTGCCGTTTACTCTGAAATATTTCGTAATATGCCACATAATGCGAGCCAAAATATTTTAGAAACAAACGGGAATCGTGTATTGTAGACATGACACCTGCCATGCTTTAGTTTCACGGCATGTGCGGCTAATCACGTATTTCGCAATAAGTTCGCAATATTGCCACGCGCGTCAGCGAGCGATGCGCGCGAGTGGCCGAGTGACTACCGCGCTTGACTTTCGTGCGAAGGCCCAAGGTTCGATTCCTGGGAGTTAGCCGTTCTTTATTTATTCTTTCATATTACTGTTCTCGTGAATTCGAGAACATTGTTGTTTATTCTAAGTACGAATGTTCTACGCGTCAAACCTTCCACGCCGACTATTCCAGAAGCCCATGCGTATATACATAAGGGTCTTCACGTTACGAGCTAAAGTCAGTTTCGAACCAGCGCTCGATCCTGATGTTTCGCCGACATAGACGCCTGAGACGCTAAGAATCTTCTATTTTATTTTGGCACATGTTCGCCCTATTAAACGTTTAGTTTCTCCAGTTAACTCAACGCCTCAGCCTTTGTCATTCGTGACAATATGTAGAAGGGCATTCCACATTCGTAACAGCCGAGCTAGAAGTTATCAGACAGCCCGTCTTGGTAACAAGTACGCGGCTGAACGACACATTTGCACGCTCAGGATAGAGTCCTTAGTCCTTCCAGTCAAAAGCGAGAAGGAGCATTTGTACCTTCAAACTGTCACAAAAAATATTAGGAAGGGAAAGAGAAAAACACAGGAAACACAGGAGAATGTCCACAAAACCGCTTATAAGCCCCCTTCACCTGTCATTTTCTTCATGAGTTCAGACCATATTCGACAAACTGAGATCAAGATGGTCAAGATTCCAGTATCAGAATCTGCTATAAATGACTCCACCTGGCGGAAAATTGATTTCGAGGATTTTCAGGACAAAACAATGCGCGCATTTGGAGGTAGATGAAAGAAACGCTTTTGAACGAGCTTCGGAGCAAACGTTAAGCCATAATAGGCACACAAAGAGCATTGGGGAAGCCCAGTCTAGGTTCCTGCAGTTCAATCAAGGCAGCGGGGACTAGCTTCTTCGGCGGACGAAGTGCCTGTGCTAGCACGACCTCTGAACCCCTGAACCCGCGATTTCAAAAAATGGGTCATTGTGATCGTTCCGAGCGTTGGCGCCGCAATCCTCCACTGACGGAACCACCCCGGCTCCAGACGAAAATTTTGGTCCGAGTGTAAAATCCGGATGACGCCGTGAGCACTTTGCTAGCTCCAAGCGTGATGTTCCGTTCTAAAACCACTTTTGTTTGCATTTGGAGACTGCGTTTTGCCCGTTCATTGTTTTCTGCTCTGTGTTTGGCCGCTTGGCCTGACACATGAACCGGGAATTTAAAATCGGGCCAACTTTGCCCTGATGTCTCATGATCCCTTGTTCTGTACATTGTTTCAAAGAAGATGTTTTTAAGAGTTGCAAAACGTACTTGAGGTATTGAGTACAAGAAAGGGTCAAAGGTAATTAAGACAGAGTAGCGAATACTTTAGAATAAACGCAATATCAATATACAAAAACACTACCAAAGGTATTTGGAATACAGTATCTTGAGTAGAATATTGAAGATAGGCACAAGACGTCTTTGACCAAACTGGTGAACAGTTTGATCGGACCGATGAGTAGTTCGGTTACAGCGCAAAGCGAATGTTCGAACCTGTTAGTGGTATGGTTGCACGGGTACCAGAATGGGCGTGCTAAACAACTGGCTTTTTTGTTTTGTAGGGTAGTGGAAGTTGCTTAGCAGTAGAGCAACACTGTCTTGCCAGTAGCGAAGTGGCGACGGAATCACCGGGGTGGAAATTTATTGAGCTCTCGCAGTCGAGCCTTGATACAATAACGTATGCAATCCATGATGACAGACCTAATCTGGATACTCGTGCTCTGAGCACCTGATGACCAAACGTTGTCGTCGTTTTTCTTTTAGACCCAGTTTATAACATTTCCATGCTGAAGTCACACACTTTTTGACACTAATTAGAGCTCTATATATTGCCGCGAGCGCAGCTGACTGAGCAGTCAGCGCGCTCGTGGCCTAACGGTTATCGCGCGTGCCTTCCACGCAGAAAGCCAGGGTTTGATTCCTGGCCGCGGGTACGCATTTTTGTTGACTCTAATGTACTGTTCTGGTGAATTGGAGAACCGTGTTGCTGATTCGAGGTTAGAATGTTCTACACGCCGAACCTTCCGCGTCGATTGTTCCAGAAGCCCACGCGTGTAAAAAAGGGGCTCCGCGTAGCCAGCCGGGCTCAGTCTCGCCTCAGCGTACGATCCTGGTGTTACGCCGCCATCGACGCCCGTGACGCTCTACTCTTTTCTTCTGTTCCCTTTTTATTTTTGGGCACAAGTTCGCCCCATTAAACGTTTAGTTTCTTCAGTTATCATCGCCTCATCAATTCTCAACCGTGACATTCAGGTGGAGCTGCGGGGTACTGCATTTCATGCCCGTCGACCGTACCCCTCCGAAGACACGCCGGCCAAGTGACGTGCTCAGCCCCGGCAGGCTACCCTTCACAGAAGACTCCAACGCCCGAGCAAGCCGCCGTACGAAAGGCCAACTCCCGGAATTCGGACCCCTGCCACAGAAGCCGAAAAAGAAGACCGCGACGATGACTACCCCACTCGTCGTCGTCCTGCCTGTCACTCCCCGCACTCCGACGAACTTTCACGGCGACGCGCACGAGGATGTAGAAGACTGGTTGCATCATTATGAACGTGTAGACCGCCACAACGGATGAACGGACGAGCACCGCCTCCAGAACCTCTACTTCTCACTTGAAGGCACCGCGAGGCACTGGTATGAGAACCACGAAGCCTCCTTTACTTCGTGGGAACTATGCGCCGCCGAATTAAAGCGGACCTTCATCAACAACCACCGCCGGCAGCGAGCGGAGGACCTCCTCCAAACAAGTGTGCAGGGCCCAAACGAAAGTGTAACAAGCTTCCCGACCTGAAACTCCAGCGCCGCAGTACCCTCGACGCCAGGAAGATCGGGCGCACGTTCGCCCAGAACAAGCTGCGGCAAGGAAGACCGACGTGTGGCGAACGGCCGATCGACGCCCGCTGTGCTGCCACTGAGGTGAAGCGGACCACATCTACCGACGATGCCCCTACCGCCAGCTGGGTCTACGAGGGTTTGCACCCAACGACCCTCGACCACGTCTCGGAGAGCGACCTCGGGACATTGAGGACTACCTCCACCGCTCTTCATCTCCTGAGTCAACTCCCCGCCGAGGATTCCGTTCACCGTCCCCCGACGCTCGCCATCGCCCTTCCGCCGGTCTCGCAGAGACAGCCTGTCACCCATTGCTTCCCGTCGAGAAAACTAGGCGCGGCAATGCCGGGAGGTGGTGTTGCCGAAGATGAACGATGCCAAGATCCTCCAAGATTGTCGGAGTCTTCCCACTCTAACGCCGAAACACCCCGACACGACGTTTCGGTAACGGCGTCCAGTAATCTCGACGTTATCATCGACGGCCACGACGCGACGGCACTCGTCGACTCCAGAGCTGACTACTCCGTTTTGAGTGGGAGACTTTCTCGTCGCCTTCGAAAAGTTACGACGTCGTGGGACGGACCGCAGATACGAACCGCCGGCGGACACCTCATCACGCCAGTCGGCATGTGCACCGCTCGCGTAGAGATCCACGGTGAAACCTGCCCTATCAAGTTCGTCATTTTGCAAGACTGTTCGAGGGACGTCATTCTCGGAATGGACTTCTTGTGTGAATATGGCGCCATCATCAACCTTGCTGAGAACAAGCTGACGCTTCGGAAACCTGTTCCATCGGCGGAAGATCCCAAAGCGACGTTAGCTGCGGTGCGAGTCCTTACCAACTACGTAAACCTCCCGCCGCTGTCGAGTGTCTTTGTGCCCGTCGGGACCGAAGAAGCCACCTGCGGGGTAGCACTGTTGAAAGGAAGCGTTCAGCGTCTCCTTGGACGAGGGATTGGCATTGAAAGAGGCGTAACCGAGCTCCAGGACGGGCGTACCGTAGCCCTTGTCACTAACTTCCGGCAAGAGTCGCAGCACAAGAGAACCACGCCGTCAGAGTTCGACATCGACCCGTCCCTCCCAGCCCCACAACGACGACAACTCAGTGACCTTCTCGCCGAGCTCAGTGAGTGCTTCTCCACGTCGTCGAAGGTGCGCCAAACGACGGTTGCGAAACATCGAATAATCACTGATGACGACGCTCTCCCTGTGCATCGGCCACCGTACCGAGTCTCCGTGAAAGAAAGGAAGTTATCCAAAAGCAAGTTCAGAAAATGCTTGATGACGACATCGTGCAGCCCTCAAACAGTCCGTGGGCTTCCCCAGTAGTCCTAGTGAAGAAAAAAAACGGAACCCTGAGGTTCTGCATCGACTACCGCCGGCTGAATGCAGTAACAAAAAAGGACGTCTATCCGCTGCCCCGCATCGACGACACCCTGGACCGGCTGCACCACGCCCGATACGTTTCGTCGATGGACCTGAAGAGCGGGTACTGGCAGATTGAGGTCGACGAACGAGATCGTGAGAAGACGGCCTTCGTCACACCGGACGGACTGTATGAATTTAAAGTAATGCCGTTCAGGCTGTGCACAGCGCCGGCAACCTTCCAGCGTGTTATGGACACCGTCCTTTCCGGCTTGAAATGGCAGAGCTGTCTCGTCTACCTCGACGACGTTGTCGTGTTCGCTACCGAATTCGACGAGCACCTCAGACGACTGCGAGCCGTGCTACGGGCCTTCAAGGCTGCTGGGCTGATACTCAAGCCTTCGGAGTGTCTGTTCGCCTATGGAGAGCTGAAATTCTTGGGCCACGTCATGAGTGCTGAGGGTCTAAGCCCTGATCCTGCAAAGACGTTCGCTGTTGCCGAATTCCCGAAGCCATCGGACAAGAAGGCCGTCCGAAGATTCCTTGGGCTGTGCGCTTACTACAGACGTTTCGTGTGTGACTTTGCACAGATTTCTTCACCGCTGACGCATCTGACGAAGGACGACGTGCAGTTCCAGTGGGGAGAAGAGCCAGAACAAGCGTTCGACGAACTCAAGCGAAGGCTGCAGTCACCCCCTATCCTCGGACATTTTGATCAGTCGGCGGAGACAGAAATACACACGGACGCCAGCAATACCGGTCTCGGTGCGGTGCTCGTTCAGCGACAAGAAGGGGCAGAGAGAGGGTAATCGCTTACGCAAGCCGGGCGCTGTCTAAGGCAGAACAAAATTATTCAACGACCGACAAAACATTTCTTGCTCTCGTCTGGGCGATAACCAAGTTCCGTCCGTACTTGTACGGGGTCCCGTTCCGCGCGGTAACAGACCACCACGCCCTCTGCTGGCTCGCAAACCTCAAGGACCCGTCAGGACGCCTCGATCGCTGTAGTCTGCGACTGCAAGAATTCGATGTAGCCATTGCGCACAAGTCTGGCCGCAAGCATAATGACGCCGACTGCTTGTCTAGGGCCCCAGTGGAATCTCCTCCTGACAGCACCGACGACGACGATGACGCTCGTTTCCTCGGAGCAGTTACGAATACCGACATGAAAGCACTCCAACGAGACGACCCGGAACTTCGCGCCGTGATCGACCACCTCGAAGGTCAAGGAAGTTCCGTTCCGCAAGTCCTGGCCCGAGACTTGTCAAGCTTCATTCTGCGGCGAGGCGTGCTCTTCAAGAAGAATTTCGGAACCAGCCACCCTGCCTGGCTGCTGGTTGTGCCTGCCAGCCAGCGAAAAGAAATCTTTCAATCATGCCACGACGACCCGGCGGCTGGACACCTTGGCTACAGCAGGACGCTCGCCCGGATTCGTGACAAGTACTACTGGCCGAGACTCCCGAAAACCGTCCATCTGTACACACAGTCGTGCCATGAGTGCCAACGACGTAAGAAGCCTCCAACAAAGCCAGCAGGACTCCTGCTGCCGATATCTGTCCCGACTGCGCCCTTCCAGCAGGTCGGAATGGATTTGCTTGGGCCGTTCCCAACATCGCCACAAGAGAACCGGTGGACTATCGTCGCGACCGATTATCTTACACGATACGCCGAGACGAAAGCCCTTCCATCGGGAAGTGCGGTGGAAGTCGCCAAGTTTTTCGTCGAGTTCATTCTCCTTCGACACGGCGCACCTGAAGTGCTGATCACAGATCGAGGGTCATCTTTCTTGGCACAGCTGATTCAAGAGGTTCTTCGGCTCAGTCACACCAGCCATCGACAAACCACCGCTTATCACCCGCAGACCAACGGGCTAACAAAGCGGCTCAATAAGACCATCGCCGACATGATCTCCATGTACGTCGACGTGGAGCACAAGACGTGGGACGAGGTGTCGCCGTACGTTACGTTTGCGTACAACACAGCGGTACAAGAAACCACAGGAATGACGTCGTTCCAGCTGGTACACGGCCGGACGGTTACCACGATGCTGGACGCCATGCTGCCTCACGTGCCAACCCATGATGGCAACGACGACGCTCAACTGATCTCTCAACGCGCGGAGGAAGCTCGTCAACTGGCAAGAATCGAGATTCAAGAGCAACAGCGAGTCGACGCACGCCGGTATAACCTTCGTCGCAGGGACGTCCACTTCCAACCCGGAGACCGGGTATGGGTGTGGACACCGTTACGGCGCCGCGGTCTCAGCGAGAAGCTTCTCAAGCGCTATTTCGGACCCTACAAAATCATCCGACGCCTCCGCGATCTAAACTACGAAGTTCTACCAGACGGAACGCGCCCATCTGCAAGACGCCAGCCACGACCCGAGGTGGTACACGTCGTCCGGCTCAAGCCGTATTACGAACGATAGAACTTTGGACTCTCGTCAAACGGTGAACTGTAAACTGTGAACTGTGAGCTGTGGCTCGCGACTCTGCTATCCTTTCGTTGTGTATTTGTGTTTTAGCTTTGTGCTGCATCGGGACGATGCACTTTTTTTAAAGGGGGGAATAATGCCGCGAGCGCAGCTGACTGAGTTGGCAGCGCGCTCGTGGCCTAACGGTTATCGCGCGTGCCTTCCACGCAGAAAGCCAGGGTTCGTTTCCTGGCCGCGGGTATGCATTTTTGTTGACTCTAATGTACTGTTCTGGTGAATTCGAGAACCGTGTTGCTGATTCGAGGTTAGAATGTTCTACACGCCGAACCTTCAGCGTCGATTGTTCCAGAAGCCCACGCGTGTACGAAAGGGGCTCCGCGTAGCCAGCCGGGCTCAGTCTCGCCTCAGCGTACGATCCTGCTGTTACGCCGCCATCGACGACCGTGACGCTCTACTCTTTTCTTCTGTTCCCTTTTTATTTTTGGGCACAAGTTCGATCCCATTAAACGTTTAGTTTCTTCAGTTGTCATCGCTTCATCAATTTTCATCCGTGACAATATTGTAGCTGAAACTGTTTCGACTTGTTTTTATTAAATAGACAGTCTTCAAAAAACCTGATAAATTCTCTGCCGCATTACTATTTATAAACATATGTCTATATTTACCCAAATTGTGTGTTCACTTATTCAAATGCTTATTCCCTCAACTAAAATACTATAGTTTTTTTTTTCAAATTTTAGTTGAAATTGGATGAAAGTTGAAAACATCAAAAGGTAAAAAAATACTTTTTTTTTGGGGGGGGGGGAGGGGGAGCGCGGTTTTTTTGTGTCAATGACCTTTTAAAGGGATTGTCCCGTCAAATTTTGTATTCGAGAAAACAATTGAGCAGCTTTATTGCCTCAAGACGCATCATACGTGCAAAATCTGAATTTTATATGCCCTTCTGCATGAGTAATTGAATTTATACTGCTCCAATCGCATCCTAGCGTAAACGCGGTTTTTGTTGGCAACACAGAAGCTCTGACGTCGCACAACGCAAAGTGAGAATTCTCGTCTCGTCGTTTGCCCAGTTTGCCTGCGAGTGAACGCCGCAGCGTCCTTCGTTTTTGTTGTTGCGCTCGACTTGTTTCGTGGATGGGTGGGTTTTTTGTTGCGCGGTTGGGTGCCACAACCACCGGGCAGCACATGCGAGCCAAGACGTTACGTTCCACACTTTTCCGCGAGACGTACAGTGACGAGCAAAATGGATCGTCGACGTGCGTAGGGACTGGGTTCCCGTCAAGATCGAGATCCTCCTTATGCAGCAATCATCTCACAGAAGAGAGCTACGAGCTGAGCTCTAAGCGGACAGAAGCCTCGTAAGCTGAGGTGTGATGCTGTGCCAACGATATTCAACTACGTCCACCCCCAAATCGGATCAATAGGTTTGATTATGCGGCGAAACCGAAACCAACACCCAGGCCATTTGGAACGGTGCTAAAAGTTTTATTTAGCACGCGTGCAGCCCGATTCTGTTTGAACCGCGAGTAAAAATGGAGCGTGGCTACGATTCACCAAGCTCGTCCAAGTCAAGTGACGACATGCATTTGAACGATTCGTCGTTTGCCTTCGACCCGCGGACAACGTCTCCGAGGGAACGACCCGTAGCCCTATCACCGATCCAGTAGATCCGCCGATAAGCGTACCCAAATGCCGCTTCAGAGGAAAAAAAAAAACAAAAAAAAACTGCATCCTTTGCTTTGCAAGAGCTCCTAGTTCGATCGGTGGCCGTCGCAGTTGTGTTTGCGCGAAACGGCATACGTTTGCTCGAAGCTTATGGCTGTTTTCGAGTAATATCCTGCAAAAAGGCTTGACTTTTTGTTTGCCCACACTTAGGAACTGCATTAAAAGAAACGTATTTCAGTTGGGTACAGCCTAGGAGACTATAAAATTCGAAACAAAATACGAGACATCCGTCGACCAACGCTTGTTATCCCGACCATCCGACAAAGCTTTGCGTTTTGTGGCGTCACGCAGCAGCTACGGATGTCAGCCATTGACACTGGCGAAATTCGGGGTGCAGTTTCGTACATATGCTCTTCAAAGGTTTAATTAGTAAGAGGAGATCATATATCAAAATCAAAATAACGTTTGTCTATATGAAGGCACCCTCGACGTAACGAGCGCCAAAACTTAAGTACTTCCGGTTTCGGCCGGACAATCCCTTTAAGTAGCACAGGGGGTGCCGAGTTTCGATAAAACTGGCATACTTTAGCAGGTTATAAGATTCCGTCACTAACCGTTAAGGCCGAAGAACTAATCATAAAGCTAGAAGCGTGAACATACATGGCCACGCTCTGTTCTTCTTACAAGTTTATCGTCCATATAATATTTTGAAGAACGTAAAAGCTCTATAAAACAGCTGATGTCGGTAGCATCGAACCAGTTGCCCCATCGTCGTTGTCATAGCGTGTACATTGTCGCTCTTTTTGTTTCAGACGCCATGTTGCCTTAGTAAACCTCTTTTTTTTTACATTCGTCCCCTCTTATTTGGCAAAATTGAATTGAATTGATCTTTTTTTATTAAGAGGAGGATGGCGCTTTGGCCTAGAAGTGGGAGAAGGGTAATAAAAAACCTCCCTTTCGAAGGTCAATGCCCGCCTCGCGTGCAAGTTCCCAAGGAGAAATCCGCGTGTCAGGGGCCCGACTGTCGTTGGCAGGAGTGGTCCATTCTTGCAGTGATGTGATGTGAGGCTAGAGGTAACGATTCCTGAGGTCATGAAAGCCAGGACATGATCATAGCATGTGTTCGATGGTCGGCCGAGCCCCTGTCGTGGTAGTCGAGCACGTGACTGTTGAGGTGGCTTCGGCTCCCTCTTGGGGTTCGTCGTCTTGGCTGTCAACAGGGGTTCGACGTGTCTTCTACCCTCTTCTGTGTTCCGCCGGCGTAGCTCATGGCCCTCGTTGCATGCCTCGATGACAGCTTTGAGCGGCGGAAGACAGGAGCACCCATAGAGTTCTTCGATCCTGGTTTGTCTTGGCAGGCGTGTTTTGGCTCGCAATCATTCCGGGTGTAGCACTTCTAACTACTTGTAGTGTTTTAGAGCGCAGCTCTTACGCGCCCGTTTACGGCTTGAGCGGCGTCGGCGTCGCCGTCGCTGTCGGCGTAACCGCGCGGTGCATTATAATAATATAATATTTTTATTATTCCGTGCTTCAGAACGACTGAAGTCAGTCTTGGTATGAGGCACATGCGTACAGTGAACAAAACACATGCGGGAATGCTACATGACTATGCATCGTAGAGTGAAATTTCAAGTTCACGTTTAAAAGAGATGAAATCTGTAAAAGCATCTAAAGAAGATTTTGATGAAATATCATTAAAACAGAGCTGCATACGGGTGGTCGGACAGAGCTTCTCCTATGAATCAGGATAAAACAAGCATGCGTGTCGGTTGAAACGTACCGGAACATGAAAATTAAAAGAACATACCAAGCTGCTATCTATCTGGCCATGAATTATCTTGTGCATTGTTAAGAATGGAACCTTCGGCAACCTTTTTCGAGTTTCAACGCTGCGGAAACGAGTCCCGAAACGAGTCCCGACGTGTTCTGGACTGTCGCCCACCTGTCGAAGTCTGCCCGAAACGAGTCCCGACGAGTTCAAGACCGTCGCCCAGCTGTCGTGGTCTGCCCGAAACGAGTCTCAACGCGTCCGTGACGTCAACGGGACGTGTGTGTGTGTGCGTGTGGGTTCGTGCGCTCCGGAAGGGGAGAGAGGCCTGGCCTAACTGCGGAGAACCATGGCTATGACGCATTTCTGGCTACGACGCGGCGGGCTTTGCTGCAACGCACTTGGCGGTCGCACCTGCTGCCCTGGCGGAGAGTGAGGGAGAAAACGGACCCCTATATAAGGCGGGGCGTGGGGCTGCTGAGTTGTTCTCTCGGATTTGACGACTGTATCGCTACCATGTAATTAAATCGTTCGTTACGTTACCAATTCTCCCACCTCCACTGGACCCCTGGGTTCTTCTCTTCGGGGAATGGTCGTCGTCACGAGCCAGGAAGCCTCCGGACGTGCGGCTTAAACGCCGCCTCGAACAACTGGTTGGCAGCGGTGGGATCGGACCATGCGACATCGTGCTACATCCGTGGGTGAGCGTTTGGACTTTGCTTTGAGATTCGCCAGGCTTCAGATTATGGGTAATTAATTTTGAACTGCTGGGAATCCTTAGTGTTTGACTCGTGCGCTAGGTTTTGGTACAAACTCGCGACAAGTTTTATAGCAAAGCCAAAGCTAAAGAGCAGCGATCATGGATCTGATGAGGTTACTGAGAACAGATTTATTCTGTTTATGTGAAGAATTGGGTGTGGAGGTGGAGCAAAAGATGAAGAAATCTGAGATCAGTAAAGCGATTTCAGAGAGCGCGGAAGCAGAGGAAATTAAAATTGCGTGGGAACTGCTTCAGAACGCTAAGAGTGAAGCTGCAGCAAGAGAGGAACGAGAGCGAGAACAGGCTGCAGCGAAAGAGGAACAGGCTGCAGCGAAAGAGGAACAGGCTGCAGCGAAAGAGGATCGAGACCAGGAGCGAGCGCTGAAAAGGCTAGAGCTCGAAATTGAACAACAGCGATTAAACTCGCAGAACAGTAGAGTTGGGGCTCCGGTACGAGCAAGTGAGACCGATTCGTATCAAATGAAGAAGCTCATGCTGCCGTTTAAAGTTGGGGAAGACGTGGGCCTATTCTTAGTTAACTTTGAGAGGACATGTGAGAAGTTGAGCTTCGCCCCAGAAACGTGGCCGCAACGGCTTTTGACTCTGTTGCCCTGTGAGGCTGCAGAGGTTGTCGCGCGCCTTAGTGCTGGAGACGCGGACGACTACGACAAGGTGAAGTCCAGCCTTTTGAAGCGGTACCGCCTTTCTGCCGAGGCGTTCCGTCAAAGGTTTAGAAACGCATCCAAAAAGAGCAGCGAGGGCTACTCGGAATTCGCGTACGGGCTTAAAACCAATTTGATAGAATGGTTGAAGAGCGAGGAAGTGTACGAAAGCCGAGACAAGGTAGTCGAGTGTGTGTGCCTCGAACAGTTCTTTCGTAGCATTCCGCAGTCAGTCAAGCTCTGGGTGCAGGACAGGGTGGGAGTCAACTCTGTCGAAAGGGCCGCTGAGCTAGCCGAAGAGTACGCAACGCGTAGAAAGCTGAGCGGAGAGGAAAGCGAATCCGGCCGAAGCGATCAGCGCAAGACCTTCCGACAGGGTAACGGCTCGCGAAAAAACGGGCACGAGAAGCCCGAAGCAGGACAAAAGGTCCCAGAAAAGAGCGCAGAACACTCGAACGGAGACGAAGCGCGGAAAAGCCCAACAGGGCAGTTCGAGGCAAGGAAGCCGTTCCTGTGCTACAACTGTCAGGAGCCGGGACACACAGCGGCCAGATGTAAGAAACCGCGGGTTGTGTTCTCGTACGTGAACGGTAGTGACAAGGACCTGAAGCTTCTTCGTCCCTATCTTCACGAGCTCCAGGTAAACGGAAAGCCGTGCATGGTGCTTCGTGACAGTGCAGCGACGATGGACGTTGTTCATCCGTCGTATGTAACGCCATCCGATTTTACGGGAAAGGTAGTTTGGATCAAGCAGCTGCTCGGAAAGCACAGTGTCTGTCTGCCTATGGCGACGGTAAGGATAACTGGCCCGTTCGGAGAGCTAGTGACAGAGGCGGCTGTCTCGCAAACAGTCCCGTTGGAGTATCCTTATTTGTTTTCTAACCGGTCAGATTTCCTGCTGCGCGAAAGGGGTCAACAACTGGGAGAAGGGCTAGTTCAGTCGTGTACGAGGGCCAAATCGCGTCATGTCGCTCCTTTGTTGACGAGTGATCCAGAGCCAGAGGCAGCTGACGGGGAGCAAGCACTCCCAGAGTTGGAGGCAGAAAACCGGGATGAGAGGGACCAGGTTGTAGAACAGCCTGACCTCGTAGCACTAGAAAGCGTACGCCGTCCCAACGCGCCGGCGAAAAAGGCGGAGGAAGACGGGATCAGGGAAAGATCTTTCGTAGCTCCGGCGTCACGTAACTTTGGTCCTCTGCTACGAGTAGACAGAGTCGAGCAGAAGAGCGACCCTAGTGTGTCAGGGTTTCGCGGTACAGCTCAGGAGATTGCTAGGACCAATGTTACGTGGCATGAAAAAGGCGGATTGTTTTATCGGCGCTATAAAGACAGCATTTTCACGTCTAGAAATCACGTGAAAATCGATCACTACGACTTTAGCGTAAGAAAAAGGAAAGGCAAATTTAACGGCAATGCCGATGGGTTGAGCAGATTTTTCTGATATCACCAAAACAGTAGGGATGATCTCAGAGGTTTTCGTCATCCACGGGAATGAGGATCAAAGTGGGGGCACTTTGCCCAAAATGACCTCACAAATTGCGAAGGGTTTTGTCTTTTGTATTTTGTTCTTAGTAACCTCGTTGGAAAAATGAGTTTTTTTGGCGACAGGGGGTCTCGATACCCGGAATTGTACCAAATTTTGGTAATCCGTAATCCAGTCTGGCGGGTCTTTGGCGAATTCTGGACTGTCGCCCACCTGTCGAAGTCTGCCCGAAACGAGTCCCGACGTGTTCAAGACCGTCGCCCAGCTGTCGTGGTCTGCCCGAAACGAGTCTCAACGCGTCCGTGACGTCAACGGGACGTGTGTGTGTGTGCGTGTGGGTTCGTGCGCTCCGGAAGGGGAGAGAGGCCTGGCCTAACTGCGGAGAACCATGGCTAGGACGCATTTCTGGCTACGACGCGGCGGGCTTTGCTGCAACGCACTTGGCGGTCGCACCTGCTGCCCTGGCGGAGAGTGAGGGAGAAAACGGACCCCTATATAAGGCGGGGCGTGGGGCTGCTGAGTTGTTCTCTCGGATTTGACGACTGTATCGCTACCATGTAATTAAACCGTTCGTTACGTTACCAATTCTCCCACCTCCACTGGACCCCATGGGTTCTTCTCTTCGGGGAATGGTCGTCGTCACGAGCCAGGAAGCCTCCGGACGTGCGGCTTAAACCCCGCCTCGAACAGCATCAGTAGTAAATCTCTCGCAGTTCTTCGACTTGATAACTTTTGTAAGCCGAGATTCCCGAGTATGTAGGCATAGACGTGGTAGCACCTACGTTGAAAGTATCGGTCGTAAACAATTCTAATAAACCTCTTCTGAACATTTTCAATCTGTAAAGCATCCGTCATTGTAATAGAATTCCACACAACATTTGCAAACTCAAGCCGCGAACGAATAAGGCTAGAAAATAATCGAATAATACATATTGGGTTTGAAAACTCTCGGGTTAGTCGCGAGATCATGCCCAGCAACCTTATAGTTGAACCCACAATCTGACAGACATGATGAGAAAAAGAGAGATGGCTGTCGAAATAAACACCGAGGTCACGAACTACTGACACACGTAATATAACAATGGGAGGCGTGACGTCACTGATGACGTCATCGGCATCGTCATCCTCACTGACGACGTCATCGGCACCCGAATCGGCATCCGCATCGTCACTGATGACGTCATCGGCATTGTCACGTGACCCCCTGAGGTCACGTGACACCCCCCCCCTCCTCCGAGGTCACGTGACCCCCCCACGTCCCATGACCCCCCACCCCCGACGTCACTTGAGCCACCCCCTCAGTACCCTTCCCTCCTCCTCCTCCTCAGGAGCTGCGCCCTAATTCGGCGCAGCTCATGGCCCTCGCTGCATGCCTCGATGACAGCTTTGAGGGGCGGAAGACAGGAGCACCCATAGAGTTCTACGATCCTGGTGTGTCTTGGCAGGCGTGTTTTGCCTCGCAAGCATTCCGGGTGTAGCACTTCTAACTACTTGTAGTGTTATTAGCGTGCAGCTGTTAGGCGCCCATTTCCGGCTTGAGCGGCGTCGGCGTCGGCGTCGCCGTCGGCGTAACCACGCGGTGCATTATGGGAAATGTCCCATAATGCACCGCGACACCCCCATTTTGTAATGCCTCTACGAAGAGGCCCTTAAGGTAATACAAATGAAATAAATTGAGTGTTGTGTTCCACGCAGAACACACTGCTCCGTAACACGTCTGAATATAGGGTGGCTAGGCACAGCGTATTTGCTACCATTTGTTCAAGGTTACTCGGTCTGGGTAGCTACCCAAAATTATTCTCCCGCCGAAGGTTGCAGACTGTAGATCTCCGTGTTGGCTGGTTCTCAACACTGTTCATATTGCCGCATGCATGATCAAGAAAGGACGCTTCTCTGTTCATGTAGAAGGTTCGCGTATATTTTTACCCCGAGTGTCAAAAATAGGGAGGCCAGAATGACATTGCCTAGTCAGCCTCGCCCTAGATAAATCGGCTCCTCGAAGATTCTAGGACGAATTTTTGAGAAGCCGAGTATAGTAGATAAGGTTGCCGACTCACTCAGACTCTTCCGACGACGAGGCACGTTCACCGACGCACGGTACTCGCTGCTGCCGCCTTCGACGCTCGCTGCTGTCGCCTTCGACGCTCGCTGCTGCCGCCTTCGAAGCTCGCTGCTGCCGCCTTCGAAGCTCGCTGCTGCCGCCTTCGACGCTCGCTGCTGCCACCTTCGACGCTCGCTGCTGCCACCTTCGACGCTCGCTGCTGCCGCCTTCGACGCTCGCTGCTGCCTCCTTCGAAGCTCGCTGCTGCCGCCTTCGACGCTCGCTGCTGCCGCCTTCGACGCTCGCTGCTGCCGCCTTCGACGCTCGCTGCTGCCGCCTTCGAAGCTCGCTGCTGCCGCCTTCGATGCTCGCTGCTGCCGCCTTCGACGCTCGCTGCTGCCGCCTTCGATGCCCGCTGCTGCCGCCTTCGACGCCCGCTGCTGCCGCCTTCGACGCTCGCTGCTGCCGCCTTCGAAGCTCGCTGCTGCCGCCTTCGACGCTCGCTGCTGCCGCCTTCGACGCTCGCTGCTGCCGCCTTCGACGCTCGCTGCTGCCGCCTTCGACGCTCGCTGCAGCCGCCTTCGACGCTCGCTGCTGCCGCCTTCGACACTCGCTACTGCCGCATTCGACACTCGCTGCTGCCGCCTTCGACGCTCGCTGCTGCCGCCTTCGACGCTCGCTGCTGCTGCCTTCGACGCTCGCTGCTGCCGCCTTCGACGCTCGCTGCTGCCGCCTTCGAAGCTCGCTGCTGCTGCCTTCGACGCTCGCTGCTGCCGCCTTCGAAGCTCGCTGCTGCCGCCTTCGACGCTCGCTGCTGCCACCTTCGAAGCTCGCTGCTGCCGCCTTCGACGCTCGCTGCTGCCGCCTTCGAAACTCGCTGCGGCCGCCTTCGACGCTCGCTGCGGCCGCCTTCGACGCTCGCTGCTGCCGCCTTCGACGCTCGCTGCTGCCGCCTTCGAAGCTCGCTGCTGCCACCTTCGACGCTCGCTGCTGCCGCCTTCGACGCTCACTTCTGCCACGTTCGAAGCGCGCTGCTTCTGCCTTCGACGCTCGCTGCTTCCGCCTTCGAAGCTCGCTGCTGCCGCCTTCGACGCTCGCTGCTGCCGCCTCCGAAGCTCGCTGCTGCCGCCTCCGAAGCTCGCTGCTGCCGCCTTCGACACTCGCTGCCGCCGCCTTCGAAGCTCGCTGCTGCTGCCTTCGACGCTCGCTGCTGCCGCCTTCGACGCTCGCTGCTGCCGCCTTCGAAGCTCGCTGCTGCTGCCTTCGACGCTCGCTGCTGCCGCCTTCGAAGCTCGCTGCTGCTGCCTTCGACGCTCGCTGCTGCCACCTTCGAAGCTCGCTGCTGCCGCCTTCGACGCTCGCTGCTGCCGCCTTCGAAACTCGCTGCGGCCGCCTTCGACGCTCGCTGCGGCCGCCTTCGACGCTCGCTGCGGCCGCCTTCGACGCTCGCTGCTGCCGCCTTCGACGCTCGCTGCTGCCGCCTTCGAAGCTCGCTGCTGCCACCTTCGACACTCGCTGCCGCCGCCTTCGAAGCTCGCTGCTGCTGCCTTCGACGCTCGCTGCTGCCGCCTTCGACGCTCGCTGCTGCCGCCTTCGAAGCTCGCTGCTGCTGCCTTCGACGCTCGCTGCTGCCGCCTTCGAAGCTCGCTGCTGCTGCCTTCGACGCTCGCTGCTGCCACCTTCGAAGCTCGCTGCTGCCGCCTTCGACGCTCGCTGCTGCCGCCTTCGAAACTCGCTGCGGCCGCCTTCGAAGCTCGCTGCTGCCACCTTCGACGCTCGCTGCTGCCGCCTTCGACGCTCACTTCTGCCACGTTCGAAGCGCGCTGCTTCTGCCTTCGACGCTCGCTGCTTCCGCCTTCGAAGCTCGCTGCTGCCGCCTTCGACGCTCGCTGCTGCCGCCTCCGAAGCTCGCTGCTGCCGCCTCCGAAGCTCGCTGCTGCCGCCTTCGACACTCGCTGCCGCCGCCTTCGAAGCTCGCTGCTGCCGCCTTCGGCGCTCGCTGCTGCCGCCTTCTGGTACGTTTACACCTGAGAAGAAATCCGCTGCCGCGGGAGCGGATCCGCTCCCGGCGGCGGCGGCGGCGAGCGGGTTGCGTTTACATCTATTTCCTTCGAGCAGTATCGGCGGCGCCAGCTGCGGCAGCGGTTCCCGTAACATCTCGTCAAATATGACGAGAAGGCGCGAGAGTTCCCGCCTCGGCTCTCTCTCCCGGGCATTGCTGCTCCCGGAACTACGCGCGCTCATGACGTAGTCAGCGTCGCGCTGCGCAAGATTGTCACTTCCGGTCAGCGAAACGCCTCGTTCGGCGGCAGAAATAGGTCCCTGACCTATACGGCTCGCCGCCGCGTTTTCCGCCCAGCGTTTCGCCCCAGCGGCAAACGCTGGGCGGATTCGCTGGCGGGTCGGCAAGTGTAAACGTCGCTCGCTGCTGCCGCCTTCGACGCTCGCTACTGCTCCCTTCTGGTACGTATACACTTGCGGATCTGCCAGCGAATCCGCTCAGCTTTTGCCGCTGGGGCGAAACGCTGGGTGGAAAACGCGGCGGCGAGCCGTACAGGTCCGGGAGCTGTTTCTGCCGCCGAACGAGGCGTTTCGCTGACCGGAAGTGACATTTTTGCGCAGCGCGACGCCTCCTACGTCACGACTTCCGGGAGCAGCACCACGCGGGAGAGACAGCCGAGGTGGGAACTCTCGCGCCTTCTCGTCATATTTGACGGGATGTACGAGAACAGATGCCGCAGCCTTCGCCGCCGCCGCCGCTTGAAGAAAATCGATGTAAACGCAACCCGCACGTCGCCGCTGCCGCCGGAAGCGGATCCGCTCCCGCGGCAGCGGATTAATTCTCAGGTGTAAACGTACCATTCGACGCTCGCTGCTGCCTCCTTTGACGCTCGCTGCTGCCGCCTTCGACGCTCGCTGCTACCACCTTCGATGCCCGCTGCTGCCGCCTTCGACGCTCGCTGCTGCCGCCTTCGATGCTCGCTGCTGCCGCCTCCGACGCTTGCTGCTTCCGCCTTCGAAGCTCGCTGCTGCCGTCTTCGACGCTCGCTGCTGCCGCCTTCGAAGCTCGCTGCTGCCGCCTTTGACGCTCGCTGCTGCTGCCTTTGAAGCTCGCTGCTGCCGCCTTCGACGCTCGCTGCTGCCGCCTTCGAAGCTCGCTGCTGCTGCCTTCGACGCTCGCTGCGACTTTCATGACGTTTGTTATTCCTTTCTTCTTTCTGGCTGAAGTTCGCCGAATAAACCTTCATTTTCGATTTATTATTCATCGTCTCTTCGCTTTCATTCGTGACAGAATTTCGAGTGTTACGCCTTGAAGACAACTCTAAATGCGAAATCATATTTTAGAAGAAAATACTTGCAACATTTATTCTATTACTTTTTAAGGCATTGACTACCCTATTGAAAATATTTCTAAAGGGCCCGTCAGCCTTGAAGGATTATGGGACCGCACAGGCCTTCAGAACTCTTCAAAAATACCCTACAGAAAAACCCTTCAGGGATACCCCATAGAAAAGCCCTTTACCCCACAGCCCTTCAACCCGTCAACCCTTTAGACGCTCAAATGACTGTGAACCATACACAAAAATGCAGTTCAAAACTTATTGAAAATTTATTGCAGACATTTAGTTTTACATGCATATTATAACTCAAAAAGGCGACAAAAAGCAACGTTTGTTCAAACCCGGCGCAAGGAGCGGTAGACGAAAGAGATATCAAATAGGGACAACTGACTTCTTTATCACAAAGCAAAATATCTTTCAAAGTACTCACGAGTCACAATGCCGCTGGGTATATTCCTGATGTACGGTAGTTCAGCTAATAAAACCGAGCAAGTGCACCTCACGGACACATACACAGTCTCAGTAAGCACGTTTAGCGAAAACCACGAACTCGCAAGCAGCACTCGCCGCCGGTGCGAAATCCTGAGCACAGTCACGGTTTCGTCCATGATGACGTCGCGCCGGCGTCTTCGGCGTATTTTTCGCTCGCTGGATGCTTCTGAGGTCGAACGGACGAAGAGGCGCAAGGAACAAGTCCGGACAGCGGCCGTCATCCACCGTCTCAGGACCCACTTTGCCATAATCCCGGTGCACAGGCACAACATGCGGTGGGACGCTGACCCCGCCTGCCAGGCTTTGCAGCGAGTAAGCCGACACCGGCCACCGTGCTGAAGGCGGCCAACGCCGAACTGGAGTTCACCTGCGTAACCAAGGAAGAAACTGCACGGATCAAAACAGATCAAGGGGCGAGCTCTCAAAGCCATGCTCACCTTTCTGGAGGAAGCACGTTCGTTCCAGATATCCACAGCGGTAAGAAGCAAACCGCCCACGAGTAGAAAAAAAATGGCTATAGCGGCATCCTGGCTTCCTCACACCACCCTCTCCCACCGGCCGCTGGCCAGGCACCAGGCACTGCAGCCCTGCACCCTCTCCCCATCGCCGGGTGGGGAGAGGCGCTGTTTGGCTTGTTTTTAGATGCGGAGCATCTCTTGCTCGGGTCTATGCAAGCTGCGCGCGTTCCCCATCACGTGACCGGGGCGGGGTCTGAGCGTGTTTCCCCGGAGGAGGGAAAGGAGGAAAGTTTTCGGCGCGCGGGTCGCAGCGCCAGGCCAGGCCTTTCTAGTGGGGTGAGCTTTTTCCGCAACTCCGCGGCCGTCGTTTTTTTTTTTTTTTATAGCATTTCCTGACCGCTCGCGTCCGTTAGGAAACCTGCAAGCGCTGTTAAGGCATTTTGCGCCGCCTTACCGTGCGGTCTGATTAGACTTTCAAAGTTACGGTTTATCGAATGCCTTTATAGAGAACCCAGTTTAGTGAAAATGGCGACGAGCCTCCTTTTAGCGAATTCGCCGCCGCGAAGCGGCGTGTAGGGTAAATCAGGTGAGTTAACATTTTTGTAATGAGCCGCCGCAGACTGCCGCCGCGAAGCGGCGGAAGCGCAGGGGGGGGGGCATGGGTTAACACGCGGACCAGTGATACACGCGAGAAGTAGGAAAGCCTCTTTTAAAAAAGCGTCCCCTTTTCGATAAACGGCGTTTCTCTAAACTGAGCCCCTGCTTCTCTAAACCGTGCTTCGATAAAACGTGCCCATTCTCTAAACGTGCTTCGATGAAATGGCATTCTCTAAACCGTAGTAAACCGTCCAGAGCCCACTCGTATTTGATAGAAGAGCAGTAATAAAAATAGGACCGTACACACATACGATCGGCATTCCTCCAATACTGTAAACGGACTAAATTTCGCGGAGGGACCTAATTTTTCGCGATTTTGACGAATCCGGCTTACATTTCGCGAAAATACGTCCCCGCGAACAATTCGGGCAATATGTGAACGCTACGGAAGCCACACTCAATTCGCGAAAATTAGAACCCGCGAATAATTTCAAATTCTCAGCTTCGGCCCGATTCGTGAAAACTTGAGCCCGCGACATAAAGTCGTTTACAGTACTTATTTTTGTCCCGTCGCGTACAATAAGCAGCTATGTTCTAATTCTCCGAAATGTGTTTTTTCCACCTAAGCCGTTGCCCACAGACATCTCAAGAAGCCTGAAGGTTTTCCCGACGCCATTAGAAACGTTCTTGACAGGCTTTCAGACATTTCAAGGCATTGTAAAGGGCACTTCAGACATTTCAGGAGAGCCTCTGACGGGGCTAGCGAACCCACCAGGAAATATTGGTGCTCCCTTCAAACATCTCAGAAATTCCTGAAGTCCCCTTCACACCCTTTAAAAAAATTCTGAAGTCCCATCAGAGCGATTTTCAATAGGGTACCGTATTAACTACCTTAATTAATTAAGCAGCGATCATTTAAAGTTGTTTAGCAGACATTTAGCAGCCGTTCCAGGGAGGGAACGACATAGGATTTAATATTTTTTTCAGAACATTTAGCGGGGAAGTCGACGTCGCATTAATTTATTTTATTAGATAACGTCATCGTAACGTGACTTCGATAGTCTAGCTACATTTACCGGCAAAATTGACATCACAGTTTCAAGTTGTGGCGTCCCGTTACACCATGACGCCACGTGAGCTAGCTGAGGTCAGATTACGTGGTAACCTGAGGTAACGGTGTCACCTCACCTGACGCCACAGGCCGCCACATCAGGTGACATTGATTTACATCCTAAAAATACAGAAAAGATTGATGTCGCGGTGTCAAGTTGTGGTGTCACGTGGTATCATTTTGTCACGTAACGCGAATTACCCTGCTAAATGTAACGAGCAAAATGCAGGACCGGACATGTGGACGCACGGACAATGCTCGGGGATTAAGCGGTTCCGTTGAAAAGCCTTCCATGCTTTAAAACTCATTTCAGCGACATTAAAAGATGTAAGTCATATTCTAAGTATACCGCTTGCGTATATTTCTCTCAGAAAAGAGCGCAGTATGGAGATGAAAATATGATTATTTATAGAATGAAAGATTTACAAGTATGCTGTCTGCTTTTATTTTCTTTTCTTTGCTTTTGGCGCACCTTTTTTGCTTAGGTTAGCACGCACGTTTTTTTAAAGGGGAGATGAAAACTGAGGTTTAAAATACACTGAAAGGAACAAGCTGCCTATCACAGCTGTTCTGCCGCTCCATCGCACTGATAAACATAGTATCAGGTGTTTGTATACTCGAGAACGCCACGAGAAGGAATAAACAACTGTAAAAGTGAGGCTCTTTTGTGTTGTTTTTTTAAGTGACCCACGCTTTGCATGAACATCTGCAGTGAAAGGGCAAGTTATAGAAGAGCTTTGCTAAATTAGGCGCATACGAACGCCATTTAGTAGGCTCCTCTGAAAATGTCCCACATTTTCGAATCAGCAGACACCGGAGATGAAAGAAATGCAGTTCCGCTTAATAGTTACCACTGGCTGGCTAGGCTCAAGGCGGATCATCTGGGTTTTTCCCTTGTTCTACAGTTACTTCTGGATCATAGCCGTATATTCGCTGCTTCAGCCCTTCTTTCCGGCATTGGTGAGTCACTTGACGATTCCGCTTCTTCTCCGTGTTCGATAAGCAGTTATGCGTAGTTATTATGAACTCCGTTATAATGGACATCCCGTTATGTACACTACATTTTCGGGGGGTAAGCACAGGCATTTTTGCCCTTTATTATGGACGGCCTATATTATAAACGTTTTTTTGTGGGCAGCGGAGGTATATGACTATACACGATTTTCTTTTGTGTGTCAGATAAGGCAGGCTCCGTGACGCGCATCCCGTTTATGTGAAGACGACTTCAATCAACTTATTCAATGAATTCCTGAGTTTACAACAGATTGTGCTTTTTCGACTATCACGAGTAAACGACCCAAGCCGTTTCAAGCCAAAGAATCGGGTGTGTTTTGGAAAAGGGAGACTGGCAGAGGATCATTAGTTTTTACTCACTGAGAAAACAGCAATACTGGCGCTCTAAAGTCTATTGCGTAGTGTCAGCACTGCTGACACTAAGCAATAGATGGTTTCAACGTTTAGAAGGACGAGTGTAGTAGGAAAAACAATCTTACCCTGCTAATATACTTCTTCTGTGAGCATAATATAATTTGCATCTTCATTATCGTAAGCCTCTTGTTCTTCTTTACCACTCTCCCCATTCCCTAGTATCGATACGTCAAAACGGCTGCACCATACACAATAGGCCATTGGAGAATACAGGACACTACCTGGTTTGCAGGAGACGGAAATATTAGTTAAGCATCAACGAGTTATGGCACAAGCTTCAGCGACATATAATTGCGGCTTATGCAGCTGACATTGCTTATGGTTAATTGTATTTTGCTTGATATTGAACAAATATGTGTAAGAAACCACATACGTTTGCCAAGACTTAAGGGCTCAAAAGCTGTCAGGCTCTAAGCATGTTCACTGGCGCCATCTCTCGGCGTGGCGCATGCTAGGTCAACCTATCACGTCCAGAAGCTTTGTGTTCGGGCAGAGTGACCGGTCTTATTCCTGAAAATTTAGACTCGTCAAATACAAAGATAGAGCAGAAGTTTACGGAGCACGGCGATTTGACGCTCAATGTGATAACGCAGAGTTTTTTTGCCCGAAGTTCAGTCGGCGCATTCCACGAACGTTTGGCTCCAGCGTTGTCTTTGTCTAGTCTGGAGCCACTGCTCCGCAAATGACATTTGGTTAAACGCGCGTCGACTTACGACGGAGGCTGTATGTACTCAATTCTGAGTCAAGTGATATCCCCAAAAAGGTAAACTGTATTGTAATCTACAAAAACAAACTCAAAACATCTTTGAAAAAAATATCACATTGAAATGTTTTTTAAGGCCAAATGCACGCGGTTGTATATTATGTAGTGTTTTTTTTTTAACATGAAGTTGCAATAAGTATAGCTTATCTAATTAGCCGGTAGGCCAGTTGTGAGTTCAAAGAAAATGAGAGCTAAACTTAAAAGGGGACTAGAACCCACAAGTACAAGCATGTCCAGGGCGCGCATGTATACAAGCCAGTACATGTCTGCGCTCGGTACCTACGGCATTTAGATCATTTGGTGTCTGTCCACGTCAAGTATTGCTTTTATCTGTCGATTCCTTAGCAATTATGTGAACACGCTTGTCAACATTTTCACGTGATTTACAGATTGTCCGTGTTTAAGTGCGAACATTTGATTCACTATATCAGTTGCCGAACATTAAATGGGAAGTGGAAGTATCATTGAACGTGTTGTCTGAGGAAAAAGATAGGCGAAGCTCTCCAGGCTCTCTGGTCAGAAGCAGCAGAGTGGTTTGTCAAAAATAAGAAAGAAAATACAGAGGCATAAAAGAGGAGCTAAAAAAAAAAAGCTACTAAAGATGCGGCTAGACAAATATGCATAATCTCCGTCGCAGAATTACTATGCGCACGCCAGTTTATTACGGGACAAGACAAGACCACGTTTTGGATATTACAAGCTTCATATTAGGCATGTCCAGGGAAACTCAGATCTGTAGATTGCAAGGTATTCATGACGTTATGTTTTTATGCCGCCGCCGCTTAAATCCCTTGTCAAACCAACAGTCAAAGGCTTTCATAACACATTTCTTCAAAATATTAGCAAGTCAGCTTGCGATGTCGTGCCCCTTGCTCGCGAAATGCTTATGAATTGTCGTTTTGTCGGCACCATTGTTTTCATTCACCAATATATGCTTTAAAGAAGATGGTTGTGATGCTTTGTATTACTCTAATAAATGACACATCACAAAAATGCACCAAAGACGACGGACAAAACAACACAAAGAGACTCTGTGCGTTTTGTTGCACGTCGTCTTTTCCCCAGTCTCGGGGGTTTGTTTAAAATTGTGTTTAACCTTTCCCAGCTCGTCTGCGCCCTAATGTTTTGTACCAATAACGGTTTTTGTTTAAATAAGGTCTTGTGAAATCACAAATTCTGAAGCGTACACAATGATCTCATGGTTGTCAAGAACGCGAAACAAGATAAATTCTTCCTTCTCTCAGTGCATAATAAATGCTTATTTGCCGGTCGCGAAACACTAGTACCGTGGTTAAATTTAAACGATTATTGTGGCGTTTCATTTGTCAAAAACCTTCCTCTTCTACAACTTCTTGCTTTACACCTTTTTCTTTTATTTGCAGTCTTCTTCAAAAGGTCTGTGTGCCTGGAAGTATGGCTTCGTGTTTTCGACGTACGAGATTTTTATGGTACTTGGTTCTGTGTTCACAGACAGACTGGTGAGAGACTGAAACTTTCCCGTTTTCTCACGTTATCATTCATTCCAGAAACGTGCGAAGAAGTGTTACTCGCTTTTAATGTACGTTTGACCATATTTTTTTCTTAAGAAGCTCTCGGACACATTTTTGATTTGCAATTCACGTGCTACATTTAATAAGCAATGGTGGGGATGAGTTCCCTTCTAAAAAATGTCAGGTGTCAAATTCAGTGAGCGGTTTTTTATAATCAAATGACCATGTCTTCATTCTGTAGATATAATGAAATGATCACCACCATTACTTGCGGTATCGCGGATTTTTATGGAACAGGATGCTTTCCTTATGTGTGCTGTGACTCTCCTGATCCAGTAGAAATGACCATTACACTTTCTACTATGTTTTAATTTAAGGAATAACCAACTCCCCCCCCCCTCTCCCTTCACCTCGCGAATACACGCACACATAGAGGCATAACGTCAGCTTAGAAACATACCCTTACCCCTGTGTCACTTTGAATTTGTGCCTAGTGAAGAACAGATCATATTGCGTAGTTTACGTTAAGAGCCCTATGTTTTCAGTCGAACTGAACTGTTTGTAATGCTCATTTGATGTACTGAACGATTGTCACCCTTTCCTTCAAAAGCACACCTATACAAATCGACCGAGAAGACGTAGTAATTTATATACAGTTCATCTTCAAGTTCATAGATTTCGCTGCCTTGCTGCTGCCTTTGTTTTGTGTTTTATTTTTCTTTATTAGCTGCGTGACTGTCTGATATATTATGTGTGACGTAATGGTACGCGCTTCATAAATACAAGCAGAATGCGACCCTTCGTCACTTCAGCTACTGAAGTCCTTTAATACCTGCTTGATCCACAATATACAAGTCTTGGTATGTTCCTCTTTCGAAAACAGCTCTCATTCTGGGTTTTCTTGGGTTTCATCGATCCTGATAAAACTGGCTCGCGGTTTATCGTTATACATAGTAAACACGCAAGCCTAGCTACAAACCAATACGATGTTTACAAAGAAGCTGTGTTTAACCCGGCCAGCTGTGGGCGCTACGCGTGAGCAGAAACCAAGTTCCCGTGAGGTGAAGCTCCCACGGATGTCCCGTGAAGCAGCAGCGACACTGCCACGGTGCGACGTCAGAGCTACGCGTGGCGTGTAGAAGAGCTAGCATGTTTTACCCTTTGGTACACATTAAAACGTAACATTCTCTATCGTACAGGAGGACAGTTAAACTATACTGTGTTGATAACTTAATTTTGTTATAAGACTCTGGTCCTTAGTTACCTCGTTGTCTCATATACTGTGTAGACAAATCTTCTCCTTAAGGAAAATTTAAAAAAAAAAAAATCGTGAACAGCATCAGAGGCTTTAACTGACAAATCCGGTGGTGCTGCTTTGGGTTATCTCGACTACATTTTCTCGTGCTGTAAATAAAGCCTAAACTTTTTTTTTTTATTTTGTTGCGAACCTCACTAAGAAAGTATTATCAATTTAGATGAAATTAGGTTCACCCAGGTTGTGCTACCTCCTCAGCCAAAGTGGATTTTTGCTCTTCACCATGTGTATGGGGTAAGTAAAAGACTCAATATAAGTAGGGTTTTTCGTTTTCGGTTTTTATTTTATATTTTCTTGAAAGTGACCTCATTTCCTGGACGCGGGTATTTCTCCTTTTCATTTTGACGTCTCTCTACCAAAACCTTTTTTTCTCATCAAATTGTTTTAGTCTACAACCCTAAAACGCAAAAATAAAACACACACAAAAGATAATCAAGGCTAAGCCTGGTTGCCCCAAAAGGAAAATGAGCAAAAACCCATTGAAGATTTTGGTAGCTTTGATCCTCTTAACTAGGGGGCCCAAAAGGGGAAGGGCAACCCTGAACGAGGACACACGGAGGACAATGGGGACACAACCATCGGAATAAGACAAAACTTAGTGGAGGTTAAAATAGTCGTTGACAAAATAAGACACGAGAACGAAGAACCCCACATATAAGCCAAAAATGTATTTCAATTAACAGTTTACATTACATTGAACAAAATGTCAAATAAATTCGTGTTCCCTCAAAGTCTCTATACAGTAATGCATACCACTGTTTTATAGAATGCTGACGATTCCATGTCTCCCTTTCGGTTTTTGAACTAACCATCTGTCGAAAGGCCGCTGCCGTTCGTAAGCTGTATTCCTCACACAATTTCAGGCAGTCAAAGCGAGGTGAAAGAAATTGAAGCGGAACCCCCTTCAAGCCTTAGTTAGACAACCGAGGTGTCGCAAGATCAATTCTCCAGACTTTTTTCTTTTATAAACAGTCATATTCTTCGAGGCTTCAAATAATTTCAATTGCCTATTAGCGCTCCAAAACTAGAACGGCTAATCAATGCAAAAGTTACCGACACCTTAAAAAACGCCGCTTGTGTTTGATAATCTTCTCTTTTTTTTTGCTTAGTGGTTCGATCATCTGTGGCTTTATTATACAGCATGTAAACTAACGCTTCTAAAGCACTTTAGACGACCCGCGAAAATCCATCTCTCCCAAATTATAGCGCTGGAAATTATTACAGAGGTGCAAGCTGTTGGTGGTTGTTCGCGGTGAAACAATCAAAAATAAGTTACCTCATTAAAACCAAGTAAAATAAAACCTGTCTTGGGTACTTTACACCACCACTTCGCAGACAATGCACGTGCAGGGAGAAGTGCAGCCGGCAGATGGCGTACGCCGCGTCGAGAGAGCGCCGGGCGATTCGGACGATCACGCAAAGGAAGCCGAATCGGCCGGCGCTCCCACGACGCCTCGTGCGCTATCTGTAGGTAGCACATCTTTTTACCAGTGTTGCCAGATGGTTCCACCGAAAAACCGCCAAACGGCTGGGAGGTATAGCACAAAAAGCCGTAAAAAAATATAGCTCAAAATAGCCAAGACAAAAAGCAATGATTTTTAAGTCTTTTACTGACAATTTTTTATACACGTAAAAAAACATATTACCCAGGTAGCACGCCAGAGGAATGCCCAACTTGGGCAAAGGTCTGGCAAACATAAGGGCCAGACCTTTGCCCAAGTTGGGCAAAGGTCTGGTCGTGTAAGCATGTGTAAGCATGTGTACACTGCATATAATTTGTTGCATATCCAATCACATATACGGATAAACAAAATTTGTTTGATCGCTCCTAGAAGTTTATTAAACCACTATCCTTACACACAGTGTATTCTCTAGGTATTTACAAAGGTCACACTTCTCTGTAAAACGAAAAGCAAATTATAATATAATTAACACTGTCCTCATGCCAAGCAAAACTCATCACACAAAAAACCGCGGAGATTGAGAGGAAAGCAGGACTACTATCAGAAGCATGCTCGCAGTGCACTTACTAATAAAAGAGCGATATCATGTGATCCTTGATAGATGCATAATCCAACTCAGGCACCCCACAAACACACTCGAGAAAGAAGGTTGCGCACATTCAACTGACGTTTCGTCGTCGGCGAAGAGCAGTTTTTGTCGAAGCGTGTCCAACAAACACGTCACAAGAATTCCACGAACTCACGTGAAACAAATGGCTGTCACCGAAACATTGGCATGGACGTATTCCGGCCGTTTACGACGAAAAAACACGGCCGCGTCTGCAACGCACGAAAGCAGCAGAACACTGAAGAGCGCATTTCGAAAACCGGACCTACGTGGCCCGCCTATTCCTATAACTAGGCAAACGGCGAAAACAACAGCCCCAGAGATCGCATCAGCGTGACAGAGAGAGTCACGTGACATATTTTCGTCCAAACGTTTTTGTCCTACGCGTCCTACGTAGAGAGGTCACGCGTTTCGCTCCACGCTTTTGATTTGCCTAATGGTACGTTTACACTTGCGGATCCGCTAGCGAATCCGCCCAGCTTTTGCCGCTGGGGCGAAACGCTGGGCGGAAAACGCGGCGGCGAGCCGTTTAGGCCCATGACCTATTTCTGCCGCCGAACGAGGCGTTTCGCTGACCGGAAGTGACATTCTTGCGCAGCGCGACGCTGCCTACGTCATGAGCACGCGTAGTTCCGGGAGCAGCAACGCCCGGGAGAGAGAGTCGAGGCGGGAACTCTCGCACTTTCTCGTCATATTTGACGAGATGTTACGGGAACCGCTGCCGCAGCTGGCGTCGCCGCCGCCGCTCGAAGGAAATAGATGTAAACGCAACCCGCTCGTCGCCGCCGCCGCCGGGAGCGGATTCGCTCCCGCGGCAGCGGATTTCTTCTCAGGTGTAAACGTACCATAAGGCGGCTGTCGCGCTGGCTGACAGCCACACGAGGACACAAAAGCAGGTGGGGAGGATTTGCGAAAGGCGAGGTTGAAGAGGCATCAACAACGCAGCTAAGCATCCCTCTGCATTTTCGACGCTTTAGAGTAAAAAAAACGACAAAGACAACTTATAAAAAAAAAAAACCTGCTGTACAGCCAAAGCTACTGGGGAGAGAGTGTATCTCGACCTGTTCTACAGTAGGGAAATAAGGGACGGGGGAATCCCAGCCCTTCTCTGGAATGAAATGGAACGGAATGAAAGGAAAGGCCGCTTCTGCCGGTGACCTTGTCGCCTTGCCTAGTCATGCCTAGTCTGTCAGCCTTCGGATTCCATTGTGGGCCTCAGAAAGATAATCTCCTTTCTTGAGAGCGAAATGGAAGGGGTGCTTATGTTTTGCGGGCTCGGAGTGGCCTCCCATGGCTGTCGTGCCGGCGAAATTAGGACCGCAGCCGGGACATTGGGGAATTGTGTTAGACCGTTTCCGCAGCCCGCTAAGCACCCGGATAGCGCTCCGTAATCCGCCACAAGACCTTGAACTATGCAAATAAGGCTGGCGACGCGCATGCGCAACTACGACGTTTTCTTCGGGGATACAGTAGTGGAGTAGAAAAACGGTCTACTACAATTTCCTATTTTCTCCCGTGAATGACGATCAGGTGCTGAGAATCCGAAGGAGCTCTTTCGGCGTCCATTTGATGTTCTCGGAGTCGGTCGTTGAGGCATCGCCCCGTTTGCCCGATGTACCTGGCCCCGCAGGACAGAGGGATCACGTACACTTCCTCCGCTTCCTCTCCTTCCCCCAAATGTTGTTGAAGTTGAGATTGTCCTGTCTGTATCGTCCCGTATGTGTCTCCACTTTCTAAATGTTTAAAAAGTACCAACACGCTTAAATAGTACAAGTTCCGGGATTTCATTTTAATTCCCCAAATTGGATGCGGGAGCGGCGCCAAGGAGCCCCATTCGTTTCCGCTCTTTGTTATCGCTAGGATTTGACAGTGCTCAATCACAATGCAAGACACGCACAGAGCCACGCTTGCTTTTGCAATGCGCCGCCTAATAATGATATCTGTTGAGGAGACGTGCGCACGTCAGTCTCGCGCAGCGCTAGCTCGATGGCAGCACTTTCTGTAAAGGCGCATTCACACCGGGGATGTAAGCAGTCACGCGATGAGACTAAATCGCATCGCAAAAAAAAAAAATTAGATGGTCACTCTGGCGAGTCGCTTCTCAAAAACTCTCGCTCCGAACGCCATTGAATGGCTCAGCCTCTCCGCGACTAGATCGCATCGCAAAAAGTCGTGTCAGCAAGCGACTGCTCAAATCGCGTCGCTTTTGCCCGCGATGGTCGTTTATGCAATGAAAGTTATCGCGCGACAAGATCGCATCGCCGGTGTGAACGCGCCTTAAAGGGCCCATGAAACGAATTTTAGGCTGGAATGAATCAATTTATATTGGGATTTTACTAATAGCACATCGTTCAGTGGGCTAAAAGAAAAAAAGGTAGAAAGTCAAAAGCCTGACTTTCAGTACGAAAACTTAAAAAACACAGCGGACTATTTGGTAAATCCTTCCCTTCGTAAGCTCTCTGCTTTTTCAGTGTGATACATCCGCGGACCCCGCAGTGCGTCACTAGGCCCCCGCAGCGCGTCACCGGGCCCAAGCGAACGTCACACGACACCGGACCTCACTTATTCCCTACATCCCTAAGCTGACATTGTGGTGGAAGCTACGCGCTTGCCGGACCAATCAGCCACCCCCCTTTCATCGAGAAAAAATGATGCGCTTTAAGACAAGGACAATAGGAAGAACCGACACCACAGAGCGCTCTGTGGTGTCAGTTCTTCCTGTTGTCCTTGTCTTAAAGCGCATCATGTTTTCTCAAGTACCATACCAACTAGCCCAACAATCAGCAATTGCCCCTTTCATCACCTGACCTCATTCTCTGCGCGTCGGTATGCGCGAGAGAGCGTGATCACGTGGCAAAGAGGCCTAAGGAGCACGTAGCTTTCATAGCACTGTCAGCTTCGGGGTGAACGGGGTGGGGAAAGCAACTTTTGTCTGAATTTTGAGCTACGGGCTAATCTTCTAGGGGGAGGATGGATGTGTCCGGATTACACAAACGAGAGTCCGAGCAAGAGGGGACTCCCCCTTACCGTCTTCTTGAACTGTTCGGTAGAATGCGCGATTTATGAGTTGAGGAGGAAAGCTAAACAGGAAAAAATTGGAAAAGCGTTTCATGACTCCTTTAATGTCGAACCAGTCTCACGGCGCGTCCCGATATTGGCGTGTGTACCTACACGCGAGCACAACATCCGGCACAATTTGCGTTTGCAAAGCCTGGTCCAGCCGCGTCAAAACATTCAGCCAACCTTTGGACTGTTGAAATCAAGAGACACCCAAAATAAGATAAAGTGGCCAGCCGTATAAAACTTGATTTCTATTTGATTAAGATGAAGACCACCCGCGTACATCAAATACTTCATCAGCCGAACTCCAAGGCAGTAAGCCTAGTTCTGGCACTTGTTTGGCAACTTTGGCCTGTAGCTGCCAAATGACAGCCGAACTATCGGGAAGCGAAGCCTAACTTTGGCACTTGTTTGGCGATTTTGGCCCGTAGCTGCCAGATGACAGCCGAACTACCGGGAAGCGAAGCCTAACTTTGGCACTTGTTTGGCAACTTTGGCCCGTAGCTGCCAGATGACAGCCAAACTATCGGGAAGCGAAGCCTAACTTCGGCACTTGTTTGGCAACTTTGGCCCGTAGATGCCAGATGAGAGCCGAGATATCGGGAAGCGAAGCCAGCCTAACTTTGGCGCTTGTGTGGCGACTTGGGCCCAAAGATGTCAACCGAACTACAAGGTAGTAAGCCTAACTCTGGCACATCTGTGACGATTTTGTCCCGAATGTGCCAGATGACAGCCGAACTATCAAAAAGTGAAGCCTAACTTTGGCATTAGTTTGGCGATTTTGGCCCAAAAATGCCAAATATCTACCAAACTACCGGGCAGTAAGCCTAACTCTGGCATTTGTTAGGCGATTTAGGCCCAAAGATGCCAGATGACAGCCGAACTACCAGGCAGTGAAGCCTAAGATTGGCACTTGTTTGGCGGGTTAGGGCCAAAATACCCAGACTGTTATCAAGGGAGGTCAGGTTTCGCTCTACTTTGGCTTCTTCGGACTTTTCAATGCCATAAACTCCCAGACAAAAGCCAAGTTTTGGCCCAGAACTCGGTGCTACCTGGGTACATTCTCTTTTTCAACCCTCAGATTCGCCACTTTTTTGTGTACATTATGTCACTTAATAAAAAAACAAAAAGCTTCCGAAGGATGAAAATTTGTAGAACGATGACCCATTCTTCGTAGGTCTTGAGAGGTACAAAACACACAAGGAAAGCTGCATTGCGAAGCCCGGGAGATATGATTATAAAGCAACAGAACAGAATATAGAAGCAGAACAGTCAGCACACTGGGAGTTTTAAACCAGAACCCCAATATCTAAGGTTCTTACAAATAACCCAGCCGTCTATTTTTCTTTGTGTAGAATATGAGTGTCCCCCATTCCGGTTCACGATATTTTTGATTGTGCTGTCTTTTCATGGGGTGGGCGATGCCTAAGAATTTTAACAATGGGCACCAAAGCTGCGTTTGGAGAGTTCAGTCTACGTCCGGGTAGAATACGCGCTACCGGGCCTGTGGTAATAGTTAAAGCTGTTTGGTTGATTTGTTCCACTGCACTGTGCGGAGGCCGCTTGAACTCTGCAAGCATTGCTTCTCTGCGCATTGTGAAAACCCCAAGTTTGAAGCCTTTCTCCTTCCTCTCTCTCCTCTCGGTTAGCCAAAAGAGAACCATTTTTTTTTTCGAAACTGATTAGAAGTTCGAAAATGAACTAGTCGAACATCAAAGTTTGACGTCGAACCTGAGGTTCGACAAGAGTTCGCCGCACCTTTAGGAATAGCCCTAAAATAGCAACATAGCCAACCATGAAATTTTGACGCGAACTAGAAAATAATGTTGCCCAATTTGGCTACATATAGCCCAACCGGCAAAACTGCGCTTTACGCGTCCATTGTGGGCGAAGTGGCAGCGTAAATTGCCCAAAACACACATTTTTGTTTTCATTTAGGCGATGTAAGTTTATTTTTGTGATTTTTCTTATCCTAGACTTCCATCACCAGCCTGCACTTCTGTTGTAAATTGCAGCGTGATACATCGAGAAACCGATTTTTGCGGGTCGTCTTAAGTGCTTTAGAAGGGTCAGTTTCTATGCTGTATTATGAGGTAATCTCTTTAGCTCCGGGAAAAAATGAAAGATGCTGGGAGCTCACTGCGCTTTTTTTTTCACTCTAAAGCTGTTAGTTACAATAACTCCGTTTGACTTTTTTTTCTGATATATTTTCTCCGGAAAACGATTTTTGTGTTTCAGAAGTGCGTATTGGAGTTCTAACGGGACCACCTTCCTTTGGATATGTATTCTGTTGTCCGCTGCCGGAAGTTTCACGGAAGCAATCTTTACCGTTATGTTGTACGCCGACATCACCAATCGTTTCAAGAAGGAAAGTGGCTTGATGATTGTGAGTGTTTTATTTTTTTTTTTTCGGAGATCTTGCAACGTTGTTGTAATAAATCCTCCTTGAGGCACGCTATTAGATTTTGATTATGCTATACGCCGTGCATAGAGCACACATTATACGGCCTACAAAATCTCCGTTTGAGTTTATCTGCGTGGGTATTCGTGTTCGAGTGTTTGTAGTGAGGCGTTTTTTTTTAATGTATAGTATATATGTATTTTTAGTCGCCGTATATTTCAAGTGAAGCCGGATATTTTCCTATTTCTGAATTCTGCATGAATTTTATGGAAGTTGGCCTTAAATTTACTGTAGAAGGGTGGTAAGCTGGGCTAGTTGGTACTGGTTACACATGATTAAATCAGCGAACAGCGTTGGGAAACTGTTGAAGAAAACAGAAGACAGGAAAGACGCTGAAACTCACAACTCAATGTATCTTCGAAAGAGAAGAAGAAAGAAAATGACACAGAAAACACAGGTACGTGCAAATGGCTAGCGAACTCCGGAGCGCGCTCCGGGGCGCGAGGCTATAGCTGTAGACATTCAACGCTTTAAAAAGGATATTTCTTTTTGTGATAAAGCCAATGATGGCTGACTCACACAGCGCTCCCCCAAACCTTGTATAATAAACGCCTCATAAATTTCTCTGGTAAGTTTTTCCCGAAAACTACCTGTAATATTAGTATTAGCCAATGTTGGACTACATGAACAATTTCGACAGTGTAAAGGCAAGTGACCTCCTACGTTGGATCTAAGTGATAGGGAATGTTCACGAAGCCTGTCGTTAATAGACTGGACGGTGTATTAACGACAGGCTTCGTGAACATTCCCTATCTACTTAGATCCAACGTAGGAGGTCACTTGCCTTTACACAGTCGAAATTGTTCATGTAGTCGAACATTGGCTAATACTAATATTATAGATAGATTTCGGGAAAAACTTACCAGAGAAATTTATGAGGCGTTTATTATACAAGGTTTGGGGAAGCGCTGTGTGAGTCAGCCATCAGTGGCTTTATCACAAAAAGAAATATCCTTTTTAAAGCGTTGAATGTCTACAGCTATGCCTCGCGCCCCGGAGCGCGCTCCGGAGTTCGCTAGCCATTTGCACGTACCTGTGTTTTCTGTGTCATTTTCTTTCTTCTTCTCTTTCGAAGATACATTGAGTTGTGAGTTTCAGCGTCTTTCCTGTCTTCTGTTTTCTTCAACAGTTTCCCAACGTTATTCGCTGATTTAATCATGTGTGGCCTTAAATGTATACGTGACAGAGTACACGCCTTGTCAAAAAATGCATTTCGTTCAACGTGCGGGGCCTAAAAATGTTTTCAGGGTGGCGTGTCGGACAGTTTTGCCTTCAGTGTGTGCTTTGCTGATTACAACACTCATCTGATTGTATTCGCGGGCTCTGATGATCACCATTTGTTTAATAAAACTTCCTGAAAATTATTTATAACCTTTATAAAAATAAACGATAAGTTCTCAAACTTTGGCATCTGATCCCAACCCTCCAGCCCAACTTTTTGACGGAGACTGAGCATATGGGGATGCGTAAATTATTGTCGCCATGATAATATCACGGTACTCCTTTTTCCTCAAATACCCAGTGATATACACCTTATGTAATGTCATTGACGTACCCTTAAATGAAAATAAATTCTAAAAATAAAAGTTCCACAAATAATCAGCTCGCTACATGCATTTCTACAATCTTGGGGACCAGAAAAAACAAAGCTGCCACAAAAAGGCTCCTACATCTGTGTTCCTTGATAATGTTAAGAAAAGAATTGTTGCGAGTATTTTACCTACGAATATTCCTGAAGTGCAAGCATACTATTTAATGGAACAACCTTCCATGATCAATGGGAGATCTTACTACATAGATTAAAAGTTAACATGTTTGACATAAGTCTGTCTGGTTGGGATGAAATTATCCAGCATCTCTACCTTTCGAACGCACCTCGATATTACAAAATCCTGCCGAAACTTTCATGTGGTTTCCCGAAGCCTCTGTCTCAAACATGTCATCCACACACCAGAGGGACACAACATCTTTGAACTGGCAGTGCACGAATTCATGAATGCCAGGCCACCGTACCGAAAAAGGAACAGGACCTATTTTTCACCCGTCGACAGCTCGAACACCGCATCCCAAACGTGCTGCCATCTTTTTTATTGTTACACCGAAAGCTTCGCCTCCACTTCTTCAGACAAAGACCATGGATCTCACGAAAATCTTTCGAAGCCGAGGGGCAAATGTGAAGGAAGATACGGCGCCAACACTAGTGAGACTAATGTTTTAGCGAAGGTCCACGGCTTCAACGTGACAACAAAGAGGCCAACTCTATTAAAAATGGTTGCTTCCATAGATGACATCGCGTGCCGGGATTCAAGAACCAAGGTGACCGTCCGCCAAAAAAGTGAGCGGACTACTATCAAATCATTCACAAAATCAGCGACAAAACCTGTCAAAAGAAGAAGCAACAGCACTCGGAAATCTCCAGGATTATTCCAGAAATGTGCTTCTACCAGCGAAAAAAAAGGCAACTAGATCATCGCATTAGATCAAGAAGCCTACGAACAGAAAGTCCGGGATATTCTTAGGAGCTCTGCTTACGTAAACCGCAATGCGTGCATCCTTCTCCGTTGCCATGTTACACCTGACGATGAAATTCATCGAACAAAATGCACTGCAAACTTTCGACACAAGCCCCAAATTATTCTTACGGTACGTGGACGACTGCTCCTGCAATCTAGAGAAGTCGGAAGAGGACTAGTTCCTCACGCATTTTAACTCTATCGAGCCCACAATCCAGCTTACCATGGAATGCGAAGGGGGCACCTTACCGTTTCTCGATGAACTGGTGAAAAGGCCAGAAGATCTAACATTTACAGTACACAGGATGCCAACTGACACTAGAGGCTATCTTCGTCTTGACTCTTAGCAAATTATATGTCACGAAGCGTCGGTGTTTTAGACGCTCCATTCCAAAGCGAAGACAATCGCACATCTGACGCTGACAAACGAACAAAGGAGCAAACTATTATTGCTCATCTTAAGGGGGGATGTGGGGCTTTAGAGTAATTTTCTTATTTATGAAAGAATACTCATATTATACTCTGATATAACACATGTCGCACCAAATCCAAATATGCAATCGTATATTGAATATCTTTACTAAAACCCGAGTTACGGGAGATCGGTCTAATTTTATTAGGTCATTTGTTACGTGTCGTTAAAGAAACAATATTCGTAAATTATCCAAATTTTTAATGCATTCACAAAGGTGTAATTTGTGCGGTGATGCTATTTTAGATCCCACCTGATAGGGTTTTGTTAGTAAAAAAAGATTGAAATTGTAGTGTAAAACACATGCTTTCTCTTTATTTAAGAAAGTCATTAATTGGATAGAACTCTTAAGTTGGAAGACAATAAAATAGCATCACCGCACTGCTCATTCTTCCGGATTAAAATGGCACCAAACATGTTGATATTGTCGAAGACAGACTTCATAAAACGCCTGTAAGGCATCAGTACTTGTGAAAAAAGTGTGAAGAGAGAACAAATCCCTTGAAGTATGTGTATTCCTACTGAATGGTCATAGAAAATTAAGACTTCATCTTTTTTTCGTATTTCAAATTAGATAGATCAATATTATTTCGTGCGGAGCTGGGTGAGAATGCCTAAATATCATGCAAAAATGTTCCAAAATGCGGGTGAATTCATGATAGAAAAGGTTTACTCCGATCTAGCATAAGAAATTAAATACAAAAAGGTGTATTCATCTCAAAGGATCTATCATAGATGTAAAGTTAGTTGATCTTGTTTATAATTGAAAATATGTACAGCGCTTTAATCATGTGTTAGTGTAAAATGCTCTGCAAATTAAACGTGCAGCGGAAAAAAAAAAGAAACGAAACAAGCTGATTGTTTAGGTAAAGTATACTGCACCATATTGCCGTGCTTTTCATTATATTGTGTGTT